>OY751558.1:1069181-1704546 GCA_963572265.1 Caenorhabditis doughertyi
CCTTAGTCTATTCCCAAATTTTCAGCTCGTTACAACAACTTCCAATTTTTTTTCTCTTTGGCAAAAATACACTATCCGATGAAGTTTGCAAATATGGAAATGTTTTGTTATGGATTGATAGAGCACAAGTTCCTTAGTCTATTCCCAAATTTTCAGCTCGTTACAACAACTTTCAATTTTTTTTCTCTTTGGCAAAAATACACTATCCGATGAAGTTTGCAAATATGGAAATGTTTTGTTATGGATTGATAGAGCACAAGTTCCTTAGTCTATTCCCAAATTTTCAGCTCGTTACAACAACTTTCAATTTTTTTTTCTCTATGGCAAAATTACACTATCCGATGAAGTTCACAAATATGGAAATGTTTTGTTATGGACTGATAGAGCACAAGTTAATTTGTCTATTCCCAAATTTTCAGCTCGTTACAAAAACTTTCAATTTTTTTTTCTTTTTGGCAAAAATACACTATCCGAAGAAGTTCACAAATATGAAAATGTTTTGTTATGGACTGATAGAGCACAAGTTCCTTAGTCTATTCCCAAATTGTCAGCTCGTTACAACAACTTTCAATTTTTTTTCTCTTTGGCAAAAATACACTATCCGATGAAGTTCACAAATATGGAAATGTTTTGTTATGGACTGATAGAGCACAAGTTCCTCAGTCTATTCCCAAATTTTCAGCTCGTTACAACAACTTTCAATTTTTTTTTCTCTTTGGCAAAAATACACTATTCGATGAAGTTTGCAAATATGGAAATGTTTTGTTATGGATTGATAGAGCACAAGTTCCTTAGTGTATTCCCAAATTTTCAGCTCGTTACAACAACTTTCAATTTTTTTTTCTCTTTGGCGAAAAATCACTATCCGATGAAGTTTACAAATATGGAAATGTTTTGTTATGGATTGATAGAACACAAGTTCCTTAGTCTATTCCCAAATTGTCAGCTCGTTACAACAACTTTCAATTTTTTTTTCTCTTTGGCGAAAAATCACTATCCGATGAAGTTTGCAAATATGGAAATGTTTTGTTATGAACTGATAGAGCACAAGTTCCTTAGTCTATTCCCAAATTTTCAGCTCGTTACAACAACTTTCAATTTTTTTTTCTCTTTGGCAAAAATACACTATCCGATGAAGTTCACAAATATGGAAATGTTTTGTTATGGACTGATAGAGCACAAGTTCCTTAGTCTATTCCCAAATTTTCAGCTCGTTACAACAACTTTCAATTTTTTTTTCTCTTTGGCGAAAAATCACTATCCGATGAAGTTTGCAAATATGGAAATGTTTTGTTATGGATTGATAGAGCACAAGTTCCTTAGTGTATTCCCAAATTTTCAGCTGGTTACAACAACTTTCAATTTTTTTTTCTCTTTGGCGAAAAATCACTATCCGATGAAGTTTGCAAATATGGAAATGTTTTGTTATGGATTGATAGAGCACAAGTTCCTTAGTCTATTCCCAAATTGTCAGCTCGTTACAACAACTTTCAACTTTTTTTTCTCTTTGGCAAAAATACACTATCCGATGAAGTTCACAAATATGGAAATGTTTTGTTATGGACTGATAGAGCACAAGTTCCTTAGTCTATTCCCAAATTTTCAGCTCGTTACAACAACTTTCAATTTTTTTTTCTCTTTGGCAAAAATACACTATTCGATGAAGTTTGCAAATATGGAAATGTTTTGTTATGGATTGATAGAGCACAAGTTCCTTAGTGTATTCCCAAATTTTCAGCTCGTTACAACAACTTTCAATTTTTTTTCTCTTTGGCGAAAAATCACTATCCGATGAAGTTTACAAATATGGAAATGTTTTGTTATGGACTGATAGAGCACAAGTTCCTTAGTCTATTCCCAAATTTTCAGCTCGTTACAACAACTTTCAATTTTTTTTTCTCTTTGGCGAAAAATCACTATCCGATGAAGTTTGCAAATATGGAAATGTTTTGTTATGGATTGATAGAGCACAAGTTCCTTAGTCTATTCCCAAATTGTCAGCTCGTTACAACAACTTTCGATTTTTTTTCTCTTTGGCAAAAATACACTATCCGATGAAGTTCACAAACATGGAAATGTTTTGTTATGGACTGATAGAGCACAAGTTCCTTAGTCTATTCCCAAATTTTCAGCTCGTTACAACAACTTTCAATTATTTTTCTCTTTGGCAAAAATACACTATTCGATGAAGTTTGCAAATATGGAAATGTTTTGTTATGGATTGATAGAGCACAAGTTCCTTAGTGTATTCCCAAATTTTCAGCTCGTTACAACAACTTTCAATTTTTTTTTCTCTTTGGCGAAAAATCACTATCCGATGAAGTTTACAAATATGGAAATGTTTTGTTATGAACTGATAGAGCACAAGTTCCTTAGTCTATTCCCAAATTTTCAGCTCGTTACAACAACTTTCAATTTTTTTTTCTCTTTGGCGAAAAATCACTATCCGATGAAGTTTGCAAATATGGAAATGTTTTGTTATGGATTGATAGAGCACAAGTTCCTTAGTCTATTCCCAAATTGTCAGCTCGTTACAACAACTTTCAATTTTTTTTTCTCTTTGGCAAAAATACACTATCCGATGAAGTTCACAAATATGGAAATGTTTTGTTATGGACTGATAGAGCACAAGTTCCTTAGTCTATTCCCAAATTTTCAGCTCGTTACAACAACTTCCAATTTTTTTTCTCTTTGGCAAAAATACACTATCCGATGAAGTTTGCAAATATGGAAATGTTTTGTTATGGATTGATAGAGCACAAGTTCCTTAGTCTATTCCCAAATTTTCAGCTCGTTACAACAACTTTCAATTTTTTTTCTCTTTGGCAAAAATACACTATCCGATGAAGTTTGCAAATATGGAAATGTTTTGTTATGGATTGATAGAGCACAAGTTCCTTAGTCTATTCCCAAATTTTCAGCTCGTTACAACAACTTTCAATTTTTTTTTCTCTATGGCAAAATTACACTATCCGATGAAGTTCACAAATATGGAAATGTTTTGTTATGGACTGATAGAGCACAAGTTAATTTGTCTATTCCCAAATTTTCAGCTCGTTACAAAAACTTTCAATTTTTTTTTCTTTTTGGCAAAAATACACTATCCGAAGAAGTTCACAAATATGAAAATGTTTTGTTATGGACTGATAGAGCACAAGTTCCTTAGTCTATTCCCAAATTGTCAGCTCGTTACAACAACTTTCAATTTTTTTTCTCTTTGGCAAAAATACACTATCCGATGAAGTTCACAAATATGGAAATGTTTTGTTATGGACTGATAGAGCACAAGTTCCTCAGTCTATTCCCAAATTTTCAGCTCGTTACAACAACTTTCAATTTTTTTTTCTCTTTGGCAAAAATACACTATTCGATGAAGTTTGCAAATATGGAAATGTTTTGTTATGGATTGATAGAGCACAAGTTCCTTAGTGTATTCCCAAATTTTCAGCTCGTTACAACAACTTTCAATTTTTTTTTCTCTTTGGCGAAAAATCACTATCCGATGAAGTTTACAAATATGGAAATGTTTTGTTATGGATTGATAGAACACAAGTTCCTTAGTCTATTCCCAAATTGTCAGCTCGTTACAACAACTTTCAATTTTTTTTTCTCTTTGGCGAAAAATCACTATCCGATGAAGTTTGCAAATATGGAAATGTTTTGTTATGAACTGATAGAGCACAAGTTCCTTAGTCTATTCCCAAATTTTCAGCTCGTTACAACAACTTTCAATTTTTTTTTCTCTTTGGCAAAAATACACTATCCGATGAAGTTCACAAATATGGAAATGTTTTGTTATGGACTGATAGAGCACAAGTTCCTTAGTCTATTCCCAAATTTTCAGCTCGTTACAACAACTTTCAATTTTTTTTTCTCTTTGGCGAAAAATCACTATCCGATGAAGTTTGCAAATATGGAAATGTTTTGTTATGGATTGATAGAGCACAAGTTCCTTAGTGTATTCCCAAATTTTCAGCTGGTTACAACAACTTTCAATTTTTTTTTCTCTTTGGCGAAAAATCACTATCCGATGAAGTTTGCAAATATGGAAATGTTTTGTTATGGATTGATAGAGCACAAGTTCCTTAGTCTATTCCCAAATTGTCAGCTCGTTACAACAACTTTCAACTTTTTTTTCTCTTTGGCAAAAATACACTATCCGATGAAGTTCACAAATATGGAAATGTTTTGTTATGGACTGATAGAGCACAAGTTCCTTAGTCTATTCCCAAATTTTCAGCTCGTTACAACAACTTTCAATTTTTTTTTCTCTTTGGCAAAAATACACTATTCGATGAAGTTTGCAAATATGGAAATGTTTTGTTATGGATTGATAGAGCACAAGTTCCTTAGTGTATTCCCAAATTTTCAGCTCGTTACAACAACTTTCAATTTTTTTTCTCTTTGGCGAAAAATCACTATCCGATGAAGTTTACAAATATGGAAATGTTTTGTTATGGACTGATAGAGCACAAGTTCCTTAGTCTATTCCCAAATTTTCAGCTCGTTACAACAACTTTCAATTTTTTTTTCTCTTTGGCGAAAAATCACTATCCGATGAAGTTTGCAAATATGGAAATGTTTTGTTATGGATTGATAGAGCACAAGTTCCTTAGTCTATTCCCAAATTGTCAGCTCGTTACAACAACTTTCGATTTTTTTTCTCTTTGGCAAAAATACACTATCCGATGAAGTTCACAAACATGGAAATGTTTTGTTATGGACTGATAGAGCACAAGTTCCTTAGTCTATTCCCAAATTTTCAGCTCGTTACAACAACTTTCAATTATTTTTCTCTTTGGCAAAAATACACTATTCGATGAAGTTTGCAAATATGGAAATGTTTTGTTATGGATTGATAGAGCACAAGTTCCTTAGTGTATTCCCAAATTTTCAGCTCGTTACAACAACTTTCAATTTTTTTTTCTCTTTGGCGAAAAATCACTATCCGATGAAGTTTACAAATATGGAAATGTTTTGTTATGAACTGATAGAGCACAAGTTCCTTAGTCTATTCCCAAATTTTCAGCTCGTTACAACAACTTTCAATTTTTTTTTCTCTTTGGCGAAAAATCACTATCCGATGAAGTTTACAAATATGGAAATGTTTTGTTATGGATTGATAGAACACAAGTTCCTTAGTCTATTCCCAAATTGTCAGCTCGTTACAACAACTTTCAATTTTTTTTTCTCTTTGGCGAAAAATCACTATCCGATGAAGTTTGCAAATATGGAAATGTTTTGTTATGGATTGATAGAGCACAAGTTCCTTAGTGTATTCCCAAATTTTCAGCTGGTTACAACAACTTTCAATTTTTTTTTCTCTTTGGCGAAAAATCACTATCCGATGAAGTTTGCAAATATGGAAATGTTTTGTTATGGATTGATAGAGCACAAGTTCCTTAGTGTATTCCCAAATTTTCAGCTCGTTACAACAACTTTCAATTTTTTTTTCTCTTTGGCAAAAATACACTATCCGATGAAGTTCACAAATATGGAAATGTTTTGTTATGGACTGATAGAGCACAAGTTCCTTAGTCTATTCCCAAATTTTCAGCTCGTTACAACAACTTTCAATTTTTTTTCTCTTTGGCAAAAATACACTATCCGATGAAGTTCACAAATATGGAAATGTTTTGTTATGGACTGATAGAGCACAAGTTCCTTAGTCTATTCCCAAATTTTCAGCTCGTTACAACAACTTTCAATTTTTTTTCTCTTTGGCAAAAATACACTATCCGATGAAGTTTGCAAATATGGAAATGTTTTGTTATGGATTGATAGAGCACAAGTTCTTCAGTCTATTCCCAAATTTTCAGCTCGTTACAACAACTTTCAATTTTTTTTCTCTTTGGGTGAAAATACACTATCCGATGAAGTTCACAAATATGGAAATGTTTTATTATGGATTGATAGAGCACAAGTTCCTTAGTATATTCCCAAATTTTCAGCTCGTTACAACAACTTTCAATTTTTTTTCTCTTTGGGTGAAAATACACTATCCGATGAAGTTCACAAATATGGAAATGTTTTATTATGGATTGATAGAGCACAAGTTCCTTAGTATATTCCCAAATTTTCAGCTCGTTACAACAACTTTCAATTTTTTTTCTCTTTGGGTGAAAATACACTATCCGATGAAGTTCACAAATATGGAAATGTTTTATTATGGATTGATAGAGCACAAGTTCCTTAGTATATTCCCAAATTTTCAGCTCGTTACAACAACTTTCAATTTTTTTTCTCTTTGGGTGAAAATACACTATCCGATGAAGTTCACAAATATGGAAATGTTTTATTATGGATTGATAGAGCACAAGTTCCTTAGTATATTCCCAAATTTTCAGCTCGTTACAACAACTTTCAATTTTTTTTCTCTTTGGGTGAAAATACACTATCCGATGAAGTTCACAAATATGGAAATGTTTTATTATGGATTGATAGAGCACAAGTTCCTTAGTATATTCCCAAATTTTCAGCTCGTTACAACAACTTTCAATTTTTTTTCTCTTTGGGTGAAAATACACTATCCGATGAAGTTCACAAATATGGAAATGTTTTATTATGGATTGATAGAGCACAAGTTCCTTAGTATATTCCCAAATTTTCAGCTCGTTACAACAACTTTCAATTTTTTTTCTCTTTGGGTGAAAATACACTATCCGATGAAGTTCACAAATATGGAAATGTTTTATTATGGATTGATAGAGCACAAGTTCCTTAGTATATTCCCAAATTTTCAGCTCGTTACAACAACTTTCAATTTTTTTTCTCTTTGGGTGAAAATACACTATCCGATGAAGTTCACAAATATGGAAATGTTTTATTATGGATTGATAGAGCACTAGTTCCTTAGTATATTCCCAAATTTTCAGCTCGTTACAACAACTTTCAATTTTTTTTCTCTTTGGGTGAAAATACACTATCCGATGAAGTTCACAAATATGGAAATGTTTTATTATGGATTGATAGAGCACAAGTTCCTTAGTATATTCCCAAATTTTCAGCTCGTTACAACAACTTTCAATTTTTTTTCTCTTTGGGTGAAAATACACTATCCGATGAAGTTCACAAATATGGAAATGTTTTATTATGGATTGATAGAGCACAAGTTCCTTAGTATATTCCCAAATTTTCAGCTCGTTACAACAACTTTCAATTTTTTTTCTCTTTGGGTGAAAATACACTATCCGATGAAGTTCACAAATATGGAAATGTTTTATTATGGATTGATAGAGCACTAGTTCCTTAGTATATTCCCAAATTTTCAGCTTGTTACAACAACTTTCAATTTTTTTTCTCTTTGGGTGAAAATACACTATCCGATGAAGTTCACAAATATGGAAATGTTTTATTATGGATTGATAGAGCACAAGTTCCTTAGTATATTCCCAAATTTTCAGCTCGTTACAACAACTTTCAATTTTTTTTCTCTTTGGGTGAAAATACACTATCCGATGAAGTTCACAAATATGGAAATGTTTTATTATGGATTGATAGAGCACAAGTTCCTTAGTATATTCCCAAATTTTCAGCTCGTTACAACAACTTTCAATTTTTTTTCTCTTTGGGTGAAAATACACTATCCGATGAAGTTCACAAATATGGAAATGTTTTATTATGGATTGATAGAGCACAAGTTCCTTAGTATATTCCCAAATTTTCAGCTCGTTACAACAACTTTCAATTTTTTTTCTCTTTGGGTGAAAATACACTATCCGATGAAGTTCACAAATATGGAAATGTTTTATTATGGATTGATAGAGCACAAGTTCCTTAGTATATTCCCAAATTTTCAGCTCGTTACAACAACTTTCAATTTTTTTTCTCTTTGGGTGAAAATACACTATCCGATGAAGTTCACAAATATGGAAATGTTTTATTATGGATTGATAGAGCACAAGTTCCTTAGTATATTCCCAAATTTTCAGCTCGTTACAACAACTTTCAATTTTTTTTCTCTTTGGGTGAAAATACACTATCCGATGAAGTTCACAAATATGGAAATGTTTTATTATGGATTGATAGAGCACAAGTTCCTTAGTATATTCCCAAATTTTCAGCTCGTTACAACAACTTTCAATTTTTTTTCTCTTTGGGTGAAAATACACTATCCGATGAAGTTCACAAATATGAAAATGTTTTATTATGGATTGATAGAGCACAAGTTCCTTAATATATTCCCAAATTTTCAGCTCGTTACAACAACTTTCAATTTTTTTTCTCTTTGGGTGAAAATACACTATCCGATGAAGTTCACAAATATGGAAATGTTTTATTATGGATTGATAGAGCACAAGTTCCTCAGTATATTCCCAAATTTTCAGCTCGTTACAACAACTTTCAATTTTTTTTCTCTTTGGGTGAAAATACACTATCCGATGAAGTTCACAAATATGGAAATGTTTTATTATGGATTGATAGAGCACAAGTTCCTTAGTATATTCCCAAATTTTCAGCTCGTTACAACAACTTTCAATTTTTTTTCTCTTTGGGTGAAAATACACTATCCGATGAAGTTCACAAATATGGAAATGTTTTATTATGGATTGATAGAGCACAAGTTCCTTAGTATATTCCCAAATTTTCAGCTCGTTACAACAACTTTCAATTTTTTTTCTCTTTGGGTGAAAATACACTATCCGATGAAGTTCACAAATATGGAAATGTTTTATTATGGATTGATAGAGCACAAGTTCCTTAGTATATTCCCAAATTTTCAGCTCGTTACAACAACTTTCAATTTTTTTTCTCTTTGGGTGAAAATACACTATCCGATGAAGTTCACAAATATGGAAATGTTTTATTATGGATTGATAGAGCACAAGTTACTTAGTATATTCCCAAATTTTCAGCTCGTTACAACAACTTTCAATTTTTTTTCTCTTTGGGTGAAAATACACTATCCGATGAAGTTCACAAATATGGAAATGTTTTATTATGGATTGATAGAGCACAAGTTCCTTAGTCTATTCCCAAATTTTCAGCTCGTTACAACAACTTTCAATTTTTTTTTCTCTTTGGCGAAAAATCACTATCCGATGAAGTTTGCAAATATGGAAATGTTTTGTTATGGATTGATAGAGCACAAGTTCCTTAGTCTATTCCCAAATTGTCAGCTCGTTACAACAACTTTCAATTTTTTTTTCTCTTTGGCAAAAATACACTATCCGATGAAGTTCACAAATATGGAAATGTTTTGTTATGGACTGATAGAGCACAAGTTCCTTAGTCTATTCCCAAATTTTCAGCTCGTTACAACAACTTCCAATTTTTTTTCTCTTTGGCAAAAATACACTATCCGATGAAGTTTGCAAATATGGAAATGTTTTGTTATGGATTGATAGAGCACAAGTTCCTTAGTCTATTCCCAAATTTTCAGCTCGTTACAACAACTTTCAATTTTTTTTCTCTTTGGCAAAAATACACTATCCGATGAAGTTTGCAAATATGGAAATGTTTTGTTATGGATTGATAGAGCACAAGTTCCTTAGTCTATTCCCAAATTTTCAGCTCGTTACAACAACTTTCAATTTTTTTTTCTCTATGGCAAAATTACACTATCCGATGAAGTTCACAAATATGGAAATGTTTTGTTATGGACTGATAGAGCACAAGTTAATTTGTCTATTCCCAAATTTTCAGCTCGTTACAACAACTTTCAATTTTTTTTCTCTTTGGGTGAAAATACACTATCCGATGAAGTTCACAAATATGGAAATGTTTTATTATGGATTGATAGAGCACAAGTTCCTTAGTATATTCCCAAATTTTCAGCTCGTTACAACAACTTTCAATTTTTTTTCTCTTTGGGTGAAAATACACTATCCGATGAAGTTCACAAATATGGAAATGTTTTATTATGGATTGATAGAGCACAAGTTCCTTAGTATATTCCCAAATTTTCAGCTCGTTACAACAACTTTCAATTTTTTTTCTCTTTGGGTGAAAATACACTATCCGATGAAGTTCACAAATATGGAAATGTTTTATTATGGATTGATAGAGCACAAGTTCCTTAGTATATTCCCAAATTTTCAGCTCGTTACAACAACTTTCAATTTTTTTTCTCTTTGGGTGAAAATACACTATCCGATGAAGTTCACAAATATGGAAATGTTTTATTATGGATTGATAGAGCACAAGTTCCTTAGTATATTCCCAAATTTTCAGCTCGTTACAACAACTTTCAATTTTTTTTCTCTTTGGGTGAAAATACACTATCCGATGAAGTTCACAAATATGGAAATGTTTTATTATGGATTGATAGAGCACTAGTTCCTTAGTATATTCCCAAATTTTCAGCTCGTTACAACAACTTTCAATTTTTTTTCTCTTTGGGTG
The DNA here is from genome assembly GCA_963572265.1 of Caenorhabditis doughertyi. Lineage (NCBI taxonomy): Eukaryota > Metazoa > Nematoda > Chromadorea > Rhabditida > Rhabditidae > Caenorhabditis > Caenorhabditis doughertyi. The sequence goes on from OY751558.1 coordinate 1,079,526, forward strand.
AAAATACACTATCCGATGAAGTTCACAAATATGGAAATGTTTTATTATGGATTGATAGAGCACAAGTTCCTTAGTATATTCCCAAATTTTCAGCTCGTTACAACAACTTTCAATTTTTTTTCTCTTTGGGTGAAAATACACTATCCGATGAAGTTCACAAATATGGAAATGTTTTATTATGGATTGATAGAGCACAAGTTCCTTAGTATATTCCCAAATTTTCAGCTCGTTACAACAACTTTCAATTTTTTTTCTCTTTGGGTGAAAATACACTATCCGATGAAGTTCACAAATATGGAAATGTTTTATTATGGATTGATAGAGCACTAGTTCCTTAGTATATTCCCAAATTTTCAGCTTGTTACAACAACTTTCAATTTTTTTTCTCTTTGGGTGAAAATACACTATCCGATGAAGTTCACAAATATGGAAATGTTTTATTATGGATTGATAGAGCACAAGTTCCTTAGTATATTCCCAAATTTTCAGCTCGTTACAACAACTTTCAATTTTTTTTCTCTTTGGGTGAAAATACACTATCCGATGAAGTTCACAAATATGGAAATGTTTTATTATGGATTGATAGAGCACAAGTTCCTTAGTATATTCCCAAATTTTCAGCTCGTTACAACAACTTTCAATTTTTTTTCTCTTTGGGTGAAAATACACTATCCGATGAAGTTCACAAATATGGAAATGTTTTATTATGGATTGATAGAGCACAAGTTCCTTAGTATATTCCCAAATTTTCAGCTCGTTACAACAACTTTCAATTTTTTTTCTCTTTGGGTGAAAATACACTATCCGATGAAGTTCACAAATATGGAAATGTTTTATTATGGATTGATAGAGCACAAGTTCCTTAGTATATTCCCAAATTTTCAGCTCGTTACAACAACTTTCAATTTTTTTTCTCTTTGGGTGAAAATACACTATCCGATGAAGTTCACAAATATGGAAATGTTTTATTATGGATTGATAGAGCACAAGTTCCTTAGTATATTCCCAAATTTTCAGCTCGTTACAACAACTTTCAATTTTTTTTCTCTTTGGGTGAAAATACACTATCCGATGAAGTTCACAAATATGGAAATGTTTTATTATGGATTGATAGAGCACAAGTTCCTTAGTATATTCCCAAATTTTCAGCTCGTTACAACAACTTTCAATTTTTTTTCTCTTTGGGTGAAAATACACTATCCGATGAAGTTCACAAATATGAAAATGTTTTATTATGGATTGATAGAGCACAAGTTCCTTAATATATTCCCAAATTTTCAGCTCGTTACAACAACTTTCAATTTTTTTTCTCTTTGGGTGAAAATACACTATCCGATGAAGTTCACAAATATGGAAATGTTTTATTATGGATTGATAGAGCACAAGTTCCTCAGTATATTCCCAAATTTTCAGCTCGTTACAACAACTTTCAATTTTTTTTCTCTTTGGGTGAAAATACACTATCCGATGAAGTTCACAAATATGGAAATGTTTTATTATGGATTGATAGAGCACAAGTTCCTTAGTATATTCCCAAATTTTCAGCTCGTTACAACAACTTTCAATTTTTTTTCTCTTTGGGTGAAAATACACTATCCGATGAAGTTCACAAATATGGAAATGTTTTATTATGGATTGATAGAGCACAAGTTCCTTAGTATATTCCCAAATTTTCAGCTCGTTACAACAACTTTCAATTTTTTTTCTCTTTGGGTGAAAATACACTATCCGATGAAGTTCACAAATATGGAAATGTTTTATTATGGATTGATAGAGCACAAGTTCCTTAGTATATTCCCAAATTTTCAGCTCGTTACAACAACTTTCAATTTTTTTTCTCTTTGGGTGAAAATACACTATCCGATGAAGTTCACAAATATGGAAATGTTTTATTATGGATTGATAGAGCACAAGTTACTTAGTATATTCCCAAATTTTCAGCTCGTTACAACAACTTTCAATTTTTTTTCTCTTTGGGTGAAAATACACTATCCGATGAAGTTCACAAATATGGAAATGTTTTATTATGGATTGATAGAGCACAAGTTCCTTAGTCTATTCCCAAATTTTCAGCTCGTTACAACAACTTTCAATTTTTTTTTCTCTTTGGCGAAAAATCACTATCCGATGAAGTTTGCAAATATGGAAATGTTTTGTTATGGATTGATAGAGCACAAGTTCCTTAGTCTATTCCCAAATTGTCAGCTCGTTACAACAACTTTCAATTTTTTTTTCTCTTTGGCAAAAATACACTATCCGATGAAGTTCACAAATATGGAAATGTTTTGTTATGGACTGATAGAGCACAAGTTCCTTAGTCTATTCCCAAATTTTCAGCTCGTTACAACAACTTCCAATTTTTTTTCTCTTTGGCAAAAATACACTATCCGATGAAGTTTGCAAATATGGAAATGTTTTGTTATGGATTGATAGAGCACAAGTTCCTTAGTCTATTCCCAAATTTTCAGCTCGTTACAACAACTTTCAATTTTTTTTCTCTTTGGCAAAAATACACTATCCGATGAAGTTTGCAAATATGGAAATGTTTTGTTATGGATTGATAGAGCACAAGTTCCTTAGTCTATTCCCAAATTTTCAGCTCGTTACAACAACTTTCAATTTTTTTTTCTCTATGGCAAAATTACACTATCCGATGAAGTTCACAAATATGGAAATGTTTTGTTATGGACTGATAGAGCACAAGTTAATTTGTCTATTCCCAAATTTTCAGCTCGTTACAACAACTTTCAATTTTTTTTCTCTTTGGGTGAAAATACACTATCCGATGAAGTTCACAAATATGGAAATGTTTTATTATGGATTGATAGAGCACAAGTTCCTTAGTATATTCCCAAATTTTCAGCTCGTTACAACAACTTTCAATTTTTTTTCTCTTTGGGTGAAAATACACTATCCGATGAAGTTCACAAATATGGAAATGTTTTATTATGGATTGATAGAGCACAAGTTCCTTAGTATATTCCCAAATTTTCAGCTCGTTACAACAACTTTCAATTTTTTTTCTCTTTGGGTGAAAATACACTATCCGATGAAGTTCACAAATATGGAAATGTTTTATTATGGATTGATAGAGCACAAGTTCCTTAGTATATTCCCAAATTTTCAGCTCGTTACAACAACTTTCAATTTTTTTTCTCTTTGGGTGAAAATACACTATCCGATGAAGTTCACAAATATGGAAATGTTTTATTATGGATTGATAGAGCACAAGTTCCTTAGTATATTCCCAAATTTTCAGCTCGTTACAACAACTTTCAATTTTTTTTCTCTTTGGGTGAAAATACACTATCCGATGAAGTTCACAAATATGGAAATGTTTTATTATGGATTGATAGAGCACAAGTTCCTTAGTATATTCCCAAATTTTCAGCTCGTTACAACAACTTTCAATTTTTTTTCTCTTTGGGTGAAAATACACTATCCGATGAAGTTCACAAATATGAAAATGTTTTATTATGGATTGATAGAGCACAAGTTCCTTAATATATTCCCAAATTTTCAGCTCGTTACAACAACTTTCAATTTTTTTTCTCTTTGGGTGAAAATACACTATCCGATGAAGTTCACAAATATGGAAATGTTTTATTATGGATTGATAGAGCACAAGTTCCTCAGTATATTCCCAAATTTTCAGCTCGTTACAACAACTTTCAATTTTTTTTCTCTTTGGGTGAAAATACACTATCCGATGAAGTTCACAAATATGGAAATGTTTTATTATGGATTGATAGAGCACAAGTTCCTTAGTATATTCCCAAATTTTCAGCTCGTTACAACAACTTTCAATTTTTTTTCTCTTTGGGTGAAAATACACTATCCGATGAAGTTCACAAATATGGAAATGTTTTATTATGGATTGATAGAGCACAAGTTCCTTAGTATATTCCCAAATTTTCAGCTCGTTACAACAACTTTCAATTTTTTTTCTCTTTGGGTGAAAATACACTATCCGATGAAGTTCACAAATATGGAAATGTTTTATTATGGATTGATAGAGCACAAGTTCCTTAGTATATTCCCAAATTTTCAGCTCGTTACAACAACTTTCAATTTTTTTTCTCTTTGGGTGAAAATACACTATCCGATGAAGTTCACAAATATGGAAATGTTTTATTATGGATTGATAGAGCACAAGTTACTTAGTATATTCCCAAATTTTCAGCTCGTTACAACAACTTTCAATTTTTTTTCTCTTTGGGTGAAAATACACTATCCGATGAAGTTCACAAATATGGAAATGTTTTATTATGGATTGATAGAGCACAAGTTCCTTAGTCTATTCCCAAATTTTCAGCTCGTTACAACAACTTTCAATTTTTTTTTCTCTTTGGCGAAAAATCACTATCCGATGAAGTTTGCAAATATGGAAATGTTTTGTTATGGATTGATAGAGCACAAGTTCCTTAGTCTATTCCCAAATTGTCAGCTCGTTACAACAACTTTCAATTTTTTTTTCTCTTTGGCAAAAATACACTATCCGATGAAGTTCACAAATATGGAAATGTTTTGTTATGGACTGATAGAGCACAAGTTCCTTAGTCTATTCCCAAATTTTCAGCTCGTTACAACAACTTCCAATTTTTTTTCTCTTTGGCAAAAATACACTATCCGATGAAGTTTGCAAATATGGAAATGTTTTGTTATGGATTGATAGAGCACAAGTTCCTTAGTCTATTCCCAAATTTTCAGCTCGTTACAACAACTTTCAATTTTTTTTCTCTTTGGCAAAAATACACTATCCGATGAAGTTTGCAAATATGGAAATGTTTTGTTATGGATTGATAGAGCACAAGTTCCTTAGTCTATTCCCAAATTTTCAGCTCGTTACAACAACTTTCAATTTTTTTTTCTCTATGGCAAAATTACACTATCCGATGAAGTTCACAAATATGGAAATGTTTTGTTATGGACTGATAGAGCACAAGTTAATTTGTCTATTCCCAAATTTTCAGCTCGTTACAAAAACTTTCAATTTTTTTTTCTTTTTGGCAAAAATACACTATCCGAAGAAGTTCACAAATATGAAAATGTTTTGTTATGGACTGATAGAGCACAAGTTCCTTAGTCTATTCCCAAATTGTCAGCTCGTTACAACAACTTTCAATTTTTTTTCTCTTTGGCAAAAATACACTATCCGATGAAGTTCACAAATATGGAAATGTTTTGTTATGGACTGATAGAGCACAAGTTCCTCAGTCTATTCCCAAATTTTCAGCTCGTTACAACAACTTTCAATTTTTTTTTCTCTTTGGCAAAAATACACTATTCGATGAAGTTTGCAAATATGGAAATGTTTTGTTATGGATTGATAGAGCACAAGTTCCTTAGTGTATTCCCAAATTTTCAGCTCGTTACAACAACTTTCAATTTTTTTTTCTCTTTGGCGAAAAATCACTATCCGATGAAGTTTACAAATATGGAAATGTTTTGTTATGGATTGATAGAACACAAGTTCCTTAGTCTATTCCCAAATTGTCAGCTCGTTACAACAACTTTCAATTTTTTTTTCTCTTTGGCGAAAAATCACTATCCGATGAAGTTTGCAAATATGGAAATGTTTTGTTATGAACTGATAGAGCACAAGTTCCTTAGTCTATTCCCAAATTTTCAGCTCGTTACAACAACTTTCAATTTTTTTTTCTCTTTGGCAAAAATACACTATCCGATGAAGTTCACAAATATGGAAATGTTTTGTTATGGACTGATAGAGCACAAGTTCCTTAGTCTATTCCCAAATTTTCAGCTCGTTACAACAACTTTCAATTTTTTTTTCTCTTTGGCGAAAAATCACTATCCGATGAAGTTTGCAAATATGGAAATGTTTTGTTATGGATTGATAGAGCACAAGTTCCTTAGTGTATTCCCAAATTTTCAGCTGGTTACAACAACTTTCAATTTTTTTTTCTCTTTGGCGAAAAATCACTATCCGATGAAGTTTGCAAATATGGAAATGTTTTGTTATGGATTGATAGAGCACAAGTTCCTTAGTCTATTCCCAAATTGTCAGCTCGTTACAACAACTTTCAACTTTTTTTTCTCTTTGGCAAAAATACACTATCCGATGAAGTTCACAAATATGGAAATGTTTTGTTATGGACTGATAGAGCACAAGTTCCTTAGTCTATTCCCAAATTTTCAGCTCGTTACAACAACTTTCAATTTTTTTTTCTCTTTGGCAAAAATACACTATTCGATGAAGTTTGCAAATATGGAAATGTTTTGTTATGGATTGATAGAGCACAAGTTCCTTAGTGTATTCCCAAATTTTCAGCTCGTTACAACAACTTTCAATTTTTTTTCTCTTTGGCGAAAAATCACTATCCGATGAAGTTTACAAATATGGAAATGTTTTGTTATGGACTGATAGAGCACAAGTTCCTTAGTCTATTCCCAAATTTTCAGCTCGTTACAACAACTTTCAATTTTTTTTTCTCTTTGGCGAAAAATCACTATCCGATGAAGTTTGCAAATATGGAAATGTTTTGTTATGGATTGATAGAGCACAAGTTCCTTAGTCTATTCCCAAATTGTCAGCTCGTTACAACAACTTTCGATTTTTTTTCTCTTTGGCAAAAATACACTATCCGATGAAGTTCACAAACATGGAAATGTTTTGTTATGGACTGATAGAGCACAAGTTCCTTAGTCTATTCCCAAATTTTCAGCTCGTTACAACAACTTTCAATTATTTTTCTCTTTGGCAAAAATACACTATTCGATGAAGTTTGCAAATATGGAAATGTTTTGTTATGGATTGATAGAGCACAAGTTCCTTAGTGTATTCCCAAATTTTCAGCTCGTTACAACAACTTTCAATTTTTTTTTCTCTTTGGCGAAAAATCACTATCCGATGAAGTTTACAAATATGGAAATGTTTTGTTATGAACTGATAGAGCACAAGTTCCTTAGTCTATTCCCAAATTTTCAGCTCGTTACAACAACTTTCAATTTTTTTTTCTCTTTGGCGAAAAATCACTATCCGATGAAGTTTACAAATATGGAAATGTTTTGTTATGGATTGATAGAACACAAGTTCCTTAGTCTATTCCCAAATTGTCAGCTCGTTACAACAACTTTCAATTTTTTTTTCTCTTTGGCGAAAAATCACTATCCGATGAAGTTTGCAAATATGGAAATGTTTTGTTATGGATTGATAGAGCACAAGTTCCTTAGTGTATTCCCAAATTTTCAGCTGGTTACAACAACTTTCAATTTTTTTTTCTCTTTGGCGAAAAATCACTATCCGATGAAGTTTGCAAATATGGAAATGTTTTGTTATGGATTGATAGAGCACAAGTTCCTTAGTGTATTCCCAAATTTTCAGCTCGTTACAACAACTTTCAATTTTTTTTTCTCTTTGGCAAAAATACACTATCCGATGAAGTTCACAAATATGGAAATGTTTTGTTATGGACTGATAGAGCACAAGTTCCTTAGTCTATTCCCAAATTTTCAGCTCGTTACAACAACTTTCAATTTTTTTTCTCTTTGGCAAAAATACACTATCCGATGAAGTTCACAAATATGGAATTGTTTTGTTATGGACTGATAGAGCACAAGTTCCTTAGTCTATTCCCAAATTTTCAGCTCGTTACAACAACTTTCAATTTTTTTTCTCTTTGGCAAAAATACACTATCCGATGAAGTTCACAAATATGGAAATGTTTTGTTATGGACTGATAGAGCACAAGTTCCTTAGTCTATTCCCAAATTTTCAGCTCGTTACAACAACTTTCAATTTTTTTTTTCTCTTTGGCAAAAATACACTATCCGATGAAGTTCACAAATATGGAAATGTTTTATTATGGATTGATAGAGCACAAGTTCCTTAGTATATTCCCAAATTTTCAGCTCGTTACAACAACTTTCAATTTTTTTTCTCTTTGGGTGAAAATACACTATCCGATGAAGTTCACAAATATGGAAATGTTTTATTATGGATTGATAGAGCACAAGTTCCTTAGTATATTCCCAAATTTTCAGCTCGTTACAACAACTTTCAATTTTTTTTCTCTTTGGGTGAAAATACACTATCCGATGAAGTTCACAAATATGGAAATGTTTTATTATGGATTGATAGAGCACAAGTTCCTTAGTATATTCCCAAATTTTCAGCTCGTTACAACAACTTTCAATTTTTTTTCTCTTTGGGTGAAAATACACTATCCGATGAAGTTCACAAATATGGAAATGTTTTATTATGGATTGATAGAGCACAAGTTCCTTAGTATATTCCCAAATTTTCAGCTCGTTACAACAACTTTCAATTTTTTTTCTCTTTGGGTGAAAATACACTATCCGATGAAGTTCACAAATATGGAAATGTTTTATTATGGATTGATAGAGCACAAGTTCCTTAGTATATTCCCAAATTTTCAGCTTGTTACAACAACTTTCAATTTTTTTTCTCTTTGGGTGAAAATACACTATCCGATGAAGTTCACAAATATGGAAATATTTTATTATGGATTGATAGAGCACAAGTTCCTTTGTATATTCCCAAATTTTCAGCTCGTTACAACAACTTTCAATTTTTTTTCTCTTTGGGTGAAAATACACTATCCGATGAAGTTCACAAATATGGAAATGTTTTATTATGGATTGATAGAGCACAAGTTCCTTTGTATATTCCCAAATTTTCAGCTCGTTACAACAACTTTCAATTTTTTTTCTCTTTGGGTGAAAATACACTATCTGATGAAGTTCACAAATATGGAAATGTTTTATTATGGATTGATAGAGCACTAGTTCCTTAGTATATTCCCAAATTTTCAGCTCGTTACAACAACTTTCAATTTTTTTTCTCTTTGGGTGAAAATACACTATCCGATGAAGTTCACAAATATGGAAATGTTTTATTATGGATTGATAGAGCACAAGTTCCTTTGTATATTCCCAAATTTTCAGCTCGTTACAACAACTTTCAATTTTTTTTCTCTTTGGGTGAAAATACACTATCTGACGAAGTTCACAAATATGGAAATGTTTTATTATGGATTGATAGAGCACTAGTTCCTTAGTATATTCCCAAATTTTCAGCTCGTTACAACAACTTTCAATTTTTTTTCTCTTTGGGTGAAAATACACTATCCGATGAAGTTCACAAATATGGAAATGTTTTATTATGGATTGATAGAGCACAAGTTCCTTAGTATATTCCCAAATTTTCAGCTCGTTACAACAACTTTCAATTTTTTTTCTCTTTGGGTGAAAATACACTATCCGATGAAGTTCACAAATATGGAAATGTTTTATTATGGATTGATAGAGCACAAGTTCCTTTGTATATTCCCAAATTTTCAGCTCGTTACAACAACTTTCAATTTTTTTTCTCTTTGGGTGAAAATACACTATCCGATGAAGTTCACAAATATGGAAATGTTTTATTATGGATTGATAGAGCACAAGTTCCTTTGTATATTCCCAAATTTTCAGCTCGTTACAACAACTTTCAATTTTTTTTCTCTTTGGGTGAAAATACACTATCCGATGAAGTTCACAAATATGGAAATGTTTTATTATGGATTGATAGAGCACAAGTTCCTTTGTATATTCCCAAATTTTCAGCTCGTTACAACAACTTTCAATTTTTTTTCTCTTTGGGTGAAAATACACTATCTGATGAAGTTCACAAATATGGAAATGTTTTATTATGGATTGATAGAGCACTAGTTCCTTAGTATATTCCCAAATTTTCAGCTCGTTACAACAACTTTCAATTTTTTTTCTCTTTGGGTGAAAATACACTATCCGATGAAGTTCACAAATATGGAAATGTTTTATTATGGATTGATAGAGCACAAGTTCCTTAGTATATTCCCAAATTTTCAGCTCGTTACAACAACTTTCAATTTTTTTTCTCTTTGGGTGAAAATACACTATCCGATGAAGTTCACAAATATGGAAATATTTTATTATGGATTGATAGAGCACAAGTTCCTTTGTATATTCCCAAATTTTCAGCTCGTTACAACAACTTTCAATTTTTTTTCTCTTTGGGTGAAAATACACTATCCGATGAAGTTCACAAATATGGAAATGTTTTATTATGGATTGATAGAGCACAAGTTCCTTTGTATATTCCCAAATTTTCAGCTCGTTACAACAACTTTCAATTTTTTTTCTCTTTGGGTGAAAATACACTATCTGACGAAGTTCACAAATATGGAAATGTTTTATTATGGATTGATAGAGCACTAGTTCCTTAGTATATTCCCAAATTTTCAGCTCGTTACAACAACTTTCAATTTTTTTTCTCTTTGGGTGAAAATACACTATCCGATGAAGTTCACAAATATGGAAATGTTTTATTATGGATTGATAGAGCACAAGTTCCTTAGTATATTCCCAAATTTTCAGCTCGTTACAACAACTTTCAATTTTTTTTCTCTTTGGGTGAAAATACACTATCCGATGAAGTTCACAAATATGGAAATGTTTTATTATGGATTGATAGAGCACAAGTTCCTTTGTATATTCCCAAATTTTCAGCTCGTTACAACAACTTTCAATTTTTTTTCTCTTTGGGTGAAAATACACTATCCGATGAAGTTCACAAATATGGAAATGTTTTATTATGGATTGATAGAGCACAAGTTCCTTAGTATATTCCCAAATTTTCAGCTCGTTACAACATCTTTCAATTTTTTTTCTCTTTGGGTGAAAATACACTATCCGATGAAGTTCACAAATATGGAAATGTTTTATTATGGATTGATAGAGCACAAGTTCCTTAGTATATTCCCAAATTTTCAGCTCGTTACAACAACTTTCAATTTTTTTTCTCTTTGGGTGAAAATACACTATCCGATGAAGTTCACAAATATGGAAATGTTTTATTATGGATTGATAGAGCACAAGTTCCTTAGTATATTCCCAAATTTTCAGCTTGTTACAACAACTTTCAATTTTTTTTCTCTTTGGGTGAAAATACACTATCCGATGAAGTTCACAAATATGGAAATATTTTATTATGGATTGATAGAGCACAAGTTCCTTTGTATATTCCCAAATTTTCAGCTCGTTACAACAACTTTCAATTTTTTTTCTCTTTGGGTGAAAATACACTATCCGATGAAGTTCACAAATATGGAAATGTTTTATTATGGATTGATAGAGCACAAGTTCCTTTGTATATTCCCAAATTTTCAGCTCGTTACAACAACTTTCAATTTTTTTTCTCTTTGGGTGAAAATACACTATCTGATGAAGTTCACAAATATGGAAATGTTTTATTATGGATTGATAGAGCACTAGTTCCTTAGTATATTCCCAAATTTTCAGCTCGTTACAACAACTTTCAATTTTTTTTCTCTTTGGGTGAAAATACACTATCCGATGAAGTTCACAAATATGGAAATGTTTTATTATGGATTGATAGAGCACAAGTTCCTTAGTATATTCCCAAATTTTCAGCTCGTTACAACAACTTTCAATTTTTTTTCTCTTTGGGTGAAAATACACTATCCGATGAAGTTCACAAATATGGAAATGTTTTATTATGGATTGATAGAGCACAAGTTCCTTTGTATATTCCCAAATTTTCAGCTCGTTACAACAACTTTCAATTTTTTTTCTCTTTGGGTGAAAATACACTATCCGATGAAGTTCACAAATATGGAAATGTTTTATTATGGATTGATAGAGCACAAGTTCCTTAGTATATTCCCAAATTTTCAGCTCGTTACAACAACTTTCAATTTTTTTTCTCTTTGGGTGAAAATACACTATCCGATGAAGTTCACAAATATGGAAATGTTTTATTATGGATTGATAGAGCACAAGTTCCTTAGTATATTCCCAAATTTTCAGCTCGTTACAACAACTTTCAATTTTTTTTCTCTTTGGGTGAAAATACACTATCCGATGAAGTTCACAAATATGGAAATGTTTTATTATGGATTGATAGAGCACAAGTTCCTTAGTATATTCCCAAATTTTCAGCTCGTTACAACAACTTTCAATTTTTTTTCTCTTTGGGTGAAAATACACTATCCGATGAAGTTCACAAATATGGAAATGTTTTATTATGGATTGATAGAGCACAAGTTCCTTAGTATATTCCCAAATTTTCAGCTCGTTACAACAACTTTCAATTTTTTTTCTCTTTGGGTGAAAATACACTATCCGATGAAGTTCACAAATATGGAAATGTTTTATTATGGATTGATAGAGCACAAGTTCCTTAGTATATTCCCAAATTTTCAGCTCGTTACAACAACTTTCAATTTTTTTTCTCTTTGGGTGAAAATACACTATCCGATGAAGTTCACAAATATGGAAATGTTTTATTATGGATTGATAGAGCACAAGTTCCTTAGTATATTCCCAAATTTTCAGCTTGTTACAACAACTTTCAATTTTTTTTCTCTTTGGGTGAAAATACACTATCCGATGAAGTTCACAAATATGGAAATATTTTATTATGGATTGATAGAGCACAAGTTCCTTTGTATATTCCCAAATTTTCAGCTCGTTACAACAACTTTCAATTTTTTTTCTCTTTGGGTGAAAATACACTATCCGATGAAGTTCACAAATATGGAAATGTTTTATTATGGATTGATAGAGCACAAGTTCCTTTGTATATTCCCAAATTTTCAGCTCGTTACAACAACTTTCAATTTTTTTTCTCTTTGGGTGAAAATACACTATCTGATGAAGTTCACAAATATGGAAATGTTTTATTATGGATTGATAGAGCACTAGTTCCTTAGTATATTCCCAAATTTTCAGCTCGTTACAACAACTTTCAATTTTTTTTCTCTTTGGGTGAAAATACACTATCCGATGAAGTTCACAAATATGGAAATGTTTTATTATGGATTGATAGAGCACAAGTTCCTTTGTATATTCCCAAATTTTCAGCTCGTTACAACAACTTTCAATTTTTTTTCTCTTTGGGTGAAAATACACTATCTGACGAAGTTCACAAATATGGAAATGTTTTATTATGGATTGATAGAGCACTAGTTCCTTAGTATATTCCCAAATTTTCAGCTCGTTACAACAACTTTCAATTTTTTTTCTCTTTGGGTGAAAATACACTATCCGATGAAGTTCACAAATATGGAAATGTTTTATTATGGATTGATAGAGCACAAGTTCCTTAGTATATTCCCAAATTTTCAGCTCGTTACAACAACTTTCAATTTTTTTTCTCTTTGGGTGAAAATACACTATCCGATGAAGTTCACAAATATGGAAATGTTTTATTATGGATTGATAGAGCACAAGTTCCTTAGTATATTCCCAAATTTTCAGCTCGTTACAACAACTTTCAATTTTTTTTCTCTTTGGGTGAAAATACACTATCCGATGAAGTTCACAAATATGGAAATGTTTTATTATGGATTGATAGAGCACAAGTTCCTTTGTATATTCCCAAATTTTCAGCTCGTTACAACAACTTTCAATTTTTTTTCTCTTTGGGTGAAAATACACTATCTGACGAAGTTCACAAATATGGAAATGTTTTATTATGGATTGATAGAGCACAAGTTCCTTTGTATATTCCCAAATTTTCAGCTCGTTACAACAACTTTCAATTTTTTTTCTCTTTGGGTGAAAATACACTATCTGATGAAGTTCACAAATATGGAAATGTTTTATTATGGATTGATAGAGCACTAGTTCCTTAGTATATTCCCAAATTTTCAGCTCGTTACAACAACTTTCAATTTTTTTTCTCTTTGGGTGAAAATACACTATCTGACGAAGTTCACAAATATGGAAATGTTTTATTATGGATTGATAGAGCACAAGTTCCTTTGTATATTCCCAAATTTTCAGCTCGTTACAACAACTTTCAATTTTTTTTCTCTTTGGGTGAAAATACACTATCTGATGAAGTTCACAAATATGGAAATGTTTTATTATGGATTGATAGAGCACTAGTTCCTTAGTATATTCCCAAATTTTCAGCTCGTTACAACATCTTTCAATTTTTTTTCTCTTTGGGTGAAAATACACTATCTGATGAAGTTCACAAATATGGAAATGTTTTATTATGGATTGATAGAGCACTAGTTCCTTAGTATATTCCCAAATTTTCAGCTCGTTACAACAACTTTCAATTTTTTTTCTCTTTGGGTGAAAATACACTATCCGATGAAGTTCACAAATATGGAAATGTTTTATTATGGATTGATAGAGCACAAGTTCCTTTGTATATTCCCAAATTTTCAGCTCGTTACAACAACTTTCAATTTTTTTTCTCTTTGGGTGAAAATACACTATCTGACGAAGTTCACAAATATGGAAATGTTTTATTATGGATTGATAGAGCACAAGTTCCTTTGTATATTCCCAAATTTTCAGCTCGTTACAACAACTTTCAATTTTTTTTCTCTTTGGGTGAAAATACACTATCTGATGAAGTTCACAAATATGGAAATGTTTTATTATGGATTGATAGAGCACTAGTTCCTTAGTATATTCCCAAATTTTCAGCTCGTTACAACAACTTTCAATTTTTTTTCTCTTTGGGTGAAAATACACTATCCGATGAAGTTCACAAATATGGAAATGTTTTATTATGGATTGATAGAGCACAAGTTCCTTTGTATATTCCCAAATTTTCAGCTCGTTACAACAACTTTCAATTTTTTTTCTCTTTGGGTGAAAATACACTATCCGATGAAGTTCACAAATATGGAAATGTTTTATTATGGATTGATAGAGCACAAGTTCCTTTGTATATTCCCAAATTTTCAGCTCGTTACAACAACTTTCAATTTTTTTTCTCTTTGGGTGAAAATACACTATCCGATGAAGTTCACAAATATGGAAATGTTTTATTATGGATTGATAGAGCACAAGTTCCTTTGTATATTCCCAAATTTTCAGCTCGTTACAACAACTTTCAATTTTTTTTCTCTTTGGGTGAAAATACACTATCTGATGAAGTTCACAAATATGGAAATGTTTTATTATGGATTGATAGAGCACTAGTTCCTTAGTATATTCCCAAATTTTCAGCTCGTTACAACAACTTTCAATTTTTTTTCTCTTTGGGTGAAAATACACTATCCGATGAAGTTCACAAATATGGAAATGTTTTATTATGGATTGATAGAGCACAAGTTCCTTAGTATATTCCCAAATTTTCAGCTCGTTACAACAACTTTCAATTTTTTTTCTCTTTGGGTGAAAATACACTATCCGATGAAGTTCACAAATATGGAAATATTTTATTATGGATTGATAGAGCACAAGTTCCTTTGTATATTCCCAAATTTTCAGCTCGTTACAACAACTTTCAATTTTTTTTCTCTTTGGGTGAAAATACACTATCCGATGAAGTTCACAAATATGGAAATGTTTTATTATGGATTGATAGAGCACAAGTTCCTTTGTATATTCCCAAATTTTCAGCTCGTTACAACAACTTTCAATTTTTTTTCTCTTTGGGTGAAAATACACTATCTGACGAAGTTCACAAATATGGAAATGTTTTATTATGGATTGATAGAGCACTAGTTCCTTAGTATATTCCCAAATTTTCAGCTCGTTACAACAACTTTCAATTTTTTTTCTCTTTGGGTGAAAATACACTATCCGATGAAGTTCACAAATATGGAAATGTTTTATTATGGATTGATAGAGCACAAGTTCCTTAGTATATTCCCAAATTTTCAGCTCGTTACAACAACTTTCAATTTTTTTTCTCTTTGGGTGAAAATACACTATCCGATGAAGTTCACAAATATGGAAATGTTTTATTATGGATTGATAGAGCACAAGTTCCTTTGTATATTCCCAAATTTTCAGCTCGTTACAACAACTTTCAATTTTTTTTCTCTTTGGGTGAAAATACACTATCCGATGAAGTTCACAAATATGGAAATGTTTTATTATGGATTGATAGAGCACAAGTTCCTTTGTATATTCCCAAATTTTCAGCTCGTTACAACAACTTTCAATTTTTTTTCTCTTTGGGTGAAAATACACTATCCGATGAAGTTCACAAATATGGAAATGTTTTATTATGGATTGATAGAGCACAAGTTCCTTTGTATATTCCCAAATTTTCAGCTCGTTACAACAACTTTCAATTTTTTTTCTCTTTGGTTGAAAATACACTATCTGATGAAGTTCACAAATATGGAAATGTTTTATTATGGATTGATAGAGCACTAGTTCCTTAGTATATTCCCAAATTTTCAGCTCGTTACAACAACTTTCAATTTTTTTTCTCTTTGGGTGAAAATACACTATCCGATGAAGTTCACAAATATGGAAATGTTTTATTATGGATTGATAGAGCACAAGTTCCTTAGTATATTCCCAAATTTTCAGCTCGTTACAACAACTTTCAATTTTTTTTCTCTTTGGGTGAAAATACACTATCCGATGAAGTTCACAAATATGGAAATGTTTTATTATGGATTGATAGAGCACAAGTTCCTTTGTATATTCCCAAATTTTCAGCTCGTTACAACAACTTTCAATTTTTTTTCTCTTTGGGTGAAAATACACTATCCGATGAAGTTCACAAATATGGAAATGTTTTATTATGGATTGATAGAGCACAAGTTCCTTAGTATATTCCCAAATTTTCAGCTCGTTACAACAACTTTCAATTTTTTTTCTCTTTGGGTGAAAATACACTATCCGATGAAGTTCACAAATATGGAAATGTTTTATTATGGATTGATAGAGCACAAGTTCCTTAGTATATTCCCAAATTTTCAGCTCGTTACAACAACTTTCAATTTTTTTTCTCTTTGGGTGAAAATACACTATCCGATGAAGTTCACAAATATGGAAATGTTTTATTAAGGATTGATAGAGCACAAGTTCCTTAGTATATTCCCAAATTTTCAGCTCGTTACAACAACTTTCAATTTTTTTTCTCTTTGGGTGAAAATACACTATCCGATGAAGTTCACAAATATGGAAATGTTTTATTATGGATTGATAGAGCACAAGTTCCTCAGTATATTCCCAAATTTTCAGCTCGTTACAACAACTTTCAATTTTTTTTCTCTTTGGGTGAAAATACACTATCCGATGAAGTTCACAAATATGGAAATGTTTTATTATGGATTGATAGAGCACAAGTTCCTTAGTATATTCCCAAATTTTCAGCTCGTTACAACAACTTTCAATTTTTTTTCTCTTTGGGTGAAAATACACTATCCGATGAAGTTCACAAATATGGAAATATTTTATTATGGATTGATAGAGCACAAGTTCCTTTGTATATTCCCAAATTTTCAGCTCGTTACAACAACTTTCAATTTTTTTTCTCTTTGGGTGAACATACACTATCTGATGAAGTTCACAATTATGGAAATGTTTTATTATGGATTGATAGAGCACTAGTTCCTTAGTATATTCCCAAATTTTCAGCTCGTTACAACAACTTTCAATTTTTTTTCTCTTTGGGTGAAAATACACTATCCGATGAAGTTCACAAATATGGAAATGTTTTATTATGGATTGATAGAGCACAAGTTCCTTAGTATATTCCCAAATTTTCAGCTCGTTACAACAACTTTCAATTTTTTTTCTCTTTGGGTGAAAATACACTATCCGATGAAGTTCACAAATATGGAAATGTTTTATTATGGATTGATAGAGCACAAGTTCCTTAGTATATTCCCAAATTTTCAGCTCGTTACAACAACTTTCAATTTTTTTTCTCTTTGGGTGAAAATACACTATCCGATGAAGTTCACAAATATGGAAATGTTTTATTATGGATTGATAGAGCACAAGTTCCTTAGTATATTCCCAAATTTTCAGCTCGTTACAACAACTTTCAATTTTTTTTCTCTTTGGGTGAAAATACACTATCCGATGAAGTTCACAAATATGGAAATGTTTTATTATGGATTGATAGAGCACAAGTTCCTTAGTATATTCCCAAATTTTCAGCTCGTTACAACAACTTTCAATTTTTTTTCTCTTTGGGTGAAAATACACTATCCGATGAAGTTCACAAATATGGAAATGTTTTATTATGGATTGATAGAGCACAAGTTCCTTAGTATATTCCCAAATTTTCAGCTCGTTACAACAACTTTCAATTTTTTTTCTCTTTGGGTGAAAATACACTATCCGATGAAGTTCACAAATATGGAAATGTTTTATTATGGATTGATAGAGCACAAGTTCCTTAGTATATTCCCAAATTTTCAGCTCGTTACAACAACTTTCAATTTTTTTTCTCTTTGGGTGAAAATACACTATCCGATGAAGTTCACAAATATGGAAATGTTTTATTATGGATTGATAGAGCACAAGTTCCTTAGTATATTCCCAAATTTTCAGCTCGTTACAACAACTTTCAATTTTTTTTCTCTTTGGGTGAAAATACACTATCCGATGAAGTTCACAAATATGGAAATGTTTTATTATGGATTGATAGAGCACTAGTTCCTTAGTATATTCCCAAATTTTCAGCTCGTTACAACAACTTTCAATTTTTTTTCTCTTTGGGTGAAAATACACTATCCGATGAAGTTCACAAATATGGAAATGTTTTATTATGGATTGATAGAGCACAAGTTCCTTAGTATATTCCCAAATTTTCAGCTCGTTACAACAACTTTCAATTTTTTTTCTCTTTGGGTGAAAATACACTATCCGATGAAGTTCACAAATATGGAAATGTTTTATTATGGATTGATAGAGCACAAGTTCCTTAGTATATTCCCAAATTTTCAGCTCGTTACAACAACTTTCAATTTTTTTTCTCTTTGGGTGAAAATACACTATCCGATGAAGTTCACAAATATGGAAATGTTTTATTATGGATTGATAGAGCACTAGTTCCTTAGTATATTCCCAAATTTTCAGCTCGTTACAACAACTTTCAATTTTTTTTCTCTTTGGGTGAAAATACACTATCCGATGAAGTTCACAAATATGGAAATGTTTTATTATGGATTGATAGAGCACAAGTTCCTTAGTATATTCCCAAATTTTCAGCTCGTTACAACAACTTTCAATTTTTTTTCTCTTTGGGTGAAAATACACTATCCGATGAAGTTCACAAATATGGAAATGTTTTATCATGGATTGATAGAGCACAAGTTCCTTAGTATATTCCCAAATTTTCAGCTCGTTACAACAACTTTCAATTTTTTTTCTCTTTGGGTGAAAATACACTATCCGATGAAGTTCACAAATATGGAAATGTTTTATTATGGATTGATAGAGCACAAGTTCCTTAGTATATTCCCAAATTTTCAGCTCGTTACAACAACTTTCAATTTTTTTTCTCTTTGGGTGAAAATACACTATCCGATGAAGTTCACAAATATGGAAATGTTTTATTATGGATTGATAGAGCACAAGTTCCTTAGTATATTCCCAAATTTTCAGCTCGTTACAACAACTTTCAATTTTTTTTCTCTTTGGGTGAAAATACACTATCCGATGAAGTTCACAAATATGGAAATGTTTTATTATGGATTGATAGAGCACAAGTTCCTTAGTATATTCCCAAATTTTCAGCTCGTTACAACAACTTTCAATTTTTTTTCTCTTTGGGTGAAAATACACTATCCGATGAAGTTCACAAATATGGAAATGTTTTATTATGGATTGATAGAGCACAAGTTCCTTAGTATATTCCCAAATTTTCAGCTCGTTACAACAACTTTCAATTTTTTTTCTCTTTGGGTGAAAATACACTATCCGATGAAGTTCACAAATATGGAAATGTTTTATTATGGATTGATAGAGCACTAGTTCCTTAGTATATTCCCAAATTTTCAGCTCGTTACAACAACTTTCAATTTTTTTTCTCTTTGGGTGAAAATACACTATCCGATGAAGTTCACAAATATGGAAATGTTTTATTATGGATTGATAGAGCACAAGTTCCTTTGTATATTCCCAAATTTTCAGCTCGTTACAACAACTTTCAATTTTTTTTCTCTTTGGGTGAAAATACACTATCCGATGAAGTTCACAAATATGGAAATGTTTTATTATGGATTGATAGAGCACAAGTTCCTTAGTATATTCCCAAATTTTCAGCTCGTTACAACAACTTTCAATTTTTTTTCTCTTTGGGTGAAAATACACTATCCGATGAAGTTCACAAATATGGAAATGTTTTATTATGGATTGATAGAGCACAAGTTCCTTAGTATATTCCCAAATTTTCAGCTCGTTACAACAACTTTCAATTTTTTTTCTCTTTGGGTGAAAATACACTATCCGATGAAGTTCACAAATATGGAAATGTTTTATTATGGATTGATAGAGCACAAGTTCCTTAGTATATTCCCAAATTTTCAGCTCGTTACAACAACTTTCAATTTTTTTTCTCTTTGGGTGAAAATACACTATCCGATGAAGTTCACAAATATGGAAATGTTTTATTATGGATTGATAGAGCACAAGTTCCTTAGTATATTCCCAAATTTTCAGCTCGTTACAACAACTTTCAATTTTTTTTCTCTTTGGGTGAAAATACACTATCCGATGAAGTTCACAAATATGGAAATGTTTTATTATGGATTGATAGAGCACAAGTTCCTTAGTATATTCCCAAATTTTCAGCTCGTTACAACAACTTTCAATTTTTTTTCTCTTTGGGTGAAAATACACTATCCGATGAAGTTCACAAATATGGAAATGTTTTATTATGGATTGATAGAGCACAAGTTCCTTAGTATATTCCCAAATTTTCAGCTCGTTACAACAACTTTCAATTTTTTTTCTCTTTGGGTGAAAATACACTATCCGATGAAGTTCACAAATATGGAAATGTTTTATTATGGATTGATAGAGCACTAGTTCCTTAGTATATTCCCAAATTTTCAGCTCGTTACAACAACTTTCAATTTTTTTTCTCTTTGGGTGAAAATACACTATCCGATGAAGTTCACAAATATGGAAATGTTTTATTATGGATTGATAGAGCACAAGTTCCTTAGTATATTCCCAAATTTTCAGCTCGTTACAACAACTTTCAATTTTTTTTCTCTTTGGGTGAAAATACACTATCCGATGAAGTTCACAAATATGGAAATGTTTTATTATGGATTGATAGAGCACAAGTTCCTTAGTATATTCCCAAATTTTCAGCTCGTTACAACAACTTTCAATTTTTTTTCTCTTTGGGTGAAAATACACTATCCGATGAAGTTCACAAATATGGAAATGTTTTATTATGGATTGATAGAGCACAAGTTCCTTAGTATATTCCCAAATTTTCAGCTCGTTACAACAACTTTCAATTTTTTTTCTCTTTGGGTGAAAATACACTATCCGATGAAGTTCACAAATATGGAAATGTTTTATTATGGATTGATAGAGCACAAGTTCCTTAGTATATTCCCAAATTTTCAGCTCGTTACAACAACTTTCAATTTTTTTTCTCTTTGGGTGAAAATACACTATCCGATGAAGTTCACAAATATGGAAATGTTTTATTATGGATTGATAGAGCACTAGTTCCTTAGTATATTCCCAAATTTTCAGCTCGTTACAACAACTTTCAATTTTTTTTCTCTTTGGGTGAAAATACACTATCCGATGAAGTTCACAAATATGGAAATGTTTTATTATGGATTGATAGAGCACAAGTTCCTTAGTATATTCCCAAATTTTCAGCTCGTTACAACAACTTTCAATTTTTTTTCTCTTTGGGTGAAAATACACTATCCGATGAAGTTCACAAATATGGAAATGTTTTATTATGGATTGATAGAGCACAAGTTCCTTAGTATATTCCCAAATTTTCAGCTCGTTACAACAACTTTCAATTTTTTTTCTCTTTGGGTGAAAATACACTATCCGATGAAGTTCACAAATATGGAAATGTTTTATTATGGATTGATAGAGCACAAGTTCCTTAGTATATTCCCAAATTTTCAGCTCGTTACAACAACTTTCAATTTTTTTTCTCTTTGGGTGAAAATACACTATCCGATGAAGTTCACAAATATGGAAATGTTTTATTATGGATTGATAGAGCACAAGTTCCTTAGTATATTCCCAAATTTTCAGCTCGTTACAACAACTTTCAATTTTTTTTCTCTTTGGGTGAAAATACACTATCCGATGAAGTTCACAAATATGGAAATGTTTTATTATGGATTGATAGAGCACAAGTTCCTTAGTATATTCCCAAATTTTCAGCTCGTTACAACAACTTTCAATTTTTTTTCTCTTTGGGTGAAAATACACTATCCGATGAAGTTCACAAATATGGAAATGTTTTATTATGGATTGATAGAGCACAAGTTCCTTAGTATATTCCCAAATTTTCAGCTCGTTACAACAACTTTCAATTTTTTTTCTCTTTGGGTGAAAATACACTATCCGATGAAGTTCACAAATATGGAAATGTTTTATTATGGATTGATAGAGCACAAGTTCCTTAGTATATTCCCAAATTTTCAGCTCGTTACAACAACTTTCAATTTTTTTTCTCTTTGGGTGAAAATACACTATCCGATGAAGTTCACAAATATGGAAATGTTTTATTATGGATTGATAGAGCACAAGTTCCTTAGTATATTCCCAAATTTTCAGCTCGTTACAACAACTTTCAATTTTTTTTCTCTTTGGGTGAAAATACACTATCCGATGAAGTTCACAAATATGGAAATGTTTTATTATGGATTGATAGAGCACAAGTTCCTTAGTATATTCCCAAATTTTCAGCTCGTTACAACAACTTTCAATTTTTTTTCTCTTTGGGTGAAAATACACTATCCGATGAAGTTCACAAATATGGAAATGTTTTATTATGGATTGATAGAGCACAAGTTCCTTAGTATATTCCCAAATTTTCAGCTCGTTACAACAACTTTCAATTTTTTTTCTCTTTGGGTGAAAATACACTATCCGATGAAGTTCACAAATATGGAAATGTTTTATTATGGATTGATAGAGCACAAGTTCCTTAGTATATTCCCAAATTTTCAGCTCGTTACAACAACTTTCAATTTTTTTTCTCTTTGGGTGAAAATACACTATCCGATGAAGTTCACAAATATGGAAATGTTTTATTATGGATTGATAGAGCACAAGTTCCTTAGTATATTCCCAAATTTTCAGCTCGTTACAACAACTTTCAATTTTTTTTCTCTTTGGGTGAAAATACACTATCCGATGAAGTTCACAAATATGGAAATGTTTTATTATGGATTGATAGAGCACAAGTTCCTTAGTATATTCCCAAATTTTCAGCTCGTTACAACAACTTTCAATTTTTTTTCTCTTTGGGTGAAAATACACTATCCGATGAAGTTCACAAATATGGAAATGTTTTATTATGGATTGATAGAGCACAAGTTCCTTAGTATATTCCCAAATTTTCAGCTCGTTACAACAACTTTCAATTTTTTTTCTCTTTGGGTGAAAATACACTATCCGATGAAGTTCACAAATATGGAAATGTTTTATTATGGATTGATAGAGCACAAGTTCCTTAGTATATTCCCAAATTTTCAGCTCGTTACAACAACTTTCAATTTTTTTTCTCTTTGGGTGAAAATACACTATCCGATGAAGTTCACAAATATGGAAATGTTTTATTATGGATTGATAGAGCACAAGTTCCTTAGTATATTCCCAAATTTTCAGCTCGTTACAACAACTTTCAATTTTTTTTCTCTTTGGGTGAAAATACACTATCCGATGAAGTTCACAAATATGGAAATGTTTTATTATGGATTGATAGAGCACAAGTTCCTTAGTATATTCCCAAATTTTCAGCTCGTTACAACAACTTTCAATTTTTTTTCTCTTTGGGTGAAAATACACTATCCGATGAAGTTCACAAATATGGAAATGTTTTATTATGGATTGATAGAGCACAAGTTCCTTAGTATATTCCCAAATTTTCAGCTCGTTACAACAACTTTCAATTTTTTTTCTCTTTGGGTGAAAATACACTATCCGATGAAGTTCACAAATATGGAAATGTTTTATTATGGATTGATAGAGCACAAGTTCCTTAGTATATTCCCAAATTTTCAGCTCGTTACAACAACTTTCAATTTTTTTTCTCTTTGGGTGAAAATACACTATCCGATGAAGTTCACAAATATGGAAATGTTTTATTATGGATTGATAGAGCACAAGTTCCTTAGTATATTCCCAAATTTTCAGCTCGTTACAACAACTTTCAATTTTTTTTCTCTTTGGGTGAAAATACACTATCCGATGAAGTTCACAAATATGGAAATGTTTTATTATGGATTGATAGAGCACAAGTTACTTAGTATATTCCCAAATTTTCAGCTCGTTACAACAACTTTCAATTTTTTTTCTCTTTGGGTGAAAATACACTATCCGATGAAGTTCACAAATATGGAAATGTTTTATTATGGATTGATAGAGCACAAGTTCCTTAGTATATTCCCAAATTTTCAGCTCGTTACAACAACTTTCAATTTTTTTTCTCTTTGGGTGAAAATACACTATCCGATGAAGTTCACAAATATGGAAATGTTTTATTATGGATTGATAGAGCACAAGTTCCTCAGTATATTCCCAAATTTTCAGCTCGTTACAACAACTTTCAATTTTTTTTCTCTTTGGGTGAAAATACACTATCCGATGAAGTTCACAAATATGGAAATGTTTTATTATGGATTGATAGAGCACAAGTTCCTTAGTATATTCCCAAATTTTCAGCTCGTTACAACAACTTTCAATTTTTTTTCTCTTTGGGTGAAAATACACTATCCGATGAAGTTCACAAATATGGAAATATTTTATTATGGATTGATAGAGCACAAGTTCCTTTGTATATTCCCAAATTTTCAGCTCGTTACAACAACTTTCAATTTTTTTTCTCTTTGGGTGAACATACACTATCTGATGAAGTTCACAATTATGGAAATGTTTTATTATGGATTGATAGAGCACTAGTTCCTTAGTATATTCCCAAATTTTCAGCTCGTTACAACAACTTTCAATTTTTTTTCTCTTTGGGTGAAAATACACTATCCGATGAAGTTCACAAATATGGAAATGTTTTATTATGGATTGATAGAGCACAAGTTCCTTAGTATATTCCCAAATTTTCAGCTCGTTACAACAACTTTCAATTTTTTTTCTCTTTGGGTGAAAATACACTATCCGATGAAGTTCACAAATATGGAAATGTTTTATTATGGATTGATAGAGCACAAGTTCCTTAGTATATTCCCAAATTTTCAGCTCGTTACAACAACTTTCAATTTTTTTTCTCTTTGGGTGAATATACACTATCCGATGAAGTTCACAAATATGGAAATGTTTTATTATGGATTGATAGAGCACAAGTTCCTTAGTATATTCCCAAATTTTCAGCTCGTTACAACAACTTTCAATTTTTTTTCTCTTTGGGTGAAAATACACTATCCGATGAAGTTCACAAATATGGAAATGTTTTATTATGGATTGATAGAGCACAAGTTCCTTAGTATATTCCCAAATTTTCAGCTCGTTACAACAACTTTCAATTTTTTTTCTCTTTGGGTGAAAATACACTATCCGATGAAGTTCACAAATATGGAAATGTTTTATTATGGATTGATAGAGCACAAGTTCCTTAGTATATTCCCAAATTTTCAGCTCGTTACAACAACTTTCAATTTTTTTTCTCTTTGGGTGAAAATACACTATCCGATGAAGTTCACAAATATGAAAATGTTTTATTATGGATTGATAGAGCACAAGTTCCTTAGTATATTCCCAAATTTTCAGCTCGTTACAACAACTTTCAATTTTTTTTCTCTTTGGGTGAAAATACACTATCCGATGAAGTTCACAAATATGGAAATGTTTTATTATGGATTGATAGAGCACAAGTTCCTTAGTATATTCCCAAATTTTCAGCTCGTTACAACAACTTTCAATTTTTTTTCTCTTTGGGTGAAAATACACTATCCGATGAAGTTCACAAATATGGAAATATTTTATTATGGATTGATAGAGCACAAGTTCCTTTGTATATTCCCAAATTTTCAGCTCGTTACAACAACTTTCAATTTTTTTTCTCTTTGGGTGAAAATACACTATCTGATGAAGTTCACAATTATGGAAATGTTTTATTATGGATTGATAGAGCACTAGTTCCTTAGTATATTCCCAAATTTTCAGCTCGTTACAACAACTTTCAATTTTTTTTCTCTTTGGGTGAAAATACACTATCCGATGAAGTTCACAAATATGGAAATGTTTTATTATGGATTGATAGAGCACAAGTTCCTCAGTATATTCCCAAATTTTCAGCTCGTTACAACAACTTTCAATTTTTTTTCTCTTTGGGTGAAAATACACTATCCGATGAAGTTCACAAATATGGAAATGTTTTATTATGGATTGATAGAGCACAAGTTCCTTAGTATATTCCCAAATTTTCAGCTCGTTACAACAACTTTCAATTTTTTTTTCTCTTTGGCAAAAATACACTATTCGATGAAGTTTGCAAATATGGAAATGTTTTGTTATGGATTGATAGAGCACAAGTTCCTTAGTGTATTCCCAAATTTTCAGCTCGTTACAACAACTTTCAATTTTTTTTTCTCTTTGGCGAAAAATCACTATCCGATGAAGTTTACAAATATGGAAATGTTTTGTTATGGACTGATAGAGCACAAGTTCCTTAGTCTATTCCCAAATTTTCAGCTCGTTACAACAACTTTCAATTTTTTTTTCTCTTTGGCGAAAAATCACTATCCGATGAAGTTTGCAAATATGGAAATGTTTTGTTATGGATTGATAGAGCACAAGTTCCTTAGTCTATTCCCAAATTGTCAGCTCGTTACAACAACTTTCAATTTTTTTTTCTCTTTGGCAAAAATACACTATCCGATGAAGTTCACAAATATGGAAATGTTTTGTTATGGACTGATAGAGCACAAGTTCCTTAGTCTATTCCCAAATTTTCAGCTCGTTACAACAACTTCCAATTTTTTTTCTCTTTGGCAAAAATACACTATCCGATGAAGTTTGCAAATATGGAAATGTTTTGTTATGGATTGATAGAGCACAAGTTCCTTAGTCTATTCCCAAATTTTCAGCTCGTTACAACAACTTTCAATTTTTTTTCTCTTTGGCAAAAATACACTATCCGATGAAGTTTGCAAATATGGAAATGTTTTGTTATGGATTGATAGAGCACAAGTTCCTTAGTCTATTCCCAAATTTTCAGCTCGTTACAACAACTTTCAATTTTTTTTTCTCTATGGCAAAATTACACTATCCGATGAAGTTCACAAATATGGAAATGTTTTGTTATGGACTGATAGAGCACAAGTTAATTTGTCTATTCCCAAATTTTCAGCTCGTTACAAAAACTTTCAATTTTTTTTTCTTTTTGGCAAAAATACACTATCCGAAGAAGTTCACAAATATGAAAATGTTTTGTTATGGACTGATAGAGCACAAGTTCCTTAGTCTATTCCCAAATTGTCAGCTCGTTACAACAACTTTCAATTTTTTTTCTCTTTGGCAAAAATACACTATCCGATGAAGTTCACAAATATGGAAATGTTTTGTTATGGACTGATAGAGCACAAGTTCCTCAGTCTATTCCCAAATTTTCAGCTCGTTACAACAACTTTCAATTTTTTTTTCTCTTTGGCAAAAATACACTATTCGATGAAGTTTGCAAATATGGAAATGTTTTGTTATGGATTGATAGAGCACAAGTTCCTTAGTGTATTCCCAAATTTTCAGCTCGTTACAACAACTTTCAATTTTTTTTTCTCTTTGGCGAAAAATCACTATCCGATGAAGTTTACAAATATGGAAATGTTTTGTTATGGATTGATAGAACACAAGTTCCTTAGTCTATTCCCAAATTGTCAGCTCGTTACAACAACTTTCAATTTTTTTTTCTCTTTGGCGAAAAATCACTATCCGATGAAGTTTGCAAATATGGAAATGTTTTGTTATGAACTGATAGAGCACAAGTTCCTTAGTCTATTCCCAAATTTTCAGCTCGTTACAACAACTTTCAATTTTTTTTTCTCTTTGGCAAAAATACACTATCCGATGAAGTTCACAAATATGGAAATGTTTTGTTATGGACTGATAGAGCACAAGTTCCTTAGTCTATTCCCAAATTTTCAGCTCGTTACAACAACTTTCAATTTTTTTTTCTCTTTGGCGAAAAATCACTATCCGATGAAGTTTGCAAATATGGAAATGTTTTGTTATGGATTGATAGAGCACAAGTTCCTTAGTGTATTCCCAAATTTTCAGCTGGTTACAACAACTTTCAATTTTTTTTTCTCTTTGGCGAAAAATCACTATCCGATGAAGTTTGCAAATATGGAAATGTTTTGTTATGGATTGATAGAGCACAAGTTCCTTAGTCTATTCCCAAATTGTCAGCTCGTTACAACAACTTTCAACTTTTTTTTCTCTTTGGCAAAAATACACTATCCGATGAAGTTCACAAATATGGAAATGTTTTGTTATGGACTGATAGAGCACAAGTTCCTTAGTCTATTCCCAAATTTTCAGCTCGTTACAACAACTTTCAATTTTTTTTTCTCTTTGGCAAAAATACACTATTCGATGAAGTTTGCAAATATGGAAATGTTTTGTTATGGATTGATAGAGCACAAGTTCCTTAGTGTATTCCCAAATTTTCAGCTCGTTACAACAACTTTCAATTTTTTTTCTCTTTGGCGAAAAATCACTATCCGATGAAGTTTACAAATATGGAAATGTTTTGTTATGGACTGATAGAGCACAAGTTCCTTAGTCTATTCCCAAATTTTCAGCTCGTTACAACAACTTTCAATTTTTTTTTCTCTTTGGCGAAAAATCACTATCCGATGAAGTTTGCAAATATGGAAATGTTTTGTTATGGATTGATAGAGCACAAGTTCCTTAGTCTATTCCCAAATTGTCAGCTCGTTACAACAACTTTCGATTTTTTTTCTCTTTGGCAAAAATACACTATCCGATGAAGTTCACAAACATGGAAATGTTTTGTTATGGACTGATAGAGCACAAGTTCCTTAGTCTATTCCCAAATTTTCAGCTCGTTACAACAACTTTCAATTATTTTTCTCTTTGGCAAAAATACACTATTCGATGAAGTTTGCAAATATGGAAATGTTTTGTTATGGATTGATAGAGCACAAGTTCCTTAGTGTATTCCCAAATTTTCAGCTCGTTACAACAACTTTCAATTTTTTTTTCTCTTTGGCGAAAAATCACTATCCGATGAAGTTTACAAATATGGAAATGTTTTGTTATGAACTGATAGAGCACAAGTTCCTTAGTCTATTCCCAAATTTTCAGCTCGTTACAACAACTTTCAATTTTTTTTTCTCTTTGGCGAAAAATCACTATCCGATGAAGTTTGCAAATATGGAAATGTTTTGTTATGGATTGATAGAGCACAAGTTCCTTAGTCTATTCCCAAATTGTCAGCTCGTTACAACAACTTTCAATTTTTTTTTCTCTTTGGCAAAAATACACTATCCGATGAAGTTCACAAATATGGAAATGTTTTGTTATGGACTGATAGAGCACAAGTTCCTTAGTCTATTCCCAAATTTTCAGCTCGTTACAACAACTTCCAATTTTTTTTCTCTTTGGCAAAAATACACTATCCGATGAAGTTTGCAAATATGGAAATGTTTTGTTATGGATTGATAGAGCACAAGTTCCTTAGTCTATTCCCAAATTTTCAGCTCGTTACAACAACTTTCAATTTTTTTTCTCTTTGGCAAAAATACACTATCCGATGAAGTTTGCAAATATGGAAATGTTTTGTTATGGATTGATAGAGCACAAGTTCCTTAGTCTATTCCCAAATTTTCAGCTCGTTACAACAACTTTCAATTTTTTTTTCTCTATGGCAAAATTACACTATCCGATGAAGTTCACAAATATGGAAATGTTTTGTTATGGACTGATAGAGCACAAGTTAATTTGTCTATTCCCAAATTTTCAGCTCGTTACAAAAACTTTCAATTTTTTTTTCTTTTTGGCAAAAATACACTATCCGAAGAAGTTCACAAATATGAAAATGTTTTGTTATGGACTGATAGAGCACAAGTTCCTTAGTCTATTCCCAAATTGTCAGCTCGTTACAACAACTTTCAATTTTTTTTCTCTTTGGCAAAAATACACTATCCGATGAAGTTCACAAATATGGAAATGTTTTGTTATGGACTGATAGAGCACAAGTTCCTCAGTCTATTCCCAAATTTTCAGCTCGTTACAACAACTTTCAATTTTTTTTTCTCTTTGGCAAAAATACACTATTCGATGAAGTTTGCAAATATGGAAATGTTTTGTTATGGATTGATAGAGCACAAGTTCCTTAGTGTATTCCCAAATTTTCAGCTCGTTACAACAACTTTCAATTTTTTTTTCTCTTTGGCGAAAAATCACTATCCGATGAAGTTTACAAATATGGAAATGTTTTGTTATGGATTGATAGAACACAAGTTCCTTAGTCTATTCCCAAATTGTCAGCTCGTTACAACAACTTTCAATTTTTTTTTCTCTTTGGCGAAAAATCACTATCCGATGAAGTTTGCAAATATGGAAATGTTTTGTTATGAACTGATAGAGCACAAGTTCCTTAGTCTATTCCCAAATTTTCAGCTCGTTACAACAACTTTCAATTTTTTTTTCTCTTTGGCAAAAATACACTATCCGATGAAGTTCACAAATATGGAAATGTTTTGTTATGGACTGATAGAGCACAAGTTCCTTAGTCTATTCCCAAATTTTCAGCTCGTTACAACAACTTTCAATTTTTTTTTCTCTTTGGCGAAAAATCACTATCCGATGAAGTTTGCAAATATGGAAATGTTTTGTTATGGATTGATAGAGCACAAGTTCCTTAGTGTATTCCCAAATTTTCAGCTGGTTACAACAACTTTCAATTTTTTTTTCTCTTTGGCGAAAAATCACTATCCGATGAAGTTTGCAAATATGGAAATGTTTTGTTATGGATTGATAGAGCACAAGTTCCTTAGTCTATTCCCAAATTGTCAGCTCGTTACAACAACTTTCAACTTTTTTTTCTCTTTGGCAAAAATACACTATCCGATGAAGTTCACAAATATGGAAATGTTTTGTTATGGACTGATAGAGCACAAGTTCCTTAGTCTATTCCCAAATTTTCAGCTCGTTACAACAACTTTCAATTTTTTTTTCTCTTTGGCAAAAATACACTATTCGATGAAGTTTGCAAATATGGAAATGTTTTGTTATGGATTGATAGAGCACAAGTTCCTTAGTGTATTCCCAAATTTTCAGCTCGTTACAACAACTTTCAATTTTTTTTCTCTTTGGCGAAAAATCACTATCCGATGAAGTTTACAAATATGGAAATGTTTTGTTATGGACTGATAGAGCACAAGTTCCTTAGTCTATTCCCAAATTTTCAGCTCGTTACAACAACTTTCAATTTTTTTTTCTCTTTGGCGAAAAATCACTATCCGATGAAGTTTGCAAATATGGAAATGTTTTGTTATGGATTGATAGAGCACAAGTTCCTTAGTCTATTCCCAAATTGTCAGCTCGTTACAACAACTTTCGATTTTTTTTCTCTTTGGCAAAAATACACTATCCGATGAAGTTCACAAACATGGAAATGTTTTGTTATGGACTGATAGAGCACAAGTTCCTTAGTCTATTCCCAAATTTTCAGCTCGTTACAACAACTTTCAATTATTTTTCTCTTTGGCAAAAATACACTATTCGATGAAGTTTGCAAATATGGAAATGTTTTGTTATGGATTGATAGAGCACAAGTTCCTTAGTGTATTCCCAAATTTTCAGCTCGTTACAACAACTTTCAATTTTTTTTTCTCTTTGGCGAAAAATCACTATCCGATGAAGTTTACAAATATGGAAATGTTTTGTTATGAACTGATAGAGCACAAGTTCCTTAGTCTATTCCCAAATTTTCAGCTCGTTACAACAACTTTCAATTTTTTTTTCTCTTTGGCGAAAAATCACTATCCGATGAAGTTTACAAATATGGAAATGTTTTGTTATGGATTGATAGAACACAAGTTCCTTAGTCTATTCCCAAATTGTCAGCTCGTTACAACAACTTTCAATTTTTTTTTCTCTTTGGCGAAAAATCACTATCCGATGAAGTTTGCAAATATGGAAATGTTTTGTTATGGATTGATAGAGCACAAGTTCCTTAGTGTATTCCCAAATTTTCAGCTGGTTACAACAACTTTCAATTTTTTTTTCTCTTTGGCGAAAAATCACTATCCGATGAAGTTTGCAAATATGGAAATGTTTTGTTATGGATTGATAGAGCACAAGTTCCTTAGTGTATTCCCAAATTTTCAGCTCGTTACAACAACTTTCAATTTTTTTTTCTCTTTGGCAAAAATACACTATCCGATGAAGTTCACAAATATGGAAATGTTTTGTTATGGACTGATAGAGCACAAGTTCCTTAGTCTATTCCCAAATTTTCAGCTCGTTACAACAACTTTCAATTTTTTTTCTCTTTGGCAAAAATACACTATCCGATGAAGTTCACAAATATGGAAATGTTTTGTTATGGACTGATAGAGCACAAGTTCCTTAGTCTATTCCCAAATTTTCAGCTCGTTACAACAACTTTCAATTTTTTTTCTCTTTGGCAAAAATACACTATCCGATGAAGTTTGCAAATATGGAAATGTTTTGTTATGGATTGATAGAGCACAAGTTCTTCAGTCTATTCCCAAATTTTCAGCTCGTTACAACAACTTTCAATTTTTTTTCTCTTTGGGTGAAAATACACTATCCGATGAAGTTCACAAATATGGAAATGTTTTATTATGGATTGATAGAGCACAAGTTCCTTAGTATATTCCCAAATTTTCAGCTCGTTACAACAACTTTCAATTTTTTTTCTCTTTGGGTGAAAATACACTATCCGATGAAGTTCACAAATATGGAAATGTTTTATTATGGATTGATAGAGCACAAGTTCCTTAGTATATTCCCAAATTTTCAGCTCGTTACAACAACTTTCAATTTTTTTTCTCTTTGGGTGAAAATACACTATCCGATGAAGTTCACAAATATGGAAATGTTTTATTATGGATTGATAGAGCACAAGTTCCTTAGTATATTCCCAAATTTTCAGCTCGTTACAACAACTTTCAATTTTTTTTCTCTTTGGGTGAAAATACACTATCCGATGAAGTTCACAAATATGGAAATGTTTTATTATGGATTGATAGAGCACAAGTTCCTTAGTATATTCCCAAATTTTCAGCTCGTTACAACAACTTTCAATTTTTTTTCTCTTTGGGTGAAAATACACTATCCGATGAAGTTCACAAATATGGAAATGTTTTATTATGGATTGATAGAGCACAAGTTCCTTAGTATATTCCCAAATTTTCAGCTCGTTACAACAACTTTCAATTTTTTTTCTCTTTGGGTGAAAATACACTATCCGATGAAGTTCACAAATATGGAAATGTTTTATTATGGATTGATAGAGCACAAGTTCCTTAGTATATTCCCAAATTTTCAGCTCGTTACAACAACTTTCAATTTTTTTTCTCTTTGGGTGAAAATACACTATCCGATGAAGTTCACAAATATGGAAATGTTTTATTATGGATTGATAGAGCACAAGTTCCTTAGTATATTCCCAAATTTTCAGCTCGTTACAACAACTTTCAATTTTTTTTCTCTTTGGGTGAAAATACACTATCCGATGAAGTTCACAAATATGGAAATGTTTTATTATGGATTGATAGAGCACTAGTTCCTTAGTATATTCCCAAATTTTCAGCTCGTTACAACAACTTTCAATTTTTTTTCTCTTTGGGTGAAAATACACTATCCGATGAAGTTCACAAATATGGAAATGTTTTATTATGGATTGATAGAGCACAAGTTCCTTAGTATATTCCCAAATTTTCAGCTCGTTACAACAACTTTCAATTTTTTTTCTCTTTGGGTGAAAATACACTATCCGATGAAGTTCACAAATATGGAAATGTTTTATTATGGATTGATAGAGCACAAGTTCCTTAGTATATTCCCAAATTTTCAGCTCGTTACAACAACTTTCAATTTTTTTTCTCTTTGGGTGAAAATACACTATCCGATGAAGTTCACAAATATGGAAATGTTTTATTATGGATTGATAGAGCACTAGTTCCTTAGTATATTCCCAAATTTTCAGCTCGTTACAACAACTTTCAATTTTTTTTCTCTTTGGGTGAAAATACACTATCCGATGAAGTTCACAAATATGGAAATGTTTTATTATGGATTGATAGAGCACAAGTTCCTTAGTATATTCCCAAATTTTCAGCTCGTTACAACAACTTTCAATTTTTTTTCTCTTTGGGTGAAAATACACTATCCGATGAAGTTCACAAATATGGAAATGTTTTATTATGGATTGATAGAGCACAAGTTCCTTAGTATATTCCCAAATTTTCAGCTCGTTACAACAACTTTCAATTTTTTTTCTCTTTGGGTGAAAATACACTATCCGATGAAGTTCACAAATATGGAAATGTTTTATTATGGATTGATAGAGCACAAGTTCCTTAGTATATTCCCAAATTTTCAGCTCGTTACAACAACTTTCAATTTTTTTTCTCTTTGGGTGAAAATACACTATCCGATGAAGTTCACAAATATGGAAATGTTTTATTATGGATTGATAGAGCACAAGTTCCTTAGTATATTCCCAAATTTTCAGCTCGTTACAACAACTTTCAATTTTTTTTCTCTTTGGGTGAAAATACACTATCCGATGAAGTTCACAAATATGGAAATGTTTTATTATGGATTGATAGAGCACAAGTTCCTTAGTATATTCCCAAATTTTCAGCTCGTTACAACAACTTTCAATTTTTTTTCTCTTTGGGTGAAAATACACTATCCGATGAAGTTCACAAATATGGAAATGTTTTATTATGGATTGATAGAGCACAAGTTCCTTAGTATATTCCCAAATTTTCAGCTCGTTACAACAACTTTCAATTTTTTTTCTCTTTGGGTGAAAATACACTATCCGATGAAGTTCACAAATATGAAAATGTTTTATTATGGATTGATAGAGCACAAGTTCCTTAATATATTCCCAAATTTTCAGCTCGTTACAACAACTTTCAATTTTTTTTCTCTTTGGGTGAAAATACACTATCCGATGAAGTTCACAAATATGGAAATGTTTTATTATGGATTGATAGAGCACAAGTTCCTCAGTATATTCCCAAATTTTCAGCTCGTTACAACAACTTTCAATTTTTTTTCTCTTTGGGTGAAAATACACTATCCGATGAAGTTCACAAATATGGAAATGTTTTATTATGGATTGATAGAGCACAAGTTCCTTAGTATATTCCCAAATTTTCAGCTCGTTACAACAACTTTCAATTTTTTTTCTCTTTGGGTGAAAATACACTATCCGATGAAGTTCACAAATATGGAAATGTTTTATTATGGATTGATAGAGCACAAGTTCCTTAGTATATTCCCAAATTTTCAGCTCGTTACAACAACTTTCAATTTTTTTTCTCTTTGGGTGAAAATACACTATCCGATGAAGTTCACAAATATGGAAATGTTTTATTATGGATTGATAGAGCACAAGTTCCTTAGTATATTCCCAAATTTTCAGCTCGTTACAACAACTTTCAATTTTTTTTCTCTTTGGGTGAAAATACACTATCCGATGAAGTTCACAAATATGGAAATGTTTTATTATGGATTGATAGAGCACAAGTTACTTAGTATATTCCCAAATTTTCAGCTCGTTACAACAACTTTCAATTTTTTTTCTCTTTGGGTGAAAATACACTATCCGATGAAGTTCACAAATATGGAAATGTTTTATTATGGATTGATAGAGCACAAGTTCCTTAGTCTATTCCCAAATTTTCAGCTCGTTACAACAACTTTCAATTTTTTTTTCTCTTTGGCGAAAAATCACTATCCGATGAAGTTTGCAAATATGGAAATGTTTTGTTATGGATTGATAGAGCACAAGTTCCTTAGTCTATTCCCAAATTGTCAGCTCGTTACAACAACTTTCAATTTTTTTTTCTCTTTGGCAAAAATACACTATCCGATGAAGTTCACAAATATGGAAATGTTTTGTTATGGACTGATAGAGCACAAGTTCCTTAGTCTATTCCCAAATTTTCAGCTCGTTACAACAACTTCCAATTTTTTTTCTCTTTGGCAAAAATACACTATCCGATGAAGTTTGCAAATATGGAAATGTTTTGTTATGGATTGATAGAGCACAAGTTCCTTAGTCTATTCCCAAATTTTCAGCTCGTTACAACAACTTTCAATTTTTTTTCTCTTTGGCAAAAATACACTATCCGATGAAGTTTGCAAATATGGAAATGTTTTGTTATGGATTGATAGAGCACAAGTTCCTTAGTCTATTCCCAAATTTTCAGCTCGTTACAACAACTTTCAATTTTTTTTTCTCTATGGCAAAATTACACTATCCGATGAAGTTCACAAATATGGAAATGTTTTGTTATGGACTGATAGAGCACAAGTTAATTTGTCTATTCCCAAATTTTCAGCTCGTTACAACAACTTTCAATTTTTTTTCTCTTTGGGTGAAAATACACTATCCGATGAAGTTCACAAATATGGAAATGTTTTATTATGGATTGATAGAGCACAAGTTCCTTAGTATATTCCCAAATTTTCAGCTCGTTACAACAACTTTCAATTTTTTTTCTCTTTGGGTGAAAATACACTATCCGATGAAGTTCACAAATATGGAAATGTTTTATTATGGATTGATAGAGCACAAGTTCCTTAGTATATTCCCAAATTTTCAGCTCGTTACAACAACTTTCAATTTTTTTTCTCTTTGGGTGAAAATACACTATCCGATGAAGTTCACAAATATGGAAATGTTTTATTATGGATTGATAGAGCACAAGTTCCTTAGTATATTCCCAAATTTTCAGCTCGTTACAACAACTTTCAATTTTTTTTCTCTTTGGGTGAAAATACACTATCCGATGAAGTTCACAAATATGGAAATGTTTTATTATGGATTGATAGAGCACAAGTTCCTTAGTATATTCCCAAATTTTCAGCTCGTTACAACAACTTTCAATTTTTTTTCTCTTTGGGTGAAAATACACTATCCGATGAAGTTCACAAATATGGAAATGTTTTATTATGGATTGATAGAGCACAAGTTCCTTAGTATATTCCCAAATTTTCAGCTCGTTACAACAACTTTCAATTTTTTTTCTCTTTGGGTGAAAATACACTATCCGATGAAGTTCACAAATATGAAAATGTTTTATTATGGATTGATAGAGCACAAGTTCCTCAATATATTCCCAAATTTTCAGCTCGTTACAACAACTTTCAATTTTTTTTCTCTTTGGGTGAAAATACACTATCCGATGAAGTTCACAAATATGGAAATGTTTTATTATGGATTGATAGAGCACAAGTTCCTCAGTATATTCCCAAATTTTCAGCTCGTTACAACAACTTTCAATTTTTTTTCTCTTTGGGTGAAAATACACTATCCGATGAAGTTCACAAATATGGAAATGTTTTATTATGGATTGATAGAGCACAAGTTCCTTAGTATATTCCCAAATTTTCAGCTCGTTACAACAACTTTCAATTTTTTTTCTCTTTGGGTGAAAATACACTATCCGATGAAGTTCACAAATATGGAAATGTTTTATTATGGATTGATAGAGCACAAGTTCCTTAGTATATTCCCAAATTTTCAGCTCGTTACAACAACTTTCAATTTTTTTTCTCTTTGGGTGAAAATACACTATCCGATGAAGTTCACAAATATGGAAATGTTTTATTATGGATTGATAGAGCACAAGTTCCTTAGTATATTCCCAAATTTTCAGCTCGTTACAACAACTTTCAATTTTTTTTCTCTTTGGGTGAAAATACACTATCCGATGAAGTTCACAAATATGGAAATGTTTTATTATGGATTGATAGAGCACAAGTTACTTAGTATATTCCCAAATTTTCAGCTCGTTACAACAACTTTCAATTTTTTTTCTCTTTGGGTGAAAATACACTATCCGATGAAGTTCACAAATATGGAAATGTTTTATTATGGATTGATAGAGCACAAGTTCCTTAGTCTATTCCCAAATTTTCAGCTCGTTACAACAACTTTCAATTTTTTTTTCTCTTTGGCGAAAAATCACTATCCGATGAAGTTTGCAAATATGGAAATGTTTTGTTATGGATTGATAGAGCACAAGTTCCTTAGTCTATTCCCAAATTGTCAGCTCGTTACAACAACTTTCAATTTTTTTTTCTCTTTGGCAAAAATACACTATCCGATGAAGTTCACAAATATGGAAATGTTTTGTTATGGACTGATAGAGCACAAGTTCCTTAGTCTATTCCCAAATTTTCAGCTCGTTACAACAACTTCCAATTTTTTTTCTCTTTGGCAAAAATACACTATCCGATGAAGTTTGCAAATATGGAAATGTTTTGTTATGGATTGATAGAGCACAAGTTCCTTAGTCTATTCCCAAATTTTCAGCTCGTTACAACAACTTTCAATTTTTTTTCTCTTTGGCAAAAATACACTATCCGATGAAGTTTGCAAATATGGAAATGTTTTGTTATGGATTGATAGAGCACAAGTTCCTTAGTCTATTCCCAAATTTTCAGCTCGTTACAACAACTTTCAATTTTTTTTTCTCTATGGCAAAATTACACTATCCGATGAAGTTCACAAATATGGAAATGTTTTGTTATGGACTGATAGAGCACAAGTTAATTTGTCTATTCCCAAATTTTCAGCTCGTTACAAAAACTTTCAATTTTTTTTTCTTTTTGGCAAAAATACACTATCCGAAGAAGTTCACAAATATGAAAATGTTTTGTTATGGACTGATAGAGCACAAGTTCCTTAGTCTATTCCCAAATTGTCAGCTCGTTACAACAACTTTCAATTTTTTTTCTCTTTGGCAAAAATACACTATCCGATGAAGTTCACAAATATGGAAATGTTTTGTTATGGACTGATAGAGCACAAGTTCCTCAGTCTATTCCCAAATTTTCAGCTCGTTACAACAACTTTCAATTTTTTTTTCTCTTTGGCAAAAATACACTATTCGATGAAGTTTGCAAATATGGAAATGTTTTGTTATGGATTGATAGAGCACAAGTTCCTTAGTGTATTCCCAAATTTTCAGCTCGTTACAACAACTTTCAATTTTTTTTTCTCTTTGGCGAAAAATCACTATCCGATGAAGTTTACAAATATGGAAATGTTTTGTTATGGATTGATAGAACACAAGTTCCTTAGTCTATTCCCAAATTGTCAGCTCGTTACAACAACTTTCAATTTTTTTTTCTCTTTGGCGAAAAATCACTATCCGATGAAGTTTGCAAATATGGAAATGTTTTGTTATGAACTGATAGAGCACAAGTTCCTTAGTCTATTCCCAAATTTTCAGCTCGTTACAACAACTTTCAATTTTTTTTTCTCTTTGGCAAAAATACACTATCCGATGAAGTTCACAAATATGGAAATGTTTTGTTATGGACTGATAGAGCACAAGTTCCTTAGTCTATTCCCAAATTTTCAGCTCGTTACAACAACTTTCAATTTTTTTTTCTCTTTGGCGAAAAATCACTATCCGATGAAGTTTGCAAATATGGAAATGTTTTGTTATGGATTGATAGAGCACAAGTTCCTTAGTGTATTCCCAAATTTTCAGCTGGTTACAACAACTTTCAATTTTTTTTTCTCTTTGGCGAAAAATCACTATCCGATGAAGTTTGCAAATATGGAAATGTTTTGTTATGGATTGATAGAGCACAAGTTCCTTAGTCTATTCCCAAATTGTCAGCTCGTTACAACAACTTTCAACTTTTTTTTCTCTTTGGCAAAAATACACTATCCGATGAAGTTCACAAATATGGAAATGTTTTGTTATGGACTGATAGAGCACAAGTTCCTTAGTCTATTCCCAAATTTTCAGCTCGTTACAACAACTTTCAATTTTTTTTTCTCTTTGGCAAAAATACACTATTCGATGAAGTTTGCAAATATGGAAATGTTTTGTTATGGATTGATAGAGCACAAGTTCCTTAGTGTATTCCCAAATTTTCAGCTCGTTACAACAACTTTCAATTTTTTTTCTCTTTGGCGAAAAATCACTATCCGATGAAGTTTACAAATATGGAAATGTTTTGTTATGGACTGATAGAGCACAAGTTCCTTAGTCTATTCCCAAATTTTCAGCTCGTTACAACAACTTTCAATTTTTTTTTCTCTTTGGCGAAAAATCACTATCCGATGAAGTTTGCAAATATGGAAATGTTTTGTTATGGATTGATAGAGCACAAGTTCCTTAGTCTATTCCCAAATTGTCAGCTCGTTACAACAACTTTCGATTTTTTTTCTCTTTGGCAAAAATACACTATCCGATGAAGTTCACAAACATGGAAATGTTTTGTTATGGACTGATAGAGCACAAGTTCCTTAGTCTATTCCCAAATTTTCAGCTCGTTACAACAACTTTCAATTATTTTTCTCTTTGGCAAAAATACACTATTCGATGAAGTTTGCAAATATGGAAATGTTTTGTTATGGATTGATAGAGCACAAGTTCCTTAGTGTATTCCCAAATTTTCAGCTCGTTACAACAACTTTCAATTTTTTTTTCTCTTTGGCGAAAAATCACTATCCGATGAAGTTTACAAATATGGAAATGTTTTGTTATGAACTGATAGAGCACAAGTTCCTTAGTCTATTCCCAAATTTTCAGCTCGTTACAACAACTTTCAATTTTTTTTTCTCTTTGGCGAAAAATCACTATCCGATGAAGTTTACAAATATGGAAATGTTTTGTTATGGATTGATAGAACACAAGTTCCTTAGTCTATTCCCAAATTGTCAGCTCGTTACAACAACTTTCAATTTTTTTTTCTCTTTGGCGAAAAATCACTATCCGATGAAGTTTGCAAATATGGAAATGTTTTGTTATGGATTGATAGAGCACAAGTTCCTTAGTGTATTCCCAAATTTTCAGCTGGTTACAACAACTTTCAATTTTTTTTTCTCTTTGGCGAAAAATCACTATCCGATGAAGTTTGCAAATATGGAAATGTTTTGTTATGGATTGATAGAGCACAAGTTCCTTAGTGTATTCCCAAATTTTCAGCTCGTTACAACAACTTTCAATTTTTTTTTCTCTTTGGCAAAAATACACTATCCGATGAAGTTCACAAATATGGAAATGTTTTGTTATGGACTGATA
Source organism: Caenorhabditis doughertyi (assembly GCA_963572265.1). Taxonomy (NCBI): domain Eukaryota; kingdom Metazoa; phylum Nematoda; class Chromadorea; order Rhabditida; family Rhabditidae; genus Caenorhabditis; species Caenorhabditis doughertyi. The sequence continues at coordinate 1,120,736 of OY751558.1, forward strand.
GAGCACAAGTTCCTTAGTCTATTCCCAAATTTTCAGCTCGTTACAACAACTTTCAATTTTTTTTCTCTTTGGCAAAAATACACTATCCGATGAAGTTCACAAATATGGAAATGTTTTGTTATGGACTGATAGAGCACAAGTTCCTTAGTCTATTCCCAAATTTTCAGCTCGTTACAACAACTTTCAATTTTTTTTCTCTTTGGCAAAAATACACTATCCGATGAAGTTCACAAATATGGAAATGTTTTGTTATGGACTGATAGAGCACAAGTTCCTTAGTCTATTCCCAAATTTTCAGCTCGTTACAACAACTTTCAATTTTTTTTTTCTCTTTGGCAAAAATACACTATCCGATGAAGTTCACAAATATGGAAATGTTTTGTTATGGATTGATAGAGCACAAGTTCCTTAGTGTATTCCCAAATTTTCAGCTCGTTACAACAACTTTCAATTTTTTTTTCTCTTTGGCGAAAAATCACTATCCGATGAAGTTTACAAATATGGAAATGTTTTGTTATGGATTGATAGAACACAAGTTCCTTAGTCTATTCCCGAATTGTCAGCTCGTTACAACAACTTTCAATTTTTTTTTCTCTTTGGCGAAAAATCACTATCCGATGAAGTTTGCAAATATGGAAATGTTTTGTTATGAACTGATAGAGCACAAGTTCCTTAGTCTATTCCCAAATTTTCAGCTCGTTACAACAACTTTCAATTTTTTTTTCTCTTTGGCAAAAATACACTATCCGATGAAGTTCACAAATATGGAAATGTTTTGTTATGGACTGATAGAGCACAAGTTCCTTAGTCTATTCCCAAATTTTCAGCTCGTTACAACAACTTTCAATTTTTTTTTCTCTTTGGCGAAAAATCACTATCCGATGAAGTTTGCAAATATGGAAATGTTTTGTTATGGATTGATAGAGCACAAGTTCCTTAGTGTATTCCCAAATTTTCAGCTGGTTACAACAACTTTCAATTTTTTTTTCTCTTTGGCGAAAAATCACTATCCGATGAAGTTTGCAAATATGGAAATGTTTTGTTATGGATTGATAGAGCACAAGTTCCTTAGTCTATTCCCAAATTGTCAGCTCGTTACAACAACTTTCAACTTTTTTTTCTCTTTGGCAAAAATACACTATCCGATGAAGTTCACAAATATGGAAATGTTTTGTTATGGACTGATAGAGCACAAGTTCCTTAGTCTATTCCCAAATTTTCAGCTCGTTACAACAACTTTCAATTTTTTTTTCTCTTTGGCAAAAATACACTATTCGATGAAGTTTGCAAATATGGAAATGTTTTGTTATGGATTGATAGAGCACAAGTTCCTTAGTGTATTCCCAAATTTTCAGCTCGTTACAACAACTTTCAATTTTTTTTCTCTTTGGCGAAAAATCACTATCCGATGAAGTTTACAAATATGGAAATGTTTTGTTATGGACTGATAGAGCACAAGTTCCTTAGTCTATTCCCAAATTTTCAGCTCGTTACAACAACTTTCAATTTTTTTTTCTCTTTGGCGAAAAATCACTATCCGATGAAGTTTGCAAATATGGAAATGTTTTGTTATGGATTGATAGAGCACAAGTTCCTTAGTCTATTCCCAAATTGTCAGCTCGTTACAACAACTTTCGATTTTTTTTCTCTTTGGCAAAAATACACTATCCGATGAAGTTCACAAACATGGAAATGTTTTGTTATGGACTGATAGAGCACAAGTTCCTTAGTCTATTCCCAAATTTTCAGCTCGTTACAACAACTTTCAATTATTTTTCTCTTTGGCAAAAATACACTATTCGATGAAGTTTGCAAATATGGAAATGTTTTGTTATGGATTGATAGAGCACAAGTTCCTTAGTGTATTCCCAAATTTTCAGCTCGTTACAACAACTTTCAATTTTTTTTTCTCTTTGGCGAAAAATCACTATCCGATGAAGTTTACAAATATGGAAATGTTTTGTTATGAACTGATAGAGCACAAGTTCCTTAGTCTATTCCCAAATTTTCAGCTCGTTACAACAACTTTCAATTTTTTTTTCTCTTTGGCGAAAAATCACTATCCGATGAAGTTTACAAATATGGAAATGTTTTGTTATGGATTGATAGAACACAAGTTCCTTAGTCTATTCCCAAATTGTCAGCTCGTTACAACAACTTTCAATTTTTTTTTCTCTTTGGCGAAAAATCACTATCCGATGAAGTTTGCAAATATGGAAATGTTTTGTTATGGATTGATAGAGCACAAGTTCCTTAGTGTATTCCCAAATTTTCAGCTGGTTACAACAACTTTCAATTTTTTTTTCTCTTTGGCGAAAAATCACTATCCGATGAAGTTTGCAAATATGGAAATGTTTTGTTATGGATTGATAGAGCACAAGTTCCTTAGTGTATTCCCAAATTTTCAGCTCGTTACAACAACTTTCAATTTTTTTTTCTCTTTGGCAAAAATACACTATCCGATGAAGTTCACAAATATGGAAATGTTTTGTTATGAACTGATAGAGCACAAGTTCCTTAGTCTATTCCCAAATTTTCAGCTCGTTACAACAACTTTCAATTTTTTTTTCTCTTTGGCAAAAATACACTATCCGATGAAGTTCACAAATATGGAAATGTTTTGTTATGGACTGATAGAGCACAAGTTCCTTAGTCTATTCCCAAATTTTCAGCTCGTTACAACAACTTTCAATTTTTTTTTCTCTTTGGCGAAAAATCACTATCCGATGAAGTTTGCAAATATGGAAATGTTTTGTTATGGATTGATAGAGCACAAGTTCCTTAGTGTATTCCCAAATTTTCAGCTGGTTACAACAACTTTCAATTTTTTTTTCTCTTTGGCGAAAAATCACTATCCGATGAAGTTTGCAAATATGGAAATGTTTTGTTATGGATTGATAGAGCACAAGTTCCTTAGTCTATTCCCGAATTGTCAGCTCGTTACAACAACTTTCAATTTTTTTTTTCTCTTTGGCAAAAATACACTATCCGATGAAGTTCACAAATATGGAAATGTTTTGTTATGGACTGATAGAGCACAAGTTCCTTAGTCTATTCCCAAATTTTCAGCTCGTTACAACAACTTTCAATTTTTTTTTCTCTTTGGCAAAAATACACTATTCGATGAAGTTTGCAAATATGGAAATGTTTTGGTATGGATTGATAGAGCACAAGTTCCTTCGTCTATTCCCAAATTTTCAGCTCGTTACAACAACTTTCAATTTTTTTTTCTCTTTGGCTAAAATACACTATCCGATGAAGTTCACAAATATGGAAATGTTTTGTTATGGACTGATAGAGCACAAGTTCCTTAGTCTATTCCCAAATTTTCAGCTCGTTACAACAACTTTCAATTTTTTTTTCTCTTTGGCAAAAATACACTATTCGATGAAGTTTGCAAATATGGAAATGTTTTGTTATGGATTGATAGAGCACAAGTTCCTTAGTGTATTCCCAAATTTTCAGCTCGTTACAACAACTTTCAATTTTTTTTTCTCTTTGGCGAAAAATCACTATCCGATGAAGTTTGCAAATATGGAAATGTTTTGTTATGGATTGATAGAGCACAAGTTCCTTAGTCTATTCCCAAATTGTCAGCTCGTTACAACAACTTTCAATTTTTTTTTTCTCTTTGGCGAAAAATCACTATCCGATGAAGTTTGCAAATATGGAAATGTTTTGTTATGAACTGATAGAGCACAAGTTCCTTAGTCTATTCCCAAATTTTCAGCTCGTTACAACAACTTTCAATTTTTTTTTCTCTTTGGCAAAAATACACTATCCGATGAAGTTCACAAATACGGAAATGTTTTAATATGGACTGATAGAGCACAAGTTTCTTAGTCTATTCCGAAATTTTCAGCTCGTTACAACAACTTTCAATTTTTTTTTCTCTTTGGCGAAAAATCACTATTCGATGAAGTTCACAAATATGGAAATGTTTTATTATGGATTGATAGAGCACAAGTTCCTTGGTCTAATCCCAAATTTTCAGCTCGTTACAACAACTTTCAATTTTTTTTCTCTTTGGCAAAAATACACTATCCGATGAAGTTCACAAATATGGAAATGTTTTGTTATGGACTGATAGAGCACAAGTTCCTTAGTCTATTCCCAAATTGTCAGCTCGTTACAACAACTTTCAATTTTTTTTTCTCTTTGGCAAAAATACACTATCCGATGAAGTTCACAAATATGGAAATGTTTTGTTATGGATTGATAGAGCACAAGTTCCTTGGTCTATTCCTAAATTTTCAGCTCGTTACAACAACTTTCAATTTTTTTTCTCTTTGGCAAAAATACACTATCCGATGAAGTTCACAAATATGGAAATGTTTTGTTAAGGACTGATAGAGCACAAGTTCCTTAGTCTATTCCCAAATTTTCAGCTCGTTACAACAACTTTCAATTTTTTTTTCTCTTTGGCAAAAATACACTATCCGGTGAAGTTCACAAATATGGAAATGTTTTGTTATGGATTGATAGAGCCCAAGTTCCTTAGTCTATTCCCAAATTTTCAGCTCGTTACAACAACTTTCAATTTTTTTTTCTCTTTGGCAAAAATACACTATCCGATGAAGTTCACAAATATGGAAATGTTTTGTTATGGACTGATAGAGCACAAGTTCCTTAGTCTATTCCCAAATTTTCAGCTCGTTACAACAACTTTCAATTTTTTTTCTCTTTGGCAAAAATACACTATCCGATGAAGTTCACAAATATGGAAATGTTTTGTTATGGATTGATAGAGCACAAGTTCCTTAGTATATTCCCGAGTTTTCAGCTCGTTACAACAACTTTCAATTTTTTTTTCTCTTTGGCAAAAAAACACTAACCGGTGAAGTTCACAAATATGGAAATGTTTTGTTAAGGACTGATAGAGCACAAGTTCCTTAGTCTATTCCCAAATTTTCAGCTCGTTACAACAACTTTCAATTTTTTTTTCTCTTTGGCAAAAATACACTATCCGGTGAAGTTCACAAATATGGAAATGTTTTGTTATGGATTGATAGAGCCCAAGTTCCTTAGTCTATTCCCAAATTTTCAGCTCGTAACAACAACTTTCAATTTTTTTTTCTCTTTGGCGAAAAATCACTATCCGATGAAGTTTGCGAATATGGAAATGTTTTGTTATGGATTGATAGAGCACAAGTTCCTTAGTCTATTCCCAAATTGTCAGCTCGTTACAACAACTTTCAATTTTTTTTTCTCTTTGGCGAAATATCACTATCCGATGAAGTTTGCAAATATGGAAATGTTTTGATATGAACTGATAGAGCACAAGTTCCTTAGTCTATTCCCAAATTTTCAGCTCGTTACAACAACTTTCAATTTTTTTTTCTCTTTGGCAAAAATACACTATCCGATGAAGTTCACAAATATGGAAATGTTTTGTTATGGATTGATAGAGCACAAGTTCCTTAGTATATTCCCAAGTTTTCAGCTCGTTACAACAACTTTCAATTTTTTTTTTCTCTTTGGCAAATATACACTATCCGATGAAGTTTGCAAATATGGAAATGTTTTGTTATGGATTGATAGAGCACGAGTTCCTTAGTCTATTCCCAAATTTTTAGCTCGTTACAACAACTTTCTATTTTTTTTTCTCTTTGGCAAAAATACACTATCCGATGAAGTTCACAAATATGGAAATGTTTTGTTATGGACGGATAGAGCACAAGTTCCTTAGTCTATTCCCAAATTTTTAGCTCGTTACAACAACTTTCTATTTTTTTTTCTCTTTGGCGAAAAATTACTATCCGATGAAGTTTGCAAATATAGAAATGTTTTATTTTGGTTTGATAGAGCACAAGTTCCTTAGTCTATTCCCAAATTTTTAGCTCGTTACAACAACTTTCAATTTTTTTTTTCTCTTCGGCGAAAAATTACTATCTGATGAAGTTTGCAAATATGAAAATGTTTTGTTATGGATTGATAGAGCACAAGTTCATTAGTCTATTCCTAAATTTTCAGCTCGTTACAACAACTTTCAATTTTTTTTTCTCTTCGGCGAAAATACACTATCCGATGAAGTTTGCAAATATGGAAATGTTTTGTTATGGATTGATAGAACACAAGTTCCTTAGTCTATTCCCAAATTTTCAGCTCGTTACAACAACTTTCAAATTTTTTTCTCTTTGGCAAAAATACACTATCCGATGAAATTCACAAATATGGAAATGTTTTGCTATGGATTGATAGAGCACAAGTTCCTTAGTCCATTCCCAAATTTTCAGCTCGTTACAACAACTTTCAATTTTTTTTTCTCTTTGGCAAAAATACACTATCCGATGAAGTTCACAAATATGGAAATGTTTTGTTATGGATTGATAGAGCACGAGTTCCTTAGTCCATTCCCGAATTTTCAGCTCTTTACAACAACTTTCAATTTTTTTTTTCTCTTTGGCAAAAATACACTATCCGATAAAGTTTGCAAATATGGAAATGTTTTGTTATGGATTGATAGAGCACAAGTTCCTTAGTCTATTCCCAAATTTTTAGCTCGTTACAACAACTTTCTATTTTTTTTTTCTCTTTGGCGAAAAATTACTATCCGATGAAGTTCACAAATATGGAAATGTTTTGTTATGGACTGATAGAGCACAAGTTCCTTAGTCTATTCCCACATTTTTAGCTCGTTACAACAACTTTCTATTTTTTTTTCTCTTTGGCGAAAAATTACTATCCGATGAAGTTTGCAAATATAGAAATGTTTTATTTTGGATTGATAGAGCACGAGTTCCTTAGTATATTCCCAAATTTTCAGCTCGTTACAACAGTTTTCAATTTTTTTTTCTCTTCGGCGAAAAATTACTATCTGATGAAGTTTGCAAATATGAAAATGTTTTGTTATGGATTGATAGAGCACAAGTTCATTAGTCTATTCCTAAATTTTCAGCTCTTTACAACAACTTTCAATTTTTTTTTCTCTTCGGCGAAAATACACTATCCGATGAAGTTTGCAAATTAGGAAATGTTTTGTTATGGATTGATAGAGCACAAGTTCCTTAGTCTATTCCCAAATTGTCAGCTCGTTACAACAACTTCCAATTTTTTTTTCTTTTTGGCGAAAAATCACTATCCGATGAAGTTTGCAAATATGGAAATGTTTTGTTATGAACTGATAGAGCACAAGTTCCTTAGTCTATTCCCAAATTGTCAGCTCGTTACAACAACTTTCAATTTTTTTTTCTCTTTGGCGAAAAATCACTATCCGATGAAGTTTGCAAATATGGAAATAATTTGTTATGAACTGATAGAGCACAAGTTCCTCAGTCTATTCCCAAATTTTCAGCTCGTTACAACAACTTTCTATTTTTTTTTCTCTTTGGCAAAAATACACTATCCGATGAAGTTCACAAATATGGAAATGTTTTGTTATGGACGGATAGAGCACAAGTTCCTTAGTCTATTCCCAAATTTTTAGCTCGTTACAACAACTTTCTATTTTTTTTTCTCTTTGGCGAAAAATTACTATCCGATGAAGTTTGCAAATATAGAAATGTTTTATTTTGGTTTGATAGAGCACAAGTTCCTTAGTCTATTCCCAAATTTTTAGCTCGTTACAACAACTTTCAATTTTTTTTTTCTCTTCGGCGAAAAATTACTATCTGATGAAGTTTGCAAATATGAAAATGTTTTGTTATGGATTGATAGAGCACAAGTTCATTAGTCTATTCCTAAATTTTCAGCTCGTTACAACAACTTTCAATTTTTTTTTCTCTTCGGCGAAAATACACTATCCGATGAAGTTTGCAAATATGGAAATGTTTTGTTATGGATTGATAGAACACAAGTTCCTTAGTCTATTCCCAAATTTTCAGCTCGTTACAACAACTTTCAAATTTTTTTCTCTTTGGCAAAAATACACTATCCGATGAAATTCACAAATATGGAAATGTTTTGCTATGGATTGATAGAGCACAAGTTCCTTAGTCCATTCCCAAATTTTCAGCTCGTTACAACAACTTTCAATTTTTTTTTCTCTTTGGCAAAAATACACTATCCGATGAAGTTCACAAATATGGAAATGTTTTGTTATGGATTGATAGAGCACGAGTTCCTTAGTCCATTCCCGAATTTTCAGCTCTTTACAACAACTTTCAATTTTTTTTTTCTCTTTGGCAAAAATACACTATCCGATAAAGTTTGCAAATATGGAAATGTTTTGTTATGGATTGATAGAGCACAAGTTCCTTAGTCTATTCCCAAATTTTTAGCTCGTTACAACAACTTTCTATTTTTTTTTTCTCTTTGGCGAAAAATTACTATCCGATGAAGTTCACAAATATGGAAATGTTTTGTTATGGACTGATAGAGCACAAGTTCCTTAGTCTATTCCCACATTTTTAGCTCGTTACAACAACTTTCTATTTTTTTTTCTCTTTGGCGAAAAATTACTATCCGATGAAGTTTGCAAATATAGAAATGTTTTATTTTGGATTGATAGAGCACGAGTTCCTTAGTATATTCCCAAATTTTCAGCTCGTTACAACAGTTTTCAATTTTTTTTTCTCTTCGGCGAAAAATTACTATCTGATGAAGTTTGCAAATATGAAAATGTTTTGTTATGGATTGATAGAGCACAAGTTCATTAGTCTATTCCTAAATTTTCAGCTCTTTACAACAACTTTCAATTTTTTTTTCTCTTCGGCGAAAATACACTATCCGATGAAGTTTGCAAATTAGGAAATGTTTTGTTATGGATTGATAGAGCACAAGTTCCTTAGTCTATTCCCAAATTGTCAGCTCGTTACAACAACTTCCAATTTTTTTTTCTTTTTGGCGAAAAATCACTATCCGATGAAGTTTGCAAATATGGAAATGTTTTGTTATGAACTGATAGAGCACAAGTTCCTTAGTCTATTCCCAAATTGTCAGCTCGTTACAACAACTTTCAATTTTTTTTTCTCTTTGGCGAAAAATCACTATCCGATGAAGTTTGCAAATATGGAAATAATTTGTTATGAACTGATAGAGCACAAGTTCCTCAGTCTATTCCCAAATTTTCAGCTCGTTACAACAACTTTCAATTTTTTTTTCTCTTTGGCGAAAAATCACTATCCGATGAAGTTCACAAAAATGGAAATGTTTTGCTATGGATTGATAGAGCACAAGTTCTTTAGTCTATTCCCAAATTTTCAGCTCGTTACAACAACTTTCAATTTTTTTTTCTCTTTGGCGAAAATACACTATCCGATGAAGTTCACAAATATGGAATTGTGTTGTTATGGACTGATAGAGCACAAGTTCCTTAGTCTATTCCCAAATTTTCAGCTCGTTACAACAACTTTCAATTTTTTTTCTCTTTGGCAAAAATACACTATCCGATGAAGTTCACAAATATGGAAATGTTTTGTTATGGACTGATAGAGCACAAGTTCCTTAGTCTATTCCCAAATTTTCAGCTCGTTACAACAACTTTCAATTTTTTTTTCTCTTTGGCGGAAAATACACTATCCGATGAAGTTTGCAAATATGGAAATGTTTTATTATGGATTGATAGAGCACAAGTTCCTTAGTCTATTCCCAAATTGTCAGCTCGTTACAACAACTTCCAATTTTTTTTCTCTTTGGCAAAAATACACTATCCGATGAAGTTCACAAATATGGAAATGTTCTGTTATGGACGGATAGAGCACAAGTTCCTTAGTCTATTCCCAAATTTTTAGCTCGTTACAACAACTTTCTATTTTTTTTTCTCTTTGGCGAAAAATTACTATCCGATGAAGTTTGCAAATATAGAAATGTTTTATTTTGGTTTGATAGAGCACAAGTTCCTTAGTCTATTCCCAAATTTTTAGCTCGTTACAACAACTTTCAATTTTTTTTTTCTCTTCGGCGAAAAATTACTATCTGATGAAGTTTGCAAATATGAAAATGTTTTGTTATGGATTGATAGAGCACAAGTTCATTAGTCTATTCCTGAATTTTCAGCTCGTTACAACAACTTTCAATTTTTTTTTCTCTTCGGCGAAAATACACTATCCGATGAAGTTTGCAAATATGGAAATGTTTTGTTATGGATTGATAGAACACAACTTCCTTAGTCTATTCCCAAATTTTCAGCTCGTTACAACAACTTTCAAATTTTTTTCTCTTTGGCAAAAATACACTATCCGATGAAATTCACAAATATGGAAATGTTTTGCTATGGATTGATAGAGCACAAGTTCCTTAGTCTATTCCCAAATTTTTAGCTCGTTACAACAACTTTCAATTTTTTTTTTCTCTTCGGCGAAAAATTACTATCTGATGAAGTTTGCAAATATGAAAATGTTTTGTTATGGATTGATAGAGCACAAGTTCATTAGTCTATTCCTGAATTTTCAGCTCGTTACAACAACTTTCAATTTTTTTTTCTCTTCGGCGAAAATACACTATCCGATGAAGTTTGCAAATATGGAAATGTTTTGTTATGGATTGATAGAACACAACTTCCTTAGTCTATTCCCAAATTTTCAGCTCGTTACAACAACTTTCAAATTTTTTTCTCTTTGGCAAAAATACACTATCCGATGAAGTTTGCAAATATGGAAATGTTTTGTTATGAACTGATAGAGCACAAGTTCCTTAGTCTATTCCCAAATTTTTAGCTCGTTACAACAACTTTCAATTTTTTTTTTCTCTTCGGCGAAAAATTACTATCTGATGAAGTTTGCAAATATGAAAATGTTTTGTTATGGATTGATAGAGCACAAGTTCATTAGTCTATTCCTAAATTTTCAGCTCGTTACAACAACTTTCAATTTTTTTTTCTCTTCGGCGAAAATACACTATCCGATGAAGTTTGCAAATATGGAAATGTTTTGTTATGGATTGATAGAACACAAGTTCCTTAGTCTATTCCCAAATTTTCAGCTCGTTACAACAACTTTCAAATTTTTTTCTCTTTGGCAAAAATACACTATCCGATGAAGTTTGCAAATATGGAAATGTTTTGTTATGAACTGATAGAGCACAAGTTCCTTAGTCTATTCCCAAATTGTCAGCTCGTTACAACAACTTTCAATTTTTTTTTCTTTTTGGCGAAAAATTACTATCTGATGAAGTTTGCAAATATGGAAATGTTTTATTATGGATTGAAAGAGCACAAGTTCCTTAGTCTATTCCCAAATTTTCAGCTCGTTACAACAACTTTCAATTTTTTTTCTTTTTGGCGAAAAATTACTATCCGATGAAGTTTGCAAATATAGATATGTTTTATTTTGAATTGATAGAGCACGAGTTCCTTAGTATATTTCCAAATTTTCAGCTCGTTACAACAACTTTCAATTTTTTTTTCTCTTCGGCGAAAAATCACTATCCGATGAAGTTTGCAAATATAGATATGTTTTATTTTGAATTGATAGAGCACAAGTTCCTTAGTCTATTCCCAAATTTTCAGCTCGTTACAACAACTTTCATTTTTTTTTTCTCTTTGGCGAAAAATTACTATCCGATGAAGTTTGCAAATATAGATATGTTTTATTTTGAATTGATAGAGCACGAGTTCCTTAGTATATTTCCAAATTTTCAGCTCGTTACAACAACTTTCAATTTTTTTTTCTCTTTGGCGAAAAATCACTATCCGATGAAGTTTGCAAATATGGAAATGTTTTGTTATGAACTGATAGAGCACAAGTTCCTTAGTCTATTCCCAAATTTTCAGCTCGTTACAACAACTTTCTATTTTTTTTTCTCTTTGGCGAAAAATTACTATCCGATGAAGTTTGCAAATATGGAAATGTTTTATTTTGGATTGATAGAGCACGAGTTCCTCAGTATATTCCCAAATTTTCAGCTCGTTACAACAACTTTCAATTTTTTTTTCTCTTCGGCGAAAAATTACTATCTGATGAAGTTTGCAAATATGAAAATGTTTTGTTATGGATTGATAGAGCACAAGTTCATTAGTCTATTCCTGAATTTTCAGCTCTTTACAACAACTTTCAATTTTTTTTTCTCTTCGGCGAAAATACACTATCCGATGAAGTTTGCAAATATGGAAATGTTTTGTTATGGATTGATAGAGCACAAGTTCCTTAGTCTATTCCCAAATTTTCAGCTCGTTACAACAACTTTCAATTTTTTTTTCTCTTTGGCAAAAATACACTATCCGATGAAGTTCACAAATATGGAAATGTTTTGCTATGGATTGATAGAGCACAAGTTCCTTAGTCCATTCCCAAATTTTCAGCTCGTTACAACAACTTTCAATTTTTTTCTCTTTGGCAAAAATACACTATCCGATGAAGTTCACAAATATGGAAATGTTTTGTTATGGATTGATAGAGCACAAGTTCCTTAGTCTATTCCCAAATTTTTAGCTCGTTACAACAACTTTCAATTTTTTTCTCTTTGGCAAAAATACACTATCCGATGAAGTTTGCAAATATGGAAATGTTTTGTTATGAACTGATAGAGCACAAGTTCCTTAGTCTATTCCCAAATTGTCAGCTCGTTACAACAACTTTCAATTTTTTTTTCTCTTTGGCGAAAAATCACTATCCGATGAAGTTTGCAAATATGGAAATGTTTTGTTATGAACTGATAGAGCACAAGTTCCTTAGTCTATTCCCAAATTGTCAGCTCGTTACAACAACTTTCAATTTTTTTTTCTCTCTGGCGAAAAATTACTATCCGATGAAGTTTGCAAATATAGATATGTTTTATTTTGAATTGATAGATCACGAGTTCCTTAGTATATTTCCAAATTTTCAGCTTGTTACAACAACTTTCAATTTTTTTTTCTCTTTGGCAAAAATACACTATCCGATGAAGTTCACAAATATGGAAATGTTTTGTTATGGACTGATAGAGCACAAGTTCCTTAGTCTATTCCCAAATTTTCAGCTCGTTACAACAACTTTCAATTTTTTTTTCTCTTTGGCGAAAAATCACTATCCGATGAAGTTTGCAAATATGGAAATGTTTTGTTATGAACTGATAGAGCACAAGTTCCTTAGTCTATTCCCAAATTTTCAGCTCGTTACAACAACTTTCAATTTTTTTTCTCTTTGGCAAAAATACACTATCCGATGAAGTTTACAAATATGGAAATGTTTTGTTATGGATTGATAGAGCACAAGTTCCTTAGTCTATTCCCAAATTTTTAGCTCGTTACAACAACTTTCTATTTTTTTTTCTCTTTGGCGAAAAATTACTATCCGATGAAGTTTGCAAATATAGAAATGTTTTATTTTGGTTTGATAGAGCACAAGTTCCTTAGTCTATTCCCAAATTTTTAGCTCGTTACAACAACTTTCAATTTTTTTTTTCTCTTCGGCGAAAAATTACTATCTGATGAAGTTTGCAAATATGAAAATGTTTTGTTATGGATTGATAGAGCACAAGTTCATTAGTCTATTCCTAAATTTTCAGCTCGTTACAACAACTTTCAATTTTTTTTTCTCTTCGGCGAAAATACACTATCCGATGAAGTTTGCAAATATGGAAATGTTTTGTTATGGATTGATAGAACACAAGTTCCTTAGTCTATTCCCAAATTTTCAGCTCGTTACAACAACTTTCAAATTTTTTTCTCTTTGGCAAAAATACACTATCCGATGAAATTCACAAATATGGAAATGTTTTGCTATGGATTGATAGAGCACAAGTTCCTTAGTCTATTCCCAGATTTTTAGCTCGTTACAACAACTTTCAATTTTTTTTTTCTCTTCGGCGAAAAATTACTATCTGATGAAGTTTGCAAATATGAAAATGTTTTGTTATGGATTGATAGAGCACAAGTTCCTTAGTCTATTCCTAAATTTTCAGCTCGTTACAACAACTTTCAATTTTTTTTTCTCTTCGGCGAAAATACACTATCCGATGAAGTTTGCAAATATGGAAATGTTTTGTTATGGATTGATAGAACACAAGTTCCTTAGTCTATTCCCAAATTTTCAGCTCGTTACAACAACTTTCAAATTTTTTTCTCTTTGGCAAAAATACACTATCCGATGAAGTTTGCAAATATGGAAATGTTTTGTTATGAACTGATAGAGCACAAGTTCCTTAGTCTATTCCCAAATTGTCAGCTCGTTACAACAACTTTCAATTTTTTTTCTTTTTGGCGAAAAATTACTATCTGATGAAGTTTGCAAATATGGAAATGTTTTATTATGGATTGAAAGAGCACAAGTTCCTTAGTCTATTCCCAAATTTTCAGCTCGTTACAACAACTTTCAATTTTTTTTCTTTTTGGCGAAAAATTACTATCCGATGAAGTTTGCAAATATAGATATGTTTTATTTTGAATTGATAGAGCACGAGTTCCTTAGTATATTTCCAAATTTTCAGCTCGTTACAACAACTTTCAATTTTTTTTTCTCTTTGGCGAAAAATCACTATCCGATGAAGTTTGCAAATATGGAAATGTTTTGTTATCAACTGATAGAGCACAAGTTCCTTAGTCTATTCCCAAATTTTCAGCTCGTTACAACAACTTTCTATTTTTTTTTCTCTTTGGCGAAAAATTACTATCCGATGAAGTTTGCAAATATGGAAATGTTTTATTTTGGATTGATAGAGCACGAGTTCCTCAGTATATTCCCAAATTTTCAGCTCGTTACAACAACTTTCAATTTTTTTTTCTCTTCGGCGAAAAATTACTATCTGATGAAGTTTGCAAATATGAAAATGTTTTGTTATGGATTGATAGAGCACAAGTTCATTAGTCTATTCCTGAATTTTCAGCTCTTTACAACAACTTTCAATTTTTTTTTCTCTTCGGCGAAAATACACTATCCGATGAAGTTTGCAAATATGGAAATGTTTTGTTATGGATTGATAGAGCACAAGTTCCTTAGTCTATTCCCAAATTTTCAGCTCGTTGCAACAACTTTCAATTTTTTTTTCTCTTTGGCAAAAATACACTATCCGATGAAGTTCACAAATATGGAAATGTTTTGCTATGGATTGATAGAGCACAAGTTCCTTAGTCCATTCCCAAATTTTCAGCTCGTTACAACAACTTTCAATTTTTTTCTCTTTGGCAAAAATACACTATCCGATGAAGTTCACAAATATGGAAATGTTTTGTTATGGATTGATAGAGCACAAGTTCCTTAGTCTATTCCCAAATTTTTAGCTCGTTACAACAACTTTCAATTTTTTTCTCTTTGGCAAAAATACACTATCCGATGAAGTTTGCAAATATGGAAATGTTTTGTTATGAACTGATAGAGCACAAGTTCCTTAGTCTATTCCCAAATTGTCAGCTCGTTACAACAACTTTCAATTTTTTTTTCTCTTTGGCGAAAAATCACTATCCGATGAAGTTTGCAAATATGGAAATGTTTTGTTATGAACTGATAGAGCACAAGTTCCTTAGTCTATTCCCAAATTGTCAGCTCGTTACAACAACTTTCAATTTTTGTTCTCTTTGGCGAAAAATTACTATCTGATGAAGTTTGCAAATATGGAAATGTTTTATTATGGATTGAAAGAGCACAAGTTCCTTAGTCTATTCCCAAATTTTCAGCTCGTTACAACAACTTTCAATTTTTTTTTCTCTCTGGCGAAAAATTACTATCCGATGAAGTTTGCAAATATAGATATGTTTTATTTTGAATTGATAGATCACGAGTTCCTTAGTATATTTCCAAATTTTCAGCTCGTTACAACAACTTTCAATTTTTTTTCTTTTTGGCGAAAAATTACTATCCGATGAAGTTTGCAAATATAGATATGTTTTATTTTGAATTGATAGATCACGAGTTCCTTAGTATATTTCCAAATTTTCAGCTTGTTACAACAACTTTCAATTTTTTTTTCTCTTTGGCAAAAATACACTATCCGATGAAGTTCACAAATATGGAAATGTTTTGTTATGGACTGATAGAGCACAAGTTCCTTAGTCTATTCCCAAATTTTCAGCTCGTTACAACAACTTTCAATTTTTTTTTCTCTTTGGCGAAAAATCACTATCCGATGAAGTTTGCAAATATGGAAATGTTTTGTTATGAACTGATAGAGCACAAGTTCCTTAGTCTATTCCCAAATTTTCAGCTCGTTACAACAACTTTCAATTTTTTTTCTCTTTGGCAAAAATACACTATCCGATGAAGTTTACAAATATGGAAATGTTTTGTTATGGATTGATAGAGCACAAGTTCCTTAGTGCATTCCCAAATTTTCAGCTCGTTACAACAACTTTCAATTTTTTTTTCTCTTTGGCAAAAATACACTATCCGATGAAGTTTGCAAATATGGAAATGTTTTGTTATGAACTGATAGAGCACAAGTTCCTAAGTCTATTCCCAAATTGTCAGCTCGTTACAACAACTTTCAATTTTTTTTCTTTTTGGCGAAAAATTACTATCTGATGAAGTTTGCAAATATGGAAATGTTTTATTATGGATTGAAAGAGCACAAGTTCCTTAGTCTATTCCAAAATTTCAGCTCGTTACAACAACTTTCAATTTTTTTTCTTTTTGGCGAAAAATTACTATCCGATGAAGTTTGCAAATATAGATATGTTTTATTTTGAATTGATAGAGCACGAGTTCCTTAGTATATTTCCAAATTTTCAGCTCGTTACAACAACTTTCATTTTTTTTTTCTCTTTGGCGAAAAATCACTATCCGATGAAGTTTGCAAATATGGAAATGTTTTGTTATGAACTGATAGAGCACAAGTTCCTTAGTCTATTCCCAAATTTTCAGCTCGTTACAACAACTTTCTATTTTTTTTTCTCTTTGGCGAAAAATTACTATCCGATGAAGTTTGCAAATATGGAAATGTTTTATTTTGGGTTGATAGAGCACGAGTTCCTCAGTATATTCCCAAATTTTCAGCTCGTTACAACAACTTTCAATTTTTTTTTCTCTTCGGCGAAAAATTACTATCTGATGAAGTTTGCAAATATGAAAATGTTTTGTTATGGATTGATAGAGCACAAGTTCATCAGTTTATTCCTGAATTTTCAGCTCTTTACAACAACTTTCAATTTTTTTTTCTCTTCGGCGAAAATACACTATCCGATGAAGTTTGCAAATATGGAAATGTTTTGTTATGGATTGATAGAGCACAAGTTCCTTAGTCTATTCCCAAATTTTCAGCTCGTTACAACAACTTTCAATTTTTTTTTCTCTTTGGCAAAAATACACTATCCGATGAAGTTCACAAATATGGAAATGTTTTGCTATGGATTGATAGAGCACAAGTTCCTTAGTCCATTCCCAAATTTTCAGCTCGTTACAACAACTTTCAATGTTTTTTTCTCTTCGGCAAAAATACACTATCCGATGAAGTTCACAAATATGGAAATGTTTTGTTATGGACTGATAGAGCACAAGTTCCTTAGTCTATTCCCAAATTTTCAGCTCGTTACAACAACTTTCGATTTTTTTTTCTCTTTGGCGAAAATACACTATCCGATGAAGTTCACAAATATGGAATTGTGTTGTTATGGACTGATAGAGCACAAGTTCCTTAGTCTATTCCCAAATTGTCAGCTCGTTACAACAACTTCCAATTTTTTTTTCTTTTTGGCGAAAAATCACTATCCGATGAAGTTTGCAAATATGGAAATGTTTTGTTATGGATTGATAGAGCACAAGTTCCTTAGTCTATTCCCAAATTTTCAGCTCGTTACAACAACTTTCAATTTTTTTTTCTCTTTGGCAAAAATACACTATCCGATGAAGTTCACAAATATGGAAATGTTTTGCTATGGATTGATAGAGCACAAGTTCCTTAGTCCATTCCCAAATTTTCAGCTCGTTACAACAACTTTCAATGTTTTTTTCTCTTCGGCAAAAATACACTATCCGATGAAGTTCACAAATATGGAAATGTTTTGTTATGGACTGATAGAGCACAAGTTCCTTAGTCTATTCCCAAATTTTCAGCTCGTTACAACAACTTTCAATTTTTTTTTCTCTTTGGCGAAAATACACTATCCGATGAAGTTCACAAATATGGAATTGTGTTGTTATGGACTGATAGAGCACAAGTTCCTTAGTCTATTCCCAAATTGTCAGCTCGTTACAACAACTTCCAATTTTTTTTTCTTTTTGGCGAAAAATCACTATCCGATGAAGTTTGCAAATATGGAAATGTTTTGTTATGAACTGATAGAGCACAAGTTCCTTAGTCTATTCCCAAATTGTCAGCTCGTTACAACAACTTTCAATTTTTTTTTCTCTTTGGCAAAAATACACTATCCGATGAAGTTCACAAATATGGAAATGTTTTGCTATGGATTGATAGAGCACAAGTTCCTTAGTCCATTCCCAAATTTTCAGCTCGTTACAACAACTTTCAATGTTTTTTTCTCTTCGGCAAAAATACACTATCCGATGAAGTTCACAAATATGGAAATGTTTTGTTATGGACTGATAGAGCACAAGTTTCTTAGTCTATTCCCAAATTTTCAGCTCGTTACAACAACTTTCAATTTTTTTTTCTCTTTGGCGAAAATACACTATCCGATGAAGTTTACAAATATGGAATTGTGTTGTTATGGACTGATAGAGCACAAGTTCCTTAGTCTATTCCCAAATTTTCAGCTCGTTACAACAACTTTCAATTTTTTTTTCTCTTTGGCAAAAATACACTATCCGATGAAGTTCACAAATATGGAAATGTTTTGTTATGGACTGATAGAGCACAAGTTCCTTAGTCTATTCCCAAATTTTCAGCTCGTTACAACAACGTTCAATTTTTTTTTCTCTTTGGCGAAAAATCACTATCCGATGAAGTTTGCAAATATGGAAATGTTTTATTATGGATTGATAGAGCACAAGTTCCTTAGTCTATTCCCAAATTGTCAGCTCGTTACAACAACTTTCAATTTTTTTTTCTCTTTGGCGAAAAATCACTATCCGATGAAGTTTGCAAATATGGAAATGTTTTGTTATGAACTGATAGAGCACAAGTTCCTTAGTCTATTCCCAAATTGTCAGCTCGTTACAACAACTTTCAATTTTTTTTTCTCTCTGGCGAAAAATCACTATCCGATGAAGTTCACAAAAATGGAAATGTTTTGCTATGGATTGATAGAGCACAAGATCCTTAGTCTATTCCCAAATTGTCAGCTCGTTACAACAACTTTCAATTTTTTTTTCTCTTTGGCGAAAAATCACTATCCGATGAAGTTCACAAAAATGGAAATGTTTTGCTATGGATTGATAGAGCACAAGTTCCTTAGTCTATTTCCGAATTTTCAGCTCGTTACAACAACTTTCAGTTTTTTTTTCTCTTTGGCAAAAATACACTATCCGATGAAGTTCACAAATATGGAAATGTTTTGTTATGGACTGATAGAGCACAAGTTCCTTAGTCTATTCCCAAATTTTCAGCTCGTTACAACAACTTTCAATTTTTTTTTCTCTTTGGCGAAAATACACTATCCGATGAAGTTCACAAATATGGAATTGTGTTGTTATGGACTGATAGAGCACAAGTTCCTTAGTCTATTCCCAAATTTTCAGCTCGTTACAACAACTTTCAATTTTTTTTTCTCTTTGGCAAAAATACACTATCCGATGAAGTTCACAAATATGGAAATGTTTTGTTATGGACTGATAGAGCACAAGTTCCTTAGTCTATTCCCAAATTTTCAGCTCGTTACAACAACTTTCAATTTTTTTTTCTCTTTGGCGAAAAATCACTATCCGATGAAGTTTGCAAATATGGAAATGTTTTATTATGGATTGATAGAGCACAAGTTCCTTAGTATATTTCCAAATTTACAGCTCGTTACAACAACTTTCAATTTTTTTTTCTCTTTGGCAAAAATACACTATCCGATGAAGTTCACAAATATGGAAATGTTTTGTTATGGACTGATAGAGCACAAGTTCCTTAGTCTATTCCCAAATTTTCAGCTCGTTACAACAACTTTCAATTTTTTTTTCTCTTTGGCGAAAAATCACTATCCGATGAAGTTCACAAATATGGAAATGTTTTGTTATGGACTGATAGAGCACAAGTTCCTTAGTCTATTCCCAAATTGTCAGCTCGTTACAACAACTTCCAATTTTTTTTTCTTTTTGGCGAAAAATCACTATCCGATGAAGTTTGCAAATATGGAAATGTTTTGTTATGAACTGATAGAGCACAAGTTCCTTAGTCTATTCCCAAATTGTCAGCTCGTTACAACAACTTTCAATTTTTTTTTCTCTTTGGCGAAAAATCACTATCCGATGAAGTTTGCAAATATGGAAATGTTTTGTTATGAACTGATAGAGCACAAGTTCCTTAGTCTATTCCCAAATTGTCAGCTCGTTACAACAACATTCAATTTTTGTTCTCTTTGGCGAAAAATTACTATCTGATGAAGTTTGCAAATATGGAAATGTTTTATTATGGATTGAAAGAGCACAAGTTCCTTAGTCTATTCCCAAATTGTCAGCTCGTTACAACAACTTTCAATTTTTTTTTCTCTTTGGCGAAAAATCACTATCCGATGAAGTTCACAAAAATGGAAATGTTTTGCTATGGATTGATAGAACACAAGTTCCTTAGTCTATTCCCAAATTTTCAGCTCGTTACAACAACTTTCAGTTTTTTTTTCTCTATGGCGAAAATACACTATCCGATGAAGTTCACAAATATGGAATTGTGTTGTTATGGACTGATAGAGCACAAGTTCCTTAGTCTATTCCCAAATTTTCAGCTCGTTACAACAACTTTCAATTTTTTTTTCTCTTTGGCAAAAATACACTATCCGATGAAGTTCACAAATATGGAAATGTTTTGTTATGGACTGATAGAGCACAAGTTCCTTAGTCTATTCCCAAATTTTCAGCTCGTTACAACAACTTTCAATTTTTTTTTCTCTTTGGCGAAAATACACTATCCGATGAAGTTCACAAATATGGAATTGTGTTGTTATGGACTGATAGAGCACAAGTTCCTTAGTCTATTCCCAAATTTTCAGCTCGTTACAACAACTTTCAATTTTTTTTTCTCTTTGGCAAAAATACACTATCCGATGAAGTTCACAAATATGGAAATGTTTTGTTATGAACTGATAGAGCACAAGTTCCTTAGTCTATTCCCAAATTTTCAGCTCGTTACAACAACTTTCAATTTTTTTTTCTCTTTGGCGAAAAATCACTATCCGATGAAGTTTGCAAATATGGAAATGTTTTATTATGGATTGATAGAGCACAAGTTCCTTAGTCTATTCCCAAATTTTCAGCTCGTTACAACAACTTTCAATTTTTTTTTCTCTTTGGCAAAAATACACTATCCGATGAAGTTCACAAATATGTAAATGTTTTGTTATGGACTGATAGAGCACAAGTTCCTTAGTCTATTCCCAAATTTTCAGCTCGTTACAACAACTTTCAATTTTTTTTTCTCTTTGGCGAAAATACACTATCCGATGAAGTTCACAAATATGGAATTGTGTTGTTATGGACTGATAGAGCACAAGTTCCTTAGTCTATTCCCAAATTTTCAGCTCGTTACAACAACTTTCAATTTTTTTTTTCTCTTTGGCAAAAATACACTATCCGATGAAGTTCACAAATATGGAAATGTTTTGTTATGAACTGATAGAGCACAAGTTCCTTAGTCTATTCCCAAATTGTCAGCTCGTTACAACAACTTCCAATTTTTTTTTCTTTTTGGCGAAAAATCACTATCCGATGAAGTTTGCAAATATGGAAATGTTTTGTTATGAACTGATAGAGCACAAATTCCTTAGTCTATTCCCAAATTGTCAGCTCGTTACAACAACTTTCAATTTTTTTTTCTCTTTGGCGAAAAATCACTATCCGATGAAGTTTGCAAATATGGAAATGTTTTGTTATGAACTGATAGAGCACAAGTTCCTTAGTCTATTCCCAAATTGTCAGCTCGTTACAACACCTTTCAATTTTTTTTTCTCTTTGGCGAAAAATCACTATCCGATGAAGTTCACAAAAATGGAAATGTTTTGCTATGGATTGATAGAGCACAAGTTCCTTAGTCTATTTCCGAATTTTCAGCTCGTTACAACAACTTTCAGTTTTTTTTTCTCTTTGGCGAAAATACACTATCCGATGAAGTTCACAAATATGGAATTGTGTTGTTATGGACTGATAGAGCACAAGTTCCTTAGTCTATTCCCAAATTTTCAGCTCGTTACAACAACTTTCAATTTTTTTTTCTCTTTGGCAAAAATACACTATCCGATGAAGTTCACAAATATGGAAATGTTTTGTTATGGACTGATAGAGCACAAGTTCCTTAGTCTATTCCCAAATTTTCAGCTCGTTACAACAACTTTCAATTTTTTTTTCTCTTTGGCGAAAATACACTATCCGATGAAGTTCACAAATATGGAATTGTGTTGTTATGGACTGATAGAGCACAAGTTCCTTAGTCTATTCCCAAATTTTCAGCTCGTTACAACAACTTTCAATTTTTTTTTCTCTTTGGCAAAAATACACTATCCGATGAAGTTCACAAATATGGAAATGTTTTGTTATGGACTGATAGAGCACAAGTTCCTTAGTCTATTCCCAAATTTTCAGCTCGTTACAACAACTTTCAATTTTTTTTTCTCTTTGGCGAAAAATCAATATCCGATGAAGTTTGCAAATATGGAAATGTTTTATTATGGATTGATAGAGCACAAGTTCCTTAGTCTATTCCCAAATTGTCAGCTCGTTACAACAACTTCCAATTTTTTTTTCTTTTTGGCGAAAAATCACTATCCGATGAAGTTTGCAAATATGGAAATGTTTTGTTATGAACTGATAGAGCACAAGTTCCTTAGTCTATTCCCAAATTGTCAGCTCGTTACAACAACTTTCAATTTTTTTTTCTCTTTGGCGAAAAATCACTATCCGATGAAGTTTGCAAATATGGAAATGTTTTGTTATGAACTGATAGAGCACAAGTTCCTTAGTCTATTCCCAAATTGTCAGCTCGTTACAACAACTTTCAATTTTTTTTTCTCTTTGGCGAAAAATCACTATCCGATGAAGTTCACAAAAATGGAAATGTTTTGCTATGGATTGATAGAGCACAAGTTCCTTAGTCTATTCCCAAATTTTCAGCTCGTTACAACAACTTTCAATTTTTTTTCTCTTTGGCGAAAATACACTATCCGATGAAGTTCACAAATATGGAATTGTGTTGTTATGGACTGATAGAGCACAAGTTCCTTAGTCTATTCCCAAATTGTCAGCTCGTTACAACAACTTCCAATTTTTTTTTCTTTTTGGCGAAAAATTACTATCTGATGAAGTTTGCAAATATGGAAATGTTTTATTATGGATTGAAAGAGCACAAGTTCCTTAGTCTATTCCCAAATTTTCAGCTCGTTACAACAACTTTCAATTTTTTTTCTTTTTGGCGAAAAATTACTATCCGATGAAGTTTGCAAATATGGAAATGTTTTGTTATGGACTGATAGAGCACAAGTTCCTTAGTCTATTCCCAAATTTTCAGCTCGTTACAACAACTTCCAATTTTTTTTTCTTTTTGGCGAAAAATCACTATCCGATGAAGTTTGCAAATATGGAAATGTTTTGTTATGAACTGATAGAGCACAAGTTCCTTAGTCTATTCCCAAATTGTCAGCTCGTTACAACAACTTTCAATTTTTTTTTCTCTTTGGCGAAAAATCACTATCCGATGAAGTTCACAAAAATGGAAATGTTTTGCTATGGATTGATAGAGCACAAGTTCCTTAGTCTATTCCCAAATTTTCAGCTCGTTACAACAACTTTCAATTTTTTTTTCTCTTTGGCGAAAATACACTATCCGATGAAGTTCACAAATATGGAATTGTGTTGTTATGGACTGATAGAGCACAAGTTCCTTAGTCTATTCACAAATTTTCAGCTCGTTACAACAGTTTTCAATTTTTTTTTTCTCTTTGGCAAAAATACACTATCCGATGAAGTTCACAAATATGGAAATGTTTTGTTATGGACTGATAAAGCACAAGTTCCTTAGTCTATTCCCAAATTTTCAGCTCGTTACAACAACTTTCAATTTTTTTTCTTTTTGGCGAAAAATTACTATCCGATGAAGTTTGCAAATATGGAAATGTTTTGTTATGGACTGATAGAGCACAAGTTCCTTAGTCTATTCCCAAATTTTCAGCTCGTTACAACAACTTCCAATTTTTTTTTCTTTTTGGCGAAAAATCACTATCCGATGAAGTTTGCAAATATGGAAATGTTTTGTTATGAACTGATAGAGCACAAGTTCCTTAGTCTATTCCCAAATTGTCAGCTCGTTACAACAACTTTCAATTTTTTTTTCTCTTTGGCGAAAAATCACTATCCGATGAAGTTCACAAAAATGGAAATGTTTTGCTATGGATTGATAGAGCACAAGTTCCTTAGTCTATTCCCAAATTTTCAGCTCGTTACAACAACTTTCAATTTTTTTTTCTCTTTGGCAAAAATACACTATCCGATGAAGTTTACAAATATGGAAATGTTTTGTTATGGATTGATAGAGCACAAGTTCCTTAGTCCATTCCCAAATTTTCAGCTCGTTACAACAACTTTCAATTTTTTTTTCTCTTTGGCGAAAAATCACTATCCGATGAAGTTTGCAAATATGGAAATGTTTTGTTATGAACTGATAGAGCACAAATTCCTTAGTCTATTCCCAAATTTTCAGCTCGTTACAACAACTTTCAATTTTTTTTTCTCTTTGGCAAAAATACACTATCCGATGAAGTTTACAAATATGGAAATGTTTTGTTATGGATTGATAGAGCACAAGTTCCTTAGTCCATTCCCAAATTTTCAGCTCGTTACAACAACTTTCAATTTTTTTTTCTCTTTGGCAAAAATACACTATCCGATGAAGTTTGCAAATATGGAAATGTTTTGTTATGAACTGATAGAGCACAAGTTCCTTAGTCTATTCCCAAATTGTCAGCTCGTTACAACAACTTTCAATTTTTTTTTCTCTTTGGCAAAAATACACTATCCGATGAAGTTCACAAATATGGAAATGTTTTGTTATGGACTGATAGAGCACAAGTTCCTTAGTCTATACCCAAATTTTCAGCTCGTTACAACAACTTTCAATTTTTTTTTCTCTTTGGCGAAAAATCACTATCCGATGAAGTTTGCAAATATGGAAATGTTTTGTTATGAACTGATAGAGCACAAGTTCCTTAGTCTATTCCCAAATTTTCAGCTCGTTACAACAACTTTCAATTTTTTTTTCTCTTTGGCGAAAAATTACTATCTGATGAAGTTTGCAAATATGGAAATGTTTTATTATGGATTGAAAGAGCACAAGTTCCTTAGTCTATTCCCAAATTTTCAGCTCGTTACAACAACTTTCAATTTTTTTTCTTTTTGGCGAAAACTTACTATCCGATGAAGTTTGCAAATATAGATATGTTTTATTTTGAATTGATAGAGCACGAGTTCCTTAGTATATTACCAAATTTACAGCTCGTTACAACAATTTTCAATTTTTTTTTCTCTTTGGCAAAAATACACTATTCGATGAAGTTCACAAATATGGAAATGTTTTGTTATGGACTGATAGAGCACAAGTTCCTTAGTCTATTCCCAAATTTTCAGCTCGTTACAACAACTTTCAATTTTTTTTTCTCTTTGGCGAAAAATCACTATCCGATGAAGTTTGCAAATATGGAAATGTTTTGTTATGGACTGATAGAGCACAAGTTCCTTAGTCTATTCCCAAATTGTCAGCTCGTTACAACAACTTCCAATTTTTTTTCTTTTTGGCGAAAAATCACTATCCGATGAAGTTTGCAAATATGGAAATGTTTTGTTATGAACTGATAGAGCACAAGTTCCTTAGTCTATTCCCAAATTGTCAGCTCGTTACAACAACTTTCAATTTTTTTTTCTCTTTGGCGAAAAATCACTATCCGATGAAGTTTGCAAATATGGAAATGTTTTGTTATGAACTGATAGAGCACAAGTTCCTTAGTCTATTCCCAAATTGTCAGCTCGTTACAACAACTTTCAATTTTTGTTCTCTTTGGCGAAAAATTACTATCTGATGAAGTTTGCAAATATGGAAATGTTTTATTATGGATTGAAAGAGCACAAGTTCTTTAGTCTATTCCCAAATTTTCAGCTCGTTACAACAACTTTCAATTTTTTTTCTTTTTGGCGAAAACTTACTATCCGATGAAGTTTGCAAATATAGATATGTTTTATTTTGAATTGATAGAGCACGAGTTCCTTAGTATATTTCCAAATTTTCAGCTCGTTACAACAACTTTCAATTTTTTTTTCTCTTTGGCGAAAAATCACTATCCGATGAAGTTCGCAAATATGGAAATGTTTTGTTATGAACTGATAGAGCACAAGTTCCTTAGTCTATTCCCAAATTTTCAGCTCGTTACAACAACTTTCAATTTTTTTTTCTCTTTGGCAAAAATACACTATCCGATGAAGTTCACAAATATGGAAATGTTTTGTTATGGATTGATAGAGCACAAGTTCCTTAGTCCATTCCCAAATTTTCAGCTCGTTACAACAACTTTCAATTTTTTTTTCTCTTTGGCAAAAATACACTATCCGATGAAGTTTGCAAATATGGAAATGTTTTGTTATGAACTGATAGAGCACAAGTTCCTTAGTCTATTCCCAAATTTTCAGCTCGTTACAACAACTTTCAATTTTTTTTTCTCTTTGGCAAAAATACACTATCCGATGAAGTTTACAAATATGGAAATGTTTTGTTATGGATTGATAGAGCACAAGTTCCTTAGTCCATTCCCAAATTTTCAGCTCGTTACAACAACTTTCAATTTTTTTTTCTCTTTGGCGAAAAATCACTATCCGATGAAGTTTGCAAATATGGAAATGTTTTGTTATGAACTGATAGAGCACAAATTCCTTAGTCTATTCCCAAATTTTCAGCTCGTTACAACAACTTTCAATTTTTTTTTCTCTTTGGCAAAAATACACTATCCGATGAAGTTTACAAATATGGAAATGTTTTGTTATGGATTGATAGAGCACAAGTTCCTTAGTCCATTCCCAAATTTTCAGCTCGTTACAACAACTTTCAATTTTTTTTTCTCTTTGGCAAAAATACACTATCCGATGAAGTTTGCAAATATGGAAATGTTTTGTTATGAACTGATAGAGCACAAGTTCCTTAGTCTATTCCCAAATTGTCAGCTCGTTACAACAACTTTCAATTTTTTTTTCTCTTTGGCAAAAATACACTATCCGATGAAGTTCACAAATATGGAAATGTTTTGTTATGGACTGATAGAGCACAAGTTCCTTAGTCTATACCCAAATTTTCAGCTCGTTACAACAACTTTCAATTTTTTTTTCTCTTTGGCGAAAAATCACTATCCGATGAAGTTTGCAAATATGGAAATGTTTTGTTATGAACTGATAGAGCACAAGTTCCTTAGTCTATTCCCAAATTTTCAGCTCGTTACAACAACTTTCAATTTTTTTTTCTCTTTGGCGAAAAATTACTATCTGATGAAGTTTGCAAATATGGAAATGTTTTATTATGGATTGAAAGAGCACAAGTTCCTTAGTCTATTCCCAAATTTTCAGCTCGTTACAACAACTTTCAATTTTTTTTTCTCTTTGGCGAAAAATCACTATCCGATGAAGTTTGCAAATATGGAAAAGTTTTGTTATGAACTGATAGAGCACAAGTTCCTTAGTCTATTCCCAAATTTTCAGCTCGTTACAACAACTTTCAATTTTTTTTTCTCTTTGGCGAAAAATTACTATCTGATGAAGTTTGCAAATATGGAAATGTTTTATTATGGATTGAAAGAGCACAAGTTCCTTAGTCTATTCCCAAATTTTCAGCTCGTTACAACAACATTCAATTTTTTTTTCTCTTTGGCAAAAATACACTATCCGATGAAGTTCACAAATATGGAAATGTTTTGTTATGGACTGATAGAGCACAAGTTCCTTAGTCTATACCCAAATTTTCAGCTCGTTACAACAACTTTCAATTTTTTTTTCTCTTTGGCGAAAAATCACTATCCGATGAAGTTTGCAAATATGGAAATGTTTTGTTATGAACTGATAGAGCACAAGTTCCTTAGTCTATTCCCAAATTTTCAGCTCGTTACAACAACTTTCAATTTTTTTTTCTCTTTGGCAAAAATACACTATCCGATGAAGTTTACAAATATGGAAATGTTTTGTTATGGATTGATAGAGCACAAGTTCCTTAGTCTATTCCCAAATTTTCAGCTCGTTACAACAACTTTCAATTTTTTTTTCTCTTTGGCAAAAATACACTATCCGATGAAGTTTGCAAATATGGAAATGTTTTGTTATGGATTGATAGAGCACAAGTTCTTTAATCCATTCCCAAATTTTCAGCTCGTTACAACAATTTTCAATTTTTTTTCTCTTTGGCGAAAATACACTATCCGATGAAGTTCGCAACTATGGAAATATTTTATTATGGATTGATAGAGCACAAGTTCCTTAGTCTATTCCTAAATTTTCAGCTCGTTACAACAACTTTCAATTTTTTTTTCCCTTCGGCGAAAATACACTATCCGATGAAGTTTGCAAGTATGGAAATGTTTTGTTATGGATTGATAGAGCACAAGTTCCTTAGTCTATTCCTAAATTTTCAGCTCGTTACAACAATTTTCAATTTTTTTTCTTTTTGGCGAAAATACACTATCCGATGAAGTTCGCAACTATGGAAATATTTTATTATGGATTGATAGAGCACAAATTCCTTAATCCATTCCCAAATTTTCAGCTCGTTGCAACGATTTTCATTTTTTTTTCTCTTTGGCAAAAATACACTATCCGATGAAGTTCGCAACTATGGAACTGTTTTGTGATGAATTGATAGAGCACAAGTTCCTTAGTCTATTCCCAAATTTTCAGCTCGTTACAACAACTTTCAATTTTTTTTTTCTCTTTGGCAAAAATACACTATCCGATGAAGTTTGCAAATATGGAAATGTTTTGTTATGGATTGATAGAGCACAAGTTCCTTAGTCTATTCCCAAATTTTCAGCTCGTTACTACAATTTTCAATTTTTTTTCTTTGGCGAAAATACACTATCCGATGAAGTTTGCAACTATGGAAATACTTTATTATGGATTGATAGAGCACAAGTTCTTTAATCCATTCCCAAATTTTCAGCTCGTTACAACAACTTTCAATTTTTTTTTCTCTCTGGCAAAAATACACTATCCGATGAAGTTTACAAATATGGAAATGTTTTGTTATGGATTGATAGAGCACAAGTTCCTTAGTCTATTCCCAAATTTTCAGCTCGTTACAACAACTTTCAATTTTTTTTTCTCTTTGGCAAAAATACACTATCCGATGAAGTTCACAAATATGGAAATGTTTTGTTATGGATTGATAGAGCACAAGTTCCTTAGTCTATTCCCAAATTTTCAGCTCGTTACTACAATTTTCAATTTTTTTTTTCTTTGGCGAAAATACACTATCCGATGAAGTTTGCAACTATGGAAATACTTTATTATGGATTGATAGAGCACAAGTTCCTTAGTCTATTCCTAAATTTTCAGCTCGTTAAAACAATTTTCAATTTTTTTTTTCTCTTTGGCAAAAATACACTATCCGATGAAGTTTGCAAATATGGAAATGTTTTGTTATGGATTGATAGAGCACAAGTTCTTTAATCCATTCCCAAATTTTCAGCTCGTTACAACAATTTTCATTTTTTTTTCTCTTTGGCGAAAATACACTATCCGATGAAGTTCGCAACTATGGAAATATTTTATTATGGATTGATAGAGCACAAGTTCCTTAGTCTATTCCCAAATTTTCAGCTCGTTACAACAACTTTCAATTTTTTTTCTCTTTGGCAAAAATACACTATCCGATGAAGTTCACAAATATGGAAATGTTTTGTTATGGACTGATAGAGCACAAGTTCCTTAGTCTACTCCCAAATTTTAAGCTCGTTACAACAACTTTTAATTTTTTTTCTCTTTGGCAAAAATACACTATCCGATGAAGTTCACAAATGTGGAAATGTTTTGTTATGGATTGATAGAGCACAAGTTCCTTAGTCTATTCCCAAATTTTCAGCTCGTTACTACAATTTTCAATTTTTTTTCTCTTTGGCAAAAATACACTATCCGATGAAGTTTGCAAATATGGAAATGTTTTGTTATGGATTGATAGAGCACAAATTCCTTAATCCATTCCCAAATTTTCAGCTCGTTGCAACAATTTTCAATTTTTTTTCTCTTTGGCGAAAAATCACTATCCGATGAAGTTTGCAAGTATGGAAATGTTTTGTTATGGATTGATAGAGCACAAGTTCCTTAGTCTATTCCTAAATTTTCAGCTCGTTACAACAATTTTCAATTTTTTTTCTTTTTGGCGAAAATACACTATCCGATGAAGTTCGCAACTATGGAAATATTTTATTATGGATTGATAGAGCACAAATTCCTTAATCCATTCCCAAATTTTCAGCTCGTTGCAACGATTTTCAATTTTTTTTCTCTTTGGCAAAAATACACTATCCGATGAAGTTCGCAACTATGGAACTGTTTTGTGATGAATTGATAGAGCACAAGTTCCTTAGTCTATTCTCAAATTTTCAGCTCGTTACAACAACTTTCAATTTTTTTTTTCTCTTTGGCAAAAATACACTATCCGATGAAGTTTGCAAATATGGAAATGTTTTGTTATGGATTGATAGAGCACAAGTTCCTTAGTCTATTCCCAAATTTTCAGCTCGTTACTACAATTTTCAATTTTTTTTCTTTGGCGAAAATACACTATCCGATGAAGTTTGCAACTATGGAAATACTTTATTATGGATTGATAGAGCACAAGTTCTTCAATCCATTCCCAAATTTTCAGCTCGTTACAACAACTTTCAATTTTTTTTTTCTCTCTGGCAAAAATACACTATCCGATGAAGTTTACAAATATGGAAATGTTTTGTTATGGATTGATAGAGCACAAGTTCCTTAGTCTATTCCCAAATTTTCAGCTCGTTACAACAACTTTCAATTTTTTTTTCTCTTTGGCAAAAATACACTATCCGATGAAGTTCACAAATATGGAAATGTTTTGTTATGGATTGATAGAGCACAAGTTCCTTAGTCTATTCCCAAATTTTCAGCTCGTTACTACAATTTTCAATTTTTTTTTTCTTTGGCGAAAATACACTATCCGATGAAGTTTGCAAATATGGAAATGTTTTGTTATGGATTGATAGAGCACAAGTTCTTTAATCCATTCCCAAATTTTCAGCTCGTTACAACAATTTTCATTTTTTTTTTTCTCTTTGGCGAAAATACACTATCCGATGAAGTTCGCAACTATGGAAATATTTTATTATGGATTGATAGAGCACAAGTTCCTTAGTCTATTCCCAAATTTTCAGCTCGTTACAACAACTTTCAATTTTTTTTCTCTTTGGCAAAAATACACTATCCGATGAAGTTCACAAATATGGAAATGTTTTGTTATGGACTGATAGAGCACAAGTTCCTTAGTCTACTCCCAAATTTTAAGCTCGTTACAACAACTTTCAATTTTTTTTCTCTTTGGCAAAAATACACTATCCGATGAAGTTCACAAATATGGAAATGTTTTGTTATGGACTGATAGAGCACAAGTTCCTTAGTCTATTCCCAAATTTTCAGCTCGTTACAACAACTTTCAATTTTTTTTTCTCTTTGGCAAAAATACACTATCCGATGAAGTTCACAAATATGGAAATGTTTTGCTATGGATTGATAGAGCACAAGTTCCTTAGTCCATTCCCAAATTTTCAGCTCGTTACTACAATTTTCAATTTTTTTTTCTTTGGCGAAAATACACTATCCGATGAAGTTTGCAACTATGGAAACATTTTATTATGGATTGATAGAGCACAAGTTCCTTAGTCTATTCCTAAATTTTCAGCTCGTTACAACAATTTTCAATTTTTTTTTCTCTTTGGCAAAAATACACTATCCGATGAAGTTTGCAAATATGGAAATGTTTTGTTATGGATTGATAGAGCACAAGTTCTTTAATCCATTCCCAAATTTTCAGCTCGTTACAACAATTTTCAATTTTTTTTCTCTTTGGCGAAAATACACTATCCGATGAAGTTCGCAACTATGGAAATATTTTATTATGGATTGATAGAGCACAAGTTCCTTAGTCTATTCCTTAATTTTCAGCTCGTTACAACAACTTTCAATTTTTTTTCTCTTCGGCGAAAATACACTATCCGATGAAGTTTGCAAATATGGAAATGTTTTGTTATGGATTGATAGAGCACAAGTTCCTTAGTCTATTCCCGAATTTTCAGCTCGTTACAACAACTTTCAATTTTTTTTTCTCTTTGGCAAAAATACACTATCCGATGAAGTTCACAAATATGGAAATGTTTTGTTATGGACTGATAGAGCACAAGTTCCTTAGTCTATTCCCAAATTTTCAGCTCGTTACAACAACTTTCAATTTTTTTTCTCTTTGGCAAAAATACACTATCCGATGAAGTTCACAAATATGGAAATGTTTTGTTATGGATTGATAGAGCACAAGTACCTTAGTCTATTCCCAAATTTTCAGCTCGTTACTACAATTTTCAATTTTTTTTTTCTTTGGCGAAAATACACTATCCGATGAAGTTCGCAACTATGGAAATATTTTATGATGGATTGATAGAGCACAAGTTCCTTAGTCTATTCCTAAATTTTCAGCTCGTTACAACAATTTTCAATTTTTTTTTCTCTTTGGCAAAAATACACTATCCGATGAAGTTTGCAAATATGGAAATGTTTTGTTATGGATTGATAGAGCACAAGTTCCTTAGTCTATTCCTAAATTTTCAGCTCGTTACAACAATTTTCAATTTTTTTTTTCTCTTTGGCAGAAATACACTATCCGATGAAGTTTGCAAATATGGAAATGTTTTGTTATGGATTGATAGAGCACAAGTTCTTTAATCCATTCCCAAATTTTCAGCTCGTTACAACAATTTTCAATATTTTTTCTCTTTGGCGAAAATACACTATCCGATGAAGTTCGCAACTATGGAACTGTTTTGTGATGAATTGATAAAGCACAAGTTCCTTAGTCTATTCCCAAATTTTCAGCTCGTTACAACAACTTTCAATTTTTTTTCTCTTTGGCGAAAATACACTATCCGATGAAGTTTGCAAATATGGAAATGTTTTGTTATGGATTGATAGAGCACAAATTCCTTAATCCATTCCCAAATTTTCAGCTCGTTGCAACAATTTTCAATTTTTTTTCTCTTTGGCGAAAAATCACTATCCGATGAAGTTTGCAAATATGGAAATGTTTTGTTATGGATTGATAGAGCACAAGTTCCTTAGTCTATTCCCAAATTTTCAGCTCGTTATAACATGTTTCAATTTTTTTTTTCTCTTTGGCAAAAATACACTATCCGATGAAGTTTGCAAATATGGAAATGTTTTGTTATGGATTGATAGAGCACAAGTTCCTTAGTCTATTCCTAAATTTTCAGCTCGTTACAACAATTTTCAATTTTTTTTTCTCTTTGGCAGAAATACACTATCCGATGAAGTTTGCAAATATGGAAATGTTTTGTTATGGATTGATAGAGCACAAGTTCTTTAATCCATTCCCAAATTTTCAGCTCGTTACAACAATTTTCAATTTTTTTTCTCTTTGGCGAAAATACACTATCCGATGAAGTTTGCAAATATGGAAATATTTTATGATGGATTGATAGAGCACAAGTTCCTTAGTCTATTCCCAAATTTTCAGCTCGTTACAACAACTTTCAATTTTTTTTCTCTTTGGCAAAAATACACTATCCGATGAAGTTTGCAAATATGGAAATGTTTTGTTATGGATTGATAGAGCACAAATTCCTTAATCCATTCCCAAATTTTCAGCTCGTTGCAACAATTTTCAATTTTTTTTCTCTTTGGCGAAAAATCACTATCCGATGAAGTTTGCAAGTATGGAAATGTTTTGTTATGGATTGATAGAGCACAAGTTCCTTAGTCTATTCCCAAATTTTCAGCTCGTTATAACAATTTTCAATTATTTTTTCTCTTTGGCAAAAATACACTATCCGATGAAGTTTGCAAATATGGAAATGTTTTGTTATCGATTGATAGAGCACAAATTCCCTAATCCATTCCCAAATTTTCAGCTCGTTACAACAATTTTCAATTTTTTTTCTTTTTGGCGAAAATACACTATCCGATGAAGTTCGCAACTATGGAAATATTTTATTATGGATTGATAGAGCACAAATTCCTTAATCCATTCCCAAATTTTCAGCTCGTTGCAACGATTTTCAATTTTTTTTCTCTTTGGCAAAAATACACTATCCGATGAAGTTCGCAACTATGGAACTGTTTTGTGATGAATTGATAGAGCACAAGTTCCTTAGTCTATTCCCAAATTTTCAGCTCGTTATAACAATTTTCAATTATTTTTTCTCTTTGGCAAAAATACACTATCCGATGAAGTTTGCAAATATGGAAATGTTTTGTTATGGATTGATAGAGCACAAATTCCCTAATCCATTCCCAAATTTTCAGCTCGTTACAACAATTTTCAATTTTTTTTCTTTTTGGCGAAAATACACTATCCGATGAAGTTCGCAACTATGGAAATATTTTATTATGGATTGATAGAGCACAAATTCCTTAATCCATTCCCAAATTTTCAGCTCGTTGCAACGATTTTCAATTTTTTTTCTCTTTGGCAAAAATACACTATCCGATGAAGTTCGCAACTATGGAACTGTTTTGTGATGAATTGATAGAGCACAAGTTCCTTAGTCTATTCCCGAATTTTCAGCTCGTTACAACAACTTTCAATTTTTTTTTTCTCTTTGGCAAAAATACACTATCCGATGAAGTTTGCAAATATGGAAATGTTTTGTTATGGATTGATAGAGCACAAGTTCTTTAATCCATTCCCAAATTTTCAGCTCGTTACAACAACTTTCAATTTTTTTTCTCTCTGGCAAAAATACACTATCCGATGAAGTTTACAAATATGGAAATGTTTTGTTATGGATTGATAGAGCACAAGTTCCTTAGTCTATTCCCAAATTTTCAGCTCGTTACAACAACTTTCAATTTTTTTTTCTCTTTGGCAAAAATACACTATCCGATGAAGTTCACAAATATGGAAATGTTTTGTTATGGACTGA
This sequence comes from Caenorhabditis doughertyi, assembly GCA_963572265.1. Taxonomy (NCBI): domain Eukaryota; kingdom Metazoa; phylum Nematoda; class Chromadorea; order Rhabditida; family Rhabditidae; genus Caenorhabditis; species Caenorhabditis doughertyi. The sequence continues at coordinate 1,155,792 of OY751558.1, forward strand.
TAGAGCACAAGTTCCTTAGTCTATTCCCAAATTTTCAGCTCGTTACAACAACTTTCAATTTTTTTTCTCTTTGGCAAAAATACACTATCCGATGAAGTTCACAAATATGGAAATGTTTTGTTATGGACTGATAGAGCACAAGTTCCTTAGTCTATTCCCAAATTTTCAGCTCGTTACAACAACTTTCAATTTTTTTTTCTCTTTGGCAAAAATACACTATCCGATGAAGTTCACAAATATGGAAATGTTTTGTTATGGATTGATAGAGCACAAGTTCCTTAGTCTATTCCCAAATTTTCAGCTCGTTACAACAACTTTCAATTTTTTTTCTCTTTGGCAAAAATACACTATCCGATGAAGTTTGCAAATATGGAAATGTTTTGTTATGGATTGATAGAGCACAAATTCCTTAATCCATTCACAAATTTTCAGCTCGTTGCAACAATTTTCAATTTTTTTTCTCTTTGGCGAAAAATCACTATCCGATGAAGTTTGCAAGTATGGAAATGTTTTGTTATGGATTGATAGAGCACAAGTTCCTTAGTCTATTCCCAAATTTTCAGCTCGTTATAACAATTTTCAATTATTTTTTCTCTTTGGCAAAAATACACTATCCGATGAAGTTTGCAAATATGGAAATGTTTTGTTATGGATTGATAGAGCACAAATTCCCTAATCCATTCCCAAATTTTCAGCTCGTTACAACAATTTTCAATTTTTTTTCTTTTTGGCGAAAATACACTATCCGATGAAGTTCGCAACTATGGAAATATTTTATTATGGATTGATAGAGCACAAATTCCTTAATCCATTCCCAAATTTTCAGCTCGTTGCAACGATTTTCAATTTTTTTTTTCTCTTTGGCAAAAATACACTATCCGATGAAGTTCGCAACTATGGAACTGTTTTGTGATGAATTGATAGAGCACAAGTTCCTTAGTCTATTCCCGAATTTTCAGCTCGTTACAACAACTTTCAATTTTTTTTTCTCTTTGGCAAAAATACACTATCCGATGAAGTTTGCAAATATGGAAATATTTTATGATGGATTGATAGAGCACAAGTTCCTTAGTCTATTCCCAAATTTTCAGCTCGTTACAACAACTTTCAATTTTTTTTCTCTTTGGCAAAAATACACTATCCGATGAAGTTTGCAAATATGGAAATGTTTTGTTATGGATTGATAGAGCACAAATTCCTTAGTCTATTCCCAAATTTTCAGCTCGTTATAACAATTTTCAATTATTTTTTCTCTTTGGCAAAAATACACTATCCGATGAAGTTCACAAATATGGAAATGTTTTGTTATGGATTGATAGAGCACAAGTTCCTTAGTATATTCCCAAGTTTTCAGCTCGTTACAACAACTTTCAATTTTTTTTTTCTCTTTGGCAAATATACACTATCCGGTGAAGTTCACAAATATGGAAATATTTTATTATGGATTGATAGAGCACAAATTCCTTAATCCATTCCCAAATTTTCAGCTCGTTGCAACGATTTTCAATTTTTTTTCTCTTTGGCAAAAATACACTATCCGATGAAGTTCGCAACTATGGAACTGTTTTGTGATGAATTGATAGAGCACAAGTTCCTTAGTCTATTCCCGAATTTTCAGCTCGTTACAACAACTTTCAATTTTTTTTTTCTCTTTGGCAAAAATACACTATCCGATGAAGTTTGCAAATATGGAAATGTTTTGTTATGGATTGATAGAGCACAAGTTCTTTAATCCATTCCCAAATTTTCAGCTCGTTACAACAACTTTCAATTTTTTTTTCTCTCTGGCAAAAATACACTATCCGATGAAGTTTACAAATATGGAAATGTTTTGTTATGGATTGATAGAGCACAAGTTCCTTAGTCTATTCCCAAATTTTCAGCTCGTTACAACAACTTTCAATTTTTTTTCTCTTTGGCAAAAATACACTATCCGATGAAGTTCACAAATATGGAAATGTTTTGTTATGGACTGATAGAGCACAAGTTCCTTAGTCTATTCCCAAATTTTCAGCTCGTTACAACAACTTTCAATTTTTTTTCTCTTTGGCAAAAATACACTATCCGATGAAGTTCACAAATATGGAAATGTTTTGTTATGGACTGATAGAGCACAAGTTCCTTAGTCTATTCCCAAATTTTCAGCTCGTTACAACAACTTTCAATTTTTTTTTCTCTTTGGCAAAAATACACTATCCGATGAAGTTCACAAATATGGAAATGTTTTGCTATGGATTGATAGAGCACAAGTTCCTTAGTCCATTCCCAAATTTTCAGCTCGTTACAACAACTTTCAATTTTTTTTTTTCTCTTTGGCAAAAATACACTATCCGATGAAGTTTGCAAATATGGAAATGTTTTGTTATGGATTGATAGAGCACAAGTTCCTTAGTCTATTCCCAAATTTTCAGCTCGTTACAACAACTTTCAATTTTTTTTTTCTCTTTGGCAAAAATACACTATCCGATGAAGTTTGCAAATATGGAAATGTTTTGTTATGAACTGATAGAGCACAAGTTCCTTAGTCTATTCCTGAATTTTCAGCTCGTTACAACAACTTTCAATTTTTTTTTCTCTCTGGCAAAAATACACTATCCGATGAAGTTTACAAATATGGAAATGTTTTGTTATGGATTGATAGAGCACAAGTTCCTTAGTCTGTTCCCAAATTTTCAGCTCGTTACTACAATTTTCAATTTTTTTTCTTTGGCGAAAATACACTATCCGATGAAGTTTGCAACTATGGAAATATTTTATTATGGATTGATAGAGCACAAGTTCCTTAGTCTATTCCTAAATTTTCAGCTCGTTACAACAATTTTCAATTTTTTTTTTTCTCTTTGGCAAAAATACACTATCCGATGAAGTTTGCAAATATGGAAATGTTTTGTTATGGATTGATAGAGCACAAGTTCTTAAATCCATTCCCAAATTTTCAGCTCGTTACAACAATTTTCAATTTTTTTTCTCTTTGGCGAAAATACACTATCCGATGAAGTTCGCAACTATGGAAATATTTTATTTTGGATTGATAGAGCACAAGTTCCTTAGTCTATTCCCGAATTTTCAGCTCGTTACAACAACTTTCAATTTTTTTTCTCTTTGGCAAAAATACACTATCCGATGAAGTTCACAAATATGGAAATGTTTTGTTATGGACTGATAGAGCACAAGTTCCTTAGTCTACTCCCAAATTTTAAGCTCGTTACAACAACTTTCAATTTTTTTTCTCTTTGGCAAAAATACACTATCCGATGAAGTTCACAAATATGGAAATGTTTTGTTATGGACTGATAGAGCACAAGTTCCTTAGTCTATTCCCAAATTTTCAGCTCGTTACAACAACTTTCAATTTTTTTTTCTCTTTGGCAAAAATACACTATCCGATGAAGTTCACAAATATGGAAATGTTTTGCTATGGATTGATAGAGCACAAGTTCCTTAGTCCATTCCCAAATTTTCAGCTCGTTACTACAATTTTCAATTTTTTTTTCTTTGGCGAAAATACACTATCCGATGAAGTTTGCAACTATGGAAACATTTTATTATGGATTGATAGAGCACAAGTTCCTTAGTCTATTCCTAAATTTTCAGCTCGTTACAACAATTTTCAATTTTTTTTTCTCTTTGGCAAAAATACACTATCCGATGAAGTTTGCAAATATGGAAATGTTTTGTTATGGATTGATAGAGCACAAGTTCCTTAGTCTATTCCCAAATTTTCAGCTCGTTACAACAACTTTCAATTTTTTTTTCTCTCTGGCAAAAATACACTATCCGATGAAGTTTACAAATATGGAAATGTTTTGTTATGGATTGATAGAGCACAAGTTCCTTAGTCTATTCCCAAATTGTCAGCTCGTTACTACAATTTTCAATTTTTTTTTTCTTTGGCGAAAATACACTATCCGATGAAGTTCGCAAATATGGAAATGTTTTGTTATGGATTGATAGAGCACAAGTTCTTTAATCCATTCCCAAATTTTCAGCTCGTTACAACAATTTTCAATTTTTTTTCTCTTTGGCGAAAATACACTATCCGATGAAGTTCGCAACTATGGAAATATTTTATTATGGATTGATAGAGCACAAGTTCCTTAGTCTATTCCTAAATTTTCAGCTCGTTACAACAACTTTCAATTTTTTTTTCTCTTCGGCGAAAATACACTATCCGATGAAGTTTGCAAATATGGAAATGTTTTGTTATGGATTGATAGAGCACAAGTTCCTTAGTCTATTCCCGAATTTTCAGCTCGTTACAACAACTTTCAATTTTTTTTTCTCTTTGGCAAAAATACACTATCCGATGAAGTTCACAAATATGGAAATGTTTTGTTATGGACTGATAGAGCACAAGTTCCTTAGTCTATTCCCAAATTTTCAGCTCGTTACAACAACTTTCAATTTTTTTTCTCTTTGGCAAAAATACACTATCCGATGAAGTTCACAAATATGGAAATGTTTTGTTATGGACTGATAGAGCACAAGTTCCTTAGTCTATTCCCAAATTTTCAGCTCGTTACAACAACTTTCAATTTTTTTTTCTCTCTGGCAAAAATACACTATCCGATGAAGTTTACAAATATGGAAATGTTTTGTTATGGATTGATAGAGCACAAGTTCCTTAGTCTATTCCCAAATTTTCAGCTCGTTACTACAATTTTCAATTTTTTTTTTCTTTGGCGAAAATACACTATCCGATGAAGTTCACAAATATGGAAATGTTTTCTTATGGATTGATAGAGCACAAGTTCCTTAGTATATTCTCAAATTTTCAGCTCGTTACAACAACTTTCAATTTTTTTTCTCTTTGGGTGAAAATACACTATCCGATGAAGTTCACAAATATGGAAATGTTTTATTATGGATTGATAGAGCACAAGTTCCTTAGTATATTCCCAAATTTTCAGCTCGTTACAACAACTTTCAATTTTTTTTTCTCTTTGGCAAAAATACACTATCCGATGAAGTTCACAAATATGGAAATGTTTTGTTATGGACTGATAGAGCACAAGTTCCTTAGTCTATTCCCAAATTTTCAGCTCGTTACAACAACTTTCAATTTTTTTTCTCTTTGGCAAAAATACACTATCCGATGAAGTTCACAAATATGGAAATGTTTTGTTATGGACTGATAGAGCACAAGTTCCTTAGTCTATTCCCAAATTTTCAGCTCGTTACAACAACTTTCAATTTTTTTTTCTCTCTGGCAAAAATACACTATCCGATGAAGTTTACAAATATGGAAATGTTTTGTTATGGATTGATAGAGCACAAGTTCCTTAGTCTATTCCCAAATTTTCAGCTCGTTACTACAATTTTCAATTTTTTTTTTCTTTGGCGAAAATACACTATCCGATGAAGTTCGCAAATATGGAAATGTTTTGTTATGGATTGATAGAGCACAAGTTCTTTAATCCATTCCCAAATTTTCAGCTCGTTACAACAATTTTCAATTTTTTTTCTCTTTGGCGAAAATACACTATCCGATGAAGTTCGCAACTATGGAAATATTTTATTATGAATTGATAGAGCACAAGTTCCTTAGTCTATTTCTAAATTTTCAGCTCGTTACAACAACTTTCAATTTTTTTTTCTCTTCGGCGAAAATACACTATCCGATGAAGTTTGCAAATATGGAAATGTTTTGTTATGGATTGATAGAGCACAAGTTCCTTAGTCTATTCCCGAATTTTCAGCTCGTTACAACAACTTTCAATTTTTTTTTCTCTTTGGCAAAAATACACTATCCGATGAAGTTCACAAATATGGAAATGTTTTGTTATGGACTGATAGAGCACAAGTTCCTTAGTCTATTCCCAAATTTTCAGCTCGTTACAACAACTTTCAATTTTTTTTCTCTTTGGCAAAAATACACTATCCGATGAAGTTCACAAATATGGAAATGTTTTGTTATGGACTGATAGAGCACAAGTTCCTTAGTCTATTCCCAAATTTTCAGCTCGTTACAACAACTTTCAATTTTTTTTTCTCTTTGGCAAAAATACACTATCCGATGAAGTTCACAAATATGGAAATGTTTTGCTATGGATTGATAGAGCACAAGTTCCTTAGTCCATTCCCAAATTTTCAGCTCGTTACAACAACTTTCAATTTTTTTTTCTCTTTGGCAAAAAAACACTATCCGATGAAGTTTGCAAATATGGAAATGTTTTGTTATGGATTGATAGAACACAAGTTCCTTAGTCTATTCCCAAATTTTCAGCTCGTTACTACAATTTTCAATTTTTTTTCTCTTTGGCGAAAATACACTATCCGATGAAGTTCGCAACTATGGAAATAATTTATTATGGATTGATAGAGCACAAGTTCCTTAGTCTATTCCTAAATTTCCAGCTCGTTACAACAACTTTCAATTTTTTTTTCTCTTCGGCGAAAATACACTATCCGATGAAGTTTGCAAATATGGAAATGTTTTGTTATGGATTGATAGAGCACAAGTTCCTTAGTCTATTCCCGAATTTTCAGCTCGTTACAACAACTTTCAATTTTTTTTTCTCTTTGGCAAAAATACACTATCCGATGAAGTTCACAAATATGGAAATGTTTTGTTATGGACTGATAGAGCACAAGTTCCTTAGTCTATTCCCAAATTTTCAGCTCGTTACAACAACTTTCAATTTTTTTTCTCTTTGGCAAAAATACACTATCCGATGAAGTTCACAAATATGGAAATGTTTTGTTATGGATTGATAGAGCACAAGTTCCTTAGTCTATTCCCAAATTTTCAGCTCGTTACTACAATTTTCAATTTTTTTTTCTTTGGCGAAAATACACTATCCGATGAAGTTCGCAACTATGGAAATATTTTATGATGGATTGATAGAGCACAAGTTCCTTAGTCTATTCCTAAATTTTCAGCTCGTTACAACAATTTTCAATTTTTTTTTTCTTTGGCGAAAATACACTATCCGATGAAGTTCGCAACTATGGAAATATTTTATGATGGATTGATAGAGCACAAGTTTCTTAGTCTATTCCTAAATTTTCAGCTCGTTACAACAATTTTCAATTTTTTTTTCTCTTTGGCAAAAATACACTATCCGATGAAGTTTGTAAATATGGAAATGTTTTGTTATGGATTGATAGAGCACAAATTCCTTAATCCATTCCCAAATTTGCAGCTCGTTGCAACAATTTTCAATTTTTTTTCTCTTTGGCGGAAAATCACTATCCGATGAAGTTTGCAAGTATGGAAATGTTTTGTTATGGATTGATAGAGCACAAGTTCCTTAGTCTATTCCCAAATTTTCAGCTCGTTATAACAATTTTCAATTATTTTTTCTCTTTGGCAAAAATACACTATCCGATGAAGTTTGCAAATATGGAAATGTTTTGTTATGGATTGATAGAGCACAAATTCCCTAATCCATTCCCAAATTTTCAGCTCGTTACAACAATTTTCAATTTTTTTTCTTTTTGGCGAAAATACACTATCCGATGAAGTTCGCAACTATGGAAATATTTTATTATAGATTGATAGAGCACAAGTTCCTTAATCCATTCCCAAATTTTCAGCTCGTTACAACAATTTTCAATTTTTTTTCTTTTTGGCGAAAATACACTATCCGATGAAGTTCGCAACTATGGAAATGTTTTGTTATGGATTGATAGAGCACAAATTCCTTAATCCATTCCCAAATTTTCAGCTCGTTGCAACAATTTTCAATTTTTTTCTCTTTGGCAAAATACACTATCCGATGAAGTTCGCAACTATGGAACTGTTTTGTGATGAATTGATAGAGCACAAGTTCCTTAGTCTATTCCCAAATTTTCAGCTCGTTACAACAACTTTCAATTTTTTTTTTCTCTTTGGCAAAAATACACTATCCGATGAAGTTTGCAAATATGGAAATGTTTTGTTATGGATTGATAGAGCACAAGTTCTTTAATCCATTCCCAAATTTTCAGCTCGTTACAACAACTTTCAATTTTTTTTTTCTCTCTGGCAAAAATACACTATCCGATGAAGTTTACAAATATGGAAATGTTTTGTTATGGATTGATAGAGCACAAGTTCCTTAGTCTATTCCCAAATTTTCAGCTCGTTACAGCAACTTTCAATTTTTTTTTCTCTTTGGCGAAAAATCACTATCCGATGAAGTTTGCAAATATGGAAATGTTTTGTTATGGATTGATAGAGCACAAGTTCTTTAATCCATTCCCAAATTTTCAGCTCGTTACAACAATTTTCAATTTTTTTTCTCTTTGGCGAAAATACACTATCCGATGAAGTTTGCAAATATGGAAATGTTTTGTGATGAATTGATAGAGCACAAGTTCCTTAGTCTATTCCCAAATTTTCAGCTCGTTACAACAACTTTCAATTTTTTTTCTCTTTGGCGAAAAATCACTATCCGATGAAGTTTGCAAGTATGGAAATGTTTTGTGATGAATTGATAGAGCACAAGTTCCTTAGTCTATTCCCAAATTTTCAGCTCGTTACAACAACTTTCAATTTTTTTTCTCTTTGGCGAAAAATCACTATCCGATGAAGTTTGCAAGTATGGAAATGTTTTGTGATGAATTGATAGAGCACAAGTTCCTTAGTCTATTCCCAAATTTTCAGCTCGTTATAACAATTTTCAATTATTTTTTCTCTTTGGCAAAAATACACTATCCGATGAAGTTTGCAAATATGGAAATGTTTTGTGATGAATTGATAGAGCACAAGTTCCTTAGTCTATTCCCAAATTTTCAGCTCGTTACAACAACTTTCAATTTTTTTTTCTCTTTGGCAAAAATACACTATCCGATGAAGTTTACAAATATGGAAATGTTTTGTTATGGATTGATAGAGCACAAGTTCCTTAGTCTATTCCCAAATTTTCAGCTCGTTACAACAACTTTCAATTTTTTTTTCTCTTTGGCGAAAAATCACTATCCGATGAAGTTTACAAATATGGAAATGTTTTGTTATGGATTGATAGAGCACAAGTTCCTTAATCCATTCCTAAATTTTCAGCTCGTTACAGCAACTTTCAATTTTTTTTTCTCTTTGGCAAAAATACACTATCCGATGAAGTTTACAAATATGGAAAAGTTTTGTAATGGATTGATAGAGCACAAGTTCCTTAGTCTATTCCCTAATTTTCAGCTCGTTACAACAATCTTCAATTTTTTTTCTCTTTGGCAAAAAATCACTATCCGATGAAGTTTGCAAATATGGAAATGTTTTGTTATGGATTGATAGAGCACAAGTTCTTTAATCCATTCCCAAATTTTCAGCTCGTTACAACAATTTTCAATTTTTTTTCTCTTTGGCGAAAATACACTATCCGATGAAGTTTGCAAATATGGAAATGTTTTGTGATGAATTGATAGAGCACAAGTTCCTTAGTCTATTCTTAAATTTTCAGCTCGTTATAACAATTTTCAATTATTTTTTCTCTTTGGCAAAAATACACTATCCGATGAAGTTTGCAAATATGGAAATGTTTTGTGATGAATTGATAGAGCACAAGTTCCTTAGTCTATTCCCAAATTTTCAGCTCGTTACAGCAACTTTCAATTTTTTTTTCTCTTTGGCGAAAAATCACTATCCGATGAAGTTTACAAATATGGAAAAGTTTTGTAATGGATTGATAGAGCACAAGTTCCTTAGTCTATTCCCTAATTTTCAGCTCGTTACAACAATCTTCAATTTTTTTTCTCTTTGGCAAAAAATCACTATCCGATGAAGTTTGCAAATATGGAAATGTTTTGTTATGGATTGATAGAGCACAAGTTCTTTAATCCATTCCCAAATTTTCAGCTCGTTACAACAATTTTCAATTTTTTTTCTCTTTGGCGAAAATACACTATCCGATGAAGTTTGCAAATATGGAAATGTTTTGTGATGAATTGATAGAGCACAAGTTCCTTAGTCTATTCCCGAATTTTCAGCTCGTTACAACAACTTTCAATTTTTTTTCTCTTTGGCGAAAATACACTATCCGATGAAGTTTGCAAATATGGAAATGTTTTGTTATGGATTGATAGAGCACAAATTCCTTAATCCATTCCCAAATTTTCAGCTCGTTACAACAATTTTCAATTTTTTTTCTCTTTGGCAAAAAATCACTATCCGATGAAGTTTGCAACTATGGAAATGTTTTGTGATGAATTGATAGAGCACAAGTTCCTTAGTCTATTCCCAAATTTTCAGCTCGTTACAACAACTTTCAATTTTTTTTCTCTTTGGCGAAAATACACTATCCGATGAAGTTTGCAAATATGGAAATGTTTTGTGATGAATTGATAGAGCACAAGTTCCTTAGTCTATTCCCAAATTTTCAGCTCGTTATAACAATTTTCAATTATTTTTTCTCTTTGGCAAAAATACACTATCCGATGAAGTTTGCAAATATGGAAATGTTTTGTTATGGATTGATAGAGCACAAATTCCCTAATCCATTCCCAAATTTTCAGCTCGTTACAACAATTTTCAATTTTTTTTCTTTTTGGCGAAAATACACTATCCGATGAAGTTCGCAACTATGGAAATATTTTATTATGGATTGATAGAGCACAAATTCCTTAATCCATTCCCAAATTTTCAGCTCGTTGCAACAATTTTCAATTTTTTTTCTCTTTGGCAAAAATACACTATCCGATGAAGTTCGCAACTATGGAACTGTTTTGTGATGAATTGATAGAGCACAAGTTCCTTAGTCTATTCCCAAATTTTCAGCTCGTTACAACAACTTTCAATTTTTTTTTCTCTTTGGCAAAAATACACTATCCGATGAAGTTTGCAAATATGGAAATGTTTTGTTATGGATTGATAGAGCACAAGTTCTTTAATCCATTCCCAAATTTTCAGCTCGTTACAACAACTTTCAATTTTTTTTTTCTCTTTGGCGAAAAATCACTATCCGATGAAGTTTACAAATATGGAAATGTTTTGTTATGGATTGATAGAGCACAAGTTCCTTAATCCATTCCTAAATTTTCAGCTCGTTACAGCAACTTTCAATTTTTTTTTCTCTTTGGCAAAAATACACTATCCGATGAAGTTTACAAATATGGAAAAGTTTTGTAATGGATTGATAGAGCACAAGTTCCTTAGTCTATTCCCTAATTTTCAGCTCGTTACAACAATCTTCAATTTTTTTTCTCTTTGGCAAGAAATCACTATCCGATGAAGTTTGCAAATATGGAAATGTTTTGTTATGGATTGATAGAGCACAAGTTCTTTAATCCATTCCCAAATTTTCAGCTCGTTACAACAATTTTCAATTTTTTTTCTCTTTGGCGAAAATACACTATCCGATGAAGTTTGCAAATATGGAAATGTTTTGTGATGAATTGATAGAGCACAAGTTCCTTAGTCTATTCCCAAATTTTCAGCTCGTTATAACAATTTTCAATTATTTTTTCTCTTTGGCAAAAATACACTATCCGATGAAGTTTGCAAATATGGAAATGTTTTGTTATGGATTGATAGAGCACAAATTCCCTAATCCATTCCCAAATTTTCAGCTCGTTACAACAATTTTCAATTTTTTTTCTTTTTGGCGAAAATACACTATCCGATGAAGTTCGCAACTATGGAAATATTTTATTATGGATTGATAGAGCACAAATTCCTTAATCCATTCCCAAATTTTCAGCTCGTTGCAACAATTTTCAATTTTTTTTCTCTTTGGCAAAAATACACTATCCGATGAAGTTCGCAACTATGGAACTGTTTTGTGATGAATTGATAGAGCACAAGTTCCTTAGTCTATTCCCAAATTTTCAGCTCGTTACAACAACTTTCAATTTTTTTTTCTCTTTGGCAAAAATACACTATCCGATGAAGTTTGCAAATATGGAAATGTTTTGTTATGGATTGATAGAGCACAAGTTCTTTAATCCATTCCCAAATTTTCAGCTCGTTACAACAACTTTCAATTTTTTTTTCTCTCTGGCAAAAATACACTATCCGATGAAGTTTACAAATATGGAAAAGTTTTGTAATGGATTGATAGAGCACAAGTTCCTTAGTCTATTCCCAAATTTTCAGCTCGTTACAACAACTTTCAATTTTTTTTTCTCTTTGGCGAAAAATCACTATCCGATGAAGTTTACAAATATGGAAATGTTTTGTTATGGATTGATAGAGCACAAGTTCCTTAATCCATTCCTAAATTTTCAGCTCGTTACAGCAACTTTCAATTTTTTTTTCTCTTTGGCAAAAATACACTATCCGATGAAGTTTACAAATATGGAAAAGTTTTGTAATGGATTGATAGAGCACAAGTTCCTTAGTCTATTCCCTAATTTTCAGCTCGTTACAACAACTTTCAATTTTTTTTCTTTTTGGCGAAAATACACTATCCGATGAAGTTCGCAACTATGGAAATATTTTATTATGGATTGATAGAGCACAAATTCCTTAATCCATTCCCAAATTTTCAGCTCGTTGCAACAATTTTCAATTTTTTTTCTCTTTGGCAAAAATACACTATCCGATGAAGTTCGCAATTATGGAACTGTTTTGTGATGAATTGATAGAGCACAAGTTCCTTAGTCTATTCCCAAATTTTCAGCTCGTTACAACAACTTTCAATTTTTTTTTCTCTTTGGCAAAAATACACTATCCGATGAAGTTTGCAAATATGGAAATGTTTTGTTATGGATTGATAGAGCACAAGTTCTTTAATTCATTCCCAAATTTTCAGCTCGTTACAACAATCTTCAATTTTTTTTCTCTTTGGCAAGAAATCACTATCCGATGAAGTTTGCAAATATGGAAATGTTTTGTTATGGATTGATAGAGCACAAGTTCTTTAATCCATTCCCAAATTTTCAGCTCGTTACAACAATTTTCAATTTTTTTTCTCTTTGGCGAAAATACACTATCCGATGAAGTTTGCAAATATGGAAATGTTTTGTGATGAATTGATAGAGCACAAGTTCCTTAGTCTATTCCCAAATTTTCAGCTCGTTATAACAATTTTCAATTATTTTTTCTCTTTGGCAAAAATACACTATCCGATGAAGTTTGCAAATATGGAAATGTTTTGTTATGGATTGATAGAGCACAAATTCCCTAATCCATTCCCAAATTTTCAGCTCGTTACAACAATTTTCAATTTTTTTTCTTTTTGGCGAAAATACACTATCCGATGAAGTTCGCAACTATGGAAATATTTTATTATGGATTGATAGAGCACAAATTCCTTAATCCATTCCCAAATTTTCAGCTCGTTGCAACAATTTTCAATTTTTTTTCTCTTTGGCAAAAATACACTATCCGATGAAGTTCGCAACTATGGAACTGTTTTGTGATGAATTGATAGAGCACAAGTTCCTTAGTCTATTCCCAAATTTTCAGCTCGTTACAACAACTTTCAATTTTTTTTTCTCTTTGGCAAAAATACACTATCCGATGAAGTTTGCAAATATGGAAATGTTTTGTTATGGATTGATAGAGCACAAGTTCTTTAATCCATTCCCAAATTTTCAGCTCGTTACAACAACTTTCAATTTTTTTTTCTCTCTGGCAAAAATACACTATCCGATGAAGTTTACAAATATGGAAATGTTTTGTTATGGATTGATAGAGCACAAGTTCCTTAGTCTATTCCCAAATTTTCAGCTCGTTACAACAACTTTCAATTTTTTTTTCTCTTTGGCGAAAAATCACTATCCGATGAAGTTTACAAATATGGAAATGTTTTGTTATGGATTGATAGAGCACAAGTTCCTTAATCCATTCCTAAATTTTCAGCTCGTTACAGCAACTTTCAATTTTTTTTTTCTCTTTGGCAAAAATACACTATCCGATGAAGTTTACAAATATGGAAAAGTTTTGTAATGGATTGATAGAGCACAAGTTCCTTAGTCTATTCCCTAATTTTCAGCTCGTTACAACAACTTTCAATTTTTTTTTCTCTTTGGCGAAAAATCACTATCCGATGAAGTTTACAAATATGGAAATGTTTTGTTATGGATTGATAGAGCACAAGTTCCTTAATCCATTCCTAAATTTTCAGCTCGTTACAGCAACTTTCAATTTTTTTTTCTCTTTGGCAAAAATACACTATCCGATGAAGTTTACAAATATGGAAAAGTTTTGTAATGGATTGATAGAGCACAAGTTCCTTAGTCTATTCCCTAATTTTCAGCTCGTTACAACAATCTTCAATTTTTTTTCTCTTTGGCAAAAAATCACTATCCGATGAAGTTTGCAAATATGGAAATGTTTTGTTATGGATTGATAGAGCACAAGTTCTTTAATCCATTCCCAAATTTTCAGCTCGTTACAACAATTTTCAATTTTTTTTCTCTTTGGCGAAAATACACTATCCGATGAAGTTTGCAAATATGGAAATGTTTTGTGATGAATTGATAGAGCACAAGTTCCTTAGTCTATTCCCAAATTTTCAGCTCGTTACAACAACTTTCAATTTTTTTTCTCTTTGGCGAAAATACACTATCCGATGAAGTTTGCAAATATGGAAATGTTTTGTTATGGATTGATAGAGCACAAATTCCTTAATCCATTCCCAAATTTTCAGCTCGTTACAACAATTTTCAATTTTTTTTCTCTTTGGCAAAAAATCACTATCCGATGAAGTTTGCAACTATGGAAATGTTTTGTGATGAATTGATAGAGCACAAGTTCCTTAGTCTATTCCCAAATTTTCAGCTCGTTACAACAACTTTCAATTTTTTTTCTCTTTGGCGAAAAATCACTATCCGATGAAGTTTGCAAGTATGGAAATGTTTTGTTATGGATTGATAGAGCACAAGTTCCTTAGTCTATTCCCAAATTTTCAGCTCGTTATAACAATTTTCAATTATTTTTTCTCTTTGGCAAAAATACACTATCCGATGAAGTTTGCAAATATGGAAATGTTTTGTTATGGATTGATAGAGCACAAATTCCCTAATCCATTCCCAAATTTTCAGCTCGTTACAACAATTTTCAATTTTTTTTCTTTTTGGCGAAAATACACTATCCGATGAAGTTCGCAACTATGGAAGTATTTTATTATGGATTTATAGAGCACAAATTCCTTAATCCATTCCCAAATTTTCAGCTCGTTACAACAACTTTCAATTTTTTTTTTCTCTTTGGCAAAAATACACTATCCGATGAAGTTTGCAAATATGGAAATGTTTTGTTATGGATTGATAGAGCACAAGTTCTTTAATCCATTCCCAAATTTTCAGCTCGTTACAACAACTTTCAATTTTTTTTTCTCTCTGGCAAAAATACACTATCCGATGAAGTTTACAAATATGGAAATGTTTTGTTATGGATTGATAGAGCACAAGTTCCTTAGTCTATTCCCAAATTTTCAGCTCGTTACAACAACTTTCAATTTTTTTTTCTCTTTGGCGAAAAATCACTATCCGATGAAGTTTGCAAGTATGGAAATGTTTTGTTATGGATTGATAGAGCACAAGTTCCTTAGTCTATTCCCAAATTTTCAGCTCGTTATAACAATTTTCAATTATTTTTTCTCTTTGGCAAAAATACACTATCCGATGAAGTTTGCAAATATGGAAATGTTTTGTTATGGATTGATAGAGCACAAATTCCCTAATCCATTCCCAAATTTTCAGCTCGTTACAACAATTTTCAATTTTTTTTCTTTTTGGCGAAAATACACTATCCGATGAAGTTCGCAACTATGGAAGTATTTTATTATGGATTTATAGAGCACAAATTCCTTAATCCATTCCCAAATTTTCAGCTCGTTACAACAATTTTCAATTTTTTTTTCTCTTTGGCGAAAAATCACTATCCGATGAAGTTTACAAATATGGAAATGTTTTGTTATGGATTGATAGAGCACAAGTTCCTTAATCCATTCCTAAATTTTCAGCTCGTTACAGCAACTTTCAATTTTTTTTTCTCTTTGGCAAAAATACACTATCCGATGAAGTTTACAAATATGGAAAAGTTTTGTAATGGATTGATAGAGCACAAGTTCCTTAGTCTATTCCCTAATTTTCAGCTCGTTACAACAATCTTCAATTTTTTTTCTCTTTGGCAAAAAATCACTATCCGATGAAGTTTGCAAATATGGAAATGTTTTGTTATGGATTGATAGAGCACAAGTTCTTTAATCCATTCCCAAATTTTCAGCTCGTTACAACAATTTTCAATTTTTTTTCTCTTTGGCGAAAATACACTATCCGATGAAGTTTGCAAATATGGAAATGTTTTGTGATGAATTGATAGAGCACAAGTTCCTTAGTCTATTCCCAAATTTTCAGCTCGTTACAACAACTTTCAATTTTTTTTCTCTTTGGCGAAAATACACTATCCGATGAAGTTTGCAAATATGGAAATGTTTTGTTATGGATTGATAGAGCACAAATTCCTTAATCCATTCCCAAATTTTCAGCTCGTTACAACAATTTTCAATTTTTTTTCTCTTTGGCAAAAAATCACTATCCGATGAAGTTTGCAACTATGGAAATGTTTTGTGATGAATTGATAGAGCACAAGTTCCTTAGTCTATTCCCAAATTTTCAGCTCGTT
Source organism: Caenorhabditis doughertyi (assembly GCA_963572265.1). NCBI lineage: Eukaryota > Metazoa > Nematoda > Chromadorea > Rhabditida > Rhabditidae > Caenorhabditis > Caenorhabditis doughertyi. The sequence continues at coordinate 1,172,281 of OY751558.1, forward strand.
ACAACAACTTTCAATTTTTTTTCTCTTTGGCGAAAAATCACTATCCGATGAAGTTTGCAAGTATGGAAATGTTTTGTTATGGATTGATAGAGCACAAGTTCCTTAGTCTATTCCCAAATTTTCAGCTCGTTATAACAATTTTCAATTATTTTTTCTCTTTGGCAAAAATACACTATCCGATGAAGTTTGCAAATATGGAAATGTTTTGTTATGGATTGATAGAGCACAAATTCCCTAATCCATTCCCAAATTTTCAGCTCGTTACAACAATTTTCAATTTTTTTTCTTTTTGGCGAAAATACACTATCCGATGAAGTTCGCAACTATGGAAGTATTTTATTATGGATTTATAGAGCACAAATTCCTTAATCCATTCCCAAATTTTCAGCTCGTTACAACAACTTTCAATTTTTTTTTTCTCTTTGGCAAAAATACACTATCCGATGAAGTTTGCAAATATGGAAATGTTTTGTTATGGATTGATAGAGCACAAGTTCTTTAATCCATTCCCAAATTTTCAGCTCGTTACAACAACTTTCAATTTTTTTTTCTCTCTGGCAAAAATACACTATCCGATGAAGTTTACAAATATGGAAATGTTTTGTTATGGATTGATAGAGCACAAGTTCCTTAGTCTATTCCCAAATTTTCAGCTCGTTACAACAACTTTCAATTTTTTTTTCTCTTTGGCGAAAAATCACTATCCGATGAAGTTCGCAACTATGGAAATATTTTATGATGGATTGATAGAGCACAAGTTCCTTAATCCATTCCTAAATTTTCAGCTCGTTACAGCAACTTTCAATTTTTTTTTCTCTTTGGCAAAAATACACTATCCGATGAAGTTTACAAATATGGAAAAGTTTTGTAATGGATTGATAGAGCACAAATTCCTTAGTCTATTCCCTAATTTTCAGCTCGTTACAACAATCTTCAATTTTTTTCTCTTTGGCAAAAAATCACTATCCGATGAAGTTTGCAAATATGGAAATGTTTTGTTATGGATTGATAGAGCACAAGTTCTTTAATCCATTCCCAAATTTTCAGCTCGTTACAACAATTTTCAATTTTTTTTTCTCTTTGGCGAAAATACACTATCCGATGAAGTTCGCAACTATGGAAATGTTTTGTGATGAATTGATAGAGCACAAGTTCCTTAGTCTATTCCCAAATTTTCAGCTCGTTACAACAACTTTCAATTTCTCAATTTCCACTGGCATTTGATATTACTGATTCTCGAGGTTTCATCCAAATCTCACAGGTTTTGTTTGCAAGCAGATTTTGTTAAATCACTGCCAAGTGACACTTTCTTAAAATAAACTAGAAAAATAGAAATTTTGTGATTACCCTGAAAAATCTTCGAAAAAGGAATGTTACTGTTTTGGAGTGAGTATTATCCTTGAAAAGTCACAGAAGTTTTGAAAATTTCGGACAATAAAAAATAATTTTGAAATTGATACCTTCTTATATGGATTAGTTCCAATGGTGATTTATACGTTTGATTCAACAAGAATATGATAAGATGGTTTTATATTTCACTCTTGAGAATATTGAAAAATGATCTGAAAAATCAAATTCCTATAACTTTGCAATTTTCAGCATCATGCTATCATCTTCGAAACAAAAGGTTGATGAAAATTTATTTGGCATCATAGTTATAATAATGAATTCGGAAAGTGATTGCTAGCTGAGTTATGACCAATCCGGAAAAAAACGTGAAAAAATGATGGAAAGTGTCATATTGGTTATGGGAAAGTTGAGGCCTTTTCTGTTTATAGTGATCTTGAAAATAACTCAGAGACAAAAAAGATGCTTGAATGTGGCTTGAGATTAGGTTAATATTTGGCAGTTGTTGCTTACTCCGAAATCGGTCTACAGGTTATTTTCAGGTAGTACATTTCAAGGGATTGAAACTGGGATAAGATTAGCCTTTATGGAACAGTTTCTATATTTATTTGTATTCTATTCTTATTAAAAGTTTTTTGCCCACTTCTAGCGGACGTTATTTATGACGAGATACTGTAAGAAATCGCAAACGAAAATGAAATCTGCCAGCTTCAAAAATTTCGAGTTTCTCAAGAGAAATACTTCCGGGAGAAAATGGAACATTGTCATTACAAAGCAGCTGCTGAATGAGGAAAACAGCTTCGGGAAAGGTCGCATATACTGTACTACTTATACCAAAAGTAAAAACTTTTTTAACAACTAGAAAGGAGGTAAGATTTGCTTTGAAACTTTCCGGCCAATCAAATGCTTTTCTCAAAATTCTTTTCTTCTGCTATCCATCAGTTTTTCATGCAACGTTTCCAAACCAAAATGTCTTTTTCCATCAATTGATTTTTGATCAGTTACCGTACACCTTCATTCCTAAAGCTGACGTGTTCGTTCCCAACACTTGTTCTCTTTCACATGGCACAACCATGCGAAATATGGGTGATTCCCATACCCTTCTTCATTCGATGCATAAAAAAAGAGTGACAAGAACATTTACACAACTGTCGGTCTTTTCCTATGTGGTCGACAATTCACATTCTTCTTCTTCTTTTTCTTTTTGTTTTTGGATCTTCCGCTGCCCATGAATCGCCTATAGATTCACATGGATCGCCTTTGCCTAGTGAGAGTGAGCGTTATGAAGCTATACAAATGTTTTTGGCTGGTTTTGAATATACTTCAGTCATGAATAAAAGTGAGAAAATTCAATATAATGTGATTTTCAGAAAATAATACTTACAGAAGAAACCGTTGAATACTTCATGCAAGTTGCTAGATTCACAGACATTTCTCACATTTTCAAATCACATCATCCTTCATTTGAAAATTCTAACTATTCGTATGTTGAAGTGGATGTCGCTGGCTTAGCTGTCAATAAATTCCTCCCAATGACATACAACATACAAACCGTCCGTCAACAGTTGTCATATATGAAGAATCATAACTGTGCAGGTTTAGCACTTTAAACCATCAATTGCCTGAAAGTCTCGTGGTGTCGATTTTTTTAATGAACATTGAAAATTGCAACGTGTTCTTTTTCTGTATAGTTCATATAAAAGTGAGCCTCTCAGTCACTGAAATATTTGCCCTGGACTTTTCAGCACTATCGTTATTTTCTTACCGTATCACTATTGAAGCAGTTATTCCTAATAACAATGGGATAAAAAAACCAACTGAAGTTGGAGTTTTCCAACATTAATTTACAAACCAACTCACTTTGAACACAAACAAAGTATGGAAATAGCTAATATTTTCAATAAATATGAAGTCACAGCATGAACTGATGGAGAAAAAAAATGAGAAAAATGTGTTTTGATTGGTCTTGCCAAAGTAGAAATCTGAGCAAACTGACCAATTGTGGAGTGAAGACGTATTGAAGACTTGCAGTTTGGTTCAAAATAACCCTACTGAACCGAAATAAAGCGTTTTTATAGGTAGCATTTACTCAGCACATATGTAGTAAGCATCCAATTTACCCTCGAAGATATCAGCTTTACAAAGATTCAAGAGGTTTTCGTTCTGACCTGATGGCTATTTTTTCAATTGTGGATTGAAATTTTTTTTCGAACTCAAAAATTTGCGGACTTGTAGAGCATATTCAATTACGTGTTCTCGCAAATTTTTAGCCCCTGATAACGCATCGAGCTTCAGAAGCAAGAGCTGAAACAAGGTATGTCAATTTGTAGACCTGCAACCATTTTTGTCTGGTTTGCCAAGGCTTTAGGAAAACCCCAGACATGCGGGAACGGTTCGAAATAGCTATTCAATTATATCATTTCTATTTCATTTGTAAGTCATGACATCAACACATCATGTCGAACATGCATTGGGAAAACTGGAAAATGACGAAAAATTGAAATGAAAAAAACTTGAAAATGGGAAATTATTGGAATCAACTTCTTTCAAATTTATCTTTTGTAGAAATTTTTTTGTAGTTTTGTAGAAATTGATTTTGACTCAATTAACCTGTCTGACAATTTTACGTCATCCACCCTTTCATAATTATCAGTCAAACATAAGAATTATTTCAGAACTGCCCCGCGTCAACGTTGTATCGTATCAAGTTTATGAGTTAATCCAAAGTTTCCTTATCATAGACATTTTGTATAAAAACCCCCAATTTATACTTCAACTAAACGATTTTAGGTTTAATCCGCGTTATATCCGGAGTTTTCACAATACTTTCGATTACGAGCACGTGTCTAGAATGGTCTATCGACAAATACAGTTCTGAAATCAATAAGTTCCCACCGCTTCGTCTGTCGCAATTCCACCACTTCCCCTCTTTTGTCCCGTTTGAATAACCCGCCACTTGGGTTTTCTCTAACCGTCTGGTACTCTCTCTACCAACTCACTTGGCAGCGTGCCAAGTGGTTGGGTCTCGAACGGAATGAACGGATTAATTTTTTTCTATTTTTTTTCCGAGCTTTTAAAATGATTTTTCATAACCTTTTCTGATAATTTTTTGAAAAATTGACAACTAGATTTTTTTCTGCATCGAATGATACCAAAATGTGTTGTTTTCCCTCTATAATTCATTTTTTTCTGAATTTTTAACAAATTTATCGATTTTTCAGGAATCCCTAATGGCGTTTTCTCATGGAAAAACTGTCATGAAACGTTTGGTAGACTTCATTTTGTGCTGAAATTCTGTTAATTGATGTAAGTTCTTGTGCGTAGAATAGATTCATAAATTGTTTCTTCAGAACGGCAAATGGAATTGAAGGCCAGCGGGGACGTTGTCTCATGGCCCAACTACTTTTACGAAGCGTTTTGTGAATCATTGGACGAAAAAAGAAGAAAATTTGACAGAATTTACATCGACAACCTGGAGACTATGTTTATGAACCTTGATTTTGATGTTAAAAAAGTAAGCTTTTACTTTTGTAATTAGTCATTTGGCAAGGAAGATTCTCTCTGGCTTGCACAATTGGAGAATCAACCTCAAAAAATCTTTCGACGAGCTTTATAACAAATTTTGTCCAGAAATTCAATTAGTTCGAACTCTATCGAACCATTGTAAAATAGAAAATCGCAACATTTTGTTGCAGACACGCTGAAGAAGTCTTGTAGTGTTCAAAGAAAGAAAACTTGCTCCCAGTTACACCGTCTCATGGAATCTTATTTATGATTTCGTTTGTTCCGGTAAGTTTGAACAAGATCTGTCTGATGAAAAATACTAAAATCACTCTTTTTCAGAACGAAAACTTGGAATGATGAGAACATTGGAGCAATGTTGATCCGGACGTTTCGGGGACTGCCCAACCCAAATGACACGCTGGAACAGCTTCACCAATTAACTGCAAGTGTCGAAATTCAACACGAATCTATTGTGATGACTTCCCCTCGATTTTCCCAGCGTTTTCCTTCTGAAATTGCTCAATGACTTCTGTGGCAACTCAACAATCTATGAGGATGGAATTCGTCCAAAATCAACATTAATCACATCAGCGCCTCAGTCATCTTGCATCTTCCTGCCGAATTCATTCTGAGTCATGTGAAGCCGGCTTTGACGAATGGTATCAAAATCAAAGTCCAAATAAATGTTGTAATTAACATCTGAGAAGTTGCAGGTGATCTTCAAATTGAGAGATTCTGCTTCCTGAAGATCAAGTAGCACAACACACCAAGGAAGACCAAGGAGTATTAAAAATGCAGTTCTACATGTCTGAGACGCACCTACAGTGAACATCTTCCAAACACAACGCCGCGGCTAAATATATTATCTTTTTGAAGTGAAAAAACATTTGTGATTTGACAGGTGGGTCTCTAGGACTGACATTCGTCTCAAATCTGGCTGGATTAAGATGGAACATTCCTTGGATTCTACCCATTTTGTAAAATGACTAAGAAGATGTCATTTCACATTCAATCGCTTCAGACGCCAAACGCAAATCGTTAGTTTTCATTTGATATGTCAAGGGATAAATTGAATTTTGTTGCAGGTCAATTGATTGGGAATGAGAGGATTCTACTCATCATACAGCAGAAACAACAAGAAGTAGAAGTGATGAGCAAAAATCTTTGAATAGAAAGCATGAATAAAGATTGCAAACTCGCTGCTAGGTATAATGACCAGATTTCAATTTGATCAACATCAATACAACTCGGTTGCATTACACTGATGAAGGGAGAATACCACAGTTCCACCACGAACATCATATGTCAATTTGGACCGAATTATTCTCACAACAGTTTGGAACTTGAATGGAACATTGATTGAATTCATCACATTCTGTTGGAATGATGCTTTGACTTTCTACCCAGAACAACACTACCAAGGGGAAAATGAAGAACTTTATATGCCAGTTAAGACTGATTCCCATTAGAAGCAAATTGGAATGATGGAACAGACTGGAAATCACAGAAACAATAGGTTTGATGCTGGATTGGAAAACTGGCTGAAGCAGTGCTCACATTTTTCATTAGGAGGATTATTCCTGGAACAAAGTATGCAGACAGCTAATGGAATTAATTTTGATGCTAAAAACTCAGTGCAAGATAGCTTGACTCTGATGCGATATGTGAAATCAGCTGTTCTTCTACCATCGTTACCTATAGCGGGGCATCTTTCAATTGTACCGATACAGTCAGTTGATTTTGGCTGATGAAAAAGGAAAATATTTGTTGTTCGACAGATGTCATTTTTACTGATTTGAACAAAAAATGAACCAGATGAGAAAACCAATCAACATCAATGGTGAGTCTATCCCAACAAATTCCATGAACGGTAACTGAAATTTGCAGATTTAGAATGTTACTACTGCTCACTTATGCTCAACTCTAGCCACATTTGCTTTTGCCGCGAAATGGAACTGATTCCTGGATGTATTGTGCTGTTAATCAAACCAACATGATCACAAGAACCAAATCTCTATCTCGAAAGGGTGCTGATAAGAAAGAAGATATTATTTAAGAGTCAGTGTGCGGCCTCTCAACAGGATGCATAAGGACCGGCTGCTTTGGGGATATGATATCGAATTTGCTGCTAGCATCGAACGTTCACTACAATGGGCATTTTTCGATTTGATCAATACTTTCATTGGAAGTCACAGAAACACTAGGTTCAACGCTTGATTCGAAATCAAGCTTGATCAGCGCTTACATTGGCCAACAGGAGGATTCTTTCTAGAAAAAAGTATGCAGACAGCTGATCAAGTGGATACACTTTGCCGCTAAAAAACAATGCAAAGTTCTGTGATTTGTGAAATGGATATACTCATTTTAGGCGGAATAAAACGAAGAAGTTCTAGTTCTAACCGCCTGTCTTGATTGAATAGTTAGTTCTCATTCTTTTTGCTAAGTACTGATTAACTTTTTTCCAGAAAGATATCTTGCGAACAACACCGCCTCTAGTAGACGAATGTGTATCCACGAAGAAACAACACACGTAACCTTCCATTGGGTCATTGTTACTATTATGGATTCTGCTGATGAAAGAGAACATACTTCTTCCTTGACATATGTCAGATGTCCATGTTGACTGAATCGTTTTTAATTTATTGGAACATTGCTAGGAATAACAAAACGACGCTGAAAAGAATGATTTAGGGTGGAAATTCTAAAATTGGAATGATGGAGTTACTGTGGAAGTAATAAAATGCTTGGATTTTTGCTCAATGGATGGCACTAGCTGAAAAAACTACTCTCACTTTCACGAAAACTCTCACTTTCACGAAAAAAACGAATCAGCAACGGATCGCTTCTTTAAGCTCGCAATGAAAATCATCCGTTTCTTTGTATCAAAAGTTTAATGGATTTCACTGACGACGAGGAACACGTTTGATGCTTGACTGGAGTCAAATAGCGTTTAGAACGAACTGAAATTTCGTCGCAGAACTGGTTGAAGTTGAATGAAAAACTGATTTGAATCGACTTAGATAGCAAAATGTTCAATTTTTGGCACGAAGTATGCTAATATCTAGCCGAGTTGATACAATTGCGTCTCAAAAATCAACCAATAGCTGACATTTTGAACTGCTAATACTTGGTTTTTATGTCTGAAAGTATGCGGATGATATGAACTGTGTTGGATTTTTCAGAGAGAGTTTGACGTACAGCTGGTGTTGAAGAACGTGGTAATTCCAATTTTTACTATAAATGAATTATTTTAAGACCACACAAGCACACGTCAAGACTACCTAGCCAAATTTCGTAAATGTGTTTTTTGAACATTCAAGCGGATCAGTCTTCTTAGTTTTGAAGAAACGAGGTGCTGCCAGTGTTTGGAGAAACGTAGATTTTAACGATTGACAGCGACAGATTGTGAAACGATATACAATTCGGTTCCTTGGAAAAACAAAAGTCAGAGCTGGATGTCAGATGATGTGTGGACGGACGATTGATAGTCTAGCAACGAGCAAAAAATGAACGAATCAATTTTCCATTTTTTTTTTGCTCGATAACGGATGGATCCCCATTATTTGTGAGTTTTTTCTCTTCTCTAGTTGTTTGTTGGTCAAACAGTTATCAAAAGGAAATAGTTTGGAAATTATTAGAAAAATAGTTTCATTATGCTTTCTCTTCACCAAAAGTGTTGGAAAAACACTGATTTTTTCACAAAAAAACCTTTTTTCTTGGCTATTCTTTGTTAAGGGGTGTTGTGCGCGTCGCTAAATTTTTGTTCGTCTTTTGCAACGACACTCCGGAATTACGCCCCCTCTCTTCGTTTGTCGTAAATCGACACAATACATTTCCTTTTTTTCCTTTTTTCTATAATGCTTTTGTTGGTGTTTTTGATGATTTTCGAATGACTTTCAATGAAAAATGATTGAAAAATCAACTCAGCGCTAGTTTTTAAGTTTTAACTTCAAGCAAAAAGTTGTGGAAATATTATGTTATTTTTTATATTATGTGACGAATTATGTGATTTTTTTGCAGGAGCGGCTAACTAACAAGGAAGAGATTTTTGCCGATGGTTTGAAGAAGAGGGACAAGCAACTGGAAATAACGTCGCCAGTGGGTTCTGATTTTTCTGGAACCAATGCCGTCTGTCACATGGATTTTGGATGTTCAAAAGAAGTGGAAAAGAATATCAAGTTCGCCCTTGCTGCAAGTTCTGATTTTCGGAGGACTCCAAACGCCTGTGCAAACCGCCAAGTCTATCTCAATTATCCGAATATGTTTTGGACACATATTCAGTCTAGTTTAGTTATCTCTGTGTTTGAGAAGATCTGCCAGGAACAAGCCCAAGATCAATCATTGAAGATTGGCGCCACAGCTAGAGCAACTTGTGAACTAGGACTGAAAAGATTCCTCATGCATTTTCCTGCGGTTAGTCACTTTTTCACAGGTGATACTTCTCTGCCAAATGTTTTCAGGATCTCTTCCTTCTTCTCGGTTTTTGGGAGCAAGTACCTGCTTGGGAGTTCTAGGAGCAAGTGTCAGTACCAGTACAATCGAATGATCACAATATGCAGTGGAACTTTGTCTGTGATGAGGATCTGTGAGCAGAACAAGAGTAGATGATTTCTTCATATACTTAGAAATTACTGAAGAATAACGAGCCCGGGATTTCAATGCGGATTGATGAACCATTTATTCAAACGCCCTCCTAGTTTTACTGAAAAGGTCTGCAACCTGGACTTGGACTCCTTGATTGGTACATACCAGGATATTCAAACTGAGGTAATGTAGATGTAGTATTTCACTTCACACACGCCAGCTGACAGTACGAAGATCCTCAAATCACCAGATTTGGCAGCTGTATGGTTGTTGTTGCAGTTATGTACAAACATAAACGAGCAACAGCTTACCTGTTTTAATATGGTAATTGATGGATAGTACTAGCTTTGAAGATCAATGATTAGTAGAATTATTGTTTTTTTCAGATTTTACCAACCGAATATACAACACGGCTTTGACTCCGTTTTATGAGAAATGATGAAATTCATGATTCTCTGAATAAGAAATTGTTTGTAGTATTCATACTTCACTTTTTCAGAGACATCTCTGAGTTTGTTTGACAGTAACCAAAGAGAATAATTCATTTTGAAGAAGCATTGTTTCATGAATTATCGAAGACTTTTCTTTCTAGCCAAAAAGCAAATCATGTTCTTTAGCTGATTAAAAGTTTTTTCTTGGATGCCAGTCTCCTATCATTTGTGTTTCAAAAAAATTTTAAATGTTCAATTTATTTATTATTTCACAATCAATCGCTATTAGCCTCAGAAATTAGCAAAGCTGACAGTGTTGACTTCTGGGCACGATGTTATCATTCCAAACTTCAAGACGTTTCTATGTGGGCAGTAGACGAATTGGGCATCAAAGGTTCCATACGGTCCGGTGATGGCGACATTGAACTCAATTTGCCCCATGTTGGTCCATTTGGAAGATTTCAGCTTGAATTCGAACGGAGATTGGGTGATCATTTCGACGGATTGAGCTGAAAACCGGTATATTTGAGACTAAATTTGATAAGTTCGGTAGCGCTTACTTTTGGTATAGGTTTCCTTGCATCCTTTGAAAGAGAAGTTATCATCGAAAAGCTTCCCAATAGCAATTTTATCATCGGAGGCAATAGTCTGCTTCATCGAAGCCAGATATTTTTGAATAACAGCGTCAGAGTCTTCTGAAACATCCGAGACCCTACGACCAAACATCTCCCGGCAGTTCGCGTTACGTCCACTTTCCAATTGCTGATCATTCTTATTCAAGACGTACTCCGAGACAACTTCAGCTTCGCCAAAACCAATTGCTGACACTGAGAATTTAATGGAGAATCCAAGGTCTTCAACGGATTTCAAATTGAAACTGAACTTGGTTCCGGCCGGCAGCTTGCTCAGGAGAACGACCATCTGGGTTTTCCCGTAGGTTGACGTGCACATTTTGTGAACGAAGTCCGGTTTGAAGAGTCCAGAGATGATGGACAGATCCTTTGATTCAATTGAGCTGACCACTCTGGCCAAGAACTTCTCCACGGTAGTCTGAGCGTCGTCTGAAGCAGCAGCAGAAGATCCAATAAATCCGTGGAACTTTGGGCACGCGGGAACACTTCCTTCTTCTAATTTTCCAGCGCTAAGAATAAATCGAGCTTCTTGGTGCAGGATTGAAAGTGAAGTAGGATTGAATTCAGCAATGGAGACAATGAATTCGATTTTGTCGCCCGAGATGAACTTGGAAGACTTGTAGGTAAGACTCATTCCAGAAGGGATCATGGTGAGCACCGCGACGATCTTCTCTGTAAGTTTCTATTTTTTTTTGTCAGCGTCCTAAAGAGAAACACTCTTATCATAATCTCCTTTGCATCCGTGGAAGTAGAAGTTATCAGTGAAAAGGCCCGAAATTTTGGCAGAATCCTTAGTCTCAATAATCTTGACCATTTGATCCAAGAAGGACTCAACCATGGCATGAGAATCATCCACCGAAGGAAAATAAAAGTAGGCTGAAGACGTCCCAAGAAGGGAGAGAAGAAGAATAGGGACGAACATTGAGTGTTCTGACAACATTGAATGATTGATATGGAAGGAGCCTCTTTATATAGGGAGAGTTTTTTATAGGGGCGGAGCGATATTTTGGAATGGAAGGGGGAGGTGGTCGGTTTCTTTTCTCGATTTCCAACCAAACCAAGGAGGAAACCAACGATCATTATCATCCAACCACCCCCTCAAGGAATGGACAAAATTTACATATTTTTCCGATCGTTCCCATCGAATCTTTTATGATTCGATTAGGAGGAGGCGTGGCAACTGCTACAGTACACCATTGAATGGGAAATGAAGACCTGCTACAGTATGTCTGCTAGGAGCAAAAATGTCGAGAGGAAAAAAACTGGATGTGCTTTTTCAGAACACCGTTGAATGGGAAAGGAAGACCAAGACGAGCAGTTGATTTAGTAGACATTAGGTTGGTCTATAAGTCTCAGCTCATTTTTGAGAATGTTGAAACAACGTGTTTTCATTTTCTCAAGATTATCGAAGTTGACAAATTCTTCCAACTTGTTGTTAAGACAGCTGGTAATTGTGGCTGAGAAATGATCAAAGGTCCAAGCATAAAACCGGTCTATACTGTGCTAATAATTGAAGGTTTTTCCTGAAAAGAAGAGTCATTTTCGAGGGGAGGTTATTTCGGTGTGAGGCTAAATTAAAACAAGGTCTTCACCTCCTGAAAGTTCTGAAAGCTCATTGTGTTTTTAATGAAATGTAGAGGCCCTATATGCCAGTAAAAAACCCGAACTTTAACATCCTACAAGAACTGAAATGCAGACGTTCAGAAAATGTACTCAAAAATGGGTTAAGACTTATGGACCAACCTAATACTCCAGTACCCTTTTTCTTTCCCAACTCTTATTAGTTAGCGTTATCTATATACTGAATCTACTGATCGTCTTGGTCTTCATTTCCCATTCAATGGTGTACTGTAGCAGTTGCCACGCCCCCTCCTAATCGAATCATAAAACATTCAATGCGAACGATCGGAAAAATATGTAAATTTTGTCCATTCCTTGAGGGGGTGGTTGGATGAGAATGATCGTTGGTTTCCTCCTTGGTTTGGTTGGAAATCGAGAAAAGAAACCGACCACCTCCCCCTTCCATTCCAAAATTTCGCTCCGCCCATATAAAAAACTCTCCCTATATAAAGAGGCTCCTTCCATATCAATCATTCAATGTTGTCAGAACACTTAATGTTCGTCCCTATTCTCTTTCTCTCCCTTCTTGGGTCTTCGTCTGCCGCTTCCAACTATCCTTTGGTAGATGATTCCTATGCCGTCGTTGAGTACTTCTTGGATCAAATGGTCAAGATTATCGAAACTAAGGATTCTGCCAAGATTTCGGACCTTTTCACTGATCATTTCTTATTCCACGGATGCAAAGGAGATTATGATAAAAGTGAGTTTCTCTGTAGGGCAATGACAAAAAACAATCTAAAAAGTTATAGAGAAGACTGTCGCAATGCTCAGCATGATTCCCTCTGATGTCACTGTTGCCTACAAATCTTCCAAGTTCATCATCTCGGGCCACAAAATTGAGTATTTTGTCTCGATTGCTGGATTCAATCCTGCTCCAATTGAAGCTCGATTCATTGTTAGTCGTGGAAAATTGGAAGGAGGATATGTGCCCGCTTGTCAAAAATTCCATGAATTCATTGGATCTTCTGTTGCCTCTTCAGACGACGCTCAGACTATCGTGGAGAAGTTCTTGGCCAGAATGGTTAGCTCCATTGAATCGAAGGATCTTTCCATCATCTCTGGACTTTTCAAACCGGACTTCGTTCACAAAATGTGCACGTCAACCTACGGAAAAACCCAAATGGTCGTTCTCCTGAGCAAGCTGCCGGCCGGAACCAACTTCAGTTTCAATTTGAAATTTGTTGAAGACCTTGGATCCTCCATTAAATTCTCAGTGTCAGCAATTGGATTTGGCGAAGCTGAAGTTGTCTCGGAGAACGTCTTAAATAAGGATGACATGCAATTGGAAAGTGGACGTAACGCAAATTGCCGGGAGATGTTTGGTCGTAGGGTCTCGGATGTTTCAGAAGATTCTGACGCTGTTATCCAAAGATATCTGGCTTCGATGAAGCAGACTATTGCCTCCGATGATGAAATTGCTATTGAGAAGCTTTTCGATGATAACTTCTCCTTCAAAGGATGCAAGGAAACCTATACCAAAGGTAAGCGCTACCAAACGTATCAAGTTTAGTCTAAAATATATCGATTTTCAGCTCAATCCGTCAAAATGATCACCCTCATCCAATCTCGTTTCGAATTCAAACTGAAATCTTCCAAATGGACCAACATGGGGCAAATTGAGTGCACCGTCGCCATCACCGGACCGTATGGAACCTTCGATGCCCAATTCCTCTACTGCCCACATCGAAATGTCTTGAAGTTCGGAATGATGATATCGTGCCCTGCAGTCAACACTGTCAACTTTGCTAATTTCTGAAGCTAATAGCAATTGATTGTGAAATAATAAATATATTGAACATTTAAAATTTTTTTGAAGTACAAGTGATAGGAGACTGGCATCCGAGCAAAAACGTTTAATCAGTTAAAGACCATGATTTGCTTTTTGGCTAGAAAGAAAAGTTCTCGACAATTCATAAAACAATGTTTCTTCTAGATGAATTATTTTCTTTAGTTACTGTCAAACAAACTCAGGGATGTCTCTGAAAAAGTGAAGTATGAAAACTTCAAGTGATTCCATTTTTATTCAAAGAATCATGGATTTCATCAATTCAATATGTTTTTACGAAAAAGCTGTCTGAATGCAAAATAACAGATTATCCTGACTAGACTTCCACGATTTTGACTATTCTGCAATCTAGGAAATTTGCCATCCAGTAGTATCCATCCAGATCCAATAGCACATGCATCAAGCGTACCGAAAGCCATCACTTTTTTGCATGGCAGCTTTACATTGAATACCGTTCACGAACGAATCCAGATTCGATGTAGTTGGAGATGAATGAGAACAACACCTGGAAAGATAAATTTTTGCGGAGAGTACCCTGATGTTCTGAAGCTGTAACTGACCGCTATGCAAATCCCGGAATTGATGTTCACTAGGTTCTTCTTTGTGGCTGGAAAACAATACCACAACTTCATTCCGGCCACCCTAAGTCGAGATTGAGATAGGCTCCTTCTTTTCACGGACAACCCCATTTTCTTCGCAAACAAAACATTCCACAAACGAACGAGTTGACATATGGATCCACTCCATATCTTCACTGGTGTTATGATTTAATTCGCAAATAAGAAACGGACCGCGTGCCTTCCTTCGTTGTTCCCAGCTGAGTTCGTTTACACATTTAAGGATTGGTCCCGATTATACTTCACTAGCTCTACCTTCACCGTCTACTTGTAGATATGCTGTACCAGAATTCCGAAAAAATGAAGGCCACCAGGGTTCAGTTCCACATCTATATGCTATAAAGCCACCAACGACTGCAACTCAATGTGTTGTTTCAAACAATTTCTGACTGTGTCTCCAGAAAAAAAACCTTGCACTGGAACAAATCTTTATCCATTGCAGCTATTGTTCCATAGAACAAGTCAGGTGCTCCACTCGATTATAATTTCAAAGATGCCCAAATAGATATTGAAGACACTGGCTGCTATTTTGTTGCCTTTCTCTTCTCAATCTTTTTTCACAGAAGTTAGACCAATGTTATCTGAAATTCATTTTATGTTCAGATTATGACTGCGTTTTCACTTCACAAACTCAATCTTCAACGTTGGCAGAAAGACGTTAGATGTCGGGGCGAAATTCATTGTTCCATGAACTTGTTCCGATGAGAAAATGATTTTGGTGTTAGCCATCAGTGAAATCATATCCATTTGTCGTTTTGAATGAACATTGCATCTGCTCAGTGTTTTGCTATCTGGGCTCCTAGAACTTCTTTGCTTTTCCATCATCGACATTTACCATAAGTTCAATGTTTCCAAGTAATCGAGCTTCTTTTGTTCGCTGTTTCCACCTGGAATTTATTTCATAAAAAGATCAGTTTCTATTATAGTCTCCCCTGCCTTTTGTTCAACGTCCACTTTGAGTTATGTTGGGCGAAAATTCAGGAGAGACAATGGTCACCGCCCTATCACATGACCAAATCCTCAGTTACATATAGATCACCAGCTAAAAATCAACGATCCTGAGAGTTGTTCCAAATGACTGTTGATCACCGATCTGTCTGCAGATTTGAGCATCAATGTGGCCACTCTCCATACAAACTAGTTTAGCATGATACAAACTAACTTAGCAGACTAGAACGGTTGACATTCTTCAAAGTACAAATGCTTTTGTCTTTTTTCACAATGATTCCGGCATTATTATTGGAGGCGTCCTCCTTTACATCTCGAATAAACCAATTCTTCTCTGCAATTATTTCAGATTCAGATAATGATTCCAACTCTTCCACATTTATACCTTGCAAACCTCTTCCTCGACGTCTGTTCCAAGCCTAGTTGTACCAGCATCCAGAAACGACATTCTCAACCAAGGTTTATTTAATTTGCTCCAAGTTACTTGTGATCAGCGCAGCGCCCCCAATTCTTTGCCTGGAAGTGACCACTTTTCTACCGTTTGTGCACGACAGCAACGGGAAGATATTCAAAAATTGAGCACTGCGACCATGGCTGCGTGGCAAACTTCCAATGTACAGACGCACTTGTTTTTCTTTGTCAATGATCTCGTTGTTATTGGAGACATTATTTTGGTATGGCAACAATTGGAATGCTCATTCTAGCGTCGGTTTTGCTGAGATTTCTATCTACGGGCCATCTTGATACCAAACAACCACCGACCAGTTTGGCTAGCTTCATTTGATTTGCAAGTCTGCTCCGTTTGCCAACTACTAGTAGGTGGTTTTCTTTGCCAATGACACATTCCGCAAACGATTCAACCATAACCTTCAGTGTTTATTCGAGGCTGTACCACAAAATCTCTTGACGTGGTGTTTAGACTCCTGTCTCCGTTTCTGAGAGAAAATGCCTTGATTCCCGCAAAACTGCTGCCCACAAAAGCTGTATACAACCCAGTTTCATATTCATCAAGCATATCGAAAATCACTCTTAATTGAACCGTCGCTTTTTTTGTATGACATCTTCACATGGACGAATGGACGACAGCTTCACATGGAGCCACAAACAAATTCAGATCCAATGTAGTTGGATGTGCACAGCACCTGAAAGGATAACATTCTTGGCGGAGAGTACCCTGATGTTCTGAAGCTGTAACTGACCGCAATGCTAATCCCACCGTTCACACTAGATTCCTCTTCATGGCTCCATAGCCTGAGTCGACGTTTGAATAGGCTCCATCTTTTCACTGACAGTACCATTTTCTTTGCAAACAACACATTCCGCAAACGATCGAATGCCTTCCTTTCATTGCTCCCCGCTGAAAATGTTTGGATTTTTGAAGATTAGTTCCGATTTTATATCACTAACCTTATCTTCAACATTAATTCAGAGTCATGTTAAACCAGAATCTGAAAATGCGGGCTGCAACTATGGTTCAGCTTCACATCCTTAGGTTATAAAGGCATTTTCGACGAGTTGACATCAACTCGCCTCCTTGTTCAGAACAAATCCTGACCATCTTCGGTAACAAATTTGCCTATTCTGAGCTAATTTGTTCCAACATCAGACATATTCAACCAAGTCTCATGTATTTTTCTTTCAATTACAGGTGATTAGCACTCCGGCTTCAGATTGGAGCATCGAAGTGGCCACAAATCAGACACATTTTTTGAAAATGACAATGATGTTTGATCCCTTGCAAATCTCCAAATGACAGATACACTTTGTTATTCTGTTGAAATTGGAGCCATCAGTTTGAAACGGCAACGAACTCCTCCTAGCTTTTGTCGCATTCCGCAAACGATCGAACCTCGTTTTTAACGTCTATTTGGAGCCATTGTAAACCAGAATTTGTTTTTGAGGGCGACCATCCAGAGGGTCAGTTCCACATCCCAATACTCTGAAGACCACAACGGCAAAAAGACAGCAACTAAATGTGAATGATTGGGGACATTCTCTGATCATAGTTGTGAACAGATGATTCCGGTTATACATTTGATGCTCATTGCAACAATTCCACTGCGAATGTTGAAAATATTAATCGTAACAGCCATCCTTTTCTCAACTTTGAATCCACAGAAATTGGAACTAGCCATCATCGCTTCAGAAGAAACTGAACTCTCATCCACATTCCATTTGTGATCAGCACTAATCCTGCTCATCTCGAACTGAGCTCAACATCAATAGCTGATCCACTTCACGGGGGCCAGCAACTTTTTGCTTACATGTCCCTTGTTGCAGACTTCACTCACATTTCTCATCTTAAAATGTTTTCTGATTTAGATGATGGTTACAATTATATTTCACAAACCTCATTTTCAAGCTCTATTTCAAGGAAACTTGTTCCAAAATCACACTCAACCACGGCTAATGTTTGTTGCTCCAAATTACTGATGATCATCATTCTGTCTTCATATTGGTGCATCAATGCAGCCAATAGCAATACATACTCTTTGAAGATGGCAAGGGATTGAGAATACTTTCAGCAGTTGAAGGCAGTGATGATTGTTCCGTCGCAAATTTTCAAATCACAGATGCACTTGTTTTTCCATAAAATGATTTTGTTTACATTGAAGCCATTATTTTGACACGGCAACATAATTTATCCTAGCTTCAGTTATCAATAGAGAAAAATATATATGGGTCATTTCGGACACAAAACAAACACAGATCATCTCGGTAAGCTCATGTTGGCACCCGGATCTGCTTGTCTTTTCCACTGACACCATGTTGTCTGTGCAACTGCCACGTTCCGCAAACGATCGAACCTTGCCTTCAACGTCTATCCGGAGTCATGTTGAACCAGAATCCGGAAGAAAGGGTGACAACCAGAGTTCAGATTTATATGCCAATGCTATGAAGCCATCCGCAACGAAGAGACAATAACCGTTTCCTCAATTTCGCCTCCACAGCGGTTGGAACCAGCGATCATCGCTTCAAAAGTTACTGAACCCTCATTCACATTCCATTTGTAAACACCATTATTCTTGCGCATTTCGGCCAACTGAGCTCAACATGAATATCTCCATCACTACAGCAATGCCGTCACTTGTTCTGCATAAATGCCACATTCCGCAGACTCCAATCACAGTTCTCTTCTGAAAATGTTTTTGAAATCAGATGATGGCTACAACTATTATTAACAAACCTCAAATTTTACATACTTTTCACAGATGCCAAGGAATGGGGAAGACTTTCAGCGGTTGAGAGATGATATTAGACCCGTTGCGAATTTCCGAATTACAGATGCACTTGTTATTCTTTATCAATGATTCCATTGACATTGGTGACATCATCATGACAGTTTCAACTAGATTCCTGTTCACCGGCCCTAGCAGAACAAACCAACCACGTGCGCTAGCTTTAATTGCCTTCCCAATCTCATTTTCCATTGACAACAGCACTTTCTTTGCAAAAACCACACATCGCAAAAGATCAAATGCCTTTTTTTTCATTGTTCCCAGCTGAAATTGATTTGATATTTTAAGATGATTTACAATTAGATTTCACTCACGCTAAATTAAACGTCTAATCAAAGCTATGCTGTACCAAAATGGGGGATCTGTAAAGGATATCAGAGGTCTGCTCAAATCCTCGAGTTTCAGAGTCCTAATCGGCAAAAATACAGCAATTTGACTTGCTGTTATAAACAATTCCTGACTTCAAGAGAAACTTTGAACTGAGGGAAAATCTTCGCCAATTGCAATTATCGTTACAAGAAAGAATGCCGGTGCTCCACGTGATGATTATTGCAACAATTCCAGTGCGGATGTTGAAAATATTTTTTTCGTATGTTTCATCCATCTCTCAATTTTGACTTGACAGCAGTTGGAACTAGCCTTCATAAATTACTGAACTTATTTTCACAGGTCTTCAGTTAACATTTCTATTCCTGCTCATTTTGATTCACTGAGCTCAACATCAACAGCTGCTTTACTTCATGGGTGCGAACTCCTTTTCTGCATACATGCCACTTGTTACGGAGTCCACTCACAGTTTTTATCTGAATATTTTCTTAAGTTTAGATGATGGTTACAATCATATCTTACAAACCTCATCTTCAACCTCTATTCCTATTGCTTTGTTCTAACATCTGAAGACGACATATTCAACCAAGACTCATTTATGTTCCTCTTCTTTTTTTTTTAAATTTTTTTTCCACGTTCCATACAAATTGTTAGATGATGACCTCGAGTTGAGAAGGTCTTCAGCAGTCCAAGACGTTTGGCTCCGTATTCTTGTCATCACTGATCTATCCACAGGACTTCTTGAAACAGCACAGCCATTATCATTCCGTTATAAGTTTTGAGCATAAAAGTTGCTACAAATCAGTGATTCCGTTGACAATGAAGACATTATCTTGACACTAGCACCACTTTTCCTAGCTTCAGTTAGAACTGGATTCTCATAAACAGGTCATTTCGGACACAACACAACCACAGATGACCCCCGGATCTGCTTGTCTTTTCCACTGACACCATTTTTTCTTCGCAAGTGTCACATTTCGCTTGATCGATCCGTGTCATCGATGCCAATTACAGGTAAAATCACTTTTCATGGATCTACTACGTTTTTCGTTGCAGCTTTACATTGAATACCAGTCTCTAATTAATCTAGATCCGACGCAGTTGGTGGTGCAAAGCACCTGAAAGCTCTGATTCTCCATTGACAGCAGCACTTTCTTTGCAAACACCACATTCCGCAAACGATCGAGTGTTTTCTATCATTGTTCACAGCTGAAAATGTTTCGATAATTAAAGATTAGTTCAGGTTGGACTTTGCTAACCTTATCTTCAACGTCTGATCCAAGCTATGGTGGCGGAAAGCTGAGATGTACGCCAAATTGTTGAGTTTCAGAGTCATGATCGGCAAAAATACAGCAAATTGACTTGTTGTTACAAACAATTCCGAAATCCAAGGGGAACTTTGAGCTAGGGGAAAGTCTCCATTCATTGCAATTATCGTTCCAAGAGAGAAGTCCGGTGTCCCAGCTGATGATCATTGCATCGATAATCCTTGATCATGCGGATGTTGAAGAAATTTATCGTAAATTTCACGCTTCTCTCAGTTTTGACTTCACAGCGGTTGGAACCAGCCATTATTGCTTCAAACGAAACTGAAATCTCATCCACACTTCATCTGTAAACCGCACTATTCCTGCGCACTTCGAATAACTGAGCTCAACATCAATATTAGCTTCACTTTTTGCATAAATGCCACATTCACCAGACTTCAATCACAGCTCTTATCTGGAAAAGTTTTCGAACTTAGATGATGGTTACAGTTATATTCCACAAACCTTAACGTCTATTCCAGGCTACGACGATGTGCTTCAATCCAGTATTGGTTAATGCTACAACATACTTGCTTTGTTCCCTTGGATTATGATTCCGGTATCAGCATCTAAAAAGGAAAAAACACAAAATTTCAATTGCGGATCGGTTCCAATCCTCATATGATCTATTTCTTGGTCCTCGGTGTTCCCCAATTTTTACGGGAGCAATTGCAACAGTCGTTCTGGCTCCAGGTATCAGTCTCAGCTCGCATTATCCCGACCATTCCGCGAAATCGAAATCTTGATCGAGCCAAATCCTTTCCATAATACAGAAACTACTGGACTCAGAAGACGCCATCTGTAAAAAAAATCAGTTTTTCTCCCCCTGTTGTGTGGCTCACTGAACCAAAGCAATGAAAATTTGGGAACATAACTCAGTTGCATTGGATTATTTTTCAGGCTTTTGTAGCTGCACAGGGCTTTCTGAATCACGAAATTTTGCAATTTTGCGAAACTACTGAAAAAGGTACTTCGAGCCTTCACCAAGCTCTGCCTGCGCTTCAAGCAATAATTTTGCCAGAAACGTCCGACTTATCGATTTTTAAAACAAAATACTTACTTTCCTCAAAAACCGTCCATTTTCTGCCAATTTTTCACAGGACTCTTCACTGATTTGTGCCTTCTCGATGTTTATTGCAGGTAGAACTTCGAAGAAAACCGGGTTTGGCTGCTGAAATGATTGAAAAATATGTCTTTTGGATGAAAATCCGTTCACATTGCGAAAATCACGGTAAACAATGTAATTTTTGTGAAAATCATGTACGAATGCCACTCTCAATTTTTTGAAATTCATTTCTGGTCAATTCCAGCTCAAAACCTCTACAAAGTTGACTGAAAAATAGTTGAAAAGCGCGGAAAACAGCGAAAACAATTCAAACACCCTTTTTTGCCGGGCAGTATGGAGTTGTCCAACAGGGCGCGTTTGCTTTGTTTACTACACGTTTTACTGTTTGTTTCTTGTGTTGTCGTTGCAATGGAGAGGGGAGAGAAGGACCACTCGATGTCCAGTTGGGAAAATTGCCGCCTGGGAAGAAGACAATAGTGATCTCCTCGTCTAGATGACTGTGACCTGTCTAATGAAAAACCTTTTTTTTTTCATACAAAAGAATTGGTTTTCATGAATTTTTCATGGAAAAGAAAGGAAACGCCACGTGAGAACAGGGGAAGCAACAAAAATCCAATTGAAATATTGAGAACAAGAATTGAGGTTCGGCTTTTGAATCGAGTATGCACTAGCGTGAGTTCTGACAAGGTTAAGCTGACATTTCTTTGTATCACCCGAGTAGCTCTGGCTAGTTGGAATTCGAATTTCAAACTGTCTTTTCAATTTGTTTAGTTGGGGGCATAGTATCGGAAGTTGCCTGCTTATTTTTTATTGTAAAAACGGAAACATACTAAATAAAACTTTATCATCATTCAGCAAATTCAGATTGAAAAGAAAGTAGAGAATCAAAACCCAAGCAAATTATCGTATTGCAAATTATCGACGGTGAAAGAAGAAGAAGAAGAAGCAATAATAGCAGCTGGTGATGAAGTTGGAGCATTCCTTAATCAAGTTGCTCGAGCTGAAACTTATCTGTTTAGTTAAAAAAAAACAGCACAATAATCGCATTTTTTGAAGTTTTACCTCATTGTACACGTTTCTCTCAGCTTCCTCGGCCTCAACAAGATTTTTTTCAGCTTCTTCAACTCTCTTCTTAGCTTCTTTCAGCTGAGCCTGAGCATCCTCACGGAATTTCTTTGCCTGATCATAGCTGGCGTTAAGAACTCGACGAAGCTCCTTTCTCAAACTTTCAATTTCCCCACTCTTTGAGGTAGAAGAACCAGGATTTTGAGCGAGAAGTTGGGCCTTCGATCTAGCAGATTGAGCAGCTTTCTGTTCCTCGCGGAGCTTGACACCCTCTTCGAAGGCAATCATTTTGACAAGCTCGACGGGAAAAAGAGCGTCCTGCTTGACTTTGATGAGGGGGAGCTCCGGATGTTCCAAGGTAATTCCCCTTTTTTCTTTCAGATTTTCGAACACGCTTCTCATAGGCTTTCCGAAAAAGTGTGTGTGAGCACTGAAAATAATTGTTCATGCTAAGATTTTCAACAGGTTTTTGGATTATGTTCGAGTATTAACAATAAGAAAAGGACTCACTTGAGGTCGCTGATCTCGAGGCGACCATATTTGGCTTCACCAGTGTGGGTGACTTGAATGGCAACTGGAGCAGAGAGAACTCTGTTGACGGCGAGTCGATGGTTAGCTTCATGCCATTGTGGATGAGCCCGTGCGAGGAACTCCATGGCTGGCTCATTTGGCACAACGGCTGGTTGAATTGGTTCTTGGATGGCAGCGTTGACGTTGGGCATGTTGAGTTTCAGAGTAGCTGAAATCATAGGAACATATTGAAATTTTCATTTTAAAAAATCTGGTATATTCAAAAAAAGAAAATCACTATCAGATTGCAAAAGGCAAATGGAAATGGTGCATAAGAGAGGGCAACAGGGATGCATCAAAATCTTAAAGGAAAACCAAACCGCTCAACAGCGGGAAATGGGGAATGGGGGAGGCATGGAAAACGAGGAAGATGAAAAATTGACGATTTCTGATCGACGGGAATGGGAAATAAAACGAAGAAAACAGGGAAAAATTAACCGTGGGAAACCGTAGAGAGGAATTAGGAATGTTGAAAAATCTCTAATCTCTACCGTATACCAATACAAAAAAATATGTTATGGTAAGAAAATTGAGAGTTCTACGTTATAAAGCATTTTGACACTAGCATATTTTGGAAAGCTGGCAGCTTGGTACAATAACGGCTCAGACGTTTCACTTTTAGAATAAGTATATATTTTAAAGTTAATTCCACTTGCATGCTCTATCGACGGAAAATATAAAGTAATCACGTATTTTTAAAAAGAAAAGGGATGTAGACTACAGTTATTCTAAAATGTGTTATTAAAATGTATTAAAATGTGTAATAACACATTTTTATATGCAGGTGCCATAAACAACAGAACAAGGCAGACTTCTCGAAAATAACTTGTTATATGCGGGAAAAAATCAATTCTGAAGAGACAATTTAATACGGAATATATTCTTCTTATCAAAAATTTCTCAAAGATAGTAGATGAGGTCGTAATGATAAAATTACATTGAATAAACTGCCGTTTTTGATCCCGTAATCCCACGAGAAAATAAGCCTCTTAAAACTAAAAAAAAGAGCACGCACTTTCTCAAGCAGTGAAAAATGTCCTTTTGGAGGAGGCAGCACCAAATTTCCGGCTCAATCCTACTCTTTTCTTTTTGTTCAGAACGCGCATTTTCGAAAAAAGAATGGGAACGTCGAGAGTGACAGAAACGTAATATATCTTCTTTCGAAGAGAAGGAAAGAACAGCTTGCTCTTTTTTGAGATGGAGGATAAGTAAAGTGTGCATGAATAGATGTGAAAAAACAGAGTGCATATTTTTTCAAGTCCATTTTTCATCTTGTCGACGGAGTAAATCAGAAAATTATTTTTTGAAAATAAAAGAGGAAAAATTTTGACTTCGACTTGGGTTTTCGAGAAAATCACGAGGAGAAAGAGCCGGCTAAAGAATAATGACAGGGTTATACACTACAATTTTTTCACTAAAAAGCGCATTTCACAATTCCTAAGAGCTTATGTCCCGTATCTTTATTTTATTCAGAAATCATATTTTCCAATTCACATGGCATTACTAATGAAAAAAGAAAGAGAATACATTTTTCCCTAGTAAAAAAAACGGAAAAAACCGCAATGCCAACCGCAGAAAAGTCAGAAATGTATATACAAAAAAAGAAAGAAAAAGAAGAAACGGTTTATATAGTCTCTGAATTTATGATCTTTTTTTTCAATTTTTTATTGTTCTTTATTTTGTCTTGTTGGAATATGAAAATCGTAAAAACTGCAAAGCAAGGTGATACTGTATTTTGAATATTGAATTGCTTGAATGAAAAAAAGCGAAGAGAACTACAAAACCAATCACAATTTTTCGAGAGTTAAATCTACAATTGAGCTTTTGTGACGTTCTTTAGATCATTTAAAAGCTGGAAACATTCTGTAGATAAACTTCAGGTTCATTCTAAGTGTTTGTCCTCCATAAAAGCTATTCTGACTTCAGTTTCTGGCAAAATTTTGTTAGAATCGTTCATTTGGAGCTGTCATAAAGATGGGTCCATTGATAGTATAGTTTCCGAAAATTAAGCCAAATTGCAGAATAACCTATTTTATGGGCGCTTTTCGCAATTTTTTTGTGATGAAGCTGATCTATTCTGCATTTTTCCTTGACTTGGTGATCATTCTACTTCTATTGAATTTGAATAAAAGTAGTCATATCAATTCTAAACATTTTTCTGAGAAGTTCAGAGTAAAAAAATATTCACCAGTATATTTATATCTCTCAAATGTCGTACATAACGTCTGCAACGCACAATTTCTGATTAATCAACATTGACACATTGATGTTACTGAAATTCGACTAGATGTTTATTAAAAAGTAAAATTTCGAAAAATTTCGAAAAGAAATAAGATAATTTTCAGAATGATATTTTTTCAGATAAGAAAAATATGTCATTAGCATCCCATGTCGACCAAATTCAGAAAGAAATGATGTTTCCCGCAGCTGCGCATCCAATATGTAGAATTCTTGCTTAACTGAAAAAAAAACTGTGCTAGAATCACACGTTTTTATTATGAAACTCACATTTTTTAATAATTTTTTGATCTAGTAGATTGATCTCTTTTCTTTTCTCCGTGGTGAGAAGTCTGAAAAATCATACAATTTGGGATGGTTGGATAATGCAAAACTTACATCGAGACTTTTCTGAGTAAGAGCTCTCAAATGATCCGGCTGAAAACATTAAAATTTCTCAAAAATTCATTGAAAGAAGCTTACCGTAATGTTCAAAATCTCCTTTCTAACCTCCCCTCCCTCAAATCGCTGGATCACATACAATTCCTTGGCTAAAAATGTTCCTCCTTTACATCCGATCAATGGTTCTCCAATTCTAACAGCTGGACGGCCTACACGTAGAGTTGCCTCTCTGTTCATCCATGCCTCATCAACAACGCTGAAAAAATTTCATTTTTCGTATCATAAGTCAGTGTGACCATACCCTGCGAAGTCTGGTTTTTGAATATAATGCATTGCAAATGGATAGAAAAGAACGGCATTAATCGGAAGAGCTTCCAGAAGTCTTGGAATATCTTCCGGACGGTTTTTGGAAGGATCGAAAAAGACTTTTGGTCTTTGATTGAGTGAGCTGAAGTAGGGAGCCGTTGCAGGGGTGATTGTAGGTGAAGCGGCGGCCAAAATTACAGATTGATCAACAGATAATGTTTGTGAATTCACAGCCGTTGCAGACGAAATTGAAACGGCCGGCGAAATTGGAGACGGAGTAGCTACAGTAGTTTCCGATAGAGCCTGTAAGTTCAAAATAAGGAGAACATATAAAAAATGAGCCTTACCTTTTCCTGAGATCCTTTGCAGTTCATTATTTCAAAGTTTGACTTCGCAGTCAAGAATACTAACTCCATTGGGTAAAATTTCAACTTTCCATCTTTTTTCTCTTGGCCCACCACAAGGTTAGACTTCGGAAACTTCAGATTAATGTCGTATCGCTCCTTCAATCTCTCACAAAAACTGCTCTGGTCTCGACGTGTAGCTCTTTCTGGGATCATTTTGCTGATCTCTTTGATTTTGAGGATTCTCAGCTGCCCCATAAATATGATGTAGGCAATGAGGCCTTCGAATTGGAGGGAAACTTCTTTCCGTTTGGAATCTTCCATTCCATCGGCGGCTTCTGGTCCGGCGAGCTCGATGACCTTTTCTAGGACGGTTTGATCCTTTTTGATGGGCTTTTTCGAAGAAGTTGGAACTGGATTGGACATTTTCTTGTTTGGTTTTCTGAATAAAATCAAAATCATTTGAAAAAAAAAACAATGTACAACGGTCAACAAATGATCTGTATGATACCAAAAAAAGTTCGAAGAAACCTGTACAGATTCAACAACAGGTTTGACTCTCAGGGCAAATTACCTATCAACTACTGATAATGAACTGATGAGAACGAACAAAGGGACACAGACTATTTTTCTCAGAAGAGGCAGACAGTATTCCGTTAATGTTAAAAAAATGAGGCGAGAAGGGCAGCAAACTTTAATAAATTCCGGGAAAGGAGTATACATTTCACAGAACTGTTTCGTTTTTGTTAGATTTTGTGTAGACTTGGAATGCTAATTCTTCAATTACAGTAATTAGTCAACCTGGTAATTCGAAAAACAGTTATTGGTTTCTATTGGATAGTAACACATCAGGAAAAGGATTTTTAAAAAGCCAGTAAATTTTGGTTAGACATCAGCACTGAACTATCTGTCCTAGAAGGCTAAACTTTGAAAAATTGCAGTTTTTACTAAAATCAAACACTAAAAAAAACGCGTCCACAAATATGATAGTTTAAAAAATTGAGGGTCAAAAAGGGATGAAACTGATATGAAAACATGGAGAATGGAGAAAGATACAAATCATATACAAAAACTCACGACGCGGAGTTTTATTATTTTTCGATATAAAATGGTAAACGAAATACAAAAGATATCAAATCTGCAATTTTAGCAATGGGAAATCGGGAGAAATCAAAAATTGTAGATGTTAAGACTGGATCTAGTTAGCCCGTTAGCAGTCTGAAATCAAAGCGGGAATGTTCAAAAACTTCAAAGCAAATAATAAAATATGTCATAAAGAAGGGTAATTGATCAGTGTTCTGATTGTCATTCTCATGCTTGTCGGCAAGGTATTCAAATTTGAACGACAGAAAGGCAGTTTTCTCATTCTATATCTTTTTTTGAGATTATTTTTTTATAAACTGATTCCAATCTTTTTTCCAAGTTGAGAAACCGAACACTTATGAACTATAAAATGGCAGCTATCTAGCAAAATGATAAAAACAAATTTTTATATACTTTCTAGAGGCCGAGTGAAAAATACATTTTCATTGAAAAATAAATATTTGAGGCGAAAAGGGCCGTTTCTTTCTATATCCTTCGAGAATTTTTTATGACCATTTCCATTAATTATCTGAACTGGGATACCGTAGATCCTGTATGAGTAGTGCTTTTTTTTTACAATTTCCTCTCTAATACAATTGCCCCCAGATTAGATCTTCAGAAAAAACAATCGCCTGTTTGATAGAAATGCAACTGTAATGTAGTTTCATTGTCAGAACATATTTTCATCGGAAAATTTGATTAAAAATATTGTCTGTTTGGTTTCAGACCATGTTTTCATGATTTTTTGGTATTGAAAATCCTACGGAAACTTAAAAAAAATAATCAAAGAAAATTAAGATGAAGTTTTTTATGAACTGGTTGAATGATAAAG
The DNA here is from genome assembly GCA_963572265.1 of Caenorhabditis doughertyi. Lineage (NCBI taxonomy): Eukaryota > Metazoa > Nematoda > Chromadorea > Rhabditida > Rhabditidae > Caenorhabditis > Caenorhabditis doughertyi. The sequence goes on from OY751558.1 coordinate 1,200,508, forward strand.
TATAATATTGCTCCCATGTGACATGCCTTGGATAATAGTATTGCATGAAATACTGATACAGGCTTTACGGTTACTTCAAATACACTTATTCAATTCACTTTGCTCTTCCTATTTCGAGATTTTTGATTTTCGAAAATCTTGTGATTTTTCAAGGGGTACTCATCATATCCAAACACTATCAGAAGAGAAACAGTTTCTGACAGTGTTTAGATATTTTGTTTTTTTTTTCGGTTAGAAAATTTGTTTTCGGAATCGTTTGAAAATATTTGGATCATATCAAGGGTTCAGAAATGTTTGCTTCGAAAGGAAATAGTACGGTTTCTGCTGAGAATTTAAGAGAGGGATCCGTAGTTCTTTATAAAAAGATCTTGAAAATCATAGTTTACAGAATTATAGTAAAATTATTACAGTATTTACAAAAGCACTTACCTGTCAGTTATGTTAACTTCTAGATAGTGTGGGCTTGAAAAGAGCTTGAAAAGTCTTTTTTTGAAAATTACGAATTTCAAAACTTGAAGTTGCTTCTGGAAGACTGTGAGTAGATGTGTGATGATTCAGTGATTTAGTAGCAGGTTATCTTTTTTCACCTTTTATAAGCGGAGCCTTTCTTGACTATCAGTACAGGAGAGATGAGCCAAAGCTTGCAAGAAACTTGAATGCAATGCTGTAAAACAATGTATTTTTGAGTTTGAAAAATGATAATTACAGGGTGGGCCATAATTACTGCACTAACTTTCTGACGTCATATCACCAAAACTACAAAGCCAAATAGACTGGGATTTAAAAATATGTTTTTCTAGTGTCTAAAGATAAGGTATGAACAATAAACTCCCGGTTTCGTAACGCTCTCCATACCTGAATACGTCAGGAAGACGACAGTAGGTATGAACAATGGCACGCAGGCTTTTGCCGGAAACCTCGTTCGGCAACCTGACTAATTATCACTTCTGGGTCGCCAAATTTTTTCCGATCCTTTTTCAGACCCTGTTATACAATTTCTCAACCGGACAGGTCCTGCAGAATAGTGCCCGATTGTTCTTGAAGTCGTATGTCCACACTAACGAAAATCGGAAAATCTGTGTTTTTTGAGCTTTCAAACCCCAGGAGGTTCCACTACTTGAAAAGAAAACCAAAAACACCTTAAAATGAGTTTTTGAGCTGAAAAAACCGGAATCTACAATAAATTCAAGTATTCTTTTGATTGTGCGAGTAAATCGGGTTATCGACACAAGTATTCTGGTTTTCGGGTTTGAGACATCTGACGTCCTTCTACAACCAGGCTGAGGGCTCTAATGAACTATTTCTCAACTCAATTATCTTTTAAATCCCTGTCATTTAATAATATTTCCAATTGGAGTTGCAATTCCATCTCCATTTTAAAAAATTTTCTGGTTTCAGAAGGCAACCCCAATTTCGCGTTTCTGAGCGTGTCAAGCCAAAAATGCTTGTTTTCTCGAAATAGTATTTCCTTTTTGGCTTCGAATAAGTGCAATATTCAAACAGATTTAGGGTTCTAGTAACAATACTTGTATGCCACATCATTTTTTACCAAAAGTGATAAGTATTCCTATCAGTTTTTCACCTCTCAAAAAAGTACGAATTTACGTTGTTTTGATACGATAGTGAACTTCGATGATATCCGTAATCAAAAATACGCTGATACAAATCCGATTCCTCTGAAATTTTGCAAACCCTTTCATGACACTTAGAGTTATGAAAAAAATGTAACCCTATGCTGAAAAAGTTTGTTCTCTGTCAACGTCATGGCTGCAAACTTTTAGTGCAGTAATTATGGCCCACCCTGTACAATATTTATTTTGTGAATAGTTTTTTTTTCTAGTTACGAAGTATACTTGTATAAGCCGGCAATGAAAATAAGAAGATAAGATGAATTGAACTCAAATACATTAATTTGAACTCAATACATTAATTTTGGATCTAGACTCGTTTCCTGAACTTTTTCTAGAGAAACGGAGCAAACAATTGGTGTGTCTGCCCTTTTGATTTATGATAAGCCATTTTGTTCAACCACTAGAGCAGTGTAAACCTATTAAGAAAAGTTTTTGGCGCCGAATTGAACAGTTGTTTGGTTAAAAAAAGAAGAGAGGATATGAAAGTGGAGAAGTGGAAATATGAAGGGAGTTGACTGAAATACAGTATAGATTATTGTAAAACCAATCAACGGGTTTTGCTTTTTGATATATTTCTCAAAAACTCTATCAGAGGACTCTGAAAAGGTCATTCTAACATTATGCCTTTTCCGTTTTCTATAAAATTCACCATTGGCTAATTCGACCCGGGTGAGAGCAAAAATCATATTGCGAAGGCCACAAATTCACTTTAAGCTCGTGATTCTGAATTTCAGACGTCGTCCAGTACAAAACTTTGCTAAAAACAAGAATTTTGGAGCTTCTAGGACGTTTCAGGAGGTTTTAGAGAAACCACGGGCATTTCAGACATGGAGAAACAGATTCTGATATTTTTTAGAAAAAAAATTTTTTTTTTGAAAATTTTTGCATAATAGAACCCACCCTTTTGGTGGGCTCCATAATCCAAATTTCGGAAATATTTTCAGAACTGTCTAAAACATTTTGGGTGTTACCAGGGGGTTCAGAAATGTTTCCTCACAAATTTTCTCAAATTTTTGAAAAAGAGCCTTCAAAATCGAAAAACTATCAAAAATTTCCTATAATGTGTTCAGGACATGAGAGCCCCAAAATCATGTTTCTAAAAAAAGTCTGGGTTTTAATTTTTCGTCTGAGAATTCCAAAAAATTTCTAATGTCGATTTTCAAAAAAAAAATTGTCTCTCTGCAAATTTTCAGAAAATTCCCAAAAACCACTTAAAGTAACGTCTCTTGTTAAATAGAAACTGACCAATAGTGGGCTGAGAATTCCATTTTTAATATGTACAGTAAAACTCGGACTAGACTAAAATCTGTATCAAATTTGCATTCGGTTGTTTTTTTAAATTAGTTTCTCAATACAAAAACTGGGGTAATAGAACAAAAATGATAACAATAATAATTCAACAATTCTCCAGTGATGTTAATTTGTGTCGCTGTCATCACCTTTATATTTTTGACACTCCCTTGCATTTTTTTCTATCTTCTTTCTACGAGCAACTGTTCGATTTGGCGGCAAGAACATTTTTCAATTTGACACTTCTCTAGAGAACTCACTCAAATTTGTAAGTCAAAAAAGCTTTTTTCTCGATCATCGAGTTTACACACTTACAAAAAGTGAATCAATAGAAAGTACGGTAACTCTCAAGAAAAAAAAAACTCAAGAAAGTGATAATTAAAAAAAACTGATAATTTAGAAAAAACTCAAGAAAGTGATAATTGGCTCCTTTTGTTATATGTCAAGTTCCAATAAAATAAAAACCGAAAGCCCCGAAAGTAAGATGTAAAGTGGCACCCAAATAGTTTATCGAGACTTTTGTTCATAATCATATCATCAAAAAATTAGTGTTAAGCAGAGAGTTGGCGTCCTAAGTAAAGTTCAAGATTGATAACATTAGAAGGGAGTCAAAATTTATGACGTATCAGGTGGTTATCAACTATTTTTTCTTTGTTTTCCCAGGTTTTTTCAATTTTCGGCTTTCATATCTACTACAACGGCGATAGCTGCCAAAAGCAGAACCTTTTTTTTGCTCTGAAGGATTTATGTGAAAAATGGAAGAATTGTGTGGACCCAAAAACAATAATGTGGACCCATCGCTTAATCGCTTACTAATCGCTCACTAATCGGTTACAGCCTTTTATCAAAACGTTCCATTTTAGTGATTGAGAGCATGATAAAAATAAGCAACAGTTTTATCATGTTTAAGGCATAGAAATAAAGAAAATTTTTAATTATTTATTATGGATTTAGATTCCTCATAGTTTGTTACGTACTAATCGGTTACGGCCATTTATCAAAACGTTCAATTTTAGTGATTGATAGCATGATAAAAATGAGCCATTGTTTTATCATGTTTAAAGCATAGAAATGAAAAAAATTTTCAATTTTTAAGATTGGATTTGGATTCCTCATAGTTTGTTACGTACTAATCGGTTACGGCCATTTATCAAAACGTTCAATTTTAGTGATTGATAGCATGATAAAAAAAAGCCACCGTTTTATCATGTTTAAGGCATAGAAATGAAGAAAATTTTTAATTTTTTATTTTGGATTTGGATTCCTCATAGTTTGTTACGTACTAATCGGTCACGGCCATTTATCAAAACGTTCATTTTTAGTGATTGATAGCATGATGAAAATAAGCAACAGTTTTATCATGTTTAAGGCATAGAAATAAAGAAAATTTTAAATTTTTTATTATGGATTTGGATTCCTCATAGTTTGTTACGTACTAATCGGTTACGGTCATTTATCAAAACGTTCAATTTTAGTGATTGATAGCATGATAAAAATAAGCAACACATATATCATGTTTAAGGCATAGAAATGAAGAAAATTTTCAATTTTTGAGATTGGATTTGGATTCCTCATAGTTTGTTACGTACTAATCGGTTACGGCCATTTATCAAAACGTTCAATTTTAGTGATTGATAGCATGATAAAAATAAGCAACAGTTTTATCATGTTTAAGGCATAGAAATGAAGAAAATTTCCAATTTTTGAGATTGGATTTGGATTCCTCATAGTTTGTTACGTACTAATCGGTTACGGCCATTTATCAAAACGTTCAATTTTAGTGATTGATAGCATGATAAAAATAAGCCACCGTTTTATCATGTTTAAGGCATAGAAATAAAGAAAATTTTTAATTTTTTTTTCTATGGATTTGGATTCCTCATAGTTTGTTACGTACTAATCGGTTACGGTCATTTATCAAAACGTTCAATTTTAGTGATTGATAGCATGATAAAAATAAGCAACAGTTTTATCATGTTTAAGGCATAGAAATGAAGAAAATTTCCAATTTTTGAGATTGGATTTGGATTCCTCATAGTTTGTTACGTACTAATCGGTTACGGCCATTTATCAAAACGTTCAATTTTAGTGATTGATACCATGATAAAAATAAGCAACAGTTTCATCATGTTTAAGGCATAGAAATGAAGAAAATTTCCAATTTTTGAGATTGGATTTGGATTCCTCATAGTTTGTTACGTACTAATCGGTTACGGCCATTTATCAAAACGTTCAATTTTAGTGATTGATAGCATGATAAAAATAAGCAACACATATATCATGTTTAAAGCATAGAAATGAAGAAAATTTTCAATTTTTGAGATTGGATTTGGATTCCTCATAGTTTGTTACGTACTAATCGGTTACGGCCATTTATCAAAACGTTCATTTTTAGTGATTGATAGCATGATAAAAATAAGCCACCGTTTTATCATGTTTAAGGCATAGAAATAAAGAAAATTTTAAATTTTTTATTATGGATTTGGATTCCTCATAGTTTGTTACGTACTAATCGGTTACGGTCATTTATCAAAACGTTCAATTTTAGTGATTGATAGCATGATAAAAATAAGCAACAGTTTTATCATGTTTGAGGCATAGAAATGAAGAAAATTTCCAATTTTTGAGATTGGATTTGGATTCCTCATAGTTTGTTACGTACTAATCGGTTACGGCCATTTATCAAAACGTTCAATTTTAGTGATTGATAGCATGATAAAAATAAGCCACCGTTTTATCATGTTTAAGGCATAGAAATGAAGAAAATTTCCAATTTTTGAGATTGGATTTGGATTCCTCATAGTTTGTTACGTACTAATCGGTTACGGCCATTTATCAAAACGTTCAATTTTAGTGATTGATAGCATGATAAAAATAAGCAACAGTTTTATCATGTTTAAGGCATAGAAATGAAGAAAATTTCCAATTTTTGAGATTGGATTTGGATTCCTCATAGTTTGTTACGTACTAATCGGTTACGGCCATTTATCAAAACGTTCAATTTTAGTGATTGATAGCATGATAAAAATAAGCCACCGTTTTATCATGTTTAAGGCATAGAAATAAAGAAAATTTTAAATTTTTTATTATGGATTTGGATTCCTCATAGTTTGTTACGTACTAATCGGTTACGGTCATTTATCAAAACGTTCAATTTTAGTGATTGATAGCATGATAAAAATAAGCAACAGTTTTATCATGTTTGAGGCATAGAAATGAAGAAAATTTCCAATTTTTGAGATTGGATTTGGATTCCTCATAGTTTGTTACGTACTAATCGGTTACGGCCATTTATCAAAACGTTCAATTTTAGTGATTGATAGCATGATAAAAATAAGCCACCGTTTTATCATGTTTAAGGCATAGAAATGAAGAAAATTTCCAATTTTTGAGATTGGATTTGGATTCCTCATAGTTTGTTACGTACTAATCGGTTACGGCCATTTATCAAAACGTTCAATTTTAGTGATTGATAGCATGATAAAAATAAGCAACAGTTTTATCATGTTTAAGGCATAGAAATGAAGAAAATTTCCAATTTTTGAGATTGGATTTGGATTCCTCATAGTTTGTTACGTACTAATCGGTTACGGCCATTTATCAAAACGTTCAATTTTAGTGATTGATAGCATGATAAAAATAAGCCACCGTTTTATCATGTTTAAGGCATAGAAATAAAGAAAATTTTTAATTTTTTTTTCTATGGATTTGGATTCCTCATAGTTTGTTACGTACTAATCGGTTACGGTCATTTATCAAAACGTTCAATTTTAGTGATTGATAGCATGATAAAAATAAGCAACAGTTTTATCATGTTTGAGGCATAGAAATGAAGAAAATTTCCAATTTTTGAGATTGGATTTGGATTCCTCATAGTTTGTTACGTACTAATCGGTTACGGCCATTTATCAAAACGTTCAATTTTAGTGATTGATAGCATGATAAAAATAAGCCACCGTTTTATCATGTTTAAGGCATAGAAATGAAGAAAATTTCCAATTTTTGAGATTGGATTTGGATTCCTCATAGTTTGTTACGTACTAATCGGTTACGGCCATTTATCAAAACGTTCAATTTTAGTGATTGATAGCATGATAAAAATAAGCAACAGTTTTATCATGTTTAAGGCATAGAAATGAAGAAAATTTCCAATTTTTGAGATTGGATTTGGATTCCTCATAGTTTGTTACGTACTAATCGGTTACGGCCATTTATCAAAACGTTCATTTTTAGTGATTGATAGCATGATAAAAATAAGCCACCGTTTTATCATGTTTAAGGCATAGAAATAAAGAAAATTTTAAATTTTTTATTATGGATTTGGATTCCTCATAGTTTGTTACGTACTAATCGGTTACGGTCATTTATCAAAACGTTCAATTTTAGTGATTGATAGCATGATAAAAATAAGCAACAGTTTTATCATGTTTGAGGCATAGAAATGAAGAAAATTTCCAATTTTTGAGATTGGATTTGGATTCCTCATAGTTTGTTACGTACTAATCGGTTACGGCCATTTATCAAAACGTTCAATTTTAGTGATTGATAGCATGATAAAAATAAGCCACCGTTTTATCATGTTTAAGGCATAGAAATGAAGAAAATTTCCAATTTTTGAGATTGGATTTGGATTCCTCATAGTTTGTTACGTACTAATCGGTTACGGCCATTTATCAAAACGTTCAATTTTAGTGATTGATAGCATGATAAAAATAAGCAACAGTTTTATCATGTTTAAGGCATAGAAATGAAGAAAATTTCCAATTTTTGAGATTGGATTTGGATTCCTCATAGTTTGTTACGTACTAATCGGTTACGGCCATTTATCAAAACGTTCAATTTTAGTGATTGATAGCATGATAAAAATAAGCCACCGTTTTATCATGTTTAAGGCATAGAAATAAAGAAAATTTTTAATTTTTTTTTCTATGGATTTGGATTCCTCATAGTTTGTTACGTACTAATCGGTTACGGTCATTTATCAAAACGTTCAATTTTAGTGATTGATAGCATGATAAAAATAAGCAACAGTTTTATCATGTTTAAGGCATAGAAATGAAGAAAATTTCCAATTTTTGAGATTGGATTTGGATTCCTCATAGTTTGTTACGTACTAATCGGTTACGGCCATTTATCAAAACGTTCAATTTTAGTGATTGATACCATGATAAAAATAAGCAACAGTTTTATCATGTTTAAGGCATAGAAATGAAGAAAATTTCCAATTTTTGAGATTGGATTTGGATTCCTCATAGTTTGTTACGTACTAATCGGTTACGGCCATTTATCAAAACGTTCAATTTTAGTGATTGATAGCATGATAAAAATAAGCAACAGTTTTATCATGTTTAAGGCATAGAAATGAAGAAAATTTCCAATTTTTGAGATTGGATTTGGATTCCTCATAGTTTGTTACGTACTAATCGGTTACGGCCATTTATCAAAACGTTCAATTTTAGTGATTGATAGCATGATAAAAATAAGCCACCGTTTTATCATGTTTAAGGCATAGAAATAAAGAAAATTTTAAATTTTTTTTCTATGGATTTGGATTCCTCATAGTTTGTTACGTACTAATCGGTTACGGTCATTTATCAAAACGTTCAATTTTAGTGATTGATAGCATGATAAAAATAAGCAACAGTTTTATCATGTTTAAGGCATAGAAATGAAGAAAATTTCCAATTTTTGAGATTGGATTTGGATTCCTCATAGTTTGTTACGTACTAATCGGTTACGGCCATTTATCAAAACGTTCAATTTTAGTGATTGATACCATGATAAAAATAAGCAACAGTTTTATCATGTTTAAGGCATAGAAATGAAGAAAATTTCCAATTTTTGAGATTAGATTTGGATTCCTCATAGTTTGTTACGTACTAATCGGTTACGGCCATTTATCAAAACGTTCAATTTTAGTGATTGATAGCATGATAAAAATAAGCAACAGTTTTATCATGTTTAAGGCATAGAAATGAAGAAAATTTCCAATTTTTGAGATTGGATTTGGATTCCTCATAGTTTGTTACGTACTAATCGGTTACGGCCATTTATCAAAACGTTCAATTTTAGTGATTGATAGCATGATAAAAATAAGCAACAGTTTTATCATGTTTAAGGCATAGAAATGAAGAAAATTTCCAATTTTTGAGATTGGATTTGGATTCCTCATAGTTTGTTACGTACTAATCGGTTACGGTCATTTATCAAAACGTTCAATTTTAGTGATTGATAGCATGATAAAAATAAGCAACAGTTTTATCATGTTTAAGGCATAGAAATGAAGAAAATTTCCAATTTTTGAGATTGGATTTGGATTCCTCATAGTTTGTTACGTACTAATCGGTTACGGCCATTTATCAAAACGTTCAATTTTAGTGATTGATAGCATGATAAAAATAAGCCACCGTTTTATCATGTTTAAGGCATAGAAATAAAAAAAATTTTAAATTTTTTATTATGGATTTGGATTCCTCATAGTTTGTTACGTACTAATCGGTTACGGCCATTTATCAAAACGTTCAATTTTAGTGATTGATAGCATGATAAAAATAAGCAACAGTTTTATCATGTTTAAGGCATAGAAATGAAGAAAATTTCCAATTTTTGAGATTGGATTTGGATTCCTCATAGTTTGTTACGTACTAATCGGTTACGGCCATTTATCAAAACGTTCATTTTTAGTGATTGATAGCATGATAAAAAAAAAGCCACCGTTTTATCATGTTTAAGGCATAGAAATGAAGAAAATTTCCAATTTTTGAGATTGGATTTGGATTCCTCATAGTTTGTTACGTACTAATCGGTTACGGCCATTTATCAAAACGTTCAATTTTAGTGATTGATAGCATGATGAAAATAAGCAACAGTTTTATCATGTTTAAGGCATAGAAATGAAGAAAATTTCCAATTTTTGAGATTGGATTTGGATTCCTCATAGTTTGTTACGTACTAATCGGTCACGGCCATTTATCAAAACGTTCATTTTTAGTGATTGATAGCATGATGAAAATAAGCAACAGTTTTATCATGTTTAAGGCATAGAAATGAATAAAACTTTCAATTTCTGAGATTGGATTTGGATTCCTCATAGTTTGTTACGTACTAGGCGGTCACGGCCATTTATCAAAACGTTCATTTTTAGTGATTGATAGCATGATGAAAATAAGCAACAGTTTTATCATGTTTAAGGCATAGAAATGAAGAAAATTTCCAATTTTTGAGATTGGATTTGGATTCCTCATAGTTTGTTACGTACTAATCGGTTACGGCCATTTATCAAAACGTTCAACTTTAGTGATTGATAGCATGATAAAAATAAGCCACCGTTTTATCATGTTTAAGGCATAGAAATGAAGAAAATTTTCAATTTTTGAGATTGGATTTGGATTCCTCATAGTTTGTTACGTACTAATCGGTTACGGCCATTTATCGAAACGTTCATTTTTAGTGATTGATAGCATGATAAAAATAAGCAACAGTTTTATCATGTTTAAGGCATAGAAATGAAGAAAATTTTCAATTTTTGAGATTGGATTTGGATTCCTCATAGTTTGTTACGTACTAATCGGTTACGGCCATTTATCAAAACGTTCAATTTTAGTGATTGATAGCATGATAAAAATGAGCCATTGTTTTATCATGTTTAAAGCATAGAAATGAAGAAAATTTTCAATTTTTGAGATTGGATTTGGATTCCTCATAGTTTGTTACGTACTAATCGGTTACGGCCATTTATCGAAACGTTCATTTTTAGTGATTGATAGCATGATAAAAATAAGCAACAGTTTTATCATGTTTAAGGCATAGAAATGAAGAAAATTTTCAATTTTTGAGATTGGATTTGGATTCCTCATAGTTTGTTACGTACTAATCGGTTACGGCCATTTATCAAAACGTTCAATTTTAGTGATTGATAGCATGATAAAAATGAGCCATTGTTTTATCATGTTTAAAGCATAGAAATAAAGAAAATTTTCAATTTTTGAGATTGGATTTGGATTCCTCATAGTTTGTTACGTACTAATCGGTTACGGCCATTTATCAAAACGTTCAATTTTAGTGATTGATAGCATGATAAAAATGAGCCATTGTTTTATCATGTTTAAAGCATAGAAATGAAGAAAATTTTCAATTTTTGAGATTGGATTTGGATTCCTCATAGTTTGTTACGTACTAATCGGTTACGGCCATTTATCAAAACGTTCAATTTTAGTGATTGATAGCATGATAAAAATAAGCAACAGTTTTATCATGTTTAAGGCATAGAAATGAAGAAAATTTCCAATTTTTGAGATTGGATTTGGATTCCTCATAGTTTGTTACGTACTAATCGGTTACGGCCATTTATCAAAACGTTCATTTTTAGTGATTGATAGCATGATAAAAAAAAAGCCACCGTTTTATCATGTTTAAGGCATAGAAATGAAGAAAATTTCCAATTTTTGAGATTGGATTTGGATTCCTCATAGTTTGTTACGTACTAATCGGTTACGGCCATTTATCAAAACGTTCAATTTTAGTGATTGATAGCATGATGAAAATAAGCAACAGTTTTATCATGTTTAAGGCATAGAAATGAAGAAAATTTCCAATTTTTGAGATTGGATTTGGATTCCTCATAGTTTGTTACGTACTAATCGGTCACGGCCATTTATCAAAACGTTCATTTTTAGTGATTGATAGCATGATGAAAATAAGCAACAGTTTTATCATGTTCAAGGCATAGAAATGAATAAAACTTTCAATTTCTGAGATTGGATTTGGATTCCTCATAGTTTGTTACGTACTAGGCGGTCACGGCCATTTATCAAAACGTTCATTTTTAGTGATTGATAGCATGATGAAAATAAGCAACAGTTTTATCATGTTTAAGGCATAGAAATGAAGAAAATTTCCAATTTTTGAGATTGGATTTGGATTCCTCATAGTTTGTTACGTACTAATCGGTTACGGCCATTTATCAAAACGTTCAACTTTAGTGATTGATAGCATGATAAAAATAAGCCACCGTTTTATCATGTTTAAGGCATAGAAATGAAGAAAATTTTCAATTTTTGAGATTGGATTTGGATTCCTCATAGTTTGTTACGTACTAATCGGTTACGGCCATTTATCGAAACGTTCATTTTTAGTGATTGATAGCATGATAAAAATAAGCAACAGTTTTATCATGTTTAAGGCATAGAAATGAAGAAAATTTTCAATTTTTGAGATTGGATTTGGATTCCTCATAGTTTGTTACGTACTAATCGGTTACGGCCATTTATCAAAACGTTCAATTTTAGTGATTGATAGCATGATAAAAATGAGCCATTGTTTTATCATGTTTAAAGCATAGAAATGAAGAAAATTTTCAATTTTTGAGATTGGATTTGGATTCCTCATAGTTTGTTACGTACTAATCGGTTACGGCCATTTATCGAAACGTTCATTTTTAGTGATTGATAGCATGATAAAAATAAGCAACAGTTTTATCATGTTTAAGGCATAGAAATGAAGAAAATTTTCAATTTTTGAGATTGGATTTGGATTCCTCATAGTTTGTTACGTACTAATCGGTTACGGCCATTTATCAAAACGTTCAATTTTAGTGATTGATAGCATGATAAAAATGAGCCATTGTTTTATCATGTTTAAAGCATAGAAATAAAGAAAATTTTCAATTTTTGAGATTGGATTTGGATTCCTCATAGTTTGTTACGTACTAATCGGTTACGGCCATTTATCAAAACGTTCAATTTTAGTGATTGATAGCATGATAAAAATGAGCCATTGTTTTATCATGTTTAAAGCATAGAAATGAAGAAAATTTTCAATTTTTGAGATTGGATTTGGATTCCTCATAGTTTGTTACGTACTAATCGGTTACGGCCATTTATCAAAACGTTCAATTTTAGTGATTGATAGCATGATAAAAATGAGCCATTGTTTTATCATGTTTAAAGCATAGAAATAAAGAAAATTTTCAATTTTTGAGATTGGATTTGGATTTCTCATAGTTTGTTACGTACTAATCGGTTACGGCCATTTATCGAAACGTTCATTTTTAGTGATTGATAGCATGATAAAAATAAGCAACAGTTTTATCATGTTTAAGGCATAGAAATGAAGAAAATTTTCAATTTTTGAGATTGGATTTGGATTCCTCATAGTTTGTTACGTACTAATCGGTTACGGCCATTTATCAAAACGTTCAATTTTAGTGATTGATAGCATGGTAAAAATAAGCAACAGTTTTATCATGTTTAAGGCATAGAAATAAAGAAAATTTTTAATTATTTATTATGGATTTAGATTCCTCATAGTTTGTTACGTACTAATCGGTTACGGCCATTTATCAAAACGTTCAACTTTAGTGATTGATAGCATGATAAAAATGAGCCATTGTTTTATCATGTTTAAAGCATAGAAATGAAAAAAATTTTCAATTTTTGAGATTGGATTTGGATTCCTCATAGTTTGTTACGTACTAATCGGTTACGGCCATTTATCAAAACGTTCAATTTTAGTGATTGATAGCATGATAAAAATAAGCAACAGTTTTATCATGTTTAAGGCATAGAAATAAAAAAAATTTTTAATTATTTATTATGGATTTAGATTCCTCATAGTTTGTTACGTACTAATCGGTTACGGCCATTTATCAAAACGTTCAACTTTAGTGATTGATAGCATGATAAAAATAAGCCACCGTTTTATCATGTTTAAGGCATAGAAATGAAGAAAATTTTCAATTTTTGAGATTGGATTTGGATTCCTCATAGTTTGTTACGTACTAATCGGTTACGGCCATTTATCAAAACGTTCAATTTTAGTGATTGATAGCATGATAAAAATGAGCCATTGTTTTATCATGTTTAAAGCATAGAAATGAAAAAAATTTTCAATTTTTGAGATTGGATTTGGATTCCTCATAGTTTGTTACGTACTAATCGGTTACGGCCATTTATCAAAACGTTCAATTTTAGTGATTGATAGCATGATAAAAATAAGCAACAGTTTTATCATGTTTAAGGCATAGAAATAAAGAAAATTTTTAATTATTTATTATGGATTTAGATTCCTCATAGTTTGTTACGTACTAATCGGTTACGGTCATTTATCAAAACGTTCAATTTTAGTGATTGATAGCATGATAAAAATAAGCAACAGTTTTATCATGTTTAAGGCATAGAAATGAAGAAAATTTTCAATTTTTGAGATTGGATTTGGATTCCTCATAGTTTGTTACGTACTAATCGGTTACGGCCATTTATCAAAACGTTCATTTTTAGTGATTGATAGCATGATAAAAATAAGCAACAGTTTTATCATGTTTAAGGCATAGAAATGAAGAAAATTTTCAATTTTTGAGATTGGATTTGGATTCCTCATAGTTTGTTACGTACTAATCGGTTACGGCCATTTATCAAAACGTTCAATTTTAGTGATTGATAGCATGATAAAAATGAGCCATTGTTTTATCATGTTTAAAGCATAGAAATGAAAAAAATTTTCAATTTTTGAGATTGGATTTGGATTCCTCATAGTTTGTTACGTACTAATCGGTTACGGCCATTTATCAAAACGTTCAATTTTAGTGATTGATAGCATGATAAAAATAAGCAACAGTTTTATCATGTTTAAGGCATAGAAATAAAGAAAATTTTTAATTATTTATTATGGATTTAGATTCCTCATAGTTTGTTACGTACTAATCGGTTACGGTCATTTATCAAAACGTTCAATTTTAGTGATTGATAGCATGATAAAAATAAGCAACAGTTTTATCATGTTTAAGGCATAGAAATGAAGAAAATTTTCAATTTTTGAGATTGGATTTGGATTCCTCATAGTTTGTTACGTACTAATCGGTTACGGCCATTTATCAAAACGTTCATTTTTAGTGATTGATAGCATGATAAAAATAAGCAACAGTTTTATCATGTTTAAGGCATAGAAATGAAGAAAATTTTCAATTTTTGAGATTGGATTTGGATTCCTCATAGTTTGTTACGTACTAATCGGTTACGGCCATTTATCAAAACGTTCATTTTTAGTGATTGATAGCATGATAAAAATAAGCAACAGTTTTATCATGTTTAAGACATAGAAATGAAGAAAATTTTCAATTTTTGAGATTGGATTTGGATTCCTCATAGTTTGTTACGTACTAATCGGTCACGGCCATTTATCAAAACGTTCATTTTTAGTGATTGATAGCATGATAAAAATAAGCCACCGTTTTATCATGTTTAAGGCATAGAAATGAAGAAAATTTTCAATTTTCGAGATTTTATTTGGATTCCTCATAGTTTGTTACGTACTAGGCGGTCACGGCCATTTATCAAAACGTTCATTTTTAGTGATTGAGAGCATGATAAAAATAAGCAACAGTTTTATCATGTTTAAGGCATAGAAATAAAGTAAATTTTTAATTATTTATTATGGATTTAGATTCCTCATAGTTTGTTACGTACTAATCGGTTACGGTCATTTATCAAAACGTTCAATTTTAGTGATTGATAGCATGATAAAAATAAGCAACAGTTTTATCATGTTTAAGGCATAGAAATGAAGAAAATTTTCAATTTTTGAGATTGGATTTGGATTCCTCATAGTTTGTTACGTACTAATCGGTTACGGCCATTTATCAAAACGTTCATTTTTAGTGATTGATAGCATGATAAAAATAAGCAACAGTTTTATCATGTTTAAGGCATAGAAATGAAGAAAATTTTCAATTTTTGAGATTGGATTTGGATTCCTCATAGTTTGTTACGTACTAATCGGTTACGGCCATTTATCAAAACGTTCATATTTAGTGATTGATAGCATGATAAAAATAAGCAACAGTTTTATCATGTTTAAGACATAGAAATGAAGAAAATTTTCAATTTTTGAGATTGGATTTGGATTCCTCATAGTTTGTTACGTACTAATCGGTCACGGCCATTTATCAAAACGTTCATTTTTAGTGATTGATAGCATGATAAAAATAAGCCACCGTTTTATCATGTTTAAGGCATAGAAATGAAGAAAATTTTCAATTTTCGAGATTTTATTTGGATTCCTCATAGTTTGTTACGTACTAGGCGGTCACGGCCATTTATCAAAACGTTCATTTTTAGTGATTGAGAGCATGATAAAAATAAGCAACAGTTTTATCATGTTTAAGGCATAGAAATGAAGAAAATTTTCAATTTTTGAGATTTTATTTGGATTCCTCATAGTTTGTTACGTACTAGGCGGTCACGGCCATTTATCAAAACGTTCATTTTTAGTGATTGATAGCATGATAAAAATAAGCCACCGTTTTATCATGTTTAAGGCATAGAAATGAAGAAAACTTTCAATTTTTGAGATTTTATTTGGATTCCTCATAGTTTGTTACGTACTAATCGGTCACGGCCATTTATCAAAACGTTCATTTTTAGTGATTGATAGCATGATAAAAATAAGCCACCGTTTTATCATGTTTAAGGCATAGAAATGAAGAAAATTTTCAATTTTTGAGATTGGATTTGGATTCCTCATAGTTTGTTACGTACTAATCGGTTACGGCCATTTATCAAAACGTTCAATTTTAGTGATTGATAGTATGATAAAAATAAGCCACTGTTTTATCATGTTTAAGGCATAGAAATGAAGAAAATTTTCAATTTTTGAGATTGGATTTGGATTCCTCATAGTTTGTTACGTACTAATCGGTTACGGCCATTTATCAAAACGTTCAATTTTAGTGATTGATAGCATGATAAAAATGAGCCATTGTTTTATCATGTTTAAAGCATAGAAATGAAAAAAATTTTCAATTTTTGAGATTGGATTTGGATTCCTCATAGTTTGTTACGTACTAATCGGTTACGGCCATTTATCAAAACGTTCAATTTTAGTGATTGATAGCATGATAAAAATAAGCAACAGTTTTATCATGTTTAAGGCATAGAAATAAAGAAAATTTTTAATTATTTATTATGGATTTAGATTCCTCATAGTTTGTTACGTACTAATCGGTTACGGTCATTTATCAAAACGTTCAATTTTAGTGATTGATAGCATGATAAAAATAAGCAACAGTTTTATCATGTTTAAGGCATAGAAATGAAGAAAATTTTCAATTTTTGAGATTGGATTTGGATTCCTCATAGTTTGTTACGTACTAATCGGTTACGGCCATTTATCAAAACGTTCAATTTTAGTGATTGATAGCATGATAAAAATAAGCAACAGTTTTATCATGTTTAAGGCATAGAAATAAAGAAAATTTTTAATTATTTATTATGGATTTAGATTCCTCATAGTTTGTTACGTACTAATCGGTTACGGTCATTTATCAAAACGTTCAATTTCAGTGATTGATAGCATGATAAAAATAAGCAACAGTTTTATCATGTTTAAGGCATAGAAATGAAGAAAATTTTCAATTTTTGAGATTGGATTTGGATTCCTCATAGTTTGTTACGTACTAATCGGTTACGGCCATTTATCAAAACGTTCATTTTTAGTGATTGATAGCATGATAAAAATAAGCAACAGTTTTATCATGTTTAAGGCATAGAAATGAAGAAAATTTTCAATTTTTGAGATTGGATTTGGATTCCTCATAGTTTGTTACGTACTAATCGGTTACGGCCATTTATCAAAACGTTCATTTTTAGTGATTGATAGCATGATAAAAATAAGCAACAGTTTTATCATGTTTAAGACATAGAAATGAAGAAAACTTTCAATTTTTGAGATTGGATTTGGATTCCTCATAGTTTGTTACGTACTAATCGGTCACGGCCATTTATCAAAACGTTCATTTTTAGTGATTGATAGCATGATAAAAATAAGCCACCGTTTTATCATGTTTAAGGCATAGAAATGAAGAAAATTTTCAATTTTCGAGATTTTATTTGGATTCCTCATAGTTTGTTACGTACTAGGCGGTCACGGCCATTTATCAAAACGTTCATTTTTAGTGATTGAGAGCATGATAAAAATAAGCAACAGTTTTATCATGTTTAAGGCATAGAAATAAAGAAAATTTTTAATTATTTATTATGGATTTAGATTCCTCATAGTTTGTTACGTACTAATCGGTTACGGTCATTTATCAAAACGTTCAATTTTAGTGATTGATAGCATGATAAAAATAAGCAACAGTTTTATCATGTTTAAGGCATAGAAATGAAGAAAATTTTCAATTTTTGAGATTGGATTTGGATTCCTCATAGTTTGTTACGTACTAATCGGTTACGGCCATTTATCAAAACGTTCATTTTTAGTGATTGATAGCATGATAAAAATAAGCAACAGTTTTATCATGTTTAAGGCATAGAAATGAAGAAAATTTTCAATTTTTGAGATTGGATTTGGATTCCTCATAGTTTGTTACGTACTAATCGGTTACGGCCATTTATCAAAACGTTCATATTTAGTGATTGATAGCATGATAAAAATAAGCAACAGTTTTATCATGTTTAAGACATAGAAATGAAGAAAATTTTCAATTTTTGAGATTGGATTTGGATTCCTCATAGTTTGTTACGTACTAATCGGTCACGGCCATTTATCAAAACGTTCATTTTTAGTGATTGATAGCATGATAAAAATAAGCCACCGTTTTATCATGTTTAAGGCATAGAAATGAAGAAAATTTTCAATTTTCGAGATTTTATTTGGATTCCTCATAGTTTGTTACGTACTAGGCGGTCACGGCCATTTATCAAAACGTTCATTTTTAGTGATTGAGAGCATGATAAAAATAAGCAACAGTTTTATCATGTTTAAGGCATAGAAATGAAGAAAATTTTCAATTTTTGAGATTTTATTTGGATTCCTCATAGTTTGTTACGTACTAGGCGGTCACGGCCATTTATCAAAACGTTCATTTTTAGTGATTGATAGCATGATAAAAATAAGCCACCGTTTTATCATGTTTAAGGCATAGAAATGAAGAAAACTTTCAATTTTTGAGATTTTATTTGGATTCCTCATAGTTTGTTACGTACTAATCGGTCACGGCCATTTATCAAAACGTTCATTTTTAGTGATTGATAGCATGATAAAAATAAGCCACCGTTTTATCATGTTTAAGGCATAGAAATGAAGAAAATTTTCAATTTTTGAGATTGGATTTGGATTCCTCATAGTTTGTTACGTACTAATCGGTTACGGCCATTTATCAAAACGTTCAATTTTAGTGATTGATAGTATGATAAAAATAAGCCACTGTTTTATCATGTTTAAGGCATAGAAATGAAGAAAATTTTCAATTTTCGAGATTGGATTTGGATTCCTCATAGTTTGTTACGTACTAATCGGTTACGGCCATTTATCAAAACGTTCAATTTTAGTGATTGATAGCATGATAAAAATGAGCCATTGTTTTATCATGTTTAAAGCATAGAAATGAAAAAAATTTTCAATTTTTGAGATTGGATTTGGATTCCTCATAGTTTGTTACGTACTAATCGGTTACGGCCATTTATCAAAACGTTCAATTTTAGTGATTGATAGCATGATAAAAATAAGCAACAGTTTTATCATGTTTAAGGCATAGAAATAAAGAAAATTTTTAATTATTTATTATGGATTTAGATTCCTCATAGTTTGTTACGTACTAATCGGTTACGGTCATTTATCAAAACGTTCAATTTTAGTGATTGATAGCATGATAAAAATAAGCAACAGTTTTATCATGTTTAAGGCATAGAAATGAAGAAAATTTTCAATTTTTGAGATTGGATTTGGATTCCTCATAGTTTGTTACGTACTAATCGGTTACGGCCATTTATCAAAACGTTCATTTTTAGTGATTGATAGCATGATAAAAATAAGCAACAGTTTTATCATGTTTAAGGCATAGAAATGAAGAAAATTTTCAATTTTTGAGATTGGATTTGGATTCCTCATAGTTTGTTACGTACTAATCGGTTACGGCCATTTATCAAAACGTTCATTTTTAGTGATTGATAGCATGATAAAAATAAGCCACCGTTTTATCATGTTTAAGGCATAGAAATGAAGAAAATTTTCAATTTTCGAGATTTTATTTGGATTCCTCATAGTTTGTTACGTACTAGGCGGTCACGGCCATTTATCAAAACGTTCATTTTTAGTGATTGAGAGCATGATAAAAATAAGCAACAGTTTTATCATGTTTAAGGCATAGAAATGAAGAAAATTTTCAATTTTTGAGATTTTATTTGGATTCCTCATAGTTTGTTACGTACTAGGCGGTCACGGCCATTTATCAAAACGTTCATTTTTAGTGATTGATAGCATGATAAAAATAAGCCACCGTTTTATCATGTTTAAGGCATAGAAATGAAGAAAATTTTCAATTTTTGAGATTTTATTTGGATTCCTCATAGTTTGTTACGTACTAATCGGTCACGGCCATTTATCAAAACGTTCATTTTTAGTGATTGATAGCATGATAAAAATAAGCAACAGTTTTATCATGTTTAAGGCATAGAAATGAAGAAAATTTTCAATTTTCGAGATTTTATTTGGATTCCTCATAGTTTGTTACGTACTAGGCGGTCACGGCCATTTATCAAAACGTTCATTTTTAGTGATTGATAGCATGATAAAAATAAGCCACCGTTTTATCATGTTTAAGGCATAGAAATGAAGAAAATTTTCAATTTTTGAGATTGGATTTGGATTCCTCATAGTTTGTTACGTACTAATCGGTTACGGCCATTTATCAAAACGTTCAATTTTAGTGATTGATAGCATGATAAAAATAAGCAACAGTTTCATCATGTTTAAGGCATAGAAATGAAGAAAATTTTCAATTTTTGAGATTGGATTTGGATTCCTCTTAGTTTGTTTCATACTAATCGGTTACGGCCATTTAAGCCTCGCCACTATGTTCAGAAACCCAAAGTTTTGGGTTTAAAGAGATGAAAAAATAGCATATTTTTAAGAAAAATCTTTAAAAAAAAGCAAAAAAAGTGTAGTAATTCTGTCAGTTTTTCAATAAATTATGCTGATTTTTGATGAAAACACGAAGGAATTGAATTTTTTCATGCGCCTCTATTATGGTCAGAGGGTACGCATTTATTAAAACTTGCAAAAATAATTTTTACGGTAGTTAATTGAAAGTGATTATAATTTTTTTTTTACAGGATCTTACTTTCTACTCGTAGAAACAAGTCTACGCGTCAATCCCGTAAAAACAGGTCTATGCGTCGACGTCGAAGAATCTAATCTCTCTGTCTTCTTTCATCTGTCTCCCGCTATCTTGTGTATACCCGGCTCATTCTTCTCGTTCTTCGTATTTTCATTTTTATTTGTGTCTCATACTCTTCGAATTGTCCATTTTCACTGATTTTTGAATTTTAATTATTCCAGCCAAGAATTTTTCTTTCCGTTCTGATTCTGAAAATCTCCCGCTCTGTTGTGTACTACATATAACTTTCCAGTGATTTTTTCACATGACTTGTGAACTTTAAGCTTTCAAACTTTTTCAATGTTCTCTCACTTATTAGCCTATTTATTTTGAATTCCATTCCTTCAAGCTTGTAGGAAAAGTTGAAGATTTTGTCTTATCAAATTGGCCGGTAATTCTTTCCTTCTCCCAGTTTTTTCTTGTTTTCCCTGTGCCTTGATTATTTTTTTCCGACAATGAGTTCATTACACCATTGGTGACTGAGGATTCACTATATGTTAATTTTTTAATACAGAAAAATTTTGCAAATTTTAAATGTCAGAAGCTGAATTCATCGGGAAGATTTTCAAAATCTCGATTCAACAATTTTTAGAAAATGAATAAGAAATTTCACTTTTATTTTCAAAGCATTTTCAAAGAAAATTTATTTCTACAAAAATTTTGCAAATACATCGTTCAGCCAGTAATTGCGTAACCAAGTCCCTTGCCTAGTTTTTGGTTTCCATCTGTCTAAAAATTTTCTCGAAAAAAAAAGAGCAAAGAACAGATTTGTTTTATATTTTCCTTTTTTTCTCTATGATGGTGGTTTGGTTTGTTGAAATTGAAGCTGAGCGAGGAGAATTCTAAAAAGTGA
Source organism: Caenorhabditis doughertyi (assembly GCA_963572265.1). Taxonomy (NCBI): domain Eukaryota; kingdom Metazoa; phylum Nematoda; class Chromadorea; order Rhabditida; family Rhabditidae; genus Caenorhabditis; species Caenorhabditis doughertyi. Next base: position 1,222,433 of record OY751558.1, read on the forward strand.
GTAGTTTCTACACTGATTAATGTTAAGGACCAAGTTCCACAGCACAAGCAATGTTAAGCAATCATAGAAGATTGCTCGACGAGAGAAGCTGACGAAGAAAAAACAAATTCACGAAAACTAAATGAATAAAATTTGGAAAATTTACAAAACTTTATGATTATCACCATTTAAAAGCACATAAAAAGTTGTGTAGACGCTTTGTCAATTTTGAAAAAGAAAGATAAGGTAGGCGCCTCTATGCCTCTGAATGTTGAAAAAGAAGATAAGAACAGTAAATTGAAAATTGAAAACTACTGAGGCATTAACTTCAAAAATGGTTGAAACAGAAACTGACTGAGCGTTTCCCTTAGTCATCACATATATAGGTCAACAGATTATATCACTGCAATCAGCAAATCAATTTGTCCATATGTACCAAAAGACAGTTCCCAAAGACCACCCTGGACTGAAATCTACAGGTATCACATATATAGGTCAACTGATATCATAAATGAAATAAGCTACCTCAATTACCCCCAATGCAAAGTCACGGTTCCTCAGGTCCACCGGGAGCATGAATAATCAGGCATCACATATATAGGTCAGATGAACTTTTGAACGAAATCAGCAACTCCAGTTTTCCCCATGTACCAAATGACAGTTCCCGAGGACTACTCTAAGCTAAAATTCTCAGGCATCACATATCTAGGTCAACAAACATTTTCAATGAAATAAGCTACCTCAATTACCTTACAGTACTAACTCCCAGCCCCCAGGAACCAAAGGGAGTTGAAATCGTCAGGCATCACATATATAGGTCAGCTGGTGTTATCACTGAAATCAGCAAACCAAGTTGTCTTCATGTACCAAAGGACAGTTGCGGAGGACCTCCCTGGACTGAAATCGTCAGGCATCACATGTCTAGGTCAACGGGCCTTTTCAATGAAATCAGCTACCTCAATTACCCCAAAGTACTAACTCCCAGCCCCCAGGGACCAACGGGAGCCAAAATCCTCAGGCATCACATATATAGGTCAACTGATGTCAGAAATGAAATCAGCGACCTCAATTACCCCCAAGTGCCAAGTAACAACTCTCAGGGACCAACGGGAGCCGAAATCCTCAGGCATCACATATATAGGTCAACGGATACCAGAAATGAAATCAGCAACCTCAATTACCCCCAAGTGCCAAGTGACAGCCCCCAGGGTCCAACGGCAGCTGAAATCCTCAGGCATCACATATATAGGTCAACGGACACCAGAAACGTAATCAGCTACCTCAGTTACCCCACAGTACTAACTCATAGCCCCCAGGGACCAACAGGAGCCAAAACGTAAAAAAGGAGAAATCCCGTCCTGTCCCAGAGGCCGAGGTCATACGTGGCAAGGTCATACGTGGCAAGGTCATACGTGGCAAGGTCGATGACGGGGCAAAACATCAGAAAAAATTCATTACCTGCTCTATCAGGACAAATTCTGGTGACCAACCAACGTCGTCAAACTTCAATTTGTAAAATGGTGAGTTCCAGGCCTTTTGTTCCCGCACCGTCCACTTTTAAGTGGGGAAAATGGGGTTTTTTGGTCATTTTCAGACGCTTTTTCAAGCGGTTTTTAGGTAGAAATGTGGGAATTTTATGAAGGGAATGGGTAGAGGGATAGTCAATAAGTATTATCAGTGGGCTATTTTGTGAAAAATATGGGTCATTGTCGGCTGGGAAGCCGGCTCCAGAGGAAACTTAGGAAAAATGAGAAAAAGTGGGCTTGGTTTAGCGTTAAAAAAGTGGGTTTAAAATGGGAATTTCGGAGAATTGAAAAATGGGATGGGTAGGGGATAGGGTAACAAGTATTTTGGGAATTAAAAAATACCAAAATGTGGGTCATTGTTGCCTGACAGCCATCAAAAAAAAAGAAATTTTCATTTTCAGTCTTTCCCTATCCCGAGTCTTCAACAAGAAGAGGAGCTCGCAAGAGCTATTGAGTCTCGACAGGAAATTCGTGAAAAGACTGTTTCTCTTCGCAAGAAGGTTCTTGAAACGCAACTTCTTAGTCATTGGTTTGACTTCATGGTGTACAAAGAAGAGCATCCACAAGAGTTGATGGATAAACGAATTGAGATGGTGAGTGCACTGCAAAAATATACAAATTTGGTAAATCAATAATTACAGATGCAGAAGGAAATGGGGTCTCAGGGAATGGAGACGTTCGATCAAGAATTGGCAAAGGCTTTGGAGGATGAAAAAGAAGAAGACGAGAAGAAGGAGGAAGGAGATGACGAAAAGAAGGATCTGAAGTGATCTACTTGAAATGGGATTAATTGAATGAAATATTGTGTAGTCTCTTGTTCTTATAAAAAAAAACAAAAAAAAACAAATGAAAAATACAAATAAACAATATAAACTTAGAAAAGGAATTAGAAAAGGAATCTGGAATGCTAATTTCTCTGGAACTTTCTGGAAATCCAATTTTTTTCTGAAATTTGCTGGAATTCTATTTTTCTGGAATTTTCTGGAATTCCTCATTCTTCTGGAATTTTCTGGAACTCCATTTTTTTCTGAAATTTTCTGGAACTCCAATTTTTTCTGGAATTTTCTGGAACTCCAATTTTTTTTTTGGAATTTTCTGAAAATCCAATTTTATCTGAATTTTTCTGGAAATCCAATTTTTTCTGGAATTTTCTGGAATTCCTTATTCTTTTGGAATTTTTTGGAATTCCATTTTTTTTTCTGAAATTTTCTGTAACTCCAATTTTTTTTTTGGAATTTTCTGGAAATCCAATTTTTTCTGGAATTTTCTGGAACTCCTTATTCTTTTGGTATTTTTTGGAATTCCATATTTTTTCTGGAATTTTCAGGAACTCCAATTTTCTCTGGAATTTTCTGGAATTCTATTTTTTCTGGAATTTTCTGGAACTCCTTATTCTTTTGGTATTTTTTGGAATTCCATATTTTTTCTGGAATTTTCTGGAACTCCAATTTTCTCTGCGTTTCTCTTCGCAAGAAGGTTCTTGAAACGCAATTTCTCAGTCATTGGTTTGACTTCATGGAGTACAAAGAAGAGCATCCACAAGAGTTGATGGATAAACGAATTGAGATGGTGAGTGCACTGCAAAAATATACAAATTTGGTGAATCAATAATTACAGATGCAGAAGGAAATGGGGTCTCAGGGAATGGAGACGTTCGATCAAGAATTGGCGAAGGCTTTGGAGGATGAAAAAGAAGAAAACGAGAAGAAGGAGGAAGGAGCTGAGGAGAAGAAGGATCTGAAGTGATCTACTTGAAATGGTATTAATTGAATGAAATATTGTGTAGTCTCTTGTTCTAATTAAAAAAAAAACAAAAAAAAACAAATGAAAAATACAAATAAACAATATAAACCTAGAATAGGAATTAGAAAAGGAATCTGGAATTCTAATTTCTCTGGAATTTTCTGGAATTCCTCATTCTTCTGGAATATTCTAGAAATCCAATTTTTTCTGGAATTTTCTCGAAATCTAATTTTTCTGAAATTTTCTGGAACTCCAGTTTTTTCTGGAATTTTCTGGAATTCCTTATTCTTTTGGAATTTTCTGGAAATCCAGTTTTAGCTGGAATTGTCTGGAATTCCATATTTTTCTAAAATTTTCTGGAACTCCAGATTTTTTTCGAATTTTCTGGAATTTCTTATTCTTTTGGAATTTTCTGGAAATCTAATTTTTTCTGGAATTTTCTAGAAATCCAATTTTATCTGGAAATTTCTGGAATTCCTTATTCTTTTGGAATTTTCTGAAAATCCAATTTTATCTGAATTTTTCTGAAAATCCAATTCTTTCTGAAATTTTCTGGAACTCCAATTTTTGCTGGAATTGTCTGGAATTCCTTATTCTTTTGGAATTTTTTGGAATTCCATTTTTTTTTTCTGAAATTTTCTGTAACTCCAATTTTTTTTTGGAATTTTCTGGAAATCCAATTTTTTCTGGAATTTTTTGAAAATCCAATTTTTTCTGGAATTTTCTGGAACTCCAGTTTTTTCTGGAATTTTCTGGAACTCCTTATTCTTTTGGTATTTTTTGGAATTCCATTTTTTTTCTGGAATTTTCTGGAACTCCAATTTTTTCTGGAATTTTCTGGAACTCCAATTTTTTCTGGAATTTTCTGGAACTCCAATTTCATCTGAATTTTTCTGGAAATCCAATTCTTTCTGAAATTTTCTGGAACTCCAATTTTCGCTGGAATTGTCTGGAATTCCTTATTCTTTTGGAATTTTCTGGAATTCTATTTTTTCTGGAATTTTCTGGAATTCCTTATTCTTCTGGATTTTTTTGGGAATCCAATTTTTTTTCAACTTTCTGGAACTCCGATTTTTGTTTCAATTTTCTGGAATTTAAATTTTTTCTGGAATTTTCTGGAACTCCAATTTTTTATGGAATTTTCTGGAAATCCAATTTTTCTGAAATTTTCTGGAACTCTAATTTTCTCTGGAATTTTCTGGAATTTCTTATTCTTTTGGAATTTTCTGGAAATCTAATTTTTTCTGGAATTTTCTAGAAATCCAATTTTATCTGGAAATTTCTGGAATTCCTTATTCTTTTGGAATTTTCGAAAATCCAATTTTATCTGAATTTTTCTGGAAATCCAATTCTTTCTGGAAATTTCTGGAACTCCAATTTTTGCTGGAATTGTCTGGAATTCCTTATTCTTTTGGAATTTTTTGGAATCCCATTTTTTTTTTCTGAAATTTTCTGTAACTCCAATTTTTTTTTTGGAATTTTCTGGAAATCCAATTTTTTCTGGAATTTTTTGAAAATTCAATTTTTTCTGGAATTTTCTGGAACTCCTTATTCTTTTGGTATTTTTTGGAATTCCATATTTTTTCTGGAATTTTCTGGAACTCCAATTTTTTATGGAATTTTCTGGAAATCCAATTTTTCTGAAATTTTCTGGAACTCTAATTTTCTCTGGAATTTTCTGGAATTTCTTATTCTTTTGGAATTTTCTGGAAATCTAATTTTTTCTGGAATTTTCTAGAAATCCAATTTTATCTGGAAATTTCTGGAATTCCTTATTCTTTTGGAATTTTCGAAAATCCAATTTTATCTGAATTTTTCTGGAAATCCAATTCTTTCTGGAAATTTCTGGAACTCCAATTTTTGCTGGAATTGTCTGGAATTCCTTATTCTTTTGGAATTTTCTGGAATCCCATTTTTTTTTTCTGAAATTTTCTGTAACTCCAATTTTTTTTTTGGAATTTTCTGGAAATCCAATTTTTTCTGGAATTTTTTGAAAATTCAATTTTTTCTGGAATTTTCTGGAACTCCTTATTCTTTTGGTATTTTTTGGAATTCCATATTTTTTCTGGAATTTTCTGGAACTCCAATTTTTGCTGGAATTGTCTGGAATTCCTTATTCTTTTGGAATTTTCTGGAATTCTATTTTTTCTGGAATTTTCTGTAATTCCTTATTCTTCTGGATTTTTTTGGGAATCCAATTTTCTTTCAACTTTCTGGAACTCCGATTTTTGTTTCAATTTTCTGGAATTCAAATTTTTTCTGGAATTTTCTGGAAATCCAATTTTTCTGAAATTTTCTGGAACTCTAATTTTCTCTGGAATTTTCTGGAATTTCTTATTCTTTTGGAATTTTCTGGAAATCTAATTTTTTCTGGAATTTTCTAGAAATCCAATTTTATCTGGAAATTTCTGGAATTCCTTATTCTTTTGGAATTTTCTGGAACTCCAGATTTTTTTCGAATTTTCTGGAATTTCTTATTCTTTTGGAATTTTCTGGAAATCCAGTTTTAGCTGGAATTGTCTGGAATTCCATATTTTTCTAAAATTTTCTGGAACTCCAGTTTTTTTTCGAATTTTCTGGAATTTCTTATTCTTTTTGAATTTTCTGAAAATCTAATTTTTTCTGGAATTTTCTAGAAATCCAATTTTATCTGGAAATTTCTGGAATTCCTTATTCTTTTGGAATTTTCTGAAAATCCAATTTTATCTGAATTTTTCTGGAAATCCAATTCTTTCTGAAATTTTCTGGAACTCCAATTTTTGCTGGAATTGTCTGGAATTCCTTATTCTTTTGGAATTTTTCGGAATTCCATTTTTTTTTTTCTGAAATTTTCTGTAACTCCAATTTTTTTTTTGGAATTTTCTGGAAATCCAATTTTTTCTGGAATTTTTTGAAAATCCAATTTTTTCTGGAATTTTCTGGAACTCCAGTTTTTTCTGGAATTTTCTGGAACTCCTTATTCTTTTGGTATTTTTTGGAATTCCATATTTTTTCTGGAATTTTCTGGAACTCCAATTTTCAAGCTATTTTCTTTCTATGTTATGTAAGCCTATCTTTTACATAATTTGTTGATTCATGACTTTAAAAAAAACTGCTCTGTTTGTACCTGATTTTTTAAAAGTAATAAAAGTAATAATTTTTTAATGAAGTTAAATTGAATATTTTTCAATAAAATTCATTTCTCTCTTACTCAGGTAGTGTTCCTTTCTTTCTGACTATTCTTAGGGTAAATAGAGTGAAAAATTAGGTATTCTTGGAAATTCAATAACTCCATCAAAGCTTCCTGAGAGTCAAAGATGTAATCAGGAGACACTTTGGGTGCTAAAATTAAAAATGAGGTATTCTTATGTGTTCGAATTATCTATCATTGTCCTCTAGGATTAACGAAGCTTTAGTCAATTTTATTCCAATCTTCCGTGTGATTTGCTCTTTTTTCCTTGGTCCCATCAATTTTTTATTGTTTTGTGAATCTGAAAAAACTTATCTTCAGGACAAAGCTTGCTCTGATGTGACTTCTTCTCATACGAGGTGCACATTTTTTGTGACAGAAGGCGGAGGACCAAGTGTTTCTAGAGCAGTGTCTATAGTCATTTCAATCAGATGTGAGTAAAAATCGGGTAACAATAGTAAAAATTTTTTCGTTTTTTTAGCAATGCTTCATTCACAATGAAAGACGGCGAATAAATTGAATATAATATACATTTAGTTGATATTGGGAAAAATCTTGTGAGACAACCTAACACACGGTCGTCAGAAAAAAGAGTAGAATGAAGAAATCATTAGATGACGAGCGGTATTTATATGGGAACTCTTCCGATCGGTCCCACAGACCACGCCCACCTCCCTTTTTTATCCCTCCCGCTCGTCTCTGCTACCCAACGGGAGGCCTCTTGCATTATTGCGGTCCTCCCCACCTGTGTTCTTTTGGTTGACCGTTAGAGGGCGGGAAAAGGCGGAGGTCCGTATGTAATCCCTTTTTGATTCACCCGACAAAATTGTAGAGAGCTAGGTTGAGGTTGAGGTGTTTTTGTTAACTGGGGCCAAACCAGATTTATGTGAAAGTCGTATTTTGAATTTTTCAGCTTGATTAAACATTTTTTTTCTAAATCAAAAGAAAATAAAATTTTAAAATAGAAAAAAAATTCTCCAATCTCAACTTTTCAAGTTTCAAATGAACAAATAAAGTAAGTGGTTTTAAGGATGTGAATTTAAACTTTCCTTTTCCAAAAAAACTCTGGAATTCCAATTTTCTAAAAAGCGTTGTAGTTCGAGTTTTCAAAAATCAAAAGCAGAAATATGACTTTCTATTCAAGAATATTCTGAATATCGCACTTTCAAAGAAAAGCAAGAATTTTCAAAAAAAGGCGACATTATTTTCCATTATTTTTCAGAAATTTTGAAAAAAAAAGGCGCGAGCTCCAGTTTTCTTATAAACCCAGGAGACCAAATTTTCGAATAGAGCGAAAAATCAAGTTTACTTTTTTTGAAAACCTTTATATACTCAGCTCTAAAATTGGTAAGAACTTCCGAAAAGGGCGGTGTTTCAAAACTACCATGAGACAGTAGTTCAAATTACAACAAATTCCTAGGTATTTGATTTTTAGTTCTCTAGAAGTTCCGGATCTTAAATTTTCGAACCGAGTGTGAATTTGAGTTCACCTTTTGTCGATGCAGAACTATGAAAGGTTGTTTTGGGTTCCGAAAACAGAAAACATAACTATGGAATTACGAGTTCTGAGTTTTGTGAAAGTGGCATTAGGCGTTATCAAAAATGAGTATTCGCGTTTTTTTTGTGTAGTAACCAACCGCAGAGCAAAATAAACGCGGGAAAGTTTTCAAAGGGAAAACCTTCTTATACAATACTAATTGGTAGTAACATTAAAAATTATTGATAATTTCATGATAGTCTTGAAAATATAGAAAAAACAACAGAACAAAAAAAAACAAAAAACATTGATTATTGGTAACAGAAGAATTCAAGATAAGTACTTGAGACAACAGAATCAGGAATAAAAGGATAATAAAATTCAGAACTTCTTGGCTTTTTCTGGACCGCACCCCCTTTTCCATTTCTTCTGTGGCACCTTTCGATTGGTGTTGAATTTGATGTTGGTTGCGGTGCTGATGAGTATGGACTTGGAGTGGATCCCTGGAAAATAAAGTTTTCGTGGTGTGACTTAAAATTTTCCGAACCTTTCTAACCCAAATTTTTAAAATCAGCTCATCTAGACCTTTTTTGAGTAAATTCTTGACTAGCCTAGCTCAGTTTTTTTTTAGTGATGAGAAACATTTCGAAATTGAGCTAGACTAGTCATGATACTCAAATGAAACGTCTCAACGAGCTGAATTCAAAAAATCAATTCCATGGGTCTCTAGTGGAAATTGAAAAGGCTACGGTAGACAAAACTTACCAGAATCGATCTCAGTTTTTCCAGAATCGTAGTTTTTTTTTCACTCTTCTTATACCAGTCATATTTTCTTGTGTGTTCGGTTCTGGGGTCCAATTCCTTCACAAAAATTTTGGCATATTCCAAAAGTTTGGGATTCATTTGGCATGCAAAATAAAAGTTTCTATTTCAACTTTTTTCAAAAAAAGTACCTCTGTCTGGTTTCAGCCCTGGAATCAGAATGTTCTCCACATTGCAATACATGATATCCCAGAATCCACGGAAAAGATGTTTGTCGTTATCATGGTAGTGGAGAGTGGTTTCTTCCAGTTTCCTGGTGCTGAAAATTTTTTAGATGGTCAGCTTTCTTTAGAGCTACATTAACCTCACGAACACAAAATTTTTGAGCTCATCTCGCTGAGATCTTACATTTGAGTATTATCATGACTAGTCTAGCTTCCTTCTGAAACCTGGGTCAGGGACGCAGTCACTCTCATTTCTCTGCACTCTGACCAAGGATTTCAAATGAATGGGCAAAGCCTAGTCATGATTATATTTGTTTGAAAACCCTTGGCAAGCTGAGTTCAAATATATTACTTCTGTGAAGACAACGATAATTTTTTTCTTTAAAAGTTGAAAAATATTTTTTTCAAAAAAAAAAAGTTTTTCTGAAAACCTGTTGTGATTATACTCATTCGACGAGTCTTGACGACCTGATCTCAAATTTTTGACTCAAAACTCACCCAAACTGGCGCTGGAAGAACTGCTCCATCAAAAAGTTTCCTCCAATGACAATGGAATTTTCTGGGGTATAGACAAAATGAAGCCATCCAGAAGGCAACATTTCCGTCTCGCCGCCATTAACTTCAATTCTATTCCACTGATCTGCTAATTGTTCAATAATGAGAACATTTTTTTGGCATATTTTTTTGGGATTCATTTGGCCTGCAATAAAAAATTTCTATTCCAAACTTTTTCAAAAAAAAAACCTCTCTCTGGTTTCAGCCCTGGAATCAGAATGTCCTCCACATAGCAATACATGACATCCCAGAAGCCACGGAAAAGATGTGTGTCGTTATCATGGTAGTGGAGAGTGGCTTCTTTCAGTTTGGTGGTGCTGAAAGTTGTTCTGACTTAGATGATCACCTTTTCTGGAGAAAAAATATTTCGTAACCTAACGAAATCTAAATTTTTGAGCTCATCTCGTTGAGACCTTTCATTTGAGTATAATCATGACTAGTCTAGCTTCATTTTGAAACCTGGATCAGGGACGCAGTCACTCTCATTTCTCAGCACTCTGACCAGGATTTTCAAAAAAAAAATGAGCGGAGCCTAGTCATGATTTATTCGTTTGAAAGCCCTTGACGAGCTGAGTTCAAATATATTACTTTTGTGAAGACAACGATAATTTTTTTCTTTTAAAGTTGAAAAAAAAATATTATTTCCAAAAAAAATGTTTTCTGAAAACCTGCTCTGATTATACTCATTCGACGCGTTTTGATGCGCTGATCCCAAGCTTTTGACTCAAAACTCACTCAAACTGGCGCTGGAAGAACTGCTCCATCAAAAAGTTTCCTCCAATGACAATGGAATCTTCTGGGGTATAGACAAAATGAAGCCATCCAGAAGGCAACATTGCTTCTTCGCCTGCATTAATTTCAATTCTCAAATAAACTGAATAGTAATGTGCATTTGTGATAGAAATTGTGATGATATTGTAAAAAATCCTGAAGACAACCTAACACACGGTTGTCAAAAAAGTTGGGAAACGAATAGAATGAAGACATCCTTGGCTGACGAGCAGTGTTCATATGGGAACTCTTCCGACCGATCCAAAAGACCACGCCCATCCCCTTTTTCATCCCTCCCGCTTGCCTCCGCCACCCAGCAGAAGGCCTCCTAGAAAATTGCGGTCCTCCTCCTCTGTTCTTTCGGTTAGCCGGCAGAGGGCGGGAAAAGGCAGAGGTCCGTATGTTTATTTTCTTTTTGATTAACCCGACAAAATTGTAGTGAGCTAGGTTGAGGTTGAGGTGTTTTTGTTCACAAATTCTCTGGGGACTTGTTTCCTGTTTTAAAAATCGACACCGAGTTTTGCTTTGTCCTAAATATTCTATTTCTTACCTGTTTTCTGCGTTGTGAGGATCCAAATGGATTTTTTATGTCAGTTTTAAGGTTTTTCAACAATGCTATTTCCAATTTTAGGTTTTCCTTTTCTCCAGAAAAATTTCATCACTTGATTTCCCCTTTTCCTGAAATTTTCAGGAACGTCTCGTTTTTTTCAGTTTTTCCCAATCTTAAAAAATTTAGCAAATAATAAAAAGCTTGTACCTTGATTTTTTGTAAAGCAATTTTTCAAAAAGAAAAAACTTAGCCTTGGTACTCGTCGAGTCATGAACAAAGTTTTTTTTTTGCTAAATTCTGTCAAATGTGCCCCTCAAACTTTTAGCTGAAGTCTAAATGGTAAAAATGAACTACATATATGTAATCGGCACAGTTTTGGATTCTAAAGAACCAAAAACTCAAGTATAAACCCTTCTTTTTGTTTTTAATTTTCCCTAGACAGCTGCAAGAGTTCACTCTTTTTTTCAATTCTTCCCCAGACAGGAAAAAATAATCTTTCGGAAAACCCGAGCAGGTAAGAATCTTCCCGTTCCACAAGAGTGAGGGGGAATCGGATTAAGGACGACAGGTGTACGATTTGAGGTGAATTGGACACAATCCAAACGAGACCTGCCCCCCCCCCCCTCTCTCACTTTCCTTTGAAGACTAGGTCTCCCATCATCATTCCATGTCATTTTCTTCTTCATTTTCTTAATTTCTCTTTTTTTTTCTCGATTTCTAACATAATTTTCTTAATTTTCAGTCATTTCACAATATGGCGACGCGAAGTGATATTGATCTTACGTTGGGATATTAAGACAAGATCTGCACCAAAAGTTTGTCGTCGTATGAGCACTGTTGGAGTCCCACCAACTAGATTTGCAAAAATGGGCTAAGAGGAAAGAGAAGAAGTTGTGTTTAAGCACGAAGATAACATCGAAAGAGCCGAAGAAAAGCTGGAAGAAGTCCAGAAGGCTTATCAAGCTGCTCAGGAAGCGACAAAAAGTGTTGGAGAGGTTCTGGAGATAGTAAGAAATTCCTTGGCAACGACTCAAGAAGCCGTCAAAAAAGCAGAGGAAGCCTACAAAAAGACTCAAGAAACCGAGGAAAAGACGAAAGGATTGTTTGAAGAAGCCACCGAGGCTCTCGAAAGTGCTGAAACTGGACTAGAAAGGTGTAAAAAAGACTTGGTTAGTGAATCAATAAACGTTTTTTGCATCTAAATCCATTAATTTACAGGAGAAGCAGGAAAGATTGGATGCCAAAGAGAAGCAGAGGAAGGAAGCAATTGCGATGAATGAACTAGCGTAAAAGAAGCGCAAGCAATAATCTGTTGTTCACATTTTGTGATTTAATAATATATGGCCTAAAAATTGAATGTGTTTTCAGTTAATTATACATTTTCTGATAATAAAGTTAATCAAACTTCTAGTTTTTCACTTCCATAAATACTTTGATTTGGAAATGTAGGGTGGTCGTTGGTAATACTTGGCAGTGTGCCAAATGACTATCCTCTCATTTATTCTCCATAGCCAGCTGGTTTGGTGAGATTCTTTGTGACGTCTCATCGTTTACCGTCAGCCGTTTGGTTAGGGTAATTAGAATTGTGAGGAAGATAAAGATGAGGATAATGATTTGTCTAGGAATTGTCACGTGGTATGGGAAGACTCACACCGCATCTGTTTTAGTATTTATCATCAGGTTGGTCAGAAAGAAATGAGCGCCGAACTTTTTTTCGAACCTGTGTATCTCGGCTGGAATCAAAGATACGAAAACGTAATCAATTGGTGAAATGTGTAAAATTTTATGGTCAACATTTTCTTAGTTGGCCACTTCTTGATATCGCTAACTCTAGCTGAGATATGTAGATTTGCCTGAACTTTTTATTTTTTTCCGACCAACCTAATACACTGCTCGACATAATTATAGGTCCACTTGTTTTTTCGACTTTACTCAAAAGTTAGAAACTTTTTCAAATTCTGTCTTCGGTTGGTAAATGACCCTCCAGGAGGGTCAATTCATGAAAAAAATCCCGATTGAAATCTCTTATTTTGTGGATGAAATCCCACTTTATCGAAAAATAACCCTCTGGCAATTGAACATAATTATAGGTCCACTTGAAAATAACGTTACAGAATCAAAATTTTCTTCAGAAAACATGGGCAAATTGCATAAATCTATCAATTAGATATCTGTTAGTTGATTTAAAACAAATTTGAGAAAAATCGAATTGTCAGTGGATCAAGAATGTTGAATTTTCACTTTTTTTGAGAAAATTATTTTTGAGAGTCGGAATCATCATGATAGTTTCAAATATGTATTAGCATGTCAATTTTGACAATTTAGCCAAGTTTCAGACGAAAATATTAAAAATTACCCGGTTTATGCAAGTTTTCGTAAGTTGTCTCCAAAAAAAAAGAGTGAAAATCCATGCAAAAATGGTGAAATCTCATTTACCAACCGAAGACAGGATTTGAAAAAGTTTCTAACTTTTGAGAAAAGTCGAAAAAACAAGTGGACATATAATTATGTTGAGCAGTGTAGTTCTTTGAAACGGCGTGAAGATTCACTGCAAACCAAGATATTCTCACTTAAAAAACGCTTTTTATGAATTATATCATAGACTAATTATGGTGAGGCCAAAGTAAAAAAAAAAACAGCAGGTTATATTGCTTGCACGGGTGCTGCGCCCTATGTGCTCTACTGCACACAATACATGATTTTCCACTTTCGTTGCCAAATTGCATTTTTCAAAATAGTTAAAATAATGTTTCTAGGAGTGATAAGGATTTTTGTAACATTTTCGGCAAAAATTAAAAAAAAAATTTGGTCACCAAAATCTGAATTTCAGAGAGCCATTTTTCAACTAAGTGCAGTAGAGCGCATATAGCGCAGCACCCGTACAAGAAATAGCTCTACCTCTTTTTTTTTAAGAAGAATGTGCCTACTGGAATTGCTTTTTTGCAAAACCATAATGGAACGAGAGAAAATTGTCAATTATGAAATGAAAATCGAAAAACCCACATCTTTTCATCAAAAATATATACATTTATTTCAAATTTTTCACATTGAATAATAGTTCACTGATCTCTTAATTCTCTCCATAACAACTTTGCCACAATCAACATTATAATAATAGAGAGGGTTTTCACAGAAACTATTCTCATGGATCCAGTTGGATCTGAAAAATGTTAGTATTTCTAAACATTTTTTTTCTATATTTTACCTGGATTTGGACCAAACGTTTCGTAGAGACACACAGCAAGAGAAGCGGTCAGAAATAGTAGAAGTAGTACAAACACACCAATATATAATGCTTTAGCAAGTTTTCCACTGCGATCAAATTGGGTTTTTCTGCAAAGATTCAATCAAATTTACAAATTTCTATGTGTTTTTCTATTTTGATTCCATTTTTTATTATGAATTCACTCAAAACAACTCTACGAGGTACAAATCGGTGTTGAAAGCTACGCCAGTTAGATTTTGACGGCCTAAAATGAGACAAGTGGAAAATTCAAGCAAGCGTTTTTTTTTCGGTTTTATACTTTTTGTGCTCGAAACCTTCTCAAGACATGTGGAAACAGCACAAAAAGCCAAATGGTAATTGCATCCACTTATGGAATTATAGGCCATCAATCGACGCTGCTTTCCAAAACCATTTTGTACCGTTTAGAGTGATTTTTGAGTTAATTTATATTGAAAACTGGGCTCTGTACGGTTTATATGGACCCCTCTTTGAAAAATTGTATTACATTCTTCTTGATCTCTAAAAGTAATGAATTTTTCATTTTTGAATATTATTTCCTAGAAATCCTAGTTCTCTAAAAAAATTTTCAATTTTTTTTTGAGTAAGAAATTTCCAGTTCCACTCGAAAAGGAAAAAAGGAACTCTGTTTTTCAGTCTAATTTTGGATGTGACTACCTTTATAACTTAAAAATAAGTATCACACAACGAAGGCAACTTTTTTTCTAAAAATTGAAAAAGTTTAGACAACTAAGATTTTTAGGACATAATACTCAAAAACGAAAAATGCATAACTTTTAGAGTTCAAAAAGAATCTTTAATACTATGATTTATCAATGATATGTCCACATAATTATTTTGGGTCCAAATAATTTTTCATCGGTCCACATAAACCGTAATGAGCCGAAAACTGAAATCAAAATAAAAAACACATCGATATTCAACAATTTTTTAAAAATACGAAAAAAAGCTTACTTTTTTGGTATGGGAAACAATATCTGTTCAGGACCGTTGCCTTTTTCGTCGATCTCCATCAGTATATTATGATAAACCGGCATACTTGAAAATCGTTAGTAAATGAATATAAACAAAAGAATAGACCTCAAGAAAAGTTTGTTTGAAGGCAATCAAACTACACGAAAACAGATCGAATCGTCACCAATCAATGATAACCACAACGGACACTGGTTCAGAAGACCGAAAAAAAGAGAGATTGTGAATTTTATCAATTACTGCTGCCGAAACACTAAGGCCATTTCTCACATGGAAGACACTTATCAGAAAGATCGAGAAGAAAAGAGAATTTGTGTTTAGGTTGATCTTTCGTGTTTTGATAACAAAAACAGCGTGTGATTGATAGGATCAATTTTAATCCGCATTGCGAATTCTTTATCAAGAACTAGTATTTCGAAAAAATATTTGCGAAAGGGAAAAGTTCATGTGTGAAAGGTTTTTTTTTAATTTTTTTATTCAAAAAATTTAGAAACGCTTGTTTTCTATGAATTTGAAAAATAACTTGATGGTTTGTCTATTTTTGTGCACAGAGTGTCTGGAACTGATCATACGCATTTCTTTGCATTTCATTTTTTTTTACAAAACGGTGTTTGGAAGCATCATCGTTCACATATAGTCCGAACAGCGGGTTTCAACATTTCCTGAAAAAATTTCGAGCACAATAAGCATAAGAATCACAGGAAAACAACAACAAAAAAACGCAAATTCAGCACGACTCTCTTTCTCTCTTTTCTGCGCATATAGTTTATGGGAGACAGAACCGGATAAGAAGAGATCGTTTTTTGGATTGGAAGCAATAGGTAGTCCCAACTTCTAGATCTCAGTACTGTTTTTGGAAATTTTATTCACGATTTTCTTTCAATGTACGAGACTGGACATTATTCGATTTTGAAATGCTCTATTAAAACAACAAAATGATTCAGAATCATGGGCATATTCCAGTATAATGACAAATTTCATCGGCATACAGACCAACAGATGCCAAGTCACTTGCGATTCCTGGTCCAGAACTTATGATTCCAATGATTATGAGTTTTTGATTAACATGAACAAGCCCAGCCCCCCTGCTGTCTTCCTGAAACTCAAAAACATTTTCGAGCAAAATATATTTAAACTGACTTTCCAAGAGCCTTGAAAATTGCGTTCGTCAATTGCACGAAACTGGTGTCTCCCATTTCTTTAGTTATCCGTTGATAGCCAATGCGAAGTACATTTATGCCATAGCCATTAGCGTTGTCCGCTAAAATTTATAATTATTTTGTGGATATGATTATAAACATTTTATCTATTGGCTTCTTGTTTATATCATCAACCCCGACCGTGACACATTCATCAGAAAGAAGTTTTAGCCGATTCTCACCAACCACTCAATTAGAACCCTTTGCCAACCAATTCACTGTTATGATCAAAGCAATGGCAAATGGAAGTCACATTTTTAGTTAATGACATTAAACAATGGCATTACTCTGAAAATTCAATATCTCTATTCTTAACTAATCTAGGTCACCGTTCTAGATATATACAAATTGACATCTGGAAAATGAACCACGCTTCAAGACGGACCCAATCACAATGATTCGAGCCCATACAACCATATCTGAAAATTTAGGTTATGACTCAGAATCGAAGTATAAATTTTCGAGCTTTTCCACTCATGTTATGTAAGTCCTTCGAGTTTCAGGACAATACCTGCATATCTAAAAAATGAGGTCACTATCTAGTTTCGACTCAACAATATTCGGCATCTCCAACCCAATATTAGTTACCCCACCAAGTTTGAGGTCTCTACGGCCACTCTGGGCAGAAATAGTCAGCTATCACATATATAGGTCAACTGACATCAGAAATGAAATCAGCTACCTCAATTACCCCAAGGTACCAAGTTACAACCCTTAGGGTCCAAAGGGAACAGAAATCCTCAGGCATCACACATATAGGTCAACGGAATTTTTGGTTGAAATCAGCTACCTCAATTACCCTAAAGTACAAATTTACAACCCTTAAGGTCCACAGGGAACTGAATTCGTCAGGCATCACATATATAGGTCAACGGATATCAGAAATGAAATCAGCAACCTCAATTATCCCAAGGTACCAAGTAACAGCCCCCGGGGTCCAACAGGGGCTGAAATCGTCAGCCATCGCATATATAGGTCAACGGACACCAGAAATGAAATCAGCGGCTCGAGTTACCCCCGAGCCGTAACTCTCAGCCCCTAGGAGCCCACAGGAGCCAAAACGTAAAAAAGAAGAATAAACCCCGTCCTGTTCCAGAGGCCGAGGTCATACGTGGCAAGGTCATACGTGGCACGGTCGATGACGGGGCAAATCCCCCTTGAAAATTCATTCCCTGCTCGATCAGGACTGATTTTGGTGGACCACCTCTGACGTCGTCAAGTACCCTAAGAACCATGGTGAGTTATAGGAAAAATGGTCCCGCACCGTCCACTTTTTAGTGGGGAAAATGGGGGTTTTGGGCATTTCAGGCCCTTTTTTCAAGCGTTTTTTGGGTAGAAATGTGGGAATTTCTATTGGGGATTGGGTAGAGGGATAGTCAAGGGAAATTTTGAGTGGACTACTTTTTCAAAAATGTGGGTCATTGTCGGCTGGGAATTCGGCGCAATGAGGATAACTTTAAAAAAATGAAAAAAGTGGGGGTGATTTATTGTTATAAATATGGGTTCAAAACGGGAATTTCGGAGAATTAAAAAATGGGATGGGTAGGGGATAGGGTAACAAGTATTTTGGAAATTAGAAAACATGAAAAAAATGGGTCAGTGTCGTCTGGCAAATATCAGAAAAAAAAATGAAAACTGAAAAATTGGGAGTTTTCGAAAAAAAAACTTAAAGAGGGTTTCGAATGGAAATAAGTTGCATTTTTCAGCCCCTCATACTTTCCCTCGATGAAGAAAGAACAATCAAGATAGCAATTGTCAAGAAATATGAAGATAAGAAAAAAATGAAGAAAGAAAAGAAGGAGATGCCGCTTGCTAAGGTTCTTGCAAACAAGAAGGTGGTGGAAAATTGGGATGAGTACGTTCGCTTCAAACGTGCTCATCCCATGGAGTTGCAGCAGTTGCGGAGCGAGAGAGTGAGTGATCACAAAAACAATACAAATGGGATAAATCAATTATTGCAGATGGCGCAGGAAATTTTGGAAGATATTGAGCTGGAGCAGCAAGTGGAGGAACAGAAGAAGAAGGAGTTGGAAGCGAAGAATAAGAACTAGAGAATCAATATAGAAGAGTTTTGAATAAATGATTGAAAATATTACTTGTTCTTCAAAAAAAAACAATACAAATCAAACAATAAAAACTCAGGAAATATTAAAGATGAATTGTATAATAATTCTACAACAAATAGGAAATCTAACAGAGAGCAAAAACAGAAAATTAAAAAAAAAAGTATAGAATGTCGCTTGCGTTCTTTTACATAAACAATCCGCATATTAAAAAGTCTAATAAAAACAATAAAAAAGAATTTTGAAATCTACTAAAGCAGAATATCCCAAATCTTCCACTAAGCCGTAAAAATGCTCGTTAAAACTTTCAAACTACAACGCTTCTTCTCTTCAAAAAAAAAGCTTTTACAGTCTTAACTGCCAGGAATCAATAGAATCCAGAGTTTTTAGTCGGAAAACCTTTAAAAAGAGTTTAGAATGTAATGTTAATTACAAAATAACGCTTCGTACAATATCTGAAATACAACCGAATCAGTGGTTTTGTTGTAACTTCCTGCTCAAAAACCATTTTCAATTTCTTCAATTTCTGTCAAAATAGAGGACATTTTATGGAAAATGATCTACTTTTGATTTTGAAACAAAGAAATGATTTATTTCTGGCAAAACATTGCAGTTCCCTCTTGTTTCAAGTAAGTTTCGAAAAATCATCCTAACTTAAAAATTTTATTGATGCATTCAATTGGTTCAATGAGTCTTTTTTCTCTTCTTGACTGGCTCTGACTTGGAGGAATTGGGAGAGCATTGATAAAATTGAGACAAATTACTCAAACAAGGTCCACGAGTTCCAGAGCTCTGAAATCTTTTATTGCTTAGATTAAGCACTGTGATTTTAGAAATGTGGCTACCTTTATAGCTCTAAAAAAAGAAAAGCATCTCAAAACAAAGGCAACTCAATGCCTAAGCCTTTTCGCAAAAATTGAAAAAGATTAGAGAACTAAGGTTTTTAGGACATATTACTCAAAAATCAAGAATTCATAACTTTTATGGTCCAAAAAGAATGTACTATAATTTTTCAAAGATGTGTCCACATAATTGATTTTGGGTCCACATAATTTTTCATGGGTCTACATAAACCGTACAGAGCCAGTTTTCCATATGAGAAAAGGCTTTAATGAAGTATACCTTCATTGAGCTAGCATTGTTTTTATTCTACTTTGATTAAATAAAGCGGGCAAAGTTACAGAAGGAGTAGTTACAGTAGCTACAGTAGTTACACATGGTGACTGTAAGTTCAAATTAAGGAAAACATACAAAAACAGAGCCTTACCTCTCCCTGAAAACTTTCAGAACTCACTATTTCAAAATAGGACTTTGCCATAAAAAAACTATTTCATATTTCACAGAACTGCCCAGTTTGTATTAGATTTTATGTAGACTTGAAATTCTAATTTTTGAATTACAATATATAGTTAATGTGGTTATTTGAAAAACAGTAATTGGTTTCTATTGCATTGCATAGTCAAAGGAAAGAATCTGAAAAATTCAGTAAGTTTTGGTTTGAACTCAGCGCTAAAGTATCTTTTCTAAACGATTTTCAAAAAAAGATTTACCGAAATCAAACGGTTAAGAAAAGCACGTTTTCATAAATACAAAAAAATGAAAAAAAAAAATGAGGGTCAAAAAGAGATGAAACTGATACGAAAAAATAAAGAATGAAGACAGATGCCTATGTTATAAATGCGAAAATTCACGACGCGAAGTTTTATTATCTCTCGATGTGAAGTATTGAACAAAATACAAATTCTATCAAATTTGAAATTTTGGCGATGGGAAATTGGGAAAGATCCGGAAAAATTTCAACAGTAGAAATGTAGTATAACTGATGTGATCTTAGTCCGACATTTCAGACAATGAAGCTGAAAGATGGAATTCAGTTTTGAAACGGATAATATTGGTGACAAGTGAAAGGCCACCTGGACAGCCCAGAAGACCAGAATTCAAAAATTTTTGTGGGAAAAATGGAACCAAATTTACTTTTTCAGCTGTTTCCTATCATATAATACAATGGTTTTCCCTGCTTGCCTGAAAAGAAATCTCATCACCCTCGGTTCATTCCGAAGATTTTTCCAACTTTTTATCACATTTTTCGAGATATAAAGATCTTTTTGCCATCCAATACAGTTTGCAATCAAAATTAGTATCATTCAATTTTAAGCTTAACGCTTTCCTCATTCTCATAAGCACCACCTTTCAGGCAGCAACGCTTGTTTTTCAAATTGCCGCCGTCAAGGTCTCGACACGAACTCTCTTTCCCGCCTTTTTTATGCTTTAGGTTTGGATTATTCTTTTATGAACCTTGACGTCTAGAAGACTTCCCATCCGTTCTTTTAATTTATTTTTTTAATATTTCTTTATTTTCGAATTAACACTTGTTTAATTTGACAAGTTAGTAGTTTTTCTGGATCTCATTTTGAGTTCTGTATTCCAGTTTTCGATTTGAAGATTACACCAAGTGCCAAAACCTATTTTCTCATATTTTTCTTTCGGTTCTCGTTGAGTTAAGTCTTTTTATCACGTCTCATTACAGCTTGTAAACAAATTTGGCGCAATCAACTTTTTAAAGTCTTTCTTTTATCTGACCTTTTCTCTCCAGTAGCGACCCTTGTTTTTTTAAATTGCCGCCGTCAAGGTCTCGACACGAACTCCCTTTCCCGCCTTTTTTTAGGCTTCAGGTTTGGATTATTATTTTACGAACCTTGCCGTCTAAAAGACTTCTCATCCGTTCTTTTTTAATTTTTCAAAAATTATTTTTTTATTTTCGAATTGATAATAGTGTTATTTGAAAAAGTAGTAGTTTTTTCGGTTTTTAATTTAAGCCTTCATACACTCATTTGTGATAGGTCTGCATCCCAATTTTGGTGGAAAACATAAATGTCGAGTTTTCGGTATAGCAGAAAAATTAAATGTCTCAATTGCATATTTTCCTAATCAAAGTAACGGTTGGAAGAACCGAGAAACGAAGGGAAGCCAGAGAGTAAGAGAAATAGAGGGAGAAGAAAAAATGTTGTTTGTGTGATGAATGTGTCTGTGGTCAACTTTTTTCCGCTGTATCTTCATTAGAAGGGCACTTTAAATTTTTTTTTATTCAGCTATTCTCGAAACATTCATATGCAACATATTCTCTTTTTTTATTTTAGCTAAAGTTTGGAGAATTTTAGGGACGTTTTTCTTAACAAAATCAGTTCTTTATGCAAAATTCCATCATTTCTAAACGGGGGAATCTTGAATTTAGAGATAATTTCTTATTGTTTTAAATCAAAGTTCGAAAAAAAACACCAGAAATTGGTTCAAGCTTACCCGATTTCGCCCTAAAGATGTATTTGTAAAAAATCTGTTTTATTCTATTTGGTTGGCCGGAAAGAAATGCGAGCTAAACGTTCACGTGAAGTCGCATATCTTTACTACGGTGAGTAATATCAAAAAGTGGTCAACTAACAAAATGTTGATCATAAAATTTTGCACATTTCACCAGTTGATCACTTTTTTGTATCTTTCATTCCAGCCGAGAAATACAGATTCTAAAAAAAGTTCAGCACGCATTTCTTTCCGACCAACCTAATCGAATTGATTCTCTATTGTTTCTAAAAGCTACCCAAAAGCTCTTCTAATAGAGAGGTTTCACATTCTAAAAAATTTCCTATTGAGAAAGCTCTTCTAATCGCCTTTTTTCATAACCTCATCAATCTCCAACAGACCCCCTCCTGCTCATCAGTACAAAGTGCACGGCTGTTCTTACCCCGTCTTTTTTCCATTTTCTCTCCCCCCCCCCCCTCCTTTTCCTCCTTTTCTTCTGCCATTCCACCCCACCAAGAGGAAAGCGAGAGAGAGTGTGTGTGTATATGTCAGTGTAGGTGCCCGCAAGAAAGACATACATCACTTTGTCAACTCTCTGCCGTGTAGTTAGTTACGCCGTTTTTCTCTGGGTCTCTCTTTTATACTCTCTACTTGAGAGATTTAGACAAGAAGAGAAAAAAAATGGAAGAAAGAATGACGTTTTTATTAAATTTCTTTTTTGCTCCGGTGTTTCAAAGGCGTTTGTTCCTTTTTCTGCGTTACTTTTATTTCCATTAGGTTGCTTTTTTGTACAGTGGTGCGCTAATTCTGTAGTCCGGCAAATTAAAAAAACTTCAATTTCTCCGAAAACTCTGAATATTAAAAAACACGAAATGTTATGTTGTTGGGAACATATCTTCTGTTCAAATCTTCAATTTCTCCGAAAATTTCTACGAATTTGGAAATTCCAGGAAAAAATGTCTTGTCAAGAATTCTGTCATAATTCGAGAAAACCTAATGATTAGTCCTCTGCACTAAATCGCATTTTTTTTTTATCTGACTCCGAAGTACCTAGATATCTAGAAAAACAATCATGAAATTTTTGACTGAAAACTAAATTTTCAGTACTTTCCTGTTTTAAGCAGTGATAAAACAGGGCTGAAAATGTTTTCGATACAAAAATTGAGATATTTGGTATCATTGGAAATACAGGTTTTTGGCTTTTCCCCAAATTTTTTTTCTGACCGGATCAGAACAGAATTTCGGAAACAACATACGAAAAAAAAACAATTTTCACATCCATTTTCTTCTCATTAAAATTCACTCCTCCGACCATCTGCCATGACAAATGTGCGCCCGTTTTTTCTATCCCTTTTCATTGCTCATTTCCTCTGTTCTTTCAAAGAGTTTATTCAAATATAAATCTTGCTAATGGTAAAAACCAATGACTATTTCCTCAGTTTTCAAATAATTTCGATGACTAAACCATTTTTTTTTCGTGATTTTTTTACGTGGAAAATCACGTTCTCGTCCAAATTATACCTTCCGATTCAACCGACTGATAGCATGGTTGGTTCTATACTTCCTCCGATTATAATCTACATTTCTCTCTCGTTCTTTCCCGTTTGTATCGGGAATATTTTCACCTTCGGAATAGGTTTTTTTCTTTTTTTTTGTAGGTTAACCTTTTCGCCAATTTCAAATTTTATGGTGAATCGTTCAGATTTTTAGATACGTTTGAGGTTTTTTTGAGCTTTTATTAGTTCTCCAGAAAAATTGGTCCTGTTAGAATTCCTTCCTCTTTTCCTCGGCATCTTGAGAAGGACATAACTTTGTTTTATATATTTGTGTTGTTCCTCTAAAAATAATTATTTTCTTCTGTGTCAATAGGTTTGAATACCGACTGAACACACACACACATACACATTCAAATTTCCTTTGTTGATTTGTGTTAATTTGTGGGGTGCATATGTAGTAAGTTCTTCCCCTTTTTCTTTCTCTATTTTTCGCCCATTCCTTTTTTGATGTGATGAGTTTCACTTTCCTGGTTAGGTATAGATGTAAGAGAAGGTTTTTCTAAAAACATTTTTTCCTAGACTTAAATAAAGTAAAAGCCTTATTTTCTTGTGGTTTCACGGAAGACACTAATTTTCACAAATGGTTTCATATACTGTTGTTTTGAGCGAAAGTTCACAGAAAATTTTTTTTACGTGGTTTTCGATTTCATTTGTGAGAGATGAAGACTATAAAGTTGTAACTGTTATTATTTTGTGGTTGAAAATAACATTTATTTCCCGCATTTCCCCAAAGTCGTAACGATTACTACTTTCTAACCCTCATTTCTCACAGAAACGGAAAGCCACGTGAAATAAAATTATTCTGTGAACTTTTCCTCGAAAAAAACACAATCAAAATAAATCCACGAAAATTTCGATTTCACGTTTAGAACTTACAGAAATTCCAACGATTTCGCGGATTCAAATCAAGAAAAAAATCTTTTGGAATTGATTCTCTCTTAAATCTTCAAGATAAGCATTCTTGTAACACCCTATGAGAAGCTCACTCAATCCTGCCAAAAGCTCTTTTCTATCCTTTTTTTAATGCGTCTTAGATGAACTGAAAGGTATTAGACCATCTAGTAAGTTTAGTTCGACTAAACATTTTCTGTATTTTTTGCGAATGTTCAACTCATTTTCATAATAAAATTGGAGAACACTCAGAAGATGTCATTAGTTTTTCTGAACCAGTTTTTTAGTAATTTTTACGGGTCGGAATTCGTTTTCTGAAATTTTCACTTTTACAACTTCTGGGGAGAGTCGTTGCCATTTCATTTTCGCAGTAATTAATTTTGTTAGGACTTTTTTCAAAGTTTCATCCAATCCCAAAAAATGTTAGCGGATTCTACAAATAATCAAAACATTTTTGGCTCTCTGGACCACCCAATAAGTAGGTCCTATGATGAATAATTTTTTAGTGAAAGCTCAAAATTTTTGACTCAAACTTGTCTAAAATATGAATTTAGATTGAAATACAATATTATACACATCTAAATCTTCAAATCGGTCACAAACAACTAATTTCTTCTGATTCCGATGTGTACTAAAAAAGTTTCGAACCCCTTCATTTGAGCTCTTTCTCTGACTTTGTCACTAGGCAATTCAGATGACGCTTCCATTACGTTGTCGCAAAAGTAATCATACTTTTTCGAATTTCTTTTCCGATGCTATTTTTCCTCCATAAAAAACAGACCGGGACTTGTCACTTTTTGTCCGTCGAGTCCGTCGATAAGGTTGTTATGAACTTTCAAAAGACCTCGAGAAAAGAAAGCAAATAAACTTCCAAAAAAATCTCTTTCCGATTATAATCTTTTACTATCGTTCTAAGTCAATTTGGTAGTTGAAATTGAATTATTTTAGACCCTAAGAATGGACCTATATTCTGATGAAAACAGAAAAAAAATTCGATTAGAAATAACTGAGAAGCCGAAATCTGAAAAACATTAGGATTACTTTCGGGACAACCTAATAGAAAAAATGTCCAAATTGTAATTTTTTTCCTTGTAATCAACTTTTCCTTTTTGTTTATTGAATTGAGCTCTTCTTCTCAGAACTCACAAAAACATGAATTATGGGAAAAGGTGTGCCCACATTTAATGCTATTATTATAATAATTCTCTTGTTTCTTTTTCCTTTTTTCCAAAAAAGTCAAAGATTTCATTTCTTACTTCTACTTTTGATTGTTTTCAGTCTTTTCGGGTCAGGTAGTTTCCTCCTCTGTTTTACTTTTTTGAGGTTTTCTTATGTTTTCTCGAAATTCCTCTGTTTCAGTAGCTAGATAGCTGGCTCCTAGTCAGTATTCCTATGTTTTTCTATTCTATTAGGGTGGTCGGAAAGTTTTTGTGAACTTTTGATTTTGATTTTATTCGAACAATAAACACTTCCACGTTTTGATTTGTTGATTATTTTCGAACTAGTAAGACTACTGTTTGATATCCAAAATTAGATGTTCTCTCTTTCAAAACGCGAGTGGCTAGAACTGGAAACATAAAGTGTCTTATTTTTCGACTGTAGGATGAGTTTGGGCCCCTTTCTCCTTTAGTCGTACATCATATTGCGAGATAAATTAAATGAAGAAAAGCCACAATTTGGGGAGTTCAACGGTCAAATAAGAATGATCTACCTAAAGTTAGTCTAAAGATATTTCATGACTTTCGCAACATGAGGCCAGTTTTTAGGTAGAAAAAATATCGAAAATTTGGAATAATGTTCACAACCAAAATTTTTCGCTCCTCCAAGATTGTTCTGGAAAGTTTTAATGTTGCTATAGGTAGGTATTGTTGCTTATGACATTCCACCAAAAGATTGGAATCGATCCTCTTGCGGGAGCTATCACTATGGCAGAATAGTAATTTTTGTTATTCTGTCGGTATCTCAAAATTTTTCAACTGAGCAACTTTATTTCTGTTATGGGTTTTGTAAAGGACAATGTCCTTCATAAAACCCACCATGTGTCAAGTATAATGGGATAATAGGAAGTGAGAAATTTATGAAAATGTCAGAGCCTTTTGAAAGCCTTCGAAACACGAGTCTAGTGTTAACAGGAGAGGGGCAAGCAAAGGCTCTGGGTTTCACTACAAGGTGTTTTGACTCTCTATATACAATATACAGGTACCCTTTTGTCAATGCTCGTTGTCATTCTCAAATGGGAGAAAAATCAAAAGTTCACAAAAACTTTCCGACCACCCTAATATTTTACCCAGTACTTCTTCCCCCAAGGAAATCCCATTTTTCTCATTTTATATCACCTTCATGAGGCAGAGGACAATCCAACACATTATCCCAGCCACTCTGACGGTTTTCTAATGACGTCACCCATTGGCAACCCTCTATCGCATCCAAGAAAAAAGGGGCCACCCTCCGTGGCTCTCTATTGCGCCGTCGACAATCGGTCTAGTAATTGGGTAGCAGTGTGCATCGACAGACAAAGGCACTGTTCGTTGTCTGCCTTATTCTTTCTCTCCCTCCCTCTCTCTCTCTCTCTCACACTTTCTCTCTCCCATTTGGCCATTCAAATCCCATTCGTTTTTTTTATCGATTCGTTGTGCTGCCATCGTGTGTTTCGTGATGAGTTTGTTGGTACTCTTTGGCCAATTGAACAAGTTCATGATTTGGCTTCTTCTACTACTTCAGCTTGAAATAATCCCTTTTTTTTCGGTGATTTACCTCTGGAAACCCATAGATATAAGTACTCTCTGAGCAGCTTATCCTTTTTAGAGCATTTCACTAGTTGAAGCCTAACTCTAGCTTCACCCTTACTCATTTTTTCGACAAAACATCGTTTTTCGTCGATTTATTTTTGGTTTTTTCCACCAGCTTCTCTGGAAAAACGAAAGATTTCTTTGAGCTTTTTTGTACAATTTTAGTCTTCTGAACAGAAGATTATATCACTTTTCAGTGAGTCTTTGAGCACGTTTCGGTTGATTTATCAATGGAAAAATGTATTTCACCATCACCTTTGAGTGATTTCCCGGATTAGTTTTTCACATTTCCGGTACTCTAGACCAGTAAAACGACTTCTAACACAGTTTTCTTCTTATTTCATATTGAGAAGATCACTTTTGTTGGCGATCTGTTGAAAGAAACTTGAAAGAACTTTAATAAACTCCCAACCTATTCTCTTGCCCGTCTTATAACTTCTATTCTCTCCCTATCCCACTTTCTATCACTCTAAAATCTTTTCAATTTCAGGTGCAATGTACAGCGACAACTACGATGCACCTCGAAGACCGTCGGCAGGAGGAGAAGCCGACGGAGGAAGGTGGAAGCGGGACCTGTTTGATGAAGGAGACGGAAGGAGCAATGGAGGAATCGAGGAAGCCCGCTCCACCTATTTTAATGGAGGAGGACGAGGCGGAGGATACGGTGGAGGACGTGGAGGAGGACATGGCGGAGGACGTGGAGGAGTTGCGGAGCAGGGCCAGAACAGGCCACTCAAAAGATTTGGCCAACAGGGTCAATATAACGATGGAGGATTCCGAGGCCGTGGACAGGATCAAAGAGGAGGACTCCGAGGCCATGGAGGAGGACAAAGAGGAGGATTCCAAAGCCACGGAGGAGAGCAAAAAAGATTTGGCCGACAGGACCCCGACCACGATGAAGCCAGGGAGAAAGATCCCTTCTACTGCACATCGCCACCACCTCCACCTCCAGGTGAGGCACCCCCAGGATCACGATGGGGATGTGTTGCAAGAAGAGGAGGAACGAGATACGGATGGATTGCAAAGGATTTCCCCAAGGCCGAAGACTACGATGAAGAAGGAAATAAAAAAATTGATAGTATGTGAACTTTGTAGTTTTGAAAAAGTCTAACTTTTTTATTTGTTTTAGGTCAGCAATCTGGAAGCGACAATGGTCCAGAGACAAAGACAATGGTCCATCAGGCACAGAGAGGAAGAGGACAATGGAGTGGAAATAGAGGTATAATTATCACAAAAATTAGTCAAATTCGAAATTTTTCGTTTCAGGCGTGAATCAAGGAGGCCGAGGAGGATACCAAAGAGGAGGAAACCGAGGAGGATACCAAGATCGCCAAGGAGGTTACCAAGGAGGACCAGGAGGGAGTCGAGGAGGATACGGTACCTATGGCCGTAGACGCGAACAAAGAGGAGAGTCCTGCCATCAGTCGGAAGAGGACGATTATTATGAAGGTAACTTTCATAAACTTATAAATTACAACTATTGGAGTTTTCGTTATTTTTCAGGCGAAGGAAGCTATCGCGGAGGAAGCCCATGTAGCGGCCGAAGCCCGTCTCCAAGACGCCGGAGCCCTTCGCCAAGAAGCTACGGAGGGCGCCGAAGCCCATCGCCAAGAGGCTACGGAGTGCGCCGAAGCCCATCTCCAAGAGGAAATGGAGGCCAAGGACCATCCAACCGTCCAGGTATGTGGAAACAGTTTATGAAAATGTTCTTTTGAGCAGCACGCGATAAGACTCCTGCTAGAGAGACTAACAAGATCAATTTTAGGTAACAATAACCGCCAATCTTGGGACAATGGTCGCCCGCAAGACCGTGATGGAGGATATGGAGGTGAGTCAAACAGGCTACCCCCGGAAAAGTATTTCAACGCTACAACTTGAATTTTTTACAGGACAACATGGAGGAGGCCGGAACCAGGACCGCAGTCGGGGGCATGCTCATGGAGGAGGACGACTCCGTGACAACAGCCAGGATCGTGGTTTCGGTGGCGGCAGAAACTACGACCACAGTCCGGCCAGCTATAGAGGAGGAAACCATGAGGAATATCCTCGTCAAGGTAACCTTCAGCCATATTTATTTTAACCAAAATCATGGTGGATGGAGTTAGGACCGTTTTTTTTTCACACCATAGATACCTAAGATCAAGGTTCGACCATAATTCGTATTTTGAGTGAGCCTAAGTCATTCCCCAAAGCTCCGCAGCCAAGATTTTAAAGCAACATCACTAACTTTTGCTTATTACAGCCCGTCCAGTGGTCCGGATCATCGATGGCCCGGAGGAGGACTTCAAGCGCCCCAACGAATGGGTCAGGTACGCTTGTCCATTTTGTTCCATTTTCCACAAAATGGACAAGTGTTACAAAGTCACCGACATCCAACAGCGTAAGACCTTGCTGGAGGATCGGGGCTTTTGCATTCGTTGCGGGGGCCTTCATTCCACAATGATGTGCACCAAACTCGACACCCGGTGCATGTATTGTGGGAATCCGGGTCACCACGGCTGCATCTGTCCGACGCCGGCGACCGTTTTCAAGCGGCAGAAGGATGCACAAGCCGGACCAAGCCCATGGGAGCAGCCAGCCAAGGAGGAACCGAAGGAGGAACAGAAGGAGATGCCGGAGGAGGACCCATTAAAGAAAATGAAGGAGGAATCGACGGAACAAACGAAGGAGGGAGCAAAGGAAAAGTCAAAGGAGGAATCGAAGGAGGCATCGAAAAAGGAGTTGAAGGAAGAGTCGAAAGAAGAGGAAATCAACGAGACAATGGACCACATGGAGAAGATGACAGTTGCAGCTCCTCATGATAAGTCGTAGCTCCTTTTCACTAGTTGTAGCCCCTGATCCGTAGTTGTAGCTCCTTTTGAAAAGTTGTAGCCCCTTATTTTAAGTTGTAGCTCCTGTCTTATTCAATGTTCTCCCAGATTCCAACAACTTTTTGTCCTTCTTTCACCTTTTTTGTTTTCTGCCCCTAAATGTTTCTCATTCATCTCCATTATTCTATCAAGTTTGCTTGCTTCCGAGCCTCCTATCCCTCCATAGCCTCCTATTCCATAGCCTCCAGTCCCTCCACCGACTTTTTGTTGGGATCCATTGAACATTCTCCATTTCCTCCTGAACTAGTTCAATGTCTCCTTACCTCTCTTCCACAGTCTACTCTCCTCCATTACAATCAGATCTTATTCCAAAGAAACTCTGATTTGTCCATACTCTCCTACTCACCCCTGAAGGCTTGGAATAACCTCATCTTCCTCTATTTCATCCTTCGTCAATTTCATAATTTTCAAGTTTCCATATCAACTGAGCTCTTGAGTCTAGCTCTCGTTCATTTCCTCCTTGGCCAGACCAGTTCCTGACCATTTCTTTCTTGAAAAAAGGATTCCTCCTCCTCCTTTTCCAGTCTTAAAAAAGGATTCCTCCTCCTCCTTTTCCAGTCTTAAAAAAAGATTCCTCCCCTCCTTTTCCAGTCTTAAAAAAGGATTCCTCCTCCTCCTTTTCCAGTCTTAAAAAGAGATTTCTCCTCCTCATTTTCCAGTCTTAAAAAAGGATTCCTCCTCCTCCTTTTCCAGTCTTGCAAAGCAATTCCTTCTTTTCCTCTTCCAGTCTCGAGAAGCAATTTCTCCTCCTCCTCCTCCAATCTCAAAGAGCAATTCCTCCTCCTCCAATCTGAAAAATTCCGTCTTTTTCTCTTCCAGTCTGGAAAAGCGATTCCTCCTCCTCCTCCTCCAGTCTCAAAAAGAAATTTATCCTCCTCCTTTTTCAGTCTTGAGAAGCAGTTCCTCCTCCTTTACATTCAGATCTCCATAATCCTCTTCCAGAATCAGTCTGAATTCTCAAAAAGTCTCAAAAACCTTTTTGTTGTCCTCCTCATAATTCCCGTCCTCCACCAATCCTAAATCCTCCAAATTTCTCCAAGAATACTCTTCCACAGACTACTGAAAGGCTTGAGTTGATTTCTGTCCTCCCTCAAAATATTGACCTTTCAAGATTGTTCCTTTCCATCGATCATTGTCTACACGATTCTCCTCAACCCGTTCTTCCTAGACTGCTCATTTCCTAACCTCCTATACCTCTGATTCGTTCCACTTACTTCCTACTTAGCTAAACCTTCCCAAATATGAACCTATTTTCGTCTAATCTCAAATTTTTCACATGTATCCCACCGATGTCATGTAGACCCCGATTTTTCTCAAAATTGTCATTCTGAAATTTCTCCCGATTTTAACTTTCTCTCCTTTGTCTGTTTTCTTGAGTCATCCCATCTTATCGTGTTGTTTTTCAACTATTGTTGTCATCCCAATGTCCCATTTTCTGTTAATGTCCCCCATTCTTATGTAACCCTTTTTTTATCATTATTCTCTTGTTTTTTTTAAAAATTTTTCATGCATACTACGTTTTTTTGTGCAATTTCAAAAATCCTCTCCCCATTTCCTTACGATTGTTCCCACAATTCCCCCTTGAATCTCTCCCCATTACAAGTATTGAACTGATATCGGTTTTTGTGTGTTGAATTTACTTATTTTGAAGTGCTTGAATAAATATGTGGAAGATAATCATATCGAATAAGTTTTTCAGATTCTAATCAGGGGTTAGGGAGCGCGAAATAATGAGCTTTTCGGAAAATGCTCTAGGAAGCTTTGGGATAGATGCGCCTTTTGCAGAGTTTGATTTCAGAAATGAAATCAGCGTGGCCAATTAGGTACATGGAAAAACGTTTAGCTCCAATATTGGACGGAGTGTCTGAGCAAGTCCCTAGTAAGATTATTTACTCTAGTATTAATTCAGGTGTTTCAGCTCCTACAGTAATTTGACAGTTAAAAGGAACATTGTTTCTCTCTCGTAGGTCTCGACGCAACAAGGCTTTCGTAGGAGTTTTGTCGGAGGAGTTGGCAGTGTTGTCGGATGTCGTCGTAGAAAATGGTTGGATGGTTGCCGTTATATTTACCTCTTTTTCTTACTTCTTTCTCTTTCTAATAAATCTTCTATTGTATATCCTTCTCTTTAGTTTATCTCTCATCCTTTTACTTTCTTTCTTTCACTCGTATTTCCCTTTAAGATTTTAGGCCCCTTAACATTTATTGTAAACGTTGCCCTTTTTCTTTCTTATCTTAAGATGTTACTTAATGGACTTCAATTCCCTATTATTCGTGCCACTTGAGCCATTGTCTTAGAGGTTTTTAACGCCCTCCGCACTCGGAGATGCTTTTTCTCTAATAAATAATCTAATTTCGCATTTAGTTTTTATCGCATAGCTTATCTCGTACAATTTAACACTTCCGACCTCAAACCCTCTTTTCCACTCGTGAACCTAACCAATATTTGGAGCCAATACTCAAGAAAAGGAGAAGAAAAAGAAAAACGGCAGCAGTCGTTGAAAGAGAGCTCTGTGAAAAATGGAGAAAAAAAGAATAAAGGGTAATTTTTTCTGTCCTTTTTTCCTTATCTTTTTACCCACTACACAAATTGATTTGGCACTAAAAAAAGTTGATAAAGAGCAGTTAATGCTTCTAATTTTTCAATTATTTCTAATCAATGGGACTTGAAATTCCGAACATATTCTGAAGATTTTTTTCGACCAATGAGAAATAATTCCGTGGTGTTAGAGTGGTAGACAGAAAATTGATAGCGTCTTTTTCCTGTCATAATTTTCCACTAGAATATAAAAAAGAAGTGTCTACTTAGCCCCTTTTTGATTTGCTGCCCCTTTTCGATTCACCACTTTTTTTTCTTCGTCTATTTCTCCTCGTCTCTCGCATTTCCATTTGCCCCGAAACCAGAGGCAAACTATCACACATATTTTCCTTTGATTCGGAGAAAATCTAGTTTGAACTATTAAAATAGTTTTAGGTCATGCTTGTTTTAGTTTTGTTTTCTTTTGAATTTATATATTTCAACTTTTATCTACAGTGGCGAGCAGAGGTGAGGGTACCTTTGAACTTTCGTTAATAACTCTCTTCAAACGATTCGGACTGCTTTGGAATTTTTTTAGGGATTTCTGAGTTATTCTGGAGTACTCTCTCATGTTTAAAAAAAAATCGGATTTTCACGAATTTTGAAGTTTTTCGATGAATTCAGAACTCTGAAAATCCAGAATAAAATGATTTTTTTGGACTCTCACAAACCGAGTTTTTTTCATTGTGTCTAAAAAATTGCTAGGAATCCAAATGAACATTTTTTGACGTTAGATAGCAAATTGATTTTGTGATCCCGACCTCAGAACTCCAGAAACCCGAATGGTGATCTTCAATCGGGACATCATAACGTGATTAAAACGGATTGGATTGGGATAAAAATTGATTTCTTTATAGATTCAAAGTCACTGATCCTGAAAAAAATTTTTGTTGGATTTTCAGAATTAAAAATTCTTCGAGAAACTTCAGACTTCTTGGAAATCCGATTTTTTCAAAAAACATCACGGATTACTCCAGAGTAACCCAGGAGTCTCCAAAAAATTTTTCAGAGCAATCCGAATCGTTTGAAGGGAGTTATTAACCAAAGTTCAAAGGTACCTTCACCTCTGCTCTCCACTGTAGTTTCTTCGGGTTGTAGTTTTTCAGATGACTTGATCCGTTTCTTTCTAAATCAAATAATTTCCACAATTTCTGTATCTCTACAACGGAGCATCGATTTTTACTTTAATTTGTTTTTCCTCCTGTTTTTTGTGCTAATTGGTTTGCCGTTCCATCTGCTTTGAACCCAAGGAAAAACAGTCATCCTTTTCCCGCTACAGGTTAGGTCAAATAATAGGTGTGGGTGAAGATATGCACCTAAACATCTGTTTTTATGACATGTTCTCTTCTCTCCTCAAACGTTTTTTGCACATATCCAAAATTATCTTACTCTCTTCCTGAACTGATTGATTAGCAGTTACAAAAAAGACATTCATCCTTCTTTCCTCCTACAGGTTAGGTCAAATAATAGGTGTGGGTGAAGATGTGCACCTGAACATCTGTTTTCGTGACATCATATTCTCTCCGCTATCTTGGTGAGAGTGAATGCGTGCAGGATCTATGCCTCCTTCTTGTGCATTAGCATCGTGTTACGTTCTACTAGATTTCAGTATGTTCATTGGGCAGAGTAGTTTTGCTTTAGAAATCAATATGATTCATTTTTTGTCTCTGTTCATGAGTTTCTAGTGGTACTTGTTGTTTTTTACAGATCTTTTTTGCTCTAGTCTAAATTTCCATTTTTCATTCCACTATGGAAAAGAGGGTTCTATAGAAACATTTTTTTTAAAAACCCATTTTTTGAATGTTAACCGTTGTCCATTTGCGAAGATTCCTACGGTTTTTTAATGTTTATGCAAAATTTTTGCACAGCTTCTTCCAAATTATTTTCGATTTTCCCACTAAATTCCTACTATATGACGACAGTTTTTTGCTAAAAATCATGTTACCCTTCTTTCTAGTTCATCATCTTCTTTTCTGAAACATGTTCACAGATTGAAACTTTGAAAACGGCAATTTTTCAAATTTTGTCATATCAAATGATCTTGATCATCCGACGAAGCTTTTTAAGATACTTGGCTCATTTATTGTCGCTTTTTCATTTTCAAATTCAACAACTTGGTGTAAAAGTACTATTTTTCTCTCATATATTGTCTTATTCATTCCGTTTGTTGCCTAATTAGTTGCCTAAATGTCTCACTTTTCCTCCCTTCCGGATAGGCTAATAATTCTAGCTGGTAAGGTTCTCCTAGCAAACAGTAATCCGCTTTTTCCCGGGATGGGACGCGACGCAGACCAGCTGCCAGCTGCGTCGCGGTCTGAATATAATTGCACCCTAAACACATCTGTTCTTTCATTTCCCCCATTCATTTATTTCCTCTGTTCCTCTCCAGTTTTCTACTTGATTTTTGGCGGAAATTTTGATTGACTTCTTATTTAGAATCTTTTTTTTTCCAAAAAACAAGTAGGATAGTGCGAAAAAACTCAACATTTTATTTCCGCAAATCTCGTTCGTTTTTTTTTGTTCTTTTCCGCTTTTAAATTTCTCAAAATACTCAAAACCAAACAATTTTTTTCAGTTCGAATAATGTTCAACAAAAACAGCAATTGTGGCTACGGCCGAAACGATGGAGGAGATGGATATCGAGGCGGAAGAGGAGGCGGACAGTGGAGAGGACGAGACAACGGGAATGAAGCTGGATGGCATGGAAATGGTAATATCTCAACGTGGTCGAGCCGCTATGAGGAGATCATAAAAGATTATGAAACTCTTCGTGCACAAGAAAGGCCCACAAATTATGGGATCGACTTTGAAAAGGTGTATCTCACACCGAACAACAATCAGGAAGGCATGTTTTCCCCTACATTTTTGAGATGCTTCAAAGTTTTTGTTATCTTTAATTTCAGCTTTTTCTTTTTAGGGCAAAAGCCGTGGGAGCGGTCCTACAACACCCACAAAGTTGGTGTTGAGTTTGACTGGGCCCAGCCAAATCGAGGCAGCAGCTATGGTTGTGGACGCGAACAAATAGGTAAATTCTGCTATCAGTCGGAAGAGGACGATTATTATGAAGGTCGGAAGAGGACGATTATTATCTTTCATAAACTTATAGATTAAACCTATTGAATTTTTTGTTTTTTTAGGCGAAGGAAGCCCGCGTCGTGGCCAAAGCCCATTGCCAAAAGGAGATGGAGAGAGCTGGAGCCAAGCAACAAGAGGTGGATATAGCAACCGGGAATCATCCTATCGTCGAGGTATGCAGGAACAATCTTTAAAAATGCTCTTATAAGCAGAACGCGATAAGATACTTACTAGAAAAGCTAAAGAGATTATTTCTAGGAAACAACTACCGCCAATCATGGGACAACTGTCGCCAGCAGGCTCGAAATGGAGGAGATGGAGGTGAGTCAAACAGGTTCACTGGACTGCCTTCGAATAATGTATTTCAAAGCTAAAAATTTTCTTTATAGGCGAGTATGGAAGAGACCAGAATCAGGACCGCAGTCAGGTCAGCTTTAGAGGAGGAAAACAAGAGCAATATCCTCGTCAAGGTAACTTTTAGCCATTTTTTCCTTCTACCCAAATGAAGGAGGATGGAGTTAGGAAGGTGTTTTTCCACACCAAAGATGCCTAGGATCAAAGTTTGACTCAAATCTTGTATTTTGAGTAAACCTAAGTCATTCATCAAACCTCCCTAGCCACGATCTTGAGCCGAAATTACTAAATTTTCTTCATTCCAGCTCGTCCAATTGTCCGGATTATCGGTAGCCCGGAGGAGGACTACAAACTCCCCAACCAATGGGTCAGGTACCCTTGTCCATTGTGCTACAACTTTCATAAAATGGACAATTGCTACAAGATCACCGACATCCATCAGCGTAAGATCCTGCTGGAGGATCGTGGCTTTTGCTGTCGATGCGGAGCTCTTCACCCCACAATGATGTGCACGAAACTCGACACCCGGTGCATATATTGTGGAGACCCGAGCCATCACGGCTGCATCTGTCCACAGCCTGAAACTGTCTTCAAGCCACATAAAGATGCGCAAAATGCCGGACCAGTCCTATCGGAGCACCCAGTCACGTCTAACAAGGAAGAATCGAAGGAGGACCCATTAGAGGAATTGAAGGAGGAGCGGAAGGAGGAGCAAATTGGCGAGACGTTGGATCAAATAGAGAAGCTTACAGTCGCAGCTCCTCAAGATGAGATGTAGCTCCTTATCACTTGTTGCAGCTCCTATTCTCTAGGTGTAGCCCTTTTGATAATTGTAGCCCCTCATTTTGAGCTGTAACTCCTCTCTTTTCCAGTTTTTCCCTAGATTTCATCAACTCTTTGTCCTATTTTACCCGATTTTGTTTCCTGCCCCTCTTCACTGTTCTTTTCCTCCTGGACCATTTTTCAATCAATGTTTTTTCACCCAATATCCTTCTCTTTCAAAAATTACACAGATCTCTCTCCACATTCATTCTGAGCCCATATGTTTCTGAACCTTTCAAAAGCCCTCCAGCATTTTATTTCTCTATTCTGTCCTCCACCAGTTAGGAGTTTTTTTCTGATTTTTTTCACTGGCTTTTTGTCCTGTCGTTGGAATTCATTCTACATTGTCCATTTCCTCCTGGACCAGTTCAATGTTTCCCTTCACAATTTTCAAAGCCCTCCTCACATCCATTACAATAAAATCTTCCTCTAAACTAGCTCTGAGCACTCAATACTTTTTCAGTTATTCCTGAAAGGCTTGGTCTAACATCCCTTCCTTTCATTCCATCCTCCACCAATTTCATAATTTCCAATTTTCCCTATCAACTGGTTGTCCAGTTCTTGAGTCCAGCTCTCGTCCTGGCCAGACCGTTTCCTGAACATTTCCCTAAATTCCTCCTCCTCCTCCATCACATTCTTATCCCCATAATCCTCTTCCAGAATCATTCTGAATTCTCAAAAATGTCTCGAAAATCTTTTGTTTTCCTCGTCTTTTTATTATTATGTTCTTGTCTTCCTCGATTTTCCATACACACATTGTATTTGTCGTGCAATTTCAATAATGTCTCTCTCCCCCATTTTTTTACTATTTTTCCCACAATTCCCCCTTGAATCTTCCCTCATTACCATTAGTATTTAACTGATATCAGTTTTCCTTGAATGAAAAAGTTGAATGAAATTATTTTGAAATGCTTGAATAAATATGGGGAAGATAATCATATCGAATAAGTTTTTCAGATTCTAATCAAGGACTAGGGAGCGGTAAAATGTGTGATTTTCAAAAAATGCTTTAGTAAATTATGAGATAGAGGCTTTTTGACTCAGAAATGGAATTAGCGTGGCCAATTAGGAATATGAACCAACTTTCAGCCCAATCTCAATTGTCCGAGCAAGTCCCTAGTAAGATTAAAAAGTAAAAAAAAATCTTATTTCTAACCAATATTTGGAGTCAACACGCAAGAGAAAGGAGAGAAAAAGAGAAACAGCAGCTGTCGTTGAAAGAGGGCTCTGTGAAAAATGAGCGACCTAGCAAGAAAGAAAAAAAGAGCCACCTTGTTTTGAAAAAAAACTCCGAAGGTGTCCAGTGTGATATGGAAAACAGCATGGAGAAAGAGAGAGTAAAACGGAAATTTTTTTTCGTTCTCTTTTTCTTATCTTTTTACGCATTACATAAATTGATTCGGCACTAACAAGAGTTGATAAAGAGCAACTAATGTTACTAATTTTTGGTTTACATTTTACTATT
Source organism: Caenorhabditis doughertyi (assembly GCA_963572265.1). Lineage (NCBI taxonomy): Eukaryota > Metazoa > Nematoda > Chromadorea > Rhabditida > Rhabditidae > Caenorhabditis > Caenorhabditis doughertyi. The sequence goes on from OY751558.1 coordinate 1,260,358, forward strand.
GAGGTTTGAAATTCGAAACAATGTCATAAATTCAGAAAAAAAAAATTAAAAAAAGAGATTCATTGCATTTTTCTCTCATTTTGGAATTTTTCCATAGTTTGATAGATAGACTTCTTTTTCCCATGATAATTTCTAAACCTCCTCCTAATATCAAAATGAGTCATTCTAGTCCCTTTTTTTTGTTGGGCGGTCACCACTTCTCTTTCTTCGTCTATTTCTCCTCTTCTCTCGCATTTAGATTTGTCTTGAAATCTTCACAAATCTTTCATCATTTGAAGATGTTTTTTGTATGTTCGATTTTTTATCTCAATTTACTTGTAAATTTATCGAAAAGACACCAAATAGAGCTTTTTTTAGTTTCACAAGCGACCCTTATTGTCGATTTATACGCCTTTGAATGAGGTCAGAAACAATTGCTCCAAAAGTGAAAAATCCCGTTTAAGCTTGATATTCTGAAATTCAGACGATGTCCAGTACAAAATTTGTTTGAAAATATGAATTTTTGAAGCTTTTAGATTGTTTTAGAAAGTTTTAGAACAACCACGACAGTTTCAAATATGGGCTTCCCGGCAAAATTCGAAATTCAAATATTCTGGATGAAAGTTTTCAGAACAAAAAATTGAACAGTTTTAAAATCAAGACGGGATCGAAATTAGTCCTTCTTATAATGATTTTTCTTGGATTTAATTCAACTATTTCTATTTGTAGTGTGTTTTCCCAAACGTTTTTCGCACCCATCCAAAATTATCCTAATCTCTTCCCGAGCTAATTGATTAGCAGTTACAAAAAAGACATTCATCCTCCTTTTCCCCTATAGGTTGGGTCAAACAACGGGTGTGGGTGAAGATGTGCACCTAAATATCTGTTCTTATGACATCATAAAAACACTCGTCTATCTTGGTGAGAGTGTATGCGTGTAGGACCAAAACATAACATTTTTTCATTGTTAAACGTAGAAATTGCAAGTTCGCAAAGATTCCTACGATTTTTGAATGTTTATGCAAACCTTATGCCTACTTTCTTCGAATCATTTTCAATTTTAAAGGGACTTAAAATCCAAAAAAATTTCTGGAAAATTTTTCCCCTATTTGAAATATTTCAGTAGTAGTAGAATGATACACAGAAAATTGGAAATTTATTTTTCCTATCATGTATTCTAAATTTGTTTCCTGTCATAATATCTCACTGGAATACAAAATTGAAACTCCTATTCAGTCTTTTTCTCGATTCGCCGTTACCACTTTTTTTTCGTCGTCTATTTCTCCTCGTCTCCCGCCTTCTTATTAGCCCCGAAAACAGCGGCAAGCTATAAAACATCTCTGAAAATCAATGAGAAGTACTGGTCAAATTTTGCATTTGTAAATAGCGGCTCAGAAACTGTTTTTAGTTGCTTCGCATCAAATTCTTGGAGAAAATCTAGTTCACATTTTTGGGACATGCTGTTTTGAGTTGTGTTTTCTTCTACATTCATATATTTAGATTTTAGTCTAGTTTTTTCGCGTTGTAGTTTTCAGATGACATAATCCGCTTCTTGCTAAATTGAATTATTTTTACAGTCAGTGAATCCTTAAGTTCCTATAATGTTTTCTGTATCTCTACAAGGGAGCGGCGATTTTCACTCTAATTTGTTTCTACTCCTATTTTTTTGTGCAAATTAGATTGCCGTTCCATCTGATCTGAAACTTGAAAGAGACATTCATTCTCCTTTCCCCCTACAGGTTAGGTCAAATGATAGGTGTGGGTGAAGATGTGCACCTAAACATCTGTTTTTATGACATCATGTTCTCTCCTCTGGTGAGAGTGTATGTGTGCAGGATCAATGTCTTTTTCTTGTGCATTAGAGTGGTGTTGCGTTCTACTTGGTATGAGCCTCGGGGTCAAACGAACATCTTCTTCCATTATATCCCCTCAGTAGGTTCGTTGGGCAGAGTGTTTTTGCCTTAGAAATCAATATGATTTATATTTCGTCTCTGTTCATGACTTCCTAGGGGTACTTGTTGTTTTTTTAAAGGTTTTTTTGCTTTAGTCTATCTTTCATTTTTCATATCACTATGAAAAAAGGGGTTCCATTGAAACGTAAACAATGCATTTTTTTTCGATTTGGAAACGTAGAAAATGTCAAATCGCAAAAATTCCCACAATTTTTTAATGTTCATGCTAAATTTATGCATAGCTTCTTCCAAATCATTCTCCATTTTCCCACCACATGCTCACCATATAAAAGTTTCTAAACCTTATGATCATGTTACATTTTCTACTTTTCCTTTTTTCTGAAACGAAACTACAGTATTTAATCTAAAAAAAAGGCAATTTTTCAAATTTGGTCATTGTGAATGATTTTGAGCACCCGACGAACTTTTCCACAATACATGGCTCTTTTATTGTCACTTTTCCTATTTCGGTTTTAAAAATGTGGTACTAGAAGTACTGTTTTCTCTCAGATCCTTTTCGTTTGCTGCCTAATTCTTAGACTGTCTCACTTCTCCTCTCTTCCGGATGGGCTCATTATTCTAACTGGTACGAGTCTCAAAGTAAACAGTCGTCCGCTTTTTCCCAGGACGGGACGCGACGCACACCTGCTGCGTCGCGGTCTGAATATAACTGTACTCGTATTCGAGTACCCCTAAACATATCTTTTCTTTTTTTTTACCCCCTTCTCCCGATTCTGTTTCGAAAGCTTTTTTTCCAAGGATCTGTAAATTTAGATGAAAAATTAGAGGGAAAACTTTGTGATTTTCTCGGTTTTTGGTAGAAATTTTAAATGAATTTTCATTTATAATATTTTTTCTCTCAGAAAAGGTAAAGTAGTACTTGAAGACTAAAAATCTAGACTATTCTTGTTCTTGTTTGTTTTTCTGTAGAATCCCATGGTAATACTGGGAGTTTTGGGTGTCCGAACACCTCGCATTAAAATTTGAAATTTAATTTTTGTAATTCCCGTTCAATCTTTGCTCTCTTTCGTTTTCAAAGTTCCAATAATGTTCACAACAAAACACATTTTTTCAGTTCGAACAATGTTCAACGACAACCGCAATCGTGGAAATAATGGAGGAAATGGATCTCAAAGCGGAAGAGGAACCGGAGAATGGAATGGACGAGGTTATGGGATCGATTTTGAAAAAATGTACATCACATCGAGATATGACCAGGAAGAAGGTATGTTTCAACCTACTCCTTTCAGGAACTGTCAGTAGTTTCAACTATTTTATTTTAGGGCGAAAACCATGGGAGAGGTCATACAACACCCACAAAATGGATGTTGAATTCGACTGGGCGAAACAGAAAGAAGAGGAGAAAAGAGGACATGGGAGCAGAGACCGTTTCAATGGTAATTTAATTTTAAGATTGTGCGACAAAAACAAAACTTCTGACAATACTGTAAACCAACGTTTTTTTTTAAAGCTGTTTTCGTAACGGCTCATCAAAGCACAGCGCTTTCTCTCATGTAAAACATCTTGGAAAGCAGCTGTGTTTCCACAAATTTTCATCGTTCTTCTCAAAATCATGTAGCAAAAAACTGATTTCCACTGAAAACGGGTTTTTTCAGGTCATCTAGAAAAGCAGCAATCAGATGACAGTCATGGACTAAGCTACAATCGCCATGGTACGTTTCAAAAAAGTGGGAAAATTACTAATTGTTTTGATATTTTAGATCGCCACAGACGCGATGCCACACCAGACAGAGGACATCATCATGGTTCCAATGGAGGCCATCACAGAGGTAACTTTTCACTATTTATTGGAGGAAAATTCTTCAATTGAGAATCTTTATCGACTTTTCTAAACTTACAATTTCTAGATGAAAATTATGAAAAACGGAACAATAAACAAGATGATTATGACCATGCTCAACGTCACAATGATCGTCGTCGCAATGAGGACAGAACATATCATCAACATGGTAAGTTTTCAAATTTTGAAAGCTCAAGCGTTAGCAGTATTTAATGCATTTTGCATCTGAAAGTGTTCCACTTGGCGCTTTTTCTCATGTAAATCTTTAGGAAACTAGGTTTTTTTTTCACATATTTTAACCGGTCATGACCAAAATCATTTATGCCTGAAAGCAAAACACTGAAGTTTTAGAAAAAAAACTTAACCTTCAATTTTCAGGTCGTGACAGAAGAGATACCACGCCTGACCGAGGACATTTCAATGGAGGAAACAGAGGATATGGTCGAGGTATTCATAGATAACAAGTTTTATCAAATCATAAACTATTTCAATTTACAGACAATGAGCATCAAGGATATTATGAAAATGGTCGTCACAACGAACATGGTCGTCGTGACAATGAGGACAGAAGAAATCATCAACATGGTAAGTTTTCGAATTTTGAATGCTCTAATTTTATCAGTGTTTAGTGTATCTTGCATCTGAAAGTAGGCGCATCTTCAAAAAATAACTGTTTTTCAAAAATTTCTACCAGTTATAATCAAAATCATTCATGCCTGAAAGCAAAACACTGAACTTTCAGAAAGAAGAAGCAACATTCAAATTTCAGGTCGTGACAGACGAGATACCACGCCTGTCAGAGGAAATTTCAATGGACCAAACAGAGGATATGATCGAGGTATTCATAGATAACAGGTTTTATAAATCCCTCAACTATTCCGATTTACAGACGGACATTACCATGAACATGGTCAACGTCACAATGAGCCAGTGGAGAGACATTACCAACAAGGTGAGGTTTTCGAGTTTTGATAGCTCAAGTGTTATCACTGTTTAGTGTATCTTGCATCTGAAAGTGTTCAACGAGGCGTTTTTTCTCATGTGAACCTTTAGGAAAATAATAGTTTTTTTTACAAATTTCTTCCGGTCATGACCGAAATCATATTAACCAGAAAGCAAAAAACTGAATTTTCAAAGAATGAAAAAAAATTTTAATTTCAGGTCGTGACAGAGACATCACGCCTAACAGAGGACATTTCAATGGGGGAAACAGAGGATATGAGCAAGGTGATCATAGACAACAAATTTTATCAAATCATCAACTATTTCAATTTGCAGACAATGAGCATCAAGGAAATTATGAAAATGGTCGTCACAATGGTCGTCGTCACAATGAACATGGTCGTCGTTACAATGAGGACAGACGAAATCAACAACAATGTTAGTTTTTCGAATTTTAATAGCTCAAGTGTTATCAGTGTTTGGTGCATCTTGCATCTGAAAGTATTCCACTAGGCGCTTTTCTCATATAGACCTTCTACCAGTCTTTACCAAATTCATATAAGCCAGAAAGTGAAGCGTAGATTTTCAGAAAAAAAAACAAAGAACTTGAATCACCGTAAAACCATGGTCGGTTTTCGTTAGATTTAATAGTGCCATAAAGCATTATCCAGTGGTTGAACAAATTTCAAATTCAGTAGACTTACCATCTTTTCACAGTATAAGAGAAGCATTTTTGCTTTTTTTGGCTGTTATACCACTGGAGTATGCTCAATAATAGCTATAAGCTACTAGTTCCGACAAATATCGGTCATTTTAACATGACAAGGTTTTTGGAAAAGTTAAATGCCGCAACGGCGCTTTTGCTAATATTAATTTCTTGGAAATAAAAACTCTACCAGGGCTGTGCGGAAATAAATTTTCGGATATTCGCATACCCGAGAAATTATCCGAAATGTTTTTTTCCAATAACGGGATATCCGGGAATTTATCCGAACTTTGTTTTTCGAATATTCGGATATTCTAATTTTTTAAAAATAGCGCTTTTTTGAAAAGAAAATTCCAAGTTTGTTCAAATTTTACATTGGTATTATTTCGACAAAGTTGAAAAATAATATATTTCGCATCACTTTCGTCAATTTCACAAAAGAGATGGTTCGAATTACGTTTTTAAGAACAAATCTCACGAAATTTTTTGCTCTAAACGATTTTCCGATGAATCTGATATCCGAAAAAGTTATCCGATTTTGTTTTTCGGATATTCGGATATCCGAAAAATGTCCGAAACTTTTTCGGATAGCTATCCGACAGCCAAATATCCGAAATTCTTTCGGATAAACGGATAATTTCGGATATCCGAAAATTTTTCCGTACGCCCCTGAACTATACCCAAGTTTTTTCTAAAATTTGTTTTGAGGTTATTGGATTTGATCAAGTTTATATCATATCCCTTTTTATCATAACCCTTTGTGTGTTCCAAACCCAATTCATTTTCAAGATTCTCATTCTATTTTTATTGCAGACGGCCACGCCCGCGATCCGTACCGCGTCATCAAGCCAAGGGGACACGTGAACCGCAAGTGTACATACACTTGCGTGTTCTGCTTCAGCTTGCATAAGCCGGATCATTGCCCAGAAGTGGTGGACGTCGTGGAAAGAGAGGCCTTCTTAACCAAGGCTCGCTTATGCACACGTTGCTTGGGCGGCAAATGCGGCAAGGTGTGCTCAAAGCCTAGGATCCCTTGCTCCTACTGCTTCGACACCATGGGACACAAACCACATCATTATAGTTTGTGTCCGCTGCCAAGATTGGTGTACGAAGAGCAGTCGGAGCCAGCACAGGCAGAGCAAAACCCACTTGTTGTCCAAAGTGTGGATAAAGCCAAAGATGAAGCCAACATGAAAGATAAGGAGCTTCTTGAAGCCGACGATGCTTTAACCTCATGGTCCTCAGAATCCGAATATGCGGAGTTCATTCAAGCGGACATTCCTTCGTCTTTGGAAGTTTCAGAGGACGAATCAGAGGAGCCAATTGCTGATTCAAAAGAAGAATCCATGGATACATTCGCGCCATCAAACGTTGCAAAGCAAGTCAAATTTTTTGATGAATTAATTGAGAAAAGGTTGGCTGGGTACCAAGAGAAGAAGCGATCCAACACTAAGGACGAAGTCGAGAAGAAAGAACACAAGAAACATGAATCTGGTCAATTATACTAAATCTCCGCCTCCTTTCCAAATGACATGTCATTTTGATTCTCATGTTTCCTTCCACGGTTTTGATATGTCTCTGTCCAAAAATTCAAATTTCTCCCCAAAAATCCAAAGTCTCCATTTCAATTCATACCACTTTGTAATCTGAGCAAAATTCTTTTCTCTTGCAATCACTCTATGTTCTTGTTCCTCCATCATTTTCAAAAACTACTTTTCTTACCGCACGTTCCCATGTCTCATTCATATGAAATATTGTCCTTTCCTTATTTCCTCATGACGGCCACATGGACAATTCTCCAGTTTTCAAGTTTTCCTTATCATTCTCTGATGTTCATCCGTCTAAGCTTCGCACTGAATCATCATTATTATCTTCTTCTTCACAATCCACTAAATTTCATCATGTTGAGTTGTAGATCCTTTTGAAGAGTTGTAGCTCAACTTCATCAGTTGTAGCCCCTCTCCACAAGTTGTATTTTCTTTTTAGAATAGTTATTCTCATCTTTTCTCATCCCGAAAATCCAAAATCTCCATTTAAGTTAATACCATGTTCATGGGCTCACTGTACTCTGAGCAGATTTCATCTTTCTCGCTATGATTCATTTAGCAAGATTTCTGTTGACTTCATTCCTTTTTTTCCTGTCCTGTTCATCTCTCCATTGTCCCTGTTCTCTCTATTTTTAATTGAAATTCTTTTCTTTTTGAAGAGCTTTTTCTAGTTTTACAAGCTACCCGATTTATTCGCCTCTGAACGAAGTCAAAAATAATTGCTCCGAAATTGAAAAATCCTGTTTGAACGTGATATTCTGAAATTCAGACGATGTCCAGTACAAAATTTCATTGAAAATACGAAATTGTGAAACTTTTAGATTGTTTCAGAAAGTTTTAAAACAACCACGACCGTTTCAAATAAAGGCTTTCCGGCAAAATTCAAAAATCAAATATTCTGGATGAAAGTTTTCAGGCCAAAAAAACAAAACAGTTTTAAGATCAAGATAGGATCACAATTAGTCCTTCTTAGACTGGGGTTTTCTTGAATTTTTTTCACTAGTCAAACTTTTCCTTTTTGTCAAATATGCCGGGCCGGGCCTCTGTAGAAATTTCAAATCGCCGGCCCGGTTGGCCCGGGGTTTAGAGAAAAACGTGTTTTTTTTTTGAAAATTTTTTTCGCGGGTTTTTTCTACTTTTTTGTCCTATGTTTTTAGGAAGGAAGTTCTGATTGACTTTTGAGTAGAAACCCCCAGGAAAAGTTTCGAAATAGGGCTGAAAATTGGGAAAAACGTGCTCCAAAAACAAAAAAATTTTTTTTACCCTTTTTTAAACCCAACTTTTTTTTTCAGAATTTTTCATCGGCCCGGATTTTGAAAGACTGCTTTCTGTAGTATGTTTTCCCAAACGTTTTTCGCACCCTTCCGAAATGATCTTATCCTTGTCTCAAGCTAATTGATTAGCAGTTACATCTGCTACGAATCCCAAAAGTCACAGTCATCCTTCTTCCCCGCTACAGGTTAGGTAAGATAACAGGTGTGGGTGAAGATGTGCACCTAAATATCTGTTTGTATGACATCATACTCTCTCCTCTATCTTAGTGAGAGTATATGCGTGCAGGATCTGTGTCTCTTTCTTGTGCATTAGAATGGTGTTGCGTTCTACTTGGTATGAGCCTCGGGGTCATACGAACATCTTCTTCCATTATATCCCCTCAGTATGTCCATTGGGCAGAGTAGTTTTGCTTTGGCAATCAATATGATTCATTTGTCGTCTTTGTTCATAAATTTCTAGTAGTACTTGTTGTTTTTTCACAGGTTTTTTTGCTCTAGTCTATCTTCCCATTTATGAAAAAGGGTTCCATTAAAACATGAACGACACTTTTTCTTTTTGATTTTTTAACGTAGAAAATGCCAAATCGCACAGATTCCCACGATTTTTTAATGTTTATGCAAAATTTTCGCATAGTTTCTTCCAAATCATTCTCGATTTTCCCACCAAACTCCCACTATATAAAATTTTTTTAACCTTATGATCATGTTACCTTTCCAACTTTTTCGGGTCAATTTTCTTTTTCTGAAACAAAATTGCAGTATTAAACTTCAAAAAAATGACAATTTTTCAATTTTTGTCATCGTGAATGATTTTGAGCACCCGACAAACTTTTCCACAATAAATGGCTCTTTTATTGTCACTTTTTCATTTCCAGTTTCAAAAATTTGGTACTAGAAGTACTGTTTTTCTCTCATGTCCGTTCCGTTTTCTGCCTAATTCCTAGACTGTCTCACTTTTCCTCTCTTCCGGATGGGCTCATTATTCTGGCTGGTATGGGTCTCAAAGTAAACAGTCATCCGCTTTTTCCCAGGATGGGACGCGACGCACACCAGCTGCGTCGCGGTCGGAATATTACTGTCCGCGTAGTCGAGTACCCCTAAACATATCTTTTCTTCTTTTTTCTACTCCCTTCTCCCGATTCTGTTTCGACAGCTTTTTTTCTTAGGCTTAGTAGATTTAAATATAAAATTAGAGGTGAAACTTTGTTGTCAACTCAGTTTTTGGTAGAAATTTTGAATGAATTTTCATTTAGAATGTTTTTCTTTTCTCAAAAAAGGTAAAGTAGTACCTTGAGACTAAGACTGTTCTAATATTTTTTTTCGTAGGGTGATTCTACGGTAATACTGTGAGTTTTGGGTGTCGAATCTATGAATTGAAATTCGAAATTAAATTTTTGTGATTCCCATTTAATCGTTGTTTCTTTTGTTTTCAAATATCCAATAATTTTCGAGACAAAACACTTTTTTTCAGTTCGAACGATGTTCAACGAAAACCGTAATCGTGGAAATAATGGAAGAAATGGATCTCAAGGCGGAAGAGGAACCGGAGAATGGAATGGACGAGATTATGGGATCGATTTTGAAGAAATGTATCTCAAGCCAAACAAGGATCAACAAGAAGGTATATTTTCACCCACATTTTTGAGAAGCTGTCAGTAGTTTCAAATATTTTATTTCAGGGCGAAAACCATGGGAGAGGTCATACAACACCCACAAAATGGATGTTGAATTCAACTGGGAGAAACAGAAAGAAGAGGAGAACAGAGGACATGGGAGCAGAGACCGTTCCAATGGTAATTTAATTTAGAGATTGTATGACAAAAACAAAACTTCTGACAATACTGTAAACCAACTTTTTTAAAAGCTGTTTTCGTATCGGCTAACACAGCGTTTTCCCTCATGTAAAACATCTTGGAAAGCAGCTGTGTTTCCACAAATTTTTAGCGTCCATCATCAAAATCATATAGAAAAAAACTGATTTCAGCTTAAGATTGTTTTTATAGGCCATCATGAAAAGCAGCAATCAGATGACAGTCATGGACTAAGCTACAATCGCCATGGTACGTTTCAAAAAAGTGGGAACATTACTAATTGTTTTGAAATTTTAGATCGCCACAGACGCGATGCCACACCAGACAGAGGACATCATCATGGTTCCCATGGAGGCCATCACAGAGGTAACTTTTCACTATTCATTGGAGGAAAATTCTTCAATTGAGAATCTTTATCGACTTTTCTAAATTTACAATTTCTAGATGAAAATTATGGAAGACGGAACAATGAACAAGATGATTATGGACATGGTCAACGTCACAATGATCGTCGGCGCAATGAGGACAGAACATATCATCAACAGGGTAAGTTTTCGAATTTTGAAAGCTCAAGCGTTATCAGTGTTTAATGCATGTTGCATCTGAAAGTGTTCCACTTGGCGCTTTTTGTCATGTAAATCTTTAGGAAAATAGGTTTTGTTTCACAAATTTCAACCGGTCATGACCAAAATCATTTATGTCTGAAAGCAAAACACTGAACTTTCAGCAAAAAAAAGCAACCTTCAAATTTCAGGTCGTGACAGACGAGACATCACGCCTGACCGAGGATATTTCAATGGAGGAAACAGAGGATATGATCGAGGTATTCATAGATAACAAGTTTTATCAAATCATAAACTATTCCAATTTACAGACAATGAGCATCAAGGAAATTATGAAAATGGTCGTCACAACGAACATGGTCGTCGTCACAACGAGGACAGAACATATCATGAACATGGTAAGTTTTCGAATTTTGAAAGCTCAAGCGTTATCAGTGTTTAATGCATTTTGCATCTGAAAGTGTTCCCCTTGGCGCTTTTTCTCATGGAAATCTTCAAGGTAATAGGTTTCCTTCTACAAATTTTAACCGGTCATGACCAAAATCATTTATGCCTGAAAGCAAAACACTGAATTTTCAGATAAAAAAAAACAACCTTCAAATTTCAGGTCGTGACAGACGAGATACCACGCCAGACAGAGGAAATTTCAATGGAGGAAACAGAGGATATGATCGAGGTATTCATAGATAACAGGTTTTATAAAACCCTCAACTATTCCAATTTACAGACGGACATTACCATGAACATGGTCAACGTCACAATGAGCCAGTGGAGAGACATTACCAACAAGGTGCGGTTTTCGAATTTTGATAGCTCAAGTGCTGTCACTGTTCAGTGTATCTTGCATCTGAAAGTGTTCCGCTAGGCGTTTTTTCTTATGTAAACCTTTAGGAAAATAACAGTTTTTTTCTACAAATTTCTTCCGATCATGACCAAAATCATGTAAACCAGAAAGCAAAAAACTGAATTTTCAAAGAATAAAAACACTGAACTTTTAAATTTCAGGTCGTAACAGACGAGATATCACGCCTAACAGAGGACATTTCAATGGGGGAAACAGAGGATATGAGCAAGGTATTCATAGACAACAAATTTTATCAAATCATCAACTATTCTAATTTACAGACTATGAGCATCAAGGAAATTATGAAAATGATCGTCACAATGGTCGTCGTCACAATGAAGACAGAAGAAATAAACAACAAGGTTAGTTCTTCGAATGTTGATAGCTAAAGTGTTATCAGTGTTTGGTGCATCGCGCATCTGAAAGTGTTCCACTAGGCACTTTTCTCATATAGATTTTCAGGGAAATAAGCGTTTTTTTTACAAATTTTTACCAGTCTTCACCAAATTCATATAAGCCAAAAAAAAAGCATAGATTTTCTGAAAAAAAAACACTGAACTTGAATCATCGTAAAACCATGGTCGGTTTTCGTTAGATTTAATAGTGCCATAAAGCATTATCCAGTGGTTGAACAAATTTCAAATTCAGTAGACTTACCATCTTTTCACAGTATAAGAGAAACATTTTTGCTTTTTTACTTGGCAGTTATACCACTGGAATATGCTCAAAGATGGCTAAACTAGTTCCGACAAATATCGGTCATTTTGACTTGACTAGGTTTTTGGAAAAGTTGAATGCAGCAACGGCGCTTTTACTAATTTTTTTTTTTGGAAAAAGAAACTATACCCAAGGTTTTTTTAAAATTTGTTTTGGGGTTATTGGATTTGATCAAGTTTATATCATATCCCTTTCTATGGGAAACCTTCAGCTTTTTCAAACTCAGCCCTTCAATTGTGTGTTCCGAACCCAATTCATTTTCAAGATTCTCATTCTATTTTTATTGCAGATGGCCACGCCCGCGATCCGTACCGCGTCATCAAGCCAAGGGGACACGTGAACCGCAAGTGTACATACACTTGCGTGTTCTGCTTCAGCTTGCATAAGCCGGATCATTGCCCAGAAGTGGTGGACGTCGTGGAAAGAGAGGCCTTCTTAACCAAGGCTCGCTTATGCACACGCTGCTTGAGCGGCAAATGCGGCAAGGTGTGCTCAAAGCCTAGGATCCCTTGCTCCTACTGCTTCGACACCATGGGACACAAACCACATCATTATAGTTTGTGTCCGCTCCCACGGTTGGTGTACGAAAAGCAGTCGGAGCCAGCACAGGCAGAGCAAAACCCACTTGTTGTCCAAAGTGTGGATGAAGCCAAAGATGAAGCCAACATGGAAGATAAGGAGCTTCCTGAAGCCGACGATGCGTTAACCTCGTGGTCCTCAGGATCCGAATATGCGGAGTTCATTCAAGCGGACATTCCTTCGTCTTTGGAAGTTTCAGAGGACGAATCAGAGGAGCCAATTGCTGTTTCAAAAGAAGAATCCATGGATACATTCGCGCCATCAAACGTTGCAAAGCAAGTCAAATTTTTTGATGAATTAATTGAGAAAAAGTTGGCTGGGTACCAAGAGAAGAAGCGATCCAACACTAAGGACGAAGTCGAGAAGAAAGAACACAAGAAACATGAATCTGGTCAATTATACTAAATCTCCGCCTCCTTTCCAAATGACATGTCATTTTGATTCTCATGTTTCCTTCCACGGTTTTGATATGTCTCTGTCCAAAAATTCAAATTTTTCCCCAAAAATCCAAAGTCTCCATTTCAATTCATACCACTTTGTAATCTGAGCAAAATTCTTCTCTCTTGCAATCTCTCTATGTTCTTGTTCCTCCATCATTTTCAAAAATTATTTTTCTTACCGCACGTTCCAATGTCTCATTCATATAAAATATTGTTCATTCCATATCTTCTCATGACGGTCACGTGGTCAATTCTCCAGTTTTCAAGTTTTCCTTATCATTCTCTGATGTTCATCCGTCTAAGCTTCACACTGAATAACCACTATTATTTTGTACTTTTTCACAATCCACAAATCCATCAATTTGCCGCTTGAAATATCTAGCCAATTTCACAATTTCATTATGTTGAGTCGTAGATCTTTCTAAAAAGTTGTAGATCCTTTTGAAGAGTTGTAGCTCAACTTCATCAGTTGTAGCCCCTCTTCACAAGTTGTATTTCCTTTTTAGAATAGTTATTTTCATTTTTTCTCATCCCGAAAATCCAAAATCTCCATTTAAGTTAATACCATGTTCTTGGGCTCACTGTACTCTGAGCAGATTTCATCTTTCTCGCAATGATTCATTTAGCCCCCCCCCCCCCCCCACGTTTTCTCACCGCATGTTCCCATGTCTCCTCCAGAAAAATTATTGTCCTTTACCAGGCCCAGCTCTTAGAAAACAACTCTATATCTCATATTTAATGGTTCCTACCGAACTTTTGCTTCCCAAAATAATTCAAGATTTCTGTTGACTTGATTCCTTTTTTTTCCTGTCCTGTTCATCTCTCTATTTCCTCTGTTCTCTCTATTTTTAATTGAAATTCACTTATTATGACATCCTCATCGAAAATCAGTTTTAACTGTGCTTTATTTTGTAACATTTCCAATTTTTCTTATCAATTTTACCAATAAATTTATTTGAAAATACAACAGTGAATGCATTTTTCGAGAGCTTTAACAAAACTTATAAATAAGGAGATATGGAGCAAACCAGGAAGCTTCAATGATCATTCAGAATATTGGACGTACTCTTCATGCTACCTTTTTCAGACGTTATCAGTACTTTTTAGATATTTCATCATTTGATTTGCACCGACTGGCACACCTTTTCAGACTGGCACACCTTTTAGAATTATGTTTATCAACTGGCCGCATTGGAATTCATGTGGAGAAAACCAATTAAAAAGAGAGCAGAAACTAGTGAGAAAAGCGTGTAATCAAGGTCTATGAGAAGCACAGAGAAGAACACAAAATGAAACAGAAAAAATATACTCTTTCCAATTTTTTCACTGACAGCAGATTCCAGGTGTTGGCTCACATTGGCCAATTTACTCACCTGAATAGAAAACAGCAAAAACATTTTATAGCATGAATCATTCTGATCATTTGAAAAAGTATTCCACTTTTTAATTTAATTTAATTTAATTTATTACGATTACACGAATCGTTTTTGGCGTTTTGTCTTTCTTTTCTGACATTTCAAAAAGATTTTTAAAACTGAAAATGTTACAAGCAAGCCGATTCTTTTATTTAGAAAAAAACAATAGAAAAAGAACTCAATACTTAAAATTGAAAAAAATAGTGGAAATACATGAATGTGGGAGATTTGCACGGCAACATTTTTACAAGTTTTAAATTGAGGAAAAATTGAAAGCAGATAATTCAAAATTTGTCGTTAAAGAAGCTTATTGCTTTTGCTACAATCAAAAAAGAACAATTTTTTCAGAATTGCACACTTTTTAGAGGCTTTTTAGAAATGTTCACCAACTGGTCGCATTGAAATTCTTGTGGAGAAAAGCTATCAAAAAGAGAGCAGAAACTGGTGAAAAAAAGCGTGTAATCAAGCACTATTAGAGGCACTGAGAAGAAAACAGATGAAACGGAGACAATAGACACTTTTCCATTTTCTGTTTGACAAAAGTTTCCAAATGTTGGCTCGTATTGAAAAACTTTTTGAATCAATTGGAAATTTTTAGGAATTTTTAATAATTCGTATCATTCGAAAAAGTATTCCGCTTTTCAGTTTTTTTCTTTTTTTCTGACATGCTTAAAGAGCTTTGAAACTTACAATGCTTTCAGAAAGAAGACTTTATTTTAAAAAATAGAAAAAGAGCACATTTCTTCAAAATGGAAAAAAAATTTCTGGGATGGGCTGAATGACGAAATAGGAAAAAGCAGAGCAAACGAGAGAATGACAATTACAAATGACAATAGAAATACATGAATGCGGGCTGAGTTATGAATTAAAAAAACCGAGAAATAGAGAGACAAAGACACAATTTTTGGTTTGGTGTGATTTAGAAAAAAAAAGAAGAATACAGGTACAATTATATGAATAGGAGGGGGGGGGGGGGGGGGGGGGGGGGGAGGCGACTAATTGTGAAAAGAGAATTTCAATACAAATTATACAAAATAATGTGTAATACAGAAAAAAGTTTCAGGAAAAAGCAAAAAGAAAAGGAAAAAAAAAGAAGAAAAAGCGATAATTGTTAGGTGCTGGAGTGAAAGAGAAAACGAATAAAAGTAAGGGTTTGGGGAAGAAATACAATTGGAATATAGATAAAAGAGCAAGAAATGGGAAAGTGGAAGAAGGTTACAAAAAGCGGAGTTGGAAAAGGTGCAAAAAGCAGGAAGAAGCGAAATTTTTTGGGTGGTGTGAAAGAAAATAGAGAGAGAGAGAGAGAGAGAGAGAGAGAAAGAGAGAGAGACAAGTAAAAAATTACAGGAGAAAAAGAGAATATATTACTTTTCTGAAAAGGAGATACAACTTCTGAAGAGGGGCTACAACTTACAAAAAGGAGCTACAACTCTTCAGAAGGATCTACAACTCAACATAATAGAATTTCAGTTAGAAAATAATCTAAAATACAGACAAAAAAGCGAAGACTATAAAAATGAAATACAAAATATTGTGATTGTGAGAAGTGCAGCAAAAAAATGAAAGATAAATGAGTGGAAAGTATATTTAGAAATTTGATGCAAACACATTGGTCGGAAGTGGACAAGTTGACCAATGGTGGATCTCATAATCCTTGTTGTCCTTGCAGTAAATGCATGGCTTTACTTTAATGAAGCATTTACCTTGGTGCTCGTAGGTGCATTTCACGCAAAGATCCAATTCCATCAGGATTTCCTTCCGTTTCTTTGGATCAGGCTGCTTATAGCACTGATCCGGAAGGTGCCATTCCATACAGTACACGCAGGCCTCGTTAGCCTTCGGGCTTCTATATCCCTGTGGCGCGATCCATCGTTGCGGACGTGGGCGTGGAGAGATTGGACGACGGTTGATGGGGGAGTTTCCTGGAATTGGAAAGTTCTTTTGAAATATATGGGGAATGTGAATAAAGTGAGACAAAGGTTCCTATCAAGAACATACCTCGAGAGTTGCCTTGGTTTCCGGCATTGTTGCTTGGGGTGCTGTAGCTGCTCGATTGGCCATAGCGAGCTGAAAAATGGCAAATTTGTATCGGTTTTTCGGTTCGTTCTAAGTGACTGTATTTTAGCCTAAAAACTAGTGACAAGTTAATAGGGTGCCTTTTTTAGTTATTTATCAAAACTGTACTAAAAGAGCACACGCTTTTTTTTTTATTTCATGCAGTGATCTCTCTGGCTTTTCTGTTTCAGAGTCTCCTCTAATGCAGGTTTTACAGTAGTTAAAGCTGCCTTAAGTGAGCCCATCATGTTTTTAATAGCTTTTGCTAAAAATTAGATACGTATATAAAATCAAATCCACTTACGAGATGGGGAATGAATCTGGTTGTATGAGTCGAATCGATAATTGTATTCCTCACCTGAAAATCATGCAATAAATGTCTTTCTCATCTGAATTGGTTTGAAATTATCAACATACAGCAAAACTCATAGATTACACAAGCGAAAATTTCTGATTTCAAGTCAAAATTAGTCTTTATTTATTTGTTAAATCAAATCATCAGTTATTCAAATTTTAAGCATTATATAGTCACATACGTGGTGGAGAGCGACTTCGTTGACTGTAATTGTTGAAGACGTGATTGTATTGCTGACCTGAAAAATATATAGTGACTATTTGTGGGAAGTAGATTTTTATTTTCGATTAGGGATAAGTCAGAGAAAAGACTAAGCTCCTAGAATCTTTGATGGGTCCTTCTAACGTTGAAAACTTGCTGATTTCAAAAAAAAAAAATTAAAAGTTGTCTTGTCTGATATGACTGATTTGGTGGTAGTACAATCACCGAAATACAGATTATATCAAAATGTATTTTCTTCAGAGTTACAAAGCTTGATATACTCAGCATTCTGACTGAATTCAGTGATTGCACTACGCCAGGATAATGCTCCATAACTGATCCAAATCGTGATTAAGAAGAGAACGGCTCATGCCCGACTTATTTGTGAAAGGCTCCAAGAAAAAACTTACGTGGTGGAGATGGAGTTCTTTGAGTGTAGTTGTTAAATTGATGATTGTACTCTTGACCTGAAAATATATGATTTGTGGGAACTTAATTTGTAAGTGGACTAGAGAGTATTCAAAACAAAATGATGTTTTGAAAACTTTCTGGACCATTTCAAGTTTGGAGATGTGATCATCGGAAAAAGTAGTTGTCTTTTTTGGTATGATCCAGTCTCATGACAGAGCCTGATTTATATGCGAAAAGCTCCAAGACAAAAACTTACATGGTGGAGAATGGTTTCCATGGGAGTAGTTGTTAAACTGGTGATTGTACTGCTGCTCTGAAAATATAGTCATGTTTATGGAAAGAAGTTATTTGAATGGAAAAGGAGCAGAGCATGACTCAAGCTTAGGGCAGCTGGACAAGTGATGATCACACGACTGAGGTTGGTTTTAAAGTGGATCGAATGAAGTTTTTTTTATTATGATTTTTTTTCTTGAAATTCAATACTTTTCAAAACTCATACACCATCAAGCAGTTCAAGTATTGTCAAAAATCATTGTCAAAAAATCTATTGTCAAAATTGTAAAAAATCTATTGTCAAAAAAATAATGTTCCGACCCCGCGAATTTGATTAAATGTAAACAAGTTAGGTTGCTAGGCCCCGCCCATCGTGTGCAAGTTTGTCGCGCACTGTTTTTGTAATCATAGGTTTCCAGCAAAGCCTTACAGGGATAGAAACTACGTGCGGGAACCTTGCACACGATGGGCGGGGCCTAGCGACCCCACTTGTTTACATTTAATCAAATTCGCGGGGTCGGAACTATACTTTTTGACAATACAGTAACCCAATTGTATTTGAAATGATGGAATGAATTATATTTCCCGTTTTGGCGCTAATTGGTTACTGTTTTACCACTGATTCGTGACCATAACTATTATGAAACTAGTATTTTGATAACGTTTGGTAATAGTAAACTGACTTCAAATGTATCATCATCGCAGTTTTTGCATGTTTTTCACAACTCAAAGGTCAATCACAAATTCGCGCAAAAAAAAAACTTACGAGATTGACGGTGAAGCTGGCGTTGGTAGCCCATCACTGGTCGCCCGTCATTGTTGGAGCCATAGCGATCTGGAAAATATATAATTTTTTGTTTCGTCAGGTTTTAGGTTGCAAGAATTTGTTTTAAAATACTTTCAAGGGCAAACATAGAGCAAGATACAGTAGTGGTGGAGCTACTAAACGCATGAAATCTGCCTTTTGGACTCGATTCGGTTAGTTGAAATTACTGTGTCTTGCACCAAAACAGCTCAAAAGTAAAAAATCGATGATAAATGAAAGAACATTTTTTCGGGAAGGGCAGCGCAGGAAGATATAGATGAACTGGTTTTTTGTTTCTCAGTGTCAAGAAAATTGCTTTTACTCCGTGATCTAATTTTTTTTCTGAAGAAAAACTAACCAGATTGGTTGGCGGTGAGCTGCCGTTGATATCCCAGTTGAACGGCGGTTTCTGAAAGTCATATACTCGAATTTTGAGTTCTATGCATTTTACTAGTTTACCAAAGCTCGGAGACCGGTTGTTCCGGTTTCTCTCCATCGATCTCGAGCGATCAGCATAACTGTTGTAGGACGAATTTCCATAAACTGGAAAAAAATTTGGGCTTTAATGGTAACAAATTGGTGAAATTACCTTGTGATTGGTCGCCCATCAGCTTTGGATTCCCGTCGTTGTTAAAACCGAATCGGTGTTTGTTTTCTGGAAAGTACACTAGTTGTATATGCTTTTCAATTGCTGCTGGAACAGAACATGTTTTTGAGTGTTCCTGGCATCAATGATTATTTTTCGAACAAAAAGCACAGGCTACAATTAATTTCCTCCAAATAATCACCCGAAAATTCAACGCTTAAGCCTGAAAAGGCACAAACGAAATTCGCATCCTGCCCACTCTATATGCAAACTTTTAAGAACAGAGGGGGTATCCAAAAAAAAAATTGTGAAAAGTTATTCATTTTGAACGAAGTTGTGCACTCTTTTGTGCATTTACATACAGCATAACATGCTCCGTTTCCACCAACAACTGCAGTCTCGCCCTCGCCCCCCTCACACACACTTTACATGTGTAACCTTCCCCGCACCAGTTTCCTAGCAACAGCAATAGCGCGTAGTAACGAAGTGTTTTCTCTTCTTTTGGATTAAATATTTGGCAACCAAAAATGAACCGACCTAAATTTCTTCAAAAAAAAAAAATCACGAGGTAGGCTAAGCTAGGCTGAGCTAGGCATGTATGCTGCTGGTCGTTTAGAAAAATACGCCTAGGACCTATCATGGAGTGAGGCAGTGGTGATGGAGTTAACAATTGATAAAAATTCATCAATTGGTCATACTTTTATATTTTAGAGATGCAATCTGAGTTTTGACACGATTCGGTAACTTTTACGTCATCCAATTATGCGCTATGACTGCTCGAAAGTTTTTATTTGAATGAAAATGAGTCCTAGGCAAACTTCTTCTTGAAACGGAGACAAGAGAAGACTATTATAAAAATCGGAAAAGTGTTGCTTTTTGTCCAATTTCAGCTTCTCAATGTTAACAAAACGGCGTTCACTTTTTTGTCTAAAGAAGCACATACCATCGGAGGGGCGCTGACGTTGTCTCTTGTAGCCTTGTTGAACGGCGGTCTCTGAAAACCATTCTTTAAATTTTTCAATTTTGTCTTACAGTAGCTTACCAAAGCTCGGAGATCGGCTGTCCCGGTAGCGGTCTCTTTCTCTTTCTTGTGATCGGTTTCTGTAGTCTCTGTACAGAGAGTTTTCACGATCTGAATCCCTCGTGACACCCATGAGATGTGGACGGCCTCGACACGGGCGCTCTGGAAAATCCAAATTTTTTATTTTATTAGTCTTCGAGATAACTTACCGGAAGACGCCGATCTGGACCTGCCTCCATTCTGACGTTGTGGAGCTTGGTAACCTTTATTGTTACGAGATTGTGTGTCGTTGTAGCTGCTGCTTCCATTGCTTGCATCTAAAAATTATGTTTTGTAAATTTTTGAAAATTTGAACAAAGTTACTTTGAGACGACGAAGTATCTCGTTGATAGAAGTTGAATTGGTGTCTGGCAAAGCCAAATTGGTCTCTGTTGCTTTGGAAGTTGTTGGAACGAGATGGGCTTCCGACTGAAAAATTTGCATATTTGGGAGATATATAGGAATATTATTCTCATCCAGCTACAAAAATTTTGCACTCACATCCAAATCCACGTCCACACGAGTAGACAGCGGCATTCTCCTCTTGCATCTTCTTCAACTCAGCTGCCTCCTTCTTTCTTTCAGCAGTAATTCTAGCAGTTTCAGCAAAACTAGCTGCATTTCTAGTTCCATAAATGGATGTAGTGTCTTCTCCCCATGAGTCAGTTGATGTTTCAGAGTCAGTTGTTTCCTCAGAGTCAGAAGAATCACAGCTGTCTTCATCTGCAAAGAGAAATGTTGACTTTTCCTGTTTGGGATGCGATTTTCAGTGGTTTTTTCATGGTCGGAAGTTATATCCCATCGATTTAGAGTTAGAGAGCCCAGTCTGAATTCGCCTAAGAACTGCTCTTACCTCCATTTTTCAAGAAAACTGCGTTGTTTTCCACAAGAATTTTTTTCAATTCCGCTTCCACTTTCTTCTCAGATGAGCAGGTGCTTGATCTGGAGCAAGTTGAAACTTTTCCAGTGGGCTCTGCAATCATTAATTATCAAGAATAGTCTATTGGAACGGTTTTACCTAGAGTTTCAAGCATTTCCGACCAGGAGGAGAACGACGATGTGCGGCTTCTGGCTTGCTCAGGCTTCTTATTCTCTGCAAATATCCCTATTAAGTTTTGCGGAAGTGATTGTTTTCCAAACCTGAAGCAACTGGCTCCTCCTTCTCCTCTGCTTTCACCTTCTTGTATTTTCCAATATCAAGACCGGCCTCCAGAATGATTTTTGTCAATCTGGCATTCTCTTCTTTGAACTCAGCAGTCATCTTTTGGACAAGTTTATATTGACTTGTTGGCATCCAAACACGAGATCCAGCTGAAAATAGTTTTTTGAATATCGTAGGATATTGATAAAATCGCAATGAGACTTACAACTGCATGGCTCTCCATTGAATGGATCATCCTCTCCATGGCTTTCGCCGATTCGCTTCTCGGAAGGTTGCTCCTTTGGCTCCTCCGGCTTTTCATTCTGCTCCTCTTTGGGTTTCTCCTTGGGCTCCTCCTCCGGCTTATCCTCGGCAGACTCCTCCTTGGGCTCATCCTCGGTCTTCGTCTCAGTAGGCTCCTCAGTTTTCTCGATGAGCTCGATCTTGGGCTCGTCTTCATGCTGCTCCACAGCCTCATGACCGTCGTCTACCGGCTCGATTCCTGGGTCGGAAATCAGCTCAAACTCCGAACTGAAATTTGGTATTTGAATGTAGGATTTATGATGCAAAAAATTTGAGGGATTTCCCAGTTTTTTGTTGTTAGTTTGACCAAAAAAGTAGTGATTCAATGATGTCTTCCGCAGTTCTATTTTGTTCAAATTAGAACTGAGCAGCGTGTCAGTAAGAAAAACGATTAAATCATCAAAAATTGAGCCTGAATACTGAAGCGAATGAGATTTTTGAACTTGTAATATATTTTCTGCTTTTTCCTAAGAGCTCAGCTACCTAACAGTGGCATTGGTTGTAGATTAGTTTTGAAATCGCGACGATTCCCAAAAGCTTAGTGCCTAGAGCTTGTTTCAAATGCTAATTACCAGCTCTTTTTGTCTAAAATTTCAAAAGTAGGCTGAAAAAACTTACGAGTTTCTTGACGTCGATCTTGATGACATTAGATCTCCTTTCTTCTCGGTTTGTTTTTCAACGAATTTCGTAGATCAATAGTATTCGAAATTACCTGTAAAAGAAAAAAATTGTGAGAACGAACGGAAGGTTAGAGATAAGAGAGTGGGTAAGAGAAAAAAAGGAAAAGACGGCTGAGGGCGGTGGGTGAAGGCAATCGACCACCACGGCTGACTGTCCGAATTGAAGAAGAGAGAAGAAGAAAAAGGGAGAGTTAGGGAAAGAGAAGAAGATCGGATGGAGGACGGGGTGAGAAGTAAACAACACGAACCCCCCCCCCCCCTTTCTCAGGGCCATTGAATATAATAGGCATCAAGTGAAATCAATCAGTTGATTGATAACAGGCTGTACGATTTCATAATCTCCGTGACATTGTGTAGAGAAATGTAGGAGAAAGGTAGGCAGGCCATAGATAAGATTAATTGATTTACAACTTCTTATCTGATGGATTAGATGTTTTCCATTCTTCCAAACCTACTGGGAATGGTCACAGAGCATGAGAAAGAGCCTTCAACGGGACAGAAAAGAGAATAAAGTGGCCCCCATTCTACTGGCAGGTGCTTATCCAGGTCAACATCTCTACTCTTTCTAATGGATTCAGATTGAAGGAGAGAAAAAATTTATTCACATTACAACGCGTTGGGAAAAAGGAGATTTTGGAGGGGTTTGAAATGTTTATTGGCGGGTAAATTTTGAAATGGTTTGACTAGCCTTAAAGAATGAGCTGCGACTTCCAAATGGAGTGTGTTCAACTTATGATATTTGAGATATAAGAAAGATGAAATTTGAAAATTTTTTATTTTGTATTTCACGTTTTGATTTCTCCAAATTTCTGTTTTTTGACAGAGTTGTGCCGCGGCACAACTCTGTCCAAGGCAGAAAAAGGCGTGAAATGACAGAACTTTTAGAAATTTGAAACGTGAGTTACAAAATAAAAAATTTTCAAATTTTATCTTTCTTATATTTTTTAATGAAAATGTTATCAGCCAATCATTCTGAACCACCTATTTTTATGGTTAGAATATACATGTTAGTTTGACCTGCTCAAAATTTGAAAAGCAGCACAAAAAAATTCATATTTTTTTTGACTTTGATATTTTTTTGACAAATTTTTTTTTGACATAAACGAATAGAAAAACATATTGAGACTTTCCTTGTAAAAAAACGGGGATAAACGAAAACCTACCTGACAGAATAAATGTAGACTAGTGCAGGTTTACACTGGCCTGAGAAAAAGACAAAACGATTTCACTTCTTTGCCCAGACGTACTGAACAGGACAGGTGACAGGTGGTGAATGGCAGTGGCAGGAATGAAAATATTCTTATTGTTATTCAAAAAGGAACATTTCTAGAATACGAGATTTTGTTATTTGAGAGGCAAGAAAAATATTTTCAAGATGCAAATAATAATCAGATAATCTTATTATAGAAATCGTATAGTTCTGAGCAGTTCTGAGAATATATACATATTTTATCTCCCTGTATATCTAGAGACTTACTAGCATAGGAAAAGAAGAATCTAACAATAGGGGTTGTCTGGTGTGAGGTCTGGTATGCAAATACGTTTCCGCTGGCCTCGATCAATATGTAACCGGACTGCATTACGATTATGAAATGAACCGAATTTTGAATATAAAACGAGAGGCTTATGCAGCTGGAGGCCAGCTGGGAATTTGGTTTTGACCTGCTCTAGAGATCAAATTAAGTGTCTTTATGTATATTAATCTGTGAGAGCTGGAAAATGAAAAACTGGGAAAAAAAGGTAGAGGAAATGGAATGGAATAATAGAAAAAGAAGGTGAACAAACAGAGGTCAGTTGTCAGTTGCCTGTTGCAAACTTACCAGTTGGCGGGAGAATCAAATTACAATATTCGTTTTTCCTTTTGTGTAAGGAAAAATTATCCCTTCATTTCACCAGAGGTCTGACTGGGGTAAGACATTTTATCTTTTTTTCAATTTCTGTCCTATTTGAGTGTGTAACACGCCGATTAAACCAACCCGAATAGTTCTATTTTATATGATGAGCACTCAGGGTGGTCTGACTAAACACAGGCTTAATTTGATAAGGTTGAAAGGCTCATTATCTTTACTCTAACAGAACTTTGGTCAAAAATATCACATTTCTTTGTTTCAGGCATAGCCAAATACGTTCTAAAAATGGAGTCTCTGCATCTTTCACAGTTTCTGCAACAGACCACTTTAAAATATAACTACCAAATTTTTAATTTTTCGTTTTTCTGCTTTTTTCTGCTCAATGTGAACAACCAAATAGACTACAGAATGATCAGATAGTATGATGAATTGTGGAGATCAGCTAAATTTTGCTTTAAAGATTTTAGAAAAGTTCTGATTTTACTACCCGCTCTCCAATGAAAAAACTTTTCAAATTTCGAACAAATAAAAAACTACAGTAATGTCTGACTGACCATTATTAAAAGCGCTAATGAAATTTAAAAAAAAAAACAAATTTTCAAAATATAATGATAACTTTACAAACTAACCTTATTTATGAATTGATACAAAAAAGCTCTCCAATTCAAAAAAAAAAAAAACAAAAACAAATCTTTTAGTTTTTGTGTAAAAGCAAACACGTTGCTGTGCTCCCGATAAAAAAAAATTACCTATCGATCTGGAGAATTTCGTAATAACTAACCTGAGGCAAACAACACATTGACCCATGAATTTTTCAAAAGACGCTCTCATGATAACAACTCACTCCACAGAGAATGTATAATGGAAACCATCAGAAAAGAGTTCACAGAAAAAAAAACCAAGGAAAAGAAGGCTCCAACCAACCCGAAGGCGCCGAGATCGATGACTATACACATGCAATGGGGAGAAGAAAGCAATAGAAAAGAGAAGTAGAGAAATGTCATGAGGAGCCTTGGACCAATGAGTGTGGGGATAGGACCATGGGGAGAAAGAGAGGAGTGTTAGAGAAAAGGGAGAAATGGGAATAGGAAAACGCACTCGGATTTTATGTGAGAAGAAGAAGAAGGAATCGTTCAGTTTTTTCTCTTCTTCTTCTCTCAATCCGGCCAGCGCCAACGTTTTTCCTTGGAGTGGGCGCCATTCAGTGGAGAATGCAAAAGAAAAAGGGGAAGCAGTGCTGAATAGTGAGAAGTGAGAAGAAGTGAGAAAAAGAAGATGGAAGTGTAAAAAACAACTTTTATCGGATTAGTTGATCCCGCGAAAAAAATTCGTTGAACCAGTCATTGTAATAACTGGACCGAGTAGGATGATTGGACCAATACTGCAAATAATTGCCCTCTGCACGTTCTTCAACCCAACAAAAAGAACTTGTATAGCCTTTTAGCACATTGACAGAAAATTCGAAAAAAATTTTGGAGGACTGAAAACTGATACTGGTACAAGTAACATAGAATTAGTTCCTACAAAGACAAAATTGGTAGCTGAAAGTGCATTACCCGGCATATTAAGAGGCAGCAATCTCGAATTATGATAAGAAATCCAAAATTAATTTTCATTTAAAGGGCCTCGAAATTTTACACTTAAAACCTCAAAATTTAAAGGGAATGACGATTTTTATTGTTTTTTTTTGTATTGAAACGGACCTTCTTTCTGAAAACGCTACTATAAGATTTTTCATAACAGTTTTCGTATTTTTTCGGTTTTTTTTTTGGTACAAGTTTTTGGTACGACAAAAATCTAGAAGTTTTCAGCGATTTCCCATGGTGCCATGATCTAGGGCTACCTGTGAAAAAAAGGAAGAACGAACACTATGCAAAAACGAGAAGGCATCCAATTCCTCCTTTTTTTCTACTTTTTTTCAACCCAGGGCAGTCCTTTTTTTTTAGAGTAAGCGCGATTTGTAAAATACGAAACAAAAGAAAACGAGGTACTATACCGCTGAAAATTGAGTGTAGAGCCTGAAAGTAAGAGAAAACAATACATAAAATTCAAAACGTCAAACCAAAGACCAAATGTTTATTCAAATAGCAGTGTCGTTATCAGACTATTATACAATTGTTATCATTATAAATAATGAAAATGATTACAAATATGATACAATCAATAAACGATTATTATCTTTTTCTTTCAAAACCAGGAACTATGTCTGTATCGGTTTGGTAATGGTGGGGGTGGACTGGGTGAGATTTGATGACTCCGGGACAAAATCGCTAGAAGTTCTGGGTCGACTGCAATTCAGAGTTTTTATAGCTTTGTGTACAATCAACAAAAAACTCACTATCAGAACTTTCCAATTCCCCTCCATCTTCAGTTGAAGATTCGGATGCGACTGGTGTTAAACAATCCAAATCTTCTTCTGGTTCATTTATCACCACAATAGGATGGATTTCATCAAAAGAGATGTTCAAGGATTCTAGGTCCTGTGTGATTGGATGTGGACTATCTGGACATTCGTTTGAATAGTTTGGATTGGACTGGACGGTTCCTTCTGAAAATAAAAAATGAAGTTTTTCTAAATAAGGATGAAAAACGGAATGTCGGTCATGACGTAGATTTTCCTGCTGGTTTTAGTTTTGTTCTCAACATTTATTCAAAATTATTTTTTTGAATGGTTCAAAATAGCCATTGAAACCATATTCAATTGTAGTCTCATGTCCTAAATTCTGAAGACCTAAAATTCAGTAATTCAATAAATGGTGTCGTTCTTCATTTCGGTCTTTTCAATCCTTCAGAAAATTTGGAATCAAAATAGAAGAATACGTTAAAATTGAAAATGGAAACTTGTGAAATTAGTCTTTTTTGAAATCAGAAATGAAAGGCCCGTTGCGTCTTTACTGGTACCGGGTCCAAAAAAACTAGTCCCAAAAAAAAGGCTGCACTCAAAAAAAATGAGACATTCTTTTCTTATTTCGGGGTCATTTTTTTCCGTAACTATTAGGACCAGCCTTTTCTCATTTGTTTAAGACCATTCTTCTTTTGATACCATATCTTTTTTCGATTTCTTTGGTACCATTTTTTTGGGACCAATTAGATGTTTTTGTCTTATTTTCGGAACCAATTGAACCGTAAAGAGTAAAAAAAACTAACCTTCCCTCCGTTGACAGCAATTCTCTAGTGGAATCCATGGAATGTCCGTTTGGAAAAGCAAAACCTGCTGGTTTTCCGTTAATTTGACTAAATGACTGGAAGTTTCATAGTTGTTTTAAGTCAAAATTATAGAGATGTTCTTACTCAGTTTGCTCCGAGATGCTTTTTATCGTTTCCATTTCTTCCGTTTTTGTGACCTGTCAATACGCAAAAAATTTCAAAATTTTTCAAAGCTCTGTTTTAAATACAACTGAAAAATAAAACATAAAATCTAAATACAAAGAGCCACACTGACACTAAGAAAACATTTATTCACTCACAAAAAAGCACTCTGGCACCGCAAGCTGACAATAAGGAATGGCTCTATCGGGAAAAAATGAAGTGAATTGCCTCAAATTTTGTAAGAAATCAAGAATATAAAGTGAAGAAATGCATCGAAAAAACGTATTATATAGTAGAAAATAATGATGATTAGGCGAAATCTGGGGAGTGGGACGAAGGCATATTGAGGCTAATTGGTGAAATCGGAGAAGAAGAGCGGAAAAGCAGAAAAATATAATATGAGCCTCTCAAACTGAATTTTCAAATAATAAAAAATATAATTAATTAATCCTCTGGATCATACTCCTCTAGCTTTTTTTGCACATTTTCCACTTCACAAGCCACATGATATCCTGCTTTCATAATTTCCTCATAATGGTCCTTGAGCATTCGAGTGCCCGAAAGATACCTCTCATAGCCACTTGTCAAATTAGTAGCAATTTTAGGATCCAAATCCACTATTTTCATCATATATTGGAACACGATTCCATTTGGAAGTTGTATAAAGTTTTCAGAGGAATTTGGTGGCAGGGTTTCACGTAGTCGGAAAGTTACCATAATCTGAAATTGTTGAAATATTTTTTTATCAAATCATAGGATTAATGGATACCGAGCAATCCTTGATAGTGGCCGCTAGGAAGTATTTGTGAAGCTTGTGGAGTTCTGATTGTACTGGTTCGAGAACTTTAGCCAAACCGATTTTGTTGAACATGGTTTTGTCCATTAGACTCTCCTGAACTAATCATATTGGAAGAGATACTAATGAAGAAATATTTTTAAAAAGTCTTGGCAAATTTGTTATTTAAACTTTGGTTTTGTTCGGGATATGAGGTTTGAGAATTTGATACCTCTTTTACACTTTTTGAAAAGTAAAGTTTGTAGGGAAAATAGGTCACAGAGAATTAAAGGGATACAAGGTTTTATAACCCTTTAAAAAACGAAGCCTAAACTTCAATTTGGACCAATGTGATCCGGATGATAACGAAAAAAACAGTGTGACGAAACAAAGACACCAAGTTCTAAAGTTTGATCAGAATGTGAAAATCTGAAAGTTGTGGGAATTTTTTTTAAATAGTTTTCATATTTTGCAAGTTCCCAGACTTTTTCTAGAATTCCAATATTTTTGGATATTCGTCATCTAAAATACATTTCAAGTTAAGGAAAATTATTTTAATTATTAAATACTTTCAAAGAAGTGGAAAAAAACATTCATGCTTTTTGCTTTGACTAGAAAAACAATACTCTACCTAACAATTTTCAGAAATTTTGTAACAATTACTTTGTCTTTTTTGTAAGGATTAAACTCACTTTCTCGAGTTGATCCAACTTCTGATATATCCCATGAGCTTCAATAACTCCGATATCATCAATCATTTGACCAGATCTAATCTGGTCTAGAACAGATCCTGGCTGCACAGTAAAATTTTCCATTGAAGTGGAGCCAGTGAGCAACAAACAGAGCTAAAAACAACTATGCCTGATTATAACTTATGATACAGCTTACAGCTTGAATTATATCATCTTTTTGAGCATTCTGATTCGGGAACAACAGTTTCTCCATATTTTCGATTTTCTCATCTCCAGAATGAATTACAGTGCCATTTAAGAACAACTTGAAGAAACCATGTGGCTCCTTGAAAAGTGCAGAAATAGTCTCAAACATGGATTGGTAGTTTCCAGAATACATTTTGAGCGGACAATAGTGGCAAAGGCTGGAGTACTTTTTGAGATTGTAGAGCTTGTCCAACTGAAAGACAGTGGAGTTTCTGTTGAAATGAAGGGCAAATTTACCATTAGAAAGCAGGTCTGGCACAGCTTGACATCTAAGCCCTCGTGATGTTGGAAGAATCCTTGTTTTGGTTTGATCTCGACCTGAAGAGTGTTAGGTATTTTGTAAATTGAAATATTGAAAATTTACTTCAAGCAAGCGTTTTCGAAGCTCGTATTTTGATAGCTGCGAATAAAAAAAGTTCAAATTATAACAAATACAAACTAGCACAATAGTACTATCAGAAACTCAAAATCTTTCACAACGGCAACTCACAGTAAATGTTGGATTGACTACTTTCTCACTCAGAACCGATACTGGCAGCTGGGTTACATCAAGCATTTGAAGAGCAAACAAGTATTCTGGCTCAGCTGTTGGATTGTTATCTTCTACTCTGATAAAATTTGATAATCTAAGAGCCGACGAGTTCAAAGGCAGAGCTGCGAACAACTCAAAGTCTTCTACAACTTGATTGTGTGGGAGCTTTGCAATTTTCCCGAGAAGATGGATATCGAATGTTTTGAAGCGAACAAGTTTGTAATCCAGAAGATATTTTTGGTCGAATAGTGGCTTGATGATTCTAAAAACACAAGGTATAGGAGAATGAGAATTTGAGAAATTGAAGACTTACGTGTTCATGTACTCATGAATTCCGACACTGTTTGGCTTGGTAGAAATGAAATGAGTCTTGTGAATTTTGCCGATTCTCCAAACATATCTGGAAGTAAAATTAGGGCAATAACTGAGCAGTTTTAAGCTGATTGAAAAATATGTCAGGTGCTTCTCAAACCATGATAACACGAGTAAATTTCAGTTTTCTTTTCTTCAGGTTCATTAATTTTCTCCTCAAAAATATACTTTCGAAACAGCATTTCTATCACACGTGCCCTTTTAATAAAAGTATTTCTTTATCGTTACAAAAAATCACTGGAGACCTTTTCTCCCAGAGAATATCTTTTGAAACTACAGTGGCGAGCATAGGTGAGGGTCCCTCGATGTTTTTGTTTATAACTTATCTTAAACCACTCCGAATGGTCTCAAAATTTTTTTGGGGACTCCTGAGTGACCCTGAAGTACTTCCTGATGTTTTTTGAAAAAATCGAATTTTCACGAATTCTGAAGTTTTTCGATGAATTCTGAAAATACAGAATAAAAATATTTTTTTGTATCATCAGAATTTTTTCCTAATGTGCCCAAAACACTGCTAGGGACCCAAATTAACAATTTTTGACGTTAGATCTCAAGTTGTTTATCTGATACCGACGTCAGAACTCCAGAAGTCCAAACTGTGATATTTGCGTGGGACATCATAACTTGGCTAAAAGTGATCGGATTGGGATAAAAAATGATTCCCATATAGATTTGAAGTCATTAAACAATTTGCGATCAGTTTCAAAAGTATTGGAAAAAATTAATTTTCGCATTTTCTACATGATTTTTGAATTCTTGAAAACTTGAAAAAATGGCAGAAAATAATTTTTTCCAATACTTTTGAAACTAATCGCAAATTGTTTAATGACTTCAAATCTATATGGGAATCATTTTTTATCCCGATCCGATCACTTTTAGCCAAGTTATGATGTCCCACGCTCACAGTTTGGACTTCTGGAGTTCTGACGTCCGTATCAGATAAACAACTTGAGATCTAACGTCAAAAATTGTTAATTTGGGTCCCTAGCAATGTTTTGGGCACATTAGGAAAAAATTCTGATAATACAAAAAAATATTTTTATTCTGTATTTTCAGAATTCAGAATTCATCGAAAAACTTCAGAATTCGTGAAAGTTCGATTTTTTCAAAAAACATCAGGAAGTACTTCAGGGTCACTCAGGAGTCTCCAAAAAAATTTTGAGACCATTCGGAGTGGCTCAAGATAAGTTATAAACGAAAACATCAAGGGACCCTCATCTATGCTCGCCACTGTATTTCAACGGTAACCAAACCACTATTTTTTCTTCCATTTCCCGTTTTTGTCCCTTATGATATGAGCATAGTGGCAGCAATCTAGTTTTCTATTATCTGTTTGATGACAATGAGCTTCTGCTTATCTTCTTGTGAGAAGAAAATATTTATTGGCAGTGTGCCACAAGTTTGCAATAACATTACAGCACACAGGAGGGGGAAGGGAACGTGAAAAACAATTGGAAAAAGAACCGTTTTAAACTGTTCCGCTGTGTTTTTTGAACTGTTATTTTTCAATTTTTCTTTCCAAAACGTTTAATGGTAGAAGGCAGGATTTGAAAAAGTGAAGGTAAATTTGAAATGGCAAATAGTTTTTATAATTTTCATACCGTTTGAGAAAAAAACTGTTATTTTATAATAAACTAGATATTTGCCCTTGAAATCGCTCAAAAAATCTCATTTCTTTTAAGAATCCCTAATCATACCTTGTCGCCGAAGCTTTATGAGTGGCTCCAATCACATAATTGGCCTGTCCTTCACCACGAAAAATGAAATTCTGGTAGTCTCTTGGTTCAATTGTACACATCTAGAAAAAAGAATTACAAAATGAATAAGAAAGGAGAAACAGAAGAACACTTCACCTCTTCAGTTGACGACCATGCCATGTTGCTATAGAGATTTGGGCGAATTCCCTTGGTTTTTACGAGGTGGATGAGGTCACCTAGATACTTAAAACAGCGTATTGAAAGAAAAGGAACAAAATCTGAAAGAAAAAAAGCAAGAGATAAGAATTCTTCAAATTCAATCATTGTTTCCCACAACACACACACACCGGAAACACTGTTGATCTGCAACACACGGGGGAGCAAAATGAAAAGTGTCAAATTGAAAAAAAAAAGTTTGGTTTGAAACAGGGCTGGGATTTCACGTTCACAGTTTGAACGGATTTTTAAGATTGTACGGTTTTTGAGCGTTCGTAAAAATTTAATCCGTAAAATCCGTAAAAAATTTTAGGTCCATTTTTAGCATTTTGAGCAGGAAATTTGATATTTTTAGACTGATTTATTGTGAGAATTAGTTTCGGAAATTAATTTTCTTTTTTTTTTTAAATTAGAAAGGCTCAAAAAGTTGAATTTTGAAATATGAAAATTTTGAAAGCAAAAAAAGGGTTCTTTTCCAGAAAGACAACAGCGTGCTCCGCAGTTTCTGAATCAAATTTTACAGTTTTTACGAATTTAACGGAATTTTACGGATCTTCAATCCGTAAATTTTACAATTAACGTATTTTGTAAAATAAAAATTTTACGCCCAGCCCTGGGTTAAAAGCGAAAATCTTTTGAATAGTAGGCTCAGAAAAGGAGAAATCTGTGCTCTGAACGCGACTAGATCTACACTCTCTTGACGGTCATTAAAGCCCGCCCAAATGAGCACCGAATTGAGATTTCGAAAAAAAGAGCACCCCATCAATTTGATGGTCTGTACTATTAAAAGTGCCTGACAAAAGGATTTTTTGAAGTGGTAATTGGGAAATTAATGGTGGTCAAAAGTTATTTTTTTTCAAAAATTTTCGGTTTTTTTCACTTGCTATGAACATTTCTTGGCTTTTCAAAATAGCTCATGCTGCCTCATATCCCAGATTGTGTTTTCAAAGTTTAACTAATTTTGAAAGAAAATCTCAGATTCAACATAAATTACAAACATTTTTCCTCTTCTTCAACTACAGTTTTCGGAGAAAATGCATAATTAAGTTATTGAAACTCTTGGTATCCCGCAAAAAATTTTCAGATATTTTTGTAACATTTTTCGAAAATATTAGGTTGGCTAAATTGGAAAGTGTCAAATTGAAAAAAAAAAGTCTGGTTTGAAACAGGGCTAGGATTTTAGGGATTTTACGGTTTTGAGAGTCCGTATAAATTCAATCCGTAAAATCCGTAAAAAATGTTAGGTCCATTTTCAGCATTATGAGCGGGAAATTTTATATATTTGGACGGATTTATTGTGAGATTTAGTTTTGGAAGTTAACTTTCTCTTTTTTCGAAAGCCCTGGTTTAAAAGCGAAA
Organism: Caenorhabditis doughertyi; assembly: GCA_963572265.1. Taxonomy (NCBI): domain Eukaryota; kingdom Metazoa; phylum Nematoda; class Chromadorea; order Rhabditida; family Rhabditidae; genus Caenorhabditis; species Caenorhabditis doughertyi. The sequence continues at coordinate 1,293,846 of OY751558.1, forward strand.
ATTTTTTGGAGAATAGGCTCAAATAGAGAGAAATCTATGCTCTCAATACTATAAAATCTCCACCCTCTTGAAGGTCATTAAAGCCGACCCAAATGAGCACAAAAGTGCGACTTCGAAAAAAAGAGCACCCCATTAATTTGATGGTCTGTACTATTAAAAGTGCCTGACAAAAGGATTTTTTGAAGTGGTAATTGGGAAATTAATGGTGGTCAAAAGTTATTTTTTATTAAAAGATTTCTGGTTTTTTTTTCATTTGATATGAACATTTCTTGGCTTTTCAACATAGCTCATGTTGCCAAATATTCCAGATTGTATTTTCAAAAATAAACTAATTTTAAAAAATCTTCTTCAACTATAGTTTTCAGAGAAAATTTACAAAAATAAGTCTTGAAAGCATTGGTATCCCGCAAAAAATTTCCAGATATTTTTGTATTATTTTTTCGAAAATATTAGGTTGGCTTAATTGAAGTTCGTACTGAGCTTTCTTAATAGCGTGTATATCTCCGTTTGGACACAAGGTACTAAAAAGTGCCAAACTAACAAAATGTGTAAAATTTTGTTATAAACATTTTACCAATTGACCATTTTTTAATATCTCGTACACTGGAAGAGATAATTCAAATCAGCCTAATACGTATTTTTAGGCCTAGGTAAATGTTCAAATGAGAAAGCCTTTCCATAAACTGGCAATATATCTTGATGAAGTGACAAAAAGTGGTAATTGCTGTCATGAAAGTGTGAATTCATTGCTCTTAAGACTATTAGATCTCCGTTTTCAAGGTTCTTTAAGGGTTATCCAAAAAAAGATCATCAAAGTGGAGCACCACATTAATTTAATAGCCTGCACTATTCTTTCTGAGGTTTGAACAAGAAAATCGTTTTGGGTACTGTTAGGGGTTTACTGGGTAAGTGCTTCGACTCCAAACTTTCTGACTGAAAAATTGTGTTTTTCTAGGAATTACTAAAATTTTAAAAATAAGGTTCAGATATCTTTCCTTTATGTTCCAGTTCACACAGACTTTTTTTATTTTTTAGGCCTACTCTCGGAAAGTGTAGATTTATAAAAAAAATTCTAAAACTTCAGAACAATCCTGGTATAACACTTTTTCAGAAAATGGAACTTAGTACGGAAGAATTTCGACTATTTCAATCTTAGTAAGGGCTAGATTGCATTGCTTTGGTCCTTTTTGACAGGTGCTCATGAGTCATTCTTTTAAGTGGAACGTATACGCAAATGTTTGTTTTGATATTTTTTGAAGAAAAAAAAACCTTTTAAAATTTTTTTTTAATTTTGTGAAAACCAAAAAAAAAAAGAAAAGTGGCCACGATTCGTAGTGCGTAGAACTTAGAAATTTGGGAGAAAACCATTTCACATTAAACTTTTTTTTTTCGATTCCAATACAGTTCAAACTGAGAACTAGATAGAAGTTGTTAACGTGAACCATTCTCTGAAAACGACCTGAAATGGGTTTTGATTTTTTATAAGAAACTTTTACAATGAACGGTTTCTAATGCCTTTGAGTGTTTTCAATGTTATGCGAAAATGAACAAGAATCATAGTTCGAAATGCCGAAAATCCCTATTGAGCCTGACTGATATTCTGAACTTGAAAAATTCAGTACACTATTTTTGGAAAGTGTGTGCTTTTGAAGGTTTCACGGATTTTCAAAGGAATTCAGCAAATCATGAGCGATTGAGCCATTGAGAAACAGATTTCAAAACTAATTTAAAAATTTTTTTTTTGTGAAACAGGTTTTTAGAATCATTTGTTTCCACAAAGGTCTTTAACGCAATTGATTCACAGTGCTTAATTTGAAAAGTTACCGTCAACTGTAAACTATGTAGCTGAAACTTCCGTTTTATTCTCTTTCTGACTCTTTCAGTGATTTATTTTTATTTTTTCCAGGACAATTTCAACATTTATTTTTCGAAGTTCAATTTCTGTTATTATGTGATAAACTACTTGTAATTATGAAATTTGTCGCTCATACTGGTTCCGCTTTCAACTTTCTCCTCTTGGCTTTTCCTGATAGTTGAACAACGAATTAACCAGGAACGCTTTTGAAATGAAAAATAGTGAAAAGGTTTCTTCACAATTTGTTTCCAAACTTTCCAATTTTAAAACATTCCAGAGAGACTTTTTTCCAATTTTAGCTTACAATGTTAGTTAATCGAAACACACTAGTTGTATGTTTCGATTCATGATCAAAAATTTTAAAGTTCAATTGGTTTTTTTTTCGTAAAGAACGTTCGGTTTTATTCTAGGCGCGCCTTGTTCTCTATAAATTCATCTAAGATTCTGACTCTTTATGCAATGATCAACCAGACTTCTTTTCTATTTCATTCATTCAGCTTTTGTTCGGAAAAAAACGTTGGGAATCAAGAATCTTCTCATTCATAAACTCATATAAAAATAATATTAACTCAAACTTTAACTTTTTTTATTTTTTGATTCCTTCCTCTGAATTTTTTTTTGTAATTGCAAATCCAAGAACAATGCACGCTGATTTATTCAGTCAAAAAATGTTACATTTTTGAAAATATATAAATTTATCTTTTGAAAAGAGAACGGTAGAGCATGGATCTTGGAAATGATACGTATTCATAGTTTTGTTGTTGGATGCAGAATCCTTCATGGCATAAGTGTCCAGGAGCACATGGGACTTTGAAACTGCAGAAGTCATAGATGGAAACTTTGGTTTCTGATGGTACAGTAACCAGAGCACTTGAAATGCACACAAAGATAATGGCGATCTGAAATTAGAATAATAAATGTTTTTAGAAATTCTAGCTAAGAAAACTAACCAAGAGAATTTTCAAAAGCATATTTTCTCAGAAGAAAAATGAGGCGGTCGTTGGCGTCGAGGCAAGATAGGTTATGAAATGACTCGCTTCCACGAAGTCATGTGGAAAGTCGAGAGAGAGAGAGAGAGAGAGAGAGAGAGAGAGAGAATATATATCTCAGAGAGTAGTAAACAGAAACCAAAGTTATTGGAGTGTGTGAGAGAAGTGGAACGCCCACAAAAAAAAAGGCCATTTCAAACATCATGTGGAGGAGAAAAAAAAAGAGAAAACCTATAAAGAATGGAGATCAAGAAGCATATTGAGAACCTTCCGGAGAGAAAAGGCTCTTGATTTTGTTATTGAATTTGAAATTAGAGCATGAGGTGGTTGGAAGTTGTGAGTCACCATTATGAGAACCCAGATGAGAACGCTTTCAGGTACCGTGAGACCTGTCTAAAAGCTCATCTTTTAAGGGGAGGGCACTACTATTAAAGAGTTATCGATAATAAGAGTTCTATCCATATTATCTGATATCAAAATAGTTACTGGGTCCAAATTGCCCAACTTTGTTTTCAGCAGACTTGTCAATGAAAAATCAAAAATTCTCCGGTACGGCCCGGTCGGCCTGGGTTTGAAAATTTTTGAATTTTGGAGCACGTTTTTCCCGATTTTCAGCCCTATTCCGAAACTTTTCCTAGGCCTTTTTACATAAAAATCAATCAGAATTTTTTTTCTGAAAACAAAGGCCAAACAAGAGAGAATGAGCGCGAAAAAAAATTTCAAAAAAAATCTTGAAGAAAACATGTTTTGCCCTGAACTCTGGGCCCGGCCCTGTCCGTGACTAGTCTGGTTTTTATAAGACATCATCCAGCAATATAGGCGACCAATTTCACAGCGGAAAATCATTTTTCTTATTTTTTAAACGATTCGGGAAGCAATCTTATTCTGTTACTTCCTGAACACTTCCTCCAAAATATAGTTCCTTTGTTTCTAGCTCTACCAAGCAACTTATTTTTGTATGAGAGCACCTCTTATAAAAAGGCACTACTATTGAAAAGTTATTAATGCTGCTTGTTGAATCTAGATCATTTGTGGTCAAAATGTTTCCTGGATCCAAATAAAGAAGCTTTGTCTCCAGAAGACGTCAATCAGAGAAATAGGAGACCCATTTAATAGCGGAAAATCATTTTTCATGTATCACGTCAACCTCTGGAAGTAATCTGAGGCCAAATTTTCTTGTATACTTCCTTAAAGATAGTTAAGTAATTTTCAGATTTTGGAAGTAATCCTCATGCCAAAACTTCCTAACAACTTCCTCTAAGTTATAGTTCGCTCTTCTCCAGATTTCCCAGAAATTTTTTTTTCAACAAATTGTTTTTTGCATTTCATAATACGTCAAATGCTATTTTGGCCACCTAAAAATAGAACTTTTAAACCGACGCCAAACCTTTCTTCCCATTTCTCAAAGTGTTTTTTGAATCACATTAAAAGCTTTTTAGATGTTTTGAAATTTCTCTTTTCCCTCGCCTCCCTTTGAATTTTTTGATATGTTCTTTTTGATGAATTTTACGCTTTGTTGGGTTGCTGAAGTTTATTTTTGAATGAAAGTTGTGAATTGGAATAAAAAGTTGAAATAGTATGGAAGCGTGAAGTTCAGAAAGCTATTAGGTTAGTCGGAAAGAAATGGGAGCTATATTTTCACGCGAATTCGCTTATCTCAGCTAGAGTGAGTGATATCAAAAAGTGGTCAACTAACAAAATGTTGGTCATAAAATTTTGCACATTTTACCAATTGACCACTTTACGGTATCTTCAATTCCAGCCGAAATATACAGATTCAAATAAAATTTTAGCGCGCATTTCTTGGCACTGTTCTAAAATGGTGGACTCAACAAAAAAAATCGTGGACCCAAAAAAAATAGCGGACCGAGAAAAAAATAGCGGACCAAGAAAAAAAATCGTGGACCAAGAAAAAAAATCGTGGACCGATTGAAATTTGTGTTTTGAAAAAAATCGTGGACCAAAAAATCGTGGACCGAAAAAAAAGATAGCGGACCAATTGAAAAATGACATTTTACCAATTGACCACTTTACGGTATCTTCAATTCCAGCCGAAATATACAGATTCAAATAAAATTTTAGCGCGCATTTCTTCACGGCCAACCTTATATAAGATGAAATTGAGATTTCTATTTTCATGAGGATATATATTGTCTTTGTTCTGTTACAAATGGTTCTGTTACAAATATCATAATATTATCTCAATTCACATTGGTATATTAACGAGCCTAGAAGGATTACTGGTCCAGAATTCGATTGTCCTTCACACCACTGGAATAATAAAGCTTTCTGCAAGTTGAAAAACCAAAATCCCGACGAAACCAGCATACAAATCCTCATAAATTCTGAAATTCCATACTTCCATCACAGTCCCTAATTGTTATTTTTCCCCTTTCATCTTTCTCTTACTTACAGCCTGCGTATAAAATGAATATGTTTTTTTTCCCTCACAATCAACACCTATGGAAATGCAATCTTCGTATAAAATTCTGTTCATTCCGGAAGTCTGGTACATTTTTTATGAGGTCCTGCAAGACCAAAATGACTAATAAGCTGAAAAAAAAACTGAAAAATCGATCATCAGTGGTATGCTTGCTTGATCGTCTCAGCACCACCATAACAAGCGGAAAGACAGTTTCAGCAAACTAATCTAAGCCACATACTCTGGTGAAAAGAAACTTGGTAGTTTCACAATATCACTGGCTGACTGATGGTTTTGCATACTTTTTTCAATATGAATAAAGCTAAAAAGACTTACTTAAAATCGTTCCGAGCAATTTGAACACGATTCTTGAAGTTCTCGCAGACGTTCATACAAAATGAGAACAAGCCAGCATTTTTTCCGGCTAGGCCGAGAACAAGAATGCATGAATTAGCTTACCACAGGACCTTACACTTTAGCAGGTTGAACAACTGCCACAGGGGTTGATTGATTGTCATAACACCTTTATCCCGTTTCTTATGACTAATGCACATCTCGTGTTTTATGACTTGGACCGGACCAACGAACTTCTCCTCATCCTCACCTACCCTTGAATTATTCGATGTGTTCTTTCCGTTTCAATTCACGCTTTGCTGAGTTGCTGAAGTTTATTTTTTAATAGAAAATTTGAGTCTGAAGAAAGAACTTATAGAAAATGGAAACATCAATGAAAAAAGGCTTTGCGATGATTGCTATTTTTCATCAAAATTGCTAGTATAAGGTCTGTCTAGTTTTAGAAATGATTATATCCCAATTTCATCACAATATACACAAGCAAATGGGTCAGTCTAGAAGAATTACTGGTCCAGAAGTCGACTTTCCCTTACTCCAGTGAAATAATAAAGCTCTCTGCAAGTTGAAAAACTAAAATCCGGATCAAACCAGCAGAAATATCCTTATGAATTCTGCAGTTCCCTATTTTCATCATAGTCCCTAGTTGTTATTTTCCCATCTTTTTCTTACTCACTGCCTGCATACAAAATGAATATGTTTTTTTCCTCACAATCAACACCTATGGAAATGTAATCATTATATAAAATTCTGTTCGTTCCGGAAGTCTGGTGCATTTTCTATCAGGTTCCTGCAAGACCAAAATGACTAATAAGCTGAAAAAAAACTAAAAGATCGATCATCGGTGATATGCTTGCTTGATTGTCTCGGTATCACCATAACAAGCGGAAAAGACAGTTTCAGCACACTGATCTAAGCCACATATTCTGGTGAAATAGAAACTTGGTAGCTTTACAATATCATTGGCGGACTTTTGGTTTGGCACATTTTTTTCAGGATGAATAAATCTTTAAAAAAAAACGTACTCAAAATCGTTCCGAACAATTTGAACACGCTCCTTGAAGTTCTCGCAAACACCCATACAGAACGAAAAACTGGCCAGCATTTCTTCGGCTTGCCCGAGAACAAGAATGCATGAGTCAGCTTACCACAGGACCTTACACTTTAGCAGGTTGAACAACTGCCACAGGGGTTGATTGATTGTCATAACACCTTCATCCCGTTTCTTATGACTAATGCAAACCCGTGTTTTATGACTTGGGCCCCAAGTTCAAGTTTTTTCTCATCATATTTAATTTTCAGTGGACTTTCAATGAGTTTATCTGAAAAATATTTTTAATTTGGCGTTAATTATTTCCGAAAATTATCAGAGAACCTGTGTCAGTGAAGTTGAGGTATTTTGATTATTGGTTGAGTACCTTGGGCAAGAAAAAGAAAAATTAGTTGAACGAATAAAGTTTTTATTAAAAAAAAAAGAATTGCACTGGAAAAAAACATTGTTGGAACACTTGAAAAAATAAAAAATTGGTGCACGGGAAACAAATTCGCTCAAGAGCTACTAACAAGTGGATGACATTGACAATGAACGTTACCAAGCATGGAAGTGCCAGAACAAAAAGAAACAAAAACAGTGAAATAATTTAACAAAAATTCGGAACAGAAATCCGCTGTAATACTGATGGAACACGTGGCAAGAAATCCTTCACTGTGGGTCTGAAATTTTTTTTAGACTCAGGGGTTTGTATTTTAAAGACTCAATTTTGAAGAATAAACTTCAAATTCAAACTCAAAACAACTTACTCATGGTTTGCCGGCAGTTTTGGAGCGAGTTCTGGTGTATGGGCCACCAGTAACTGGAGTAGGCTGGTTGCGTGGACGGCGAGCGGCAGTGTTCTGAAACAGAATGTGAGAATTATGCAAGATAAAACTCTACAATAAATTTTATTCTTGGGTAGGGGAAAAAGCTCAATATTCTCTAAAAAGACTTACGGTGGCAGCTGCGTGACCGGGCTGAGGGGCGCGGAGTCCACGAAGAGCATCCAGAGCAGCATTAATAGCGCGTCTCTGGAAATCATAGGATTCTCGATCTTTTCTGTTTCGATCAATTGTTGCCCTCATTGCGGCTTCGGCCCGTTCGGCCTCTTCTAGTTCTCTTCTGCTTGCTTCTCTGGCTGCATCGCACATGGCATTGAACTCGGCATCGGTCAAACGAACGACTGAAATCAACAGCAATTACAAAAAATCACTTTACAAGTTGAAAATTAGATCATTCAAAGTTAGTTTCAGAGTTTTTTTTTCCTAGTTTCGGAATAAAATAAAACTGTCTGTGATGTTTTAAAACCGAGCTTTTAAAGAAGTTTCCGACCGTTCAATTTTTCAAAACTTACTAGCATCGTGGTCAAGTGGAAAAAAATATCGTTCCATTGGAAGCTTTCTGGAAATATTGTTAATGTGGTGAGTGCAGAACAAAGTGTTAGGTAAACTACTGGTAACGCAAGAGGCCAGTGAATAAAGAAAAGAAAAAGTTAATTCAAAAGTTAGTGAATTTTATTCAGAGAAAGATTAAGAAAATAAAACAGAAATACAATTATTCTAGCCCTGGGAAACTTCCATTTTTGCTTGCATAAAAAGTGCAACATTGGGTAGCGGTGATGTATTTTCCAGCTTTATTTGGGTTGCACCAAGAAGAGAACTCGAGTTGTTCCAAAAAAACAACTGAGCTTTCAGCAGATAAGTTCTCATGCGAAAAGCTGCTAGAAGAAACAAACAACTCTTCCGAATACCGAATTTCGTTGGTATCTGCATAACTCTGCAAAGATGGCTTTGTAGAAGGAGCATTCGAAAGGTTTACTATTGATTTACTATTGTTTTTTTTTAGATCGATCTTGTGAGGTACACTTTCTCAGTCCTTTTGTTTTTTTTCCTGTAAATTCTTGTGAAATAAATGAATATCAAATAAAGATGAGAATTGATTCCAATGAGATGAGAATTAAAGATAAGAATGGTTTCCTTATTGGCTCAATCGTCATCCGTAGCAGGAAATCCATCTGAACTGGGAGGATTCGTCGGTTTGGAATCCAAGCAGGCTTTCCAGATGTTCCAATTAACTTGACGAAACTTTGGCGGAATCTGGAAAACAAATCATCAAAGTTCTTGGAAATTTAATTGAGTTATCTTACCGTCCATTTGGTATAACTTCCTCTATCACAATTCATCTTGCCCATGAAGTTCCACAACTCAGCAACTGACGGTTGCTTGGCTTCTTGTGCGTATGACGAGAAAGCTCTTCTTGAGTCGAATCTTTACAGCATTGGCGGCAGTAATAGTTGATGAATTTGTTGCTTATTGTATTTCAGTTTTTGAGCTGTTGCCGGTTGCGTAGATGATGTAATCGACGTTGCAAGTTTATTTTCCGGCAGTTTCCTATCTGGAAGAAGCGTGAATTAAGAAAATTCATGGCAAGAAATTGAGCTTGCCTACCTTTTTTTTGGTGAGTTTTCATCTACAGAAGGATATCCATCCAGCAAAACTTTGGAAGTGAGCAACCGGAAGATGTTTTTGTATTCTTCCTCCTCATTCAGTTGGATCCTCAAGCTATTTGCAGAGGTGGTATTTGATTTAAAGCGTTGTCTTGTTGTTTTTTTGTGGTCCAGGTTAAATGAAGAAGAATTGCAGCTTGCAAAGCGTTCTGTTTATCGAGTGTTACAAAATAACATCGCGTCTCAAGTTGCCTTCTCTGTACATTCGAGGAGGATTCCAACTCACCATTGTAGCCGGATATCAGAAGCAAACATCCCATCGAGTTGCGTTGAACTTAATCGCAAGTAATGAGAGGTGTCCAACTGTAGCTTAGTCCAACTGTAGCTCTAGGTTAGACGAGCAAGAATTGCAGCTTGCAAAGCTTCCTAGATATCGATTGTTCCAAAATAACAATGTGGATCTAGTTCTCCTTTTTGTACATTCAATGAGGTTTCTGATTCACACTTGCAGCCGGATATCAGACGCAAACATTTCATCAGGTCGGATTCAACCTAATTGCAAGTTGAGAAAGATGTCCGATAGCAGGCTTTCCAAATGTTCGAGTTGACTTGACGAAGTGTTTGCGGAACCTGGAAAAAAAACATAGTTCAGGCTAGATTATGCAAGATTTATTGGGTTTTCTCACCTTCCATTTGGTATAACTTCATCTATCACAGCTGACGGATGCTCCGCTTCTTTTAAAATAACATTGTCAGGATGCTTTACTTGAGTTGAATCTTCACAGCATTGACGGCGGCAGTAGTTGATAAACTTGCTGTTCCTCGTATATCAGACGATTGGGAGCATCTTGTTGAGCACTTTGGATCTGGACATTGGGCGTTTGGTGAGCCTTAATCTACAACAGAACATCCAAACAGCAAATCACCGGAAGACAGTGAACGGACATTTGTTTGAGCATTGTATGAAAAACAAGTTCCTTCTCATCCAGTTGAAGTAATGATAATTGATGAAGCGAGTCGCTTGTGGACCATGTTATGCGAACGAGAATAGCAGGTAGAGCATCTTTCTGGACATCAAAGGTTCCAAAACAACATCGCGTCTTTAATTGCCCTTGCTGTACATCTGAATAGGGTTCCAATACACCATTGTAGCCGGATATCAGAGGCAAACATCTCATCGGATTGAGTTGAACTTAATGGCAAGTAATGAGAGGTGTCCTGGAAAATCTGGAAAAAAAGCATAATTGAAGATAGGCTATGGAAGCTTTATTAGGTTTCCTCACCTTCAATTTGGTATAACTTCTTGGTACATATAATCTAGCTCTAGTCATCTGGCTTATGAAGTTACTTCATTCGAGCAACTGACGAGCTCCGCTTCTTTCCAATGAACACGTTGACAAAGTTCTTCTTGAGTTGAATTTTCACAGCATTGGCAGAGGCAATAGTTGACAAATTTGTTGTTCCTCATTTTTCCGACGATTGAAATCATTTTGTTGAGCACTCTGAATCTTCAGCACTTCATTACACGAGTGCATCTCCAGGCGTCATTCCCGCGTTTTTAACCAAAACTGAGAAGCGAATTTGAATAGTCCTCATGTAGACAAGCATTTTGAGAGATGAGAATTAGCTGCTTTGCAAACTGAAAGAGTTTTGATACAATTTGATGAAGCAAAAAAATTTAGTTTTTTCACCTATTAAAAATGAATTTTTTTCGCAAGAAACGCTTTAAAAACAACATATTTATCAGATTCCAAAAATTAAATGAATAAATTCTCCCGCTTTTTCGTTGCGAGACCCTACCCTACTGTAGAAGACTTCACGCAACGCAACACGCAACGCGTCGTCGTGCGAGGGAGTGCCAAAAAGAGGGTGCAGTCACAACAAGTGTGGTAAAAGAGAAGAGATCCTGAGAACAATCAGAGATTAGAGGGAAAAGGAAACAGCACGGCGGCTGTAGGAGGGTGACAGGGAGCCTCATAGGATGCTGGAAAGAGAGAAAATGGGGCCCAAGAACGGTCTTCTTTTGTTCACTGGTGTCCTAATAGAACGGAGAGAATACGTCGATGCAGATCACAGGAAGAGGGAAGAAACGGACCAGCCTGCAGGTCAAAATCAAGGAAAATAGAGCCACGGAAAAAGTTGGAATTAATTAAGAAGTATCTTTCCAGATATCTGCAGATGAATCCAAATTGAAAAACAGTAAAGACATTATGCCGCGTAAAGTCAACTATAAAAAGTGAACAAGGTTCAGTATTGTCCTTCGAAATCAAGCTTGAATCCGCCCTATTTACCTGGCGAAAATTCGAGGAAAATAATTTTCTACTCATTTTCTGAATAAGATTAGCTCAAAACTTTGAACTGGTCCAGCATTCGACTGTCCCTCGCACCACTGAAATGAAGCTCTCTGTAAGTTGAGAAACCAAAATCCCGACCAAGCCAGCATAAAAATCTTCATAAATTCTGAAATTCCATACCTCCATCACAGTCCCTAGTTTTTAGTTTTCCCCTTTCATCTTTCTCTTCCTCACCGCCTGCATACAGAATGAATATGTTTTTTTTTCCTCACAATCAACACCTATGGAAATGCAATCATCATATACAATTCTGTTCGTTCCGGAAGTCTGGTGCATTTTTTATCAGGTCCTGCAAGACCAAATGACTCATAGGCTGAAAAAAAAACTATAAGATTGGTCATCAGTGATATGCTTGCTTGATCGTCTCAGCACCACCATAACAAGCGGAAAAGACAGTTTCAGCAAACTAATCTAAGCCACATATTCTGGTGAAATAGAAACTTGTTAGCTTCACAATATCACTGGCGGACTGATAGTTTTGCATACTTTTTTCAGGACGAATAGAGTTAGAAAAGACTTACTCAAAATTGTTCTGAGCAACTAGCAGACGTTCATACAAAACGAGAAACCGGCCAGCATTTCGTCCGGCTTGCCCGGGAAAAAGAATGCATGAGTCAGCCTACCATTCCTCATTTTTCAGACCATTGAAAGCATCATGTTGAGCACTCTGAATCTTTAGCACTTCATTACACGAGTGCATCTCCAGGCGTCATTCCCGCGTTTTTAACCAAAACTGAGAAGCGAATTTGAATAGTCCTCATGTAGACAAGCATTTTGAGGGATGAGAATTAGCTGCTTTGCAAACTGAAAGAGTAGTTAAGCTGTTTCAGACGTGTCTTGAGGTCAGAATTGATTTAACGTAAACGGAGCAATTAAAATCAGAACGCCGCTTTGTACTCTCGTCCGGCGCTCCGTAGTACATCAGGAAACGGTTCCAGAAGGAAAGCATTCCAATGGATAGGAGCAGTTTTACTTCATATTGAAAGTGTCCAACTGTAGCAAGTTTTCGGGCGGAAATAACCGGATGCAAGAGCAGGATGACAGAATGGAAGTAGCCAGAGCAGCTTCTTTCCAATTGCAAAAATTGTTGGCATCTTGCATGTTCCCTAGATGTTGAAATCGACGCTGATATCTCATTTTCTAGCAGTACATATGCTAATACCTATAAAACACCCAAGTTCTGACGGTTCATTGAAATGTTTTTGATATTTCTTACCTTCGATTTGCTGCACCAAATACTACAGCAGGATATTCAGTAAGCTATCCTTGAGTAATCAGCAAACGGGTCCATGATTGCCTCCTCCAGGTGAAAAATAGTATGATGTACAGGCTTCTTCCGATCAGATTGAGTTTTCAGAGCACTTTCCGGAACATTATAATGTCCACAGTCCTTTTATACTGTCGGCCAAGTTTCTGATCGAAATCTTAACCGGACTTCCAAAGATTCGTTCCATGATTGCCACGTCTGAAAAAGATAATTCATTGGATTTTATGAAAATGTGACTGTCACCTCTTCTCCGGCAAATTTCCATTTACAACAGGACATCTAGTCAGTAGAGCTAGAAAAGACAGCAACTGGGGATGGTTTGCATAAACTGCGTACGGAGTAGTTGGTTTGCATCTTCAGAGCTCTGTCGGCGATATTAGCTAATGAATTTATTGTTTCTTATATCCCAGACTATTGGAGACAACTTGAAGAACTCTCCTGATATGTTGTTTCCCAATACTCAAGTGGGCTTCACTGACTCTTTCTTGTTTTTTGACCGAGAATCCAAATCAAATTCAAATAATTCTCTTGCAGCAAAACACTCGGATCAATGGGACGCAGCTCCTTTGCAAGTTTGAACAGCTTTCGAGATTGAGTAGATGTTGGATCCGATGCTGCGAGAGTACCATTCAGCAGTAAGCCACCTGAAAAAATATGAATTTTGAGATTTCTTGGAAATGTAATTCAATTTCCCCACCTTTCATTTCGTAAATCTTCATCTAAATCAGAATATCCAGCCAAAAGATCCAGGGAAGACAGTAGTCGAATCATTTTTTACTTCTTCCCGATTCGAAACAATTATGCCTTCTGTGATTTTTAAACCGAGATTGGCACTGCTGATGGTTAAGCTTGTGCATCATCTCCTGTATTCCTTGATAACATTTGACTTCAATCTGACTGTCGATTTCAATTTCTATCCTGAAAAAAATCAAAATTTGTTTAGAACAGTTATTCCCTGTGCAACTCACCTTTAATTTCATATTTCTGGCACGAAACATCCAATTCTCAGAATTTTCTGTTGATCGTTGACTTGAATAAGTTACCATTGCTGCTTGTGAGCTCTGCAATTTTTTTTTCCAGCAATTCGTCAAGAAAAAACTAGAAAAAAGCAAATTATCAAGCGAAAATCATTTAATTCCAAGAAAAATTTGATACTATTTGATAAAGCAACAAATCTAGTTCTTTATCTATCAAAAAACTAAATTTTTCTTTAAGAAAACGCTTTAAAAACAACATATTCATCAGTTTCCAAAAATTAAATAAATAATTTCTCCCGCTTTTTCGTTGCGAGACCCTACCCTACTGTAGAAGACTTCACGCGACGCAACACGCAACGCGTGTCGGGAAAGAGAGTGCAAAAAAGAGGGTGCAGTCACAACAAGTGTGGTAAAAGAGAAGAGATCCTGAGAACAATCAGAGGTTAGAGGGAAAAGGAAACAGCACGGCGGCTGTAGGAGGGGGGCAGGGAGCCTAGTAGGATGCTGGGAAAGAAAGAAAAAGGGGCACAAGAACGGTCTTTTTTTCTTCCCAGGTGTCCTAATAGAACGGAGAGAATATGCCAAAGCAGATCCCAGGAAGACGGAAGAAACGGACCAGCCTGCGGGTTGAAATCAAGGAAAATAGAGCCACAAACAAAGTTGGAATTGATTAAGAAGTATCTTTTCAGATATCTTCAGATGAATCCAGATCAAAAAATTTTGAGACAGTCTATCGCGAAAAATCAACTATAAAAAGGGACCAAGGTTCAGTATTGTCCTTTAAATTTAAGTTCGGATTTGCCCTATTTACCTGGAGGAAATTCGAGGATTAACATAATTTTCTACTCGTTTCCTGAATGAGATTGGCTCAATATCTTAACGTAAAAGCCAATTTTTGACCATTTTTTGTAGACCAAAATTAGTTGGATTTCAATGTGAACGAACATATAAAAAAATCATTTTTATTTAAGGAGCCAAGTTATGAAGAATGAAATTTGAAAATTGTTCTTCTCAGCAAGTTTATCACATCATCTTAACATCAAGAACAGTATATATCTACTTGAATTGTTGTTTCTAAAATCATTGGTACTATTCCGGTTTACGGGTCCCAAAATTTCTTCCGGGTCCCATCTTTTTATTTACGGGTCCCAAAATCTTTTCCGGGTCCCAACTTTTCCGATTTGCACCACTCGGGTTCCATCTTTTTAATTACGGGTCCCAAAATCTTTTCCGGGTCCCAACTTTTTTGAAATGCATCACTCGGGTCCCAACTTTTTTTTCACGGGTCCCAAAACCTTTTCCGGGTCCCATGAAAATGTGATTGGATTATGCCAAATTTCAAGTGTCTTTACTTTTTGTATAATATTGTACTTTCACAATAGCACATTGAGTCATTTCACTTAAGATGAAAAATGACCTCCAAAAAAGTCAATCCACCTAGTTTCGGACGTTAAAGCATTTCGTCTGGTACATAAACGAAGTTTCCAGATGTAGAACACCGTTTTTATGCTAAGCCTTGGCTTTAGTATCATACAACTAACTTTTTCCGCACCAGAGACGAAAATTTTCAATATGGTTCATCAAATTATTTGCGAATAAGAGTCTCATAAACTGCTACTTAGACAACAGACTTTCATCAAAAATCTTCGACCAATCCAAACGAATGCATTTTATGAATAAAAAAGGTGAAAATTTCGCCAAGTTTTATGGGACTTGAGTGGAACAAAACCCAAAAGTTGGGACCCGGAAAAAACCTTTGGGACCCGTAATTAAAAAGTTGGGACCCGAGTGGTGCAAATCGGAAAAGTTGGGACCCGGAAAAGATTTTGGGACCCGTAAACCGGAATAGTACCAAATCATTTTCTATTGTTGAGCCGGCATAGAAAATCGGAGCACACTGAAAGCCCTTTTGGGTTGAATGAAGTATGGGCGCAAGCCGATGTTGTATCTTCAGTTTATTAATTGATAAATTCGAAAAATTGAACACACGACTTACATTAGTAATATTTATTTAAGAAACCAGTTATAATTATACAGAATTTATCAGAAAATGCGAGCAATTTTTGGGTAATTTTTCATATGCAAAGAAATCAGCATCACTAAATAAGTCAGAAACGAAAGTTAAAAAAAAAAGTAATTTCAGTCCTTTGAAGTTATTTGAACTATTATTATTACAAAAACTAATTGAGGAAGGGGTGTGGAGGAATAAATGGGAGGGAAGATGATCAAGACAATACCCTACGAAAAGAACTGACTAAAAGTTTTGCATGAATTACTCAAAGGGGATTTAACATAATACGGGTGACTAGGAAGCTAGGATTTGGAGTCAGGACAAAAATTAGGGAGCGATATACATAGATTTGGGAAAAAATATGTGTTTCCTTACAAACGGAAAACTTAATATTGAAAAATCTATTATAACGAAAAATTGATTATAAGATAAGAAAAGCCATAAAAACAATTTCTTACATCAGGAATGAAATCATCAAATTATTACAATACAAATTCAACTTTTTGGGTGGCTCATCAATAGGCTGTTCGAACGAATCAAATGTATCTCCGCATGTCAACATCGAGTGTGACCCATTCTGGACTATCTCTCACAAACTTCAATTTCCATTGTGGACTTGGCCTAGGGAACCAATAAAATCTGAAAAATGATTCATTGTTATCAGAAAATTCACAATTTGTACTAACTCATCCTTCACAATGTATTCGATTCCTTCCATAATATCTTCAATACCCCACGAACCGTTGTTGAAAATCATGAGCGTAATATATTTGACTTTCATGGTTTCAGACACAAGGCAGTGAAGAACTTGATTGACATCTTCTTTTGTGAATCGGAGATTTTTCAATTCAATGCCATTGCAATTGAGATTTTTCAGATTTTCAACAGTAATCCAGCGAGCATCGTCCAGATTGAGTCCCAAATTAGTGATTTGAAGTGGTTTGGCGTATGAAAAATCCTCTGGAATACAAAATCCCATTCGAAGGAAATGAAGATTGCTGTCCAGGATTTTTTCCAGTTTTTCTGGTGTAAGTCGGACAAAGTCCTCATAATCAAAAATGTTTCCTTTTTCATGTAAATGAATTTGTTGGATTGTCGGTCCAAACACCTCGAAACAGGAATCCAGTAGTGAGACCGCGTACCTGCATGACGAGTCAAATCGGACAAAAGTAATTTTGAAGTAATGCTTCAGCCAGTCTGAGACAACTTCAAAGCTCTGAATATAATTCTGTTTGTTCGCATTGACCAACATTTTCGACTCTTCGACTGCCATTTTAACTGGAACGGTAACTCCTTCAACGTTGAGCTTCTGCGGATATCCTTCTTTCTTCAATTTCCTGATTTCGATATGAATTTCGAGTTTTTGAGGAGGTTTTTGGGGTCGTTTCAAATCCTTTTTTGATTTTTGGGCTTGCGTCAAACTCAATTCTAAACAGATACAGGTCCTCGTAGATTGAAGTTTGAGATCCAGTGGAACTCGGCAGCCTTGCACGCGACGAGCAGCTTTTTTTGAAACGTGTGCGAGCCAGAACCTACAAACAATTTTTTTAGTGAAGATTGGAGATTGGAAAATGACTAAAGTTCGAAAATATCTGTTTCAAAAACTTACGCATCCACTTCCATTTGTTGAACATCTTCTTTGAAGGCCGTATATGGCAAGTCCAGGATTCTGAATTTGCTCAACGACATTGTGTAGAAAAAAAGAATTAATAATTTGACAAGAATTGATTTGAAGCAGTTGATGATGATTTTGCACAGCAATATCTTTTTGTGGTGTCGTATAATGTAATTATCCCAAGCAAAATTTCTGGAAATTAACTTTTGAAAACAATTTCACAAAAAAAGCGGAGAAAAATTAAGATAAATAAGCCCTACTGAACAAAAAATAACGTTTTAAGATCATTTCAGAAAAAAAAACCAATCTTTCAAATCTTTTAAAATAACTCGAAAAAAATTTCAGACAAAACTGATAGAAAAAAAAAAATTCAACCTCGCTTTCGTTGCGAGACCACAACCACGCAACCCTCGGTCCGAGAAAGGAGAGAAATAGTGAGCAGACAGTGAGCTTAGAGAGAAGAGTATTTGAGAAAAGAGAAGGAGCAGAAATGCTTTTCGAAACGAGGAAAGCGGCAAAGAAGGCAGTTGCCAGGTTTTGTACCGAGAATGAGAAAAGTATGGGAAGGAAATCAGATACTGGAAAATATTTTCTTTGCGAGACTCATCTGGCAAAGAAAGAGAAAAATGTTTGGAAGGCTTCGACCACATTCCAGGTACTTGATTCTGTTCAAAAACTGGTAGATTTCAAATCAAATGAACATTTTCTCAATTGCAGCATTGTTCATTCAAAAAAATCAATGTTTTTATTTGTTTACCAGCCTGTTCGTCGCCCCTGCGGCGCACAGATCGCCGCTACGCTCCTCAAAACCATCGAAACCTATAGACAAATTGGCCCTACAATTTTCGTGGTCCAGTGGCTCAGCAGGGTTTGGGCGCGTCCGTCGCCCGCAAGGGGTACAGTTCGAACCCTTTTGTGGTCAAATCTCTTTACTCTTTCTCAAAAAGTGCGAACATTGGGACAGACGGACAGACATACCCCGCTGGTTTTTTATAT
The DNA here is from genome assembly GCA_963572265.1 of Caenorhabditis doughertyi. NCBI lineage: Eukaryota > Metazoa > Nematoda > Chromadorea > Rhabditida > Rhabditidae > Caenorhabditis > Caenorhabditis doughertyi. The sequence goes on from OY751558.1 coordinate 1,312,162, forward strand.
AGAACCAGCCTGCTTTTCGCGCCTCCGGCGCTCTAACAGGCTGGTCTTTACTGTTCGTCGCTGCGCTCCTCACTTTTTTCACTGGTCGCGGCTTCGCCGCTCCATAGAACTGAAACCCGTCGACACCTGTACGCAAACAGGCCACCTCATTTTTCGTGGTCCGGTGGCGCAGTTTGTGAGCGCGCGGCGGTCGTTCGCAAGGGTTCGGGTTTGAACCCTTTCGGGGCAAAACCCCTTTCTTTCTTCTTGCCCTAAAAGTGCGAACATCCGGACGTACAGACATACCCCTCTGGCTTTTTATATATAAGAATGATGATGATTTATTTATTTATTCATTGTACGTCAGAAAGAGTAATCTGTACGTCAATGGTTCGAGTTTATGTTTCAATTTTTAGTATGAGCCGATGATAAGTAATGAGCAAATCAGGCGCCGCCGGAATCATAATTCTTGACAAAAAAACAGATGTAGAGGTTTTAAGAAATGATAGGGAACAATATAATTTTGGGTCAATTCCTACGCTGATTCCATTGCTCGTTTGCACCCAAACCTGTTTGTTGAGTTTATAATTCACAGCATATGGATTTGTTTGCGTTTTTGGGCGCTTCAGAGCAATTTTTGACGATTCCTTGATAAGCAATGGAATCAGCATGACTGTTGTGTTCGCACTGTATAGAGAGAAATACTAGTTTATTTAGACTGGAAAGTCTAGGAATGAATAACTAAAAGAAGTTCAATAGAGCGTTGACCTTCCCACGTGTCGTAATACATTATTGCCAACGTGGACGACCTCGGGCCGCCACAATACCTCCCCCTTTGAGAAGTTGCTGTTTGTCTGATCCTGACCAGGGATCGTCCGTCTTCCCGAGCGATAGATTCCTCGGGTGCGAGTGGGAGCTTGACCAGTAGAAGAGTTTGATCCTCGCTGTGCAGATCCAGTGGAGACCGACGGATTTTCCATACATGGATCATAACGTTTAGGTGCACGACGGATGCGGTTGCTTCTTCGCAAAGAATGACTAGAGGTTGGCAAGTGGCTAGAGCTCGTTCTATCCAGTGGCAACATCGACTGGTTTTGTGGGCACGTCTTGACATTCCGTTGTGTATCTCTCGTTTTACTTCCATGTTCACTTTGGTCCTTCTTCTTATCCATGGATCCACATCGACCATCACTCGACTCAGACTCATAAACAAAAGACGGCGGACTAGAAGCAGGTGGAGGAAAGAACAACGGCGACCTAGCCTCAAAACCTTGGGTAACAGAAGAATCTGTAACATTCAAAGGATTATCCACCCCCGGCGCCCCCCTTGAAAAATTAGCGCGTGGCTCATTTGCGTGAAGAGCGGGCTGGAAATCGAAAAACTGAGGGAAAACTGTATCGATAAAAAGTTCTTCTGGACTCTGATCACCGTAGCGCTGGCGTAATTGATTTACATGCGAGCGATGAATTCTCTCTCCGACTTGAACCTCGTACAGTACCTTACCAATTCGGGACCTCACTTTACCATATTCCCATGACCAATTATTGCCACTTTGCACACGTACATAAACCGATTGGTTAATCTGAAAAGATTTTGCGCGCGCCGCGTTTTTAGCGTCATAATTGGTTTTCATTTTGAGTTGATACTTTGACAACTCTTTCGATTTATCCGATTGCTTTGATGGCATCAGAAGTGACATTACTGTCCTAATTTTTCGACCGAAATGCTTTTCAGCTGGCGTTAATCCATCAAGTGATGCATGAGGAGTGTTTCTGTAGTTTAGTAAAAAACTGTTCAACACTTGTTGGGTTATGGAACCTGTTCCTCGAATCTTTGCAATTCCTCTCTTCAATGTATCAACAAAACGCTCAGCGGCACCATTCGATCGTGGGTAATAAGTAGCAGTTTTCATGTGTTCAATTCCATGCGACTGACACATTTTTTTAAACAATTGACTCGTAAGCTGAGTTCCATTGTCACTAACTATTACTTCCGGGAACCCATGTGTGGCGAATATCTCTTCGAGAAGATCCACCGTAGCCACCGCGGATATTTTCCTAGTTAGTTTTACTTCCGCGTATTTGGTAAGCGCATCTACTACTACCAAAAACCAAACACCATCAAGTGGTCCGGCGAAATCAATATGGATACGAGTCCATGGTTTCTCTGGTACCGGCCAAGGTTTTAATGGCGTTACCCGTGGCATTTTTGAATGTTCTTGACAGTGGTCGCAGAATTTCACATGATTCTCAATTTCTGAATCAAGACCCTTCCAGTATACAAAGGAACGAGCTTTTTGTTTCATCCGCACCACCCCTGGGTGACCTTCATGGAGCTGTTTTAACACAGAGGATTGTAAAGTTTTCGGAACAATCACTCTCTCGTCGAGCATCAGGCAATGATTAATTATCTTTAGCCGATCTTTCACTCGCGACCAAGCTTTTTCAAGGTCAGATGTTGGTTTCACTTTCCAACTATTCTGATTCACCCAGTCAAACACTTGGAGAAGTTCAGAATCTTTCGCAGATTCCTTAGCAATATCTGATTCTAACACAGGGGTTAAAGAATCACTCCTCCACTCGTCATCAGCCACTTCAGCTATGACTACATCATCTTTATCCTGTGGAAATTTTTGGATAACTCTTGATAGCCAGTCTGCTTTTGCAAACTTATTTGTCGAAATGTAGCTTACATCAAAATCGTACGACATCAACGTCATTGCCCATCTTACTAATCTGTTCTGCGAGTGAACGGGGAGATCTTTGGAAGATCCAAAAATCGCCAGTAGTGGACGATGATCCGTTTGCAAATGGAACTTGCGACCGAAAATAAACTTGTGACACTTTTGGATAGTGTAAACAAGAGCTAATCCCTCTTTTTCGATTTGGGAATACTTTTTCTCAGTCTCGGTCAGGCTTCGAGCGAAATGAGCAACTGGCACTTCAATTCCGTCTGGATTGATATGAGTTAATACCCCACCAATTCCATAGGCACTTGCATCGGCTGCTACATTTATCGGCCAACTTTCTTGAAAGTGAGATAACAATGTGCTATCTGCTACAGCTGTTTTCAGCTTTTCAAACGCCTCTTGTTCCACTGAAGTCCATCTCCATGGCATGTCTTTCTTCATCAATTGATCAAGTGGTGCTCTTAGAGTACTCAACTTGTCTACGAACCGGGAATAAAAACAGATAGCGCCTAGGAACGAAGACAACTGCTTCTGATCTTTCGGAGCTTGCATAGTCCTAATCACCTCGGTTTTTGCTGGATCTGGACGACGTCCATTCTTGTCCACAATGAATCCTAAGAAGCTAATTTGCTTCTTAGCAAATGCACATTTGTCCGGACTAACTCTGAAACCGTATTCTTGAATTCTCTGAAACAGTTGTTTCAGTACGGATTCATGTTCCTCATAAGAGTTAGATGACACAATGACGTCATCAAGATAGGCCGCAACACCTGGCAACCCTGCAATCATTTTGTCAACGATTTTTTGGAAAATCGCTGGCGCCGATTTTATTCCGAAAGCCATACGCTTGTACTTGTACAAGCCTTTATGAGTGTTAATCACAACTAGTTGTTGAGATTCTTCATCCAGCTCAACTTGCAGATAAGCATCTCGAAAATCAATTTGCGTAAAAATCGATCCTTTCAACTGACCGAAGATATCTTCAATAGTAGGAAGTGGATGATACTCGTCTAATAGAGCATTATTAAGTCCGGAGGACTTAAAACCACCACAGGCACGGATTTTTCCCGTATCTTTCTTCCGAATCACCACAATCGGCGAAGCCCATTTTGCGTGTGATACCTTTTCGATGACGCCCATATCAACAAGTCTCTGCAGTTCAGTTTCAACTGCTTCACGTGAGCCATAAGGCACTGGTCTAGCACGTTTAAATACCGGTTTAATGGTATTGGCGGTTCGCAATTGTGCTTTTTCTTTCACACAAAGTCCCAAACCATCGGAGAACACCCCAGGAAATTGCTGTACCAACAATTGTTCCAGTCGAGAACATTCAGAACTCGGTGTCTCCACCTTATTGACCATAAGGTCTAACACCTCTCTCATTTCAGGAGAGTGGTTGATCCAACTCATTCCGATGAGATTAGATCCAAAATCTTTACGAACGTACAAATACTCTTCGTATTGTACATTTTTCAACGAGAAACGAACTTTGACTCGTCCGAGTACTTTCAAAGGTGATCCGTTAGCACACGTGATCCCATGATCGACTTCTTCTAGTGTTGGACGTCCGAGTCTATTCCAACAATCGGAACTCACTAACGTGATCATACTTCCCGTATCCAAGTCGAATGTCAAACTAACTCCATTCACCGGTATCGACATAGAACGTTTAGACGGTCTACTAATGTCAATTCCAGACACCCGAATGCAGTTTGACTGTTTGACTTCGTGATGTCCTTTCTTCTTAGGAAAACCAGTTGGACACTTTGGAGCCAAATGACCCACCTTTTTGCATTTGTAACAGACCGGCGGTTTCTTCTCGTCAAGCGGTTTTTCAGACTTCTGTCTGTAACCCTCTCTATTTTTTGATTCCTTGGTATCGAGTTTATTCACTTCGATTGGTGTGTGATTTTTCGAGGCGGATACCACTTTCGTTTGCTTTTTCATTTGTTGGAAACGTATCCATTCGTCGTGAAGATTGGAGAGTGTGATGGACTCACCCTTCTTCTCTGCCGATTCACAATACTGCATGAGATACTGTTTAGCGGTGGCATCAGCTGGTGAGTCTAATCCGCGGAGGAAAATAAAGACAGACCAATCATCTGATGTCATCTTTGACAGCTGTGCGTCGGTGACGGACTCTCCAATGAAATTAGTATATTCCAATGGGTCCTCAAATCTACCCGAACTTCGGCTAATCTGTAAGCATGCCTGACGTCTTATCATGATACTCCGTTGACTACCAAAAACTTTCAGCAGCGCCTTTACAGTATCTTCAAATGTGACATCATAGATGTCTTCGACATCTCTTTGTGAATCCAGAAAACGTTGAAACGTATTCTCTTCTAGGCAGCCCAACAGTAGCCGTGTACGTTCTCTTTCCGAGAGCGCGGCTCCATCCTCGCGGAAAATCAACTCATGTCTTGCGATCCATTTTTTGAAAGAATCGAATTCATTTATGCTATACGCATATTTAGGTAGCCTTCGCGACAGATCACTCATCAATTTCACATTGTTCGTGTATGGAGAACCGCCGGCACGCATTCGAGGAGTTTCCTCTGACGTCGCTGATTCTCTCAATCGATTATTCTCTTCCAGTAGACGCTGTGTCAGCTGTTGAGATTCAGATAATTGACGCATGATGGTTGTCAAAACCTCTGTCAATTCTGGAGTGACTGGTGTCGCTGGCCGGGCCTGGTTTGCTGACGCGGACTGCGCTTGGTTAGGCTGCTTAGGCTGCTTTGGCGGCGACATTACCTTCTTACCTCACGAGTGCTCGCTATTCCTGATCGCCAATGTTGTGTTCGCACTGTATAGAGAGAAATACTAGTTTATTTAGACTGGAAAGTCTAGGAATGAATAACTAAAAGAAGTTCAATAGAGCGTTGACCTTCCCACGTGTCGTAATACATTATTGCCAACGTGGACGACCTCGGGCCGCCACAATAATGACAAAATAGGTCAGAAACAAAAATTTAAAGAAAAAGTGAGTACAGTCCTCCTCCAATCGCATGTCATCTATTCGATTTTAGTTCAAAAACAATTTTTCCAAAAAACCAATGATAATTATACTGATTCAGCAGGGACAATTGTTATTTTTGATTGAGAACCCACTGTGGTCATTTTCCATTCCAGAGTTGGCATTGGAAACATGTATTCCCTGAAAACAGTTACCCGGAAATGGTAGATTTCTAGTTTTTACTTACAAATTATCAGAGGTTTGGTATGTGATTCCTTCCAGGATTTCATTTATTTCCCAGGTATGAAGTACCTCAGAAAGATATAATTCGGCCGCAAAACTTTTTGTCTTGATGGTTCCTGATAATATACTCCGAATGATAGTATTCATATCGTTTCCGGTAAAGCGAACATGTTTTAATTCTATCTTTTCGCAATTGATATACTTGATGTTCTCCACAGTGAGCCATCTCGCTTTTTCTAAAGTAAGCTCATTTTTCACTCGAAGAGGTTTGTTGGACTGAAAATTTTCTAGTGGTGGATCGAGATCCATAACAAGGACATCTAGATTGCAGTCCATGATATTCTCCATCGTTTTCGCATTGAGAGGAATATTGTCCTGTGCACTACTGTCTCTTTCCATATGAATAACTTTAAAAATCGGTCCATAGACATTGAACCAGTAGTCTAACATTCTGGCTAAGTCACGATGATCACGTCCTCTGACTCCCATCGACGAAAACGTGAAGTGTTCGAACATGTCCTTTGCGAAAATTTGCATAGTTTCCAATGCTGGTGTAGGGTATCTTTGTCTCTGTCTACCTATCCAGATGCTGTTTTCGGCCAGATAAATATTAGGGGATAATATTAGGGAATATTGTCTGTATTTAGAAATTTGTAATTTTTCCAAAATAACCTTGGAATCCTTCACAAGCCGCGAAGTCTTTCTGGATACCTTCGCAAGCAAGTACCTGGAAAAAATAAGTTTCAAGGGGAATTTTTCATATTTTACTAAATCATACTTGTGATGGGCCGAGCCGTTTGAGAAATTTCTACCGATCCTGCCCGATTCAACCCGGCTGGCTCGTCACTAACTAGAGAACGGTGTATATTTTTTTCTATTTTTATTCTTTTCCTATTTTTTTCATGTGTACAAGTCAAAAGAAATTGATGTTTGGCAGGAATCGAGTACTTTTACCAATTTATCTTTTGATGGTAGTGACCCGAAGCAAATTGTTTGAGCAAATTGAATAAAAATTTGAAAGAAATGAGGAAAACATTTTGGAGCAAAAAAAATCTGCAAAACTTTCAGAAAAAAGTTTTCTAGTAACCATCGAAAACTGTTGGAAATCTTATAGAATGAGTAAGAGGTCTAATTTTTTGCACTTGAAAAAAATTTTTTTTTTCGTTTTTTTCCATAACTGTAGTGGTGGTTTTTTAGAGAAAATTTTGGATATTTCCAGTAAAAAAAGGCAGAAATTTCATCAAAATCACAAAAAAAATCCGATTTTTTCTCAGGCTCGGCCAGGCCCGGAAAATCGAAAAAAAACTAGAGTTCTTATCACAAACCGTCAAAAACTTACGCAAAAGCTCCCATTCTCCTAATCACAAATCTTTGTGCCAGAAACGGCAATTGTAGAAACTTCTTGAAGTGAGCATTATCCGACATTATGAGATATCTCAATCTAACCTGAAATAATATAATTTGGTTGTGACAGTAAACGAAATCAGAAGTTACACGACTAAAAAATAAAAACGTGTGCATGAAAAGAATCGATATCCGTTCACGACGTAGTCATAGTGACACCCACACCCCGCCTAATGCCCCTTGTTTTCTTTGCGAGACCGAACCTGCTCAACACTGAATACGGGGGGAAATCGAGTCATGGCAAACGGGGTGAAAAAAGGTGGCAGATGGGCAAAATAGGGTTGTGGTCCATCTGCTTTCATTACCTGTCCAAGACGTCATTGTCGATTTTGCAAAGGATTTTCAAAGCTGGAACTCACTGTAAAAAATGAACGTTTTTTTCTGATTATTTTTTGAAAATATTGGATGAAAGTTAGAAAAATCGTAGAAGATCAGAGGTTTCAAACTAGTTCAGCAGTCTTCATTATATTTGAGCTTCTTTAGTTCGAATTGAAAGACATTTTAATTAAATTTTATGAGAATTTCATTAAAACAATTTTATAAGATTAATGAGATACAAACTGTAGCAAGTTCAAAATTATAGCAGTATGAAAAGAAGAGAGTCCAGTGTTATAATCAAAACAAATATTTTTTTGAATACAATTCACAAAAATTCATCAACCTCGAAACGATTTTTAAAACACTCAAAGAATTAACACTTAATTAGACTGTCTTCTTCTTGTTTACATCTTTCTCCTTCACGGGACACCATTGTTCACACCATTCTCATTATTATTGTAGTAGGATGGCTATAGATTCTCTTATGACGATTATCTCCAAACTACCAAGTTAAGCAGAAATGAACGTTCCCAGTCCCAGTAGACAATTTTTATCCACTCATTCATTTTACAGAGGGAGAAAATAGATCTCTCAAGAGGAACTTGTAAGCTCTGTTTTCTTCCTAGTTTTGTCTGGAAATTTGTTTTTTCTCGGCGTCCTCATCAATGAGACTACTTTTCGAAAAAAGCGGCCAGGATCTTCATGAAAGGGACCAATCACCGCAAAATTTAAAATCACAGAGTTCTCCGCTAACCTTTTTGGGTCCTTCTCCTCTTTTTTTTTCCTGAACTCCAACTTTTTGATGTCAATTCATATCTATCACTGATAACAACTGGAGCCAATAGACTGGAGCCACTTGAGTTGCTTTGAAGATTGAGCAATTGGTGACCCAGTCTTCTCATAACTGGAGAAACAATGACCTCACTTTTGCTTTTTCCAACTCCACGAGCAACCAATCTCTTCATTTTGACGGATTTCATTTCGTTTTACTTCCGCTTGTTTAATTGCGAATCCTAAAAATATAAGAGATTTTGTCTTTTTTTCCGTTTTATTCCCTTTTCAGTCAGAACGGATTACTGAAAATGTGGTTCAATCGCGCCTCAAAAAACAGTATTTGAAAGAGGGCTGGGCAAATTATTTGTTTGAAATTTTTCAAACATCTGTAAAGACAGAAATCTCGTAAATTTTACAATTTCGAGTGATAAATATGAAAAAAATGGTTGAATTTTTTCCGTAAAAACCAACCGAAGTTATGGTTTATGTTGGACTGCTTCTGGAACAAGTTTAGGCTCTGTTCGACAATACCGGTCCAATGACAGAATACCGGTCCAAAGCGAGAATGACCGGTCCAAAGCGAGAATGACCGGTTCAATCCGAGATTGACCGGTCCAAACACTGATGACCGGTCCAAACGCTGAAATACCGGTCCAATCGGGAAGATGAGTCTCATCAATCTGAGAATGACCGGTCCAATCTGAAAATGACAGGTCCAATCCAAAGAATGGCCGGTCCAAACGCATAATGACCGGTCCATTCCAAGAATGACAGGTCCAATCGGGAACACGGGTTTCATCGAGCACAGAATGACCGGTCTAATCAGAGAATGACCGGTCCAATCTGGGAATGACCGGTCCAAAGACAGAATGACCGGTCCGAACCAAAGAATGACCGGTCCAAACGCAGAATAACCGGTTCATTTCAAGAATGACCGGTCCAATCGGAAAAATACGAATCTCATCAGTCACGGAATGACCGGTCCAATCCGAGAATGACCGGTCCAATCGCAGATTCTATACAGCTTAGGCTTAGGCATGAGAAGCTTCTGAGCCACCAGCTTCCGTCACAAGCTTTAATAAAGAAAAACCCTAAGCCTGCTGCATAGAAATCTGCAATTGGACCGGCTTTTCTGTGTTTGGACCGGTATTTCAGCGTTTGGACCGGTCATCAGTGTTTGGACCGGTCAATCTTGGATTGAACCGGTCATTCTCGCTTTGGACCGGTCATTCTCGCTTTGGACCGGTATTCTGTCATTGGACCGGTATTGTCGAACAGAGCCCAAGTTTATAATTAAGAACACTAGATTCAAACCCGTTTTCTGATAATTTTTAGAAACTGAAAGCTTAAAAATTTCATTTGAAAATGTTTGATTGTTTGGATGATTTTTTCAAACAATATGTGGTCAAACAATTGGTTTGGATTAAAATATCAAACATTATTTGACCAAATGTATTGTTTGAAAAAAATTTTCAAAAAATTGTCGACCAAACAAATTGTGTGAGCTGAAAGCAATTGCCCAGCCCAGGTTTCCATTTGGCCAGTGTGTTTTGAACAGTGTTTTGATGTGGTATAGAAAAGAGCACTCAAAAGTTCGAAGAGCAAGTTTGATAGAAATACAATAATCCAAACAGTATTGCAAAGAACAGAACTTTCGCATGAAAATAGCCTCATTTGAACCAGATAAACCAAGAAATGCCATTAAAAATCTTCAGATTTTGGATGAATCAGGTTAAAGGGACAGCAAAAGATGTTTATTGGTTACAGTAATATTTGGTTACAGTAGATCGGTAACAGTAATTCTCAATTGAGTAGTGACTGTAAACGGGACAGGACCCGTTGAACATTTAACGTTGCGCCTTTCAACCGAAAGGTCGAGCTTTGACAAACAAGTAATATCTCAGCTAGTCTAAACGATATCAAAAAGTGATCGACAAAGAAAATGTTTATTTTAAAAAATTACACATTTCATCTTTTGGTTTTTTGTTTATACCATAAACACCAACCGGGACACATTCATCTGAATAAATTATTAGCCGATTCTCACCAACCACTCAATTAGAATACTTTGCCAACCAATTCACTGTTGGTTTCAAGACAATGACAAATGGTAGTCAGATACTTAGTTATCAAACAATTGCATTTTTCTGAAAAGTAGATATGAAGAGTCTCATCTAACCTAGGTCACCGTTTCAGATTTATACAAATTGACAGCTGGAAAATGAACCACGGTTCAAGAGGAAGGATCAAATCACATTCATTCGAGTTCATACAACCATATCTAAAAATTGAGGTTGTGACCCAGATTCGAAATATGAATTTTCGAGCCCTTTTACTCATGTTACGTAAGTCCTTCGAGTTTCCATGCAACACCTGCATATCTGAGAAATTAGGTCACGAGTTCCGAGTCAACAATATTTGAAATCTCCTACTCAACATTAGTTAGCCTAAGAAGTTTCAGTTGTCTACGACCACCCTGTGTTGAAATCGTCAGGCATCACATATATAGGTCAACTGATATCAGAAATGAAATCAGCTACCTCAGTTACCCCAAAGTACTAAGTTAGAACCCAAAGGGTCCAAAGGGAACAGAAATCCGCAGGCATCACATATATAGGTCAGCTGACATTTTATATAGAATCAGCTACCTCAGTTACCCCAAGGCACTAAGTTTCTACCCTTAGGGTCCAACGAAAGCCTAAATCTTCAGGCATCACATATATAGGTCAACTGACATTTTATATGGAATCAGCTATTTTAGTTACCCCAAGGTACTAAGTTCCTACCCTTAGGGTCCAACGGGAGCTGAAATCCTCAGGCATCACATATATAGGTCAACTGATATCAGAAATGAAATCAGCGGCTCAAGTTACCCCAAGGCCCTAACTCCTAGCCCCCAGGGACCAACAGGAGCCAAAACGTAAAAAAAGGGTAAACCCCGTCCTGTCCCAGAGGCCGAGGTCATACGTGGCAAGGTCGATGACGGGGCAAAACACCAGAAAAAATTCATTCCCTGGTAATACAACCAGCTTATCAACTACCGGCCACCACCGCCCCCGTCGATCAACAATGGTGAGTTCCAGGCCTTTTTTGGTCCCGCACCGTCCTTTTTTCATGGGTAAAATGGGAGTTTTTGGGCATTTTTAAAGCCTCAAGCTTTTTTTTTCAAGCTTTTTTTGGGTGGAAATGTGGAAATTTCAATTGAGGAATGGGTAGAGGGATAGTCGATAAATATTTTGAGTGGACTAATTTGTCAAAAATGTGGGTCATTGTCGGCTGGGAAGCGGGCTCTGGTGGTAACTTCGAAAAAAAGAGGAAAAGTGGGCTTGGTTTAGCGTAAGAAAAGTAGGTCTGAAATGGGAATTTCGGAAAGTTTCAAAGTGGGATGGGTATAGGATAGTGTAACAAGTATTTTGGAAATAGGAAAATGTGAAAAATGTGAGTCAAGGTCGGCTGGCAGTTATCAAAAAAACAAAAACTGAAAAATTAGGAGTTTTCAAAAATTAGTTATTGAAAGAGGTTTTTGAATGGAAATATTTTGTATTTTTCAGCCTGTCGTACTGTCTCTTGACGAAGAACGAGTGATGAAGAATACAATCTTGAAGAAAGTTCAAGAGATTCAGAAAGAAAGGGCCGATGGAAAAAAGGAAGTGCCTCTCGCTAAGATCCTGGTCCATCAGAAAATGATTGCAAATTGGAACGAGTTCTTGGTTTTCAAACGCAATCACCCAATGGAGCTCCAGGATCTGCGTAGCCAGAAAGTAAGTGATCATAAAAACAATACAAATGTGAAAAATCAATTATTGCAGCTGAAGCAGGAGATAATGGAAGATATTGAGACTGAGAAGAAGCATGAGGAGCAAAAGAAGAAGGAGTCGGCAAAGAAGGCATTGAACTAGATTTTTTGTATATAATTGTGAGAATGAATGAATGAAATTTTACTTGTATTTCAATTGCTAAAAAAAACAACAAAAATCAAACAATGAATACTCAGAAAATGGTAGAGATAAATTGTATAATTATATAAAAAATAGAAAATCTAACAGAGAGCAAAAGCAAAAACTAAAAATGAATAGAATGTTGCTTGCTTTTTTCACATATACACACTCCAATAAAAGACAATAAAAAAGAAGTCTGAAAAGTAGAGCAGAATATTCCAAACAACTGTGCCTTAAAAGTTCTTGCAAGAACTCTCAAAATGCACCCTTTTGTTTATCTAGAAGAAGTGCTTTTGCAGTACAAACTATTAAAAATCAACAGAATTTAGAGTTTGTAGAAGGAAAACCTTCAAAAAAAGCTCAAAAGTGGTAATGTAAGAGTACCATGTTTGCAAAGAAACACCTTCTCCAATGACTAAAATACAAACCAATTTTTGCGACAATCCAGAATTCTGCTGTAACGTCCTGCACGAAAAATTATTTTCAATCTCTCCGTTTGTCGAGTGCATTTGAGGGGAAAATGTCAACTTCTGATTTCAAAACATATATCAAAAATTATTCATTTTGGGCTCTCCAAAAAACCTTCCGAGAGCCTGAACGCTTGAATTAGCAATGCGCAATCCACGGCGTCCACAGATGGCTCAGGAGATTTTGGAAAATATTGGGATTGAGAAGAAGCAGAAGGAAATGAAGAAGAAGAGACTGGGAAAGAAGGAAGAGCACTAGAATATCAGTTTTAAGAAACGTTTTCTGTCCGGATCGAGGTCCAGCCTATTGGGCACTGTACAGTTTTCAGTCAAAGTGCCTTGAATTGACTGATATTTCATATAGTTGATACATAACAACTGTTAAGACATTTGGTATACATTAAATTAGGCTCCGCCCACTTTCTACAGTAATCCTCCCAGAAATTTCGAAATTTTCCTGTAAATGATATGGTCTAAATTCAAACCGGAATCGATAGAGAGTACCTATTTGGGAATTTTCATCGCTTACCGGAATTTTTCTATAGAAAAAAATTTAATTTTATTAAAAAAAAACTATAATATTTCACAGTATTTTGACTCTAGCGTTTCACATAGGACCAAGTCTCAAAAGGTGACGATGGTTTTGTGTTCTACGAAAAATTTGCCACCGATTTGCTATATTTCGAAAAAACTTGGAGCGGGCAACTTTCGAGATATTTTCGATTTTCTTGTAAAATATACATGGCTATACATGGCGAAAATGTTCATAGTCACCGATTCCAAAAATTTTTGTGTCACAAGTGGGCTACCGGTACCTATGCTCACAAATTTTCAGCTCATCTGATTCGAATTCTTGTCGTGGCGCCACCTCACAAAAAGCACTGATTCTACAGTGTGAACAACAAGCCATTTCCCATATGATAGCGCCAAGAAAAAAAATCGTGGACCAAAAAAAATCGTGGACCAAAAAAAAATCGTGGACCGAAGTTGAGGTTCAGTTTTCGAATAACTGTTTTAAAGAGTCAAAACTAGTCAGATCAGTTCAGAACTGGTCGGATAAGAACTGGACAAATCAGAATCAGAAGAAGAAAGTTGTGAGTTGTTCTGACTAGTTCTGACTCTTTTAAACAAATAGGCAAAAACTGAATCTCAACTTCGGTCTACGATTTTGTTTCATTACACGATTTTCAATCGGTCCGCTATTTTTTTTTTCGGTCCACGATTTTTTTTTCTTGGTTCACGATTCTTGTTTCGGGTCCACAATCTTTTTTTCGGGTCCACGGTTTTTTTTGGGTCCACAATTTTTTTTCGTTGGGTCCACGATTTGCGAACAGTGTCGAAAAATGTATTGATTGTTGCTTGCGTTCTTTCACATATACAATCCGCATATTAAAGCATCTAATAAAAACAACAAAACAAATTCTGAAAACTGAAGCAGAATATTCCAAATAACTGCGCCTTGAAAATTTATGCAAGAACTATCAAACTACACCGCTCGTTCTGTTAAAAAAAAAATTTCTGTACAGTTTAAGTGACGAATTCAGCGTTTGTAGAAAAAAAAACCAAAAAATTGGCAAAGATGGTAATATTATTCTTCTTGAATTTCTATAATACAATCAGACAAGTAGCTTATTTGTAATAACCTGCTCGAAAATCATTTGCAATCTCTCCGGTTGCTGTCAAAGCCGAGGGTATTTGATGGGAAACGGTAAACTTCTGATTTCAAAGCATTAATCAGAAATGGTTTTTTCGGGCTCTCCAAAGAACCTTTAAAAAGTGAAATTCACGCCCTTTTCGAGAAGCGTCCATTGCATTAACAATCTACGGCGCCGGGTGAAAACAACAACAATGTCATACCAGAATGCGAAAAAAAATTACACTGGAAAAAGGTTAGGGTGGCAAATTGCCACGGGAAATATAGAGACAAAATAAGAAAATGATGTGGTTAAGGCAATAATTTAATGGGAAGATTACAACAAAAACACTACTCTTATGAGAATAGTCTGGCTTAAAAATGACAAATGAATAAAATGATTAAGCAAAAGGATTATTATCCATTAGATGTCCTCATCAATAAATTCTGGAATGCTTGGGATCTGATCCTTGGCTACGGGAGCTCGACCTTGGAGCCGCTCTTTTTCCTGATGTTGACTGACACGTTTATTGAAAACGTTTATTGATTTTATTTTTTTTATATCGCTTCTTTTTTGTTAGTCCAGCTCTGAATGATATGAATCAAAAAACAAAACACAAAAAATTAGGGCAAAGATTAAAAAAAAAGAATAAAATAGTGAAAGAAGAGAACAAGACCAGAATCAAGCTGGGTTAATGTTTTTCACTCAAACAATTTGTTTGGCCAAAATTTTTTGAAAATTTTTTTCCAAACAATTTATTTGGTGAAATAATGTTTGATATTTAAATTCAAACAAATTGTTTGACCAAACCCTGTTCGAAAAAATAATCCAAACAATCATACATATTCAAACAAAATTTCCAAACTTCACTTTTCTGAAAATTGTTAAAAAATAAATTTGAATTCAGTGTTCCTCACTAAAAACTCGTTTCAGAAGCAGTCCAACATAAAATATAGCTTCTGTTAGTGTTCACAGAAAACTTCGGCCAATTTTTTCATATTTTTCACTCAAGAATTATAGAATTCACGAGATTTTTGTCTTTACAGATGTTTGAAAAACTTTAAAAAATTTATTTCAAACGATTTGTTTGACCCCAATATGTCAAAAAATTTTTTCAAACAACAAACAATTCAAACAATCAAACAAACAATTTGCCCAGCTGCAACATTTTTTTACCTGTTTCAATCTGAAAACCTTTTTTTCCTTGAGCGAATTCACTTTTCTGTCTTAATTTCCATTGCTATTTTTCGTTTTCTCTCACTCAACATTCTTCGTGTTTTTCCCATGAATTCCTTAAGCGATGTGTTTTTCAGATTAAAAAAAAAAGGTTCCTGGCAACAACAGCACGTGGAATTCTGAAAAAAACTGGTGAGGCAAAAGAAGAAACGACTCAGAATTCAATGAAATTTTTCCTAGTTCACTTATTGTTCATATTGTTCTTATGTGAGAGGCTCATATCTTCTTACAAAGGACCTTTTTTTAGAAACCGGGAATTTTCTGAAATTTTTAGGCTTTGTTCACACCACCTCTGGTATTTCCAAAACAAAAATGTAGCCTCTTTTCTCCAAAACTAAACTCAAAAATTGAATTTTAAAAGGTTTCAGCGCAATTTGAGCTCGAAAATGCAAAAATGAGGGGTTTATTGAGCTTATTGAACGCTCAAATTTATATGGTAGTCTTTTCTGACTTTATTTTACATTTTGGTAACGTTTCGGGAGAAATCGAAAAAACTCGTCAAACTTTTTGAATTTGGCCTTTTTTGAGCTATTAAATATTTATGCGATTTATGCGAAATACTCTTAATTTTATGAAACTAACTTGATACACTTGTTTCCCAACTTTTTTTGAACAGGAAATCGTATTAACATCCCTGAGATATTCTCGTTTATTTTCTGTTCCAAGTTCTGACCAATACTCATCAAACTTTCTGAATTTGGCCGTTTTTCAGTCACTAAATGTCCAGTTTCATTAGAAATACTATTTATTGTATGAAACCAACTTGATTCACTTTGTTCCCCGCTTGTTTTGAACAGAAAATTGTATTAACAGCCCTGAAGTAATCTAGTTTTGTTTTTCTGTTTTAGAAGGTGCTTTCAAGGTGCCATTTCTCATCCATTTTTTGTTCATTTTTTATCTGTTTTTTTTGTTCATTTCAACTATCAAAACTTTGACTGACCGCAATTTAGCAGAGACCGAAATTTCCGTATTGAGAACATGACTGATCAGACTTGATCAGCCACATTCCCATCCGAAAAATCGGGCAAAAATTATTTATTATTTTTTTTAGTTCCAAAAATCTATTTCCCATCAAACTTCAAAACAGCACTCGAGAGTACATCTCGGGTGTGTACCGACAACTGACGGGTTCCGCCGCCCGCTATGTTTTGTGTGGGAAGTGGGCGGAGCCTAATCTCCTGGTGTTATTTTACTCTGCCTCTTATATCTTGGCATCTACTGGACCGATTTGTCTGAAACTTGAGCTCCCCCTGAAGATTATGATGCTGAACAAAAATTTTTAGTTTGTTTTGTCGATTTTTCATTTACTTTTTCCAAAAAACTCGAGAAAAGTGCTAAAAAAAACCCTTGTGTGCCGACAGACCTGGCGCCTCTTGTTTTGACGATTTTCTCGAGAAATCAGTAGAACTAAAAAAATAGTTTTGTAGAGAAAAAAAATCTCTGCAAAATGATACAAAATTCATCATAGGTTTCCGTAGAAAATTTTGGAAAAAATCCTAAAAAACTGATTTCGAAGTACTGGGAGTACCAGTTTTCCTCGGTTTTTGGAAAATTTTACCTTTAAAAATTTTTTCTAAGTATGTTCACATAACTCTAAAAACCATATCTAATGGACGCCCTAGTTATAGACCCATCGGAGCACTCTCCGCAAAGTTAGCTGATTCAACTAATCCCCAATGTGAATTTGTCAATTTTTGACCTTTCGCCAAATTTACTATTCCTTTCACAAAACCAACTTGTAACACTTATTTCCCAACTTGTTTTGAAAAGGAAATTGTTTTAACATCCCTGAAATAGTATAGTTTTGTTCCTGTCCAGTTAGAATATCCTCCTCCCAAAGTTAAGCCAGCCGTATTCCAACACCTAGAGCATCTCCTAATTCAAACGAAAAATGGGAACAAGTCAACGAGGAACATACTCGAGTAATAGTCACTTTTTTTTTATTCGATCTTCCATTCCAATCTTCACAATTGACTCCGTTTTATACCCTCGAATTTTTAATGCATGTCAAATATCTTTTTTTTTCAACATCAGTAAAGCGCTGACTATTTCAGGAATGTGAATTCAATTTCCTTTTCAAAACAAGTCGGGAAATAAGTTTAACAAGTTGATTTCATAAAATAAATCGTATTTCGTATGAAAATGGAATTTAAAAGTCTGAAAAACGGCCAAATTCATGAAGTTTGATGAGTATTGATTGGAACTGTGAACAGAAAAAAAAAATTGAATATTTCAAGCATTTTAATACGATTTCTTGTTTAAAACAAGCTGGGAAATAAGTTTAACAAGTTGTTTTCATGAAATAACTAGTAAATTTGGCGAAAGGTCAAAAATTGACAGATTCACAGAATAAGAGAGTTAAAAAAAGGAATAAAACCAGAATTCGAGCGAGTGAAAAGAGGAAAACAAAGATTTGAAGAAAAAAAAAACAAAAAACATATAGAAGAAAGAAGGTAACGGGGAAAGTGAACAATAAGGAGCTATCCGGATCGGAACTAATTGGCTATAAATTTCAATAGTGTTGCTTTGGGAGAGTTCTGATATGGGAAATGAAAAATCGACTATAAAAAGGGAACAAGATACAGGATTGTCCGTCAAAATTAAGTTTCAATCTGGCTCCGCCCTATTTATCTGGTGAAAATTCTAGAGTTCTTATAATTTTCTACTTATGTCCTGAATGAGAGGTTCAAAATTTTGACGTACAAGCAAATTTTTGACCATTTTTGGCAGACAAAAATTGGGCACTGTTCCAGAATCGGCGACCGAGTGTAAAAATCGGGGACCGAGTGTAAAAATCGGGGACCGAAAAATCGGGGACCCAGAAACCGGGGACCGAAAAATCGGGGACCGAAATAAAAAGGATAATCAAAAGTTTGTCAAAGTGGTTCAAACTATGAGCCCAGTTATAGAATGAGAGCAAGAAAAGGTTAGCAAAAGACGGAAGTTTTGAATGAATCAAAAGAAGATTTACTATTCTGTTATAATATCATTTCCTGTAGTCGTAGCACTGCAGTATAAGTTCTACACACTCCCTAAGCATCTACTCAAAGTCCGGAAATTCATCGGAGCTTGAAATATTATCAGCCTGAGCTTTAGGCTTACTTATCTTCAACCACAAGTTTCTCAAAAATTTTGTAACTAGCTTGTTGCGACTTCTGACACTAGTTTTTGATGAGTTAAGTGGGATTATGGACTCGGAAAAACCTTCGGGTACAGTTCTCCTATTTTTACCATGAGTTCAAAAAAGATGTTGATTTTTTCCCGGTCCCCGATTTTTCGGTCCCCCATTTTTCGGTCCCCGATTTTTACACTCGGTCCCCGATTCTGGAACAGTGCCAAAAATTGCTGGGATTTTAATGTAAATGAACAAATAAAAAAATGCTTCTTTATTTTAGGAGTCAAGTTATGAAGAATGAAATTTAAAAATGTTTCTTCTCAGAAGAATTTTCACATCATCTTAACATCAAGAACTGTATATATCTACTTGAATTGTTGTTTCTAACATCATTTTCTATTTTTGAGCCGGCATAGAAAATCGGAGCACACTGAAAATCCTTTTGGCTTGAAATGAAGAATGGGCGCAAGCCGATATTGTACCATTTAGTTCAGTAATTGATAGATTCGAAAAAATGACCACTCGACATACATTTGAAATATTTATCCAAGAAACCTATTATAATTACACTGAATGTGTCATAAAATGCAAGCAATTATTGAGTAATTTTTTTATATGCAAAGAAATCAGCATGGCAGAATAAGTCAGAAAAGAAATTTAAAAAAAAAGTAACTTCAGTCCTCCTCCAACTGCATTTCAGGTATTTGATTTCAGTTCAAAAACTTTTTTTTTTGAAAAACCAAAGATAATTATACTGAATGAGCAGGGACAATGGATACCCATGTTTCAGATAGGGTCATTTCCCATTCCATAGTTTGCATTGGAAACAAGTATACGCTGAAAATAATCAATCAGAATTGATAGATTTCAATTTTTACTTACAAATCGTCGGAGGTTTGGTATGTGATGCCTTTCAGGATTTCATTTATTTTCCATTGCCCTACCGTAGAATTTCTGTCTGCCGCAAAATGTTTTGTTTTGATGGTTCCTGATAATATATTCCCAATAATAGTATTCAGCTCGTTTCCGCTAAAGAGAACATTACTTAAATCTATCTTCTCGCAATTGATAGATTCGATGTTTTCTACAGTAAGCCATCTTGCATTTTCCAAAATTAGTACATTCTTCACGCGAAATGGTTTTTTCAACTCGAAATTTTCTGGAAAATCGAGATCCAAAACAAGGACATCTAGATCGCATTCCATGATGTTATCAATCGTTTTTGCAGTGAGAGGAATATTGTCCTCCTCAATTTTTTTCAAAAAAATAACTTTGAAAATTGGTCCATAGACTTCAAAACTGTAGTCAAAAATTTTCACTACGTCAAAATCACGTCCTCTGACTTCGATCGACGAAAACTTGAAATATTCGTTCAATTCTTTTGCAAAATTTTTGAAAGTCTCCTCAAATGTCAACTGTCCATCTCTCCATATGCTTTTATTGTTCATTTCAACTGAAATCACCTCATCCCAAATAGTCATAATATGTATGCGGAATTCCAGATCAATAGAAGGTGACAATACTAGGGAGAACCTGTTGCATTTTTGAATTCGTAATTCTTCCAAAACAACCTTGGAATCCTTTACAAGCCGTGAAGTCTTTTTGGATAACTTCGCAAGCAAGAACCTGGAAAAAGTAAGTTTCAAGGTGAATTTTTCATATTTCAAAAAGTCATACTTGTGATGGGCCGGGTCGATTGAGAAATTTTTACCGACCCGGCCCGATTTCCACTAAAAAGTCACTAAAAAGTCTGAATTTTTTTGCACTGAAAAAATTGGTTTTCTAGAAAATTTTTTGGATATTTCCAGTAAGAAAAAGTCTTCGTTAAAACCTCCAAAAGCCCGATCCGGCCAGGTCCAAAAAATCACAAGTATGAAAAAAAAAAACTAGAGTTTTAATCAGAGACAGTCTAAAACTCACGCAGATGCTCCGATTTTCCAAATCACTATTCTTTGTGCCAGAAACGGTAATTGTAGAAACTTCTTAACGTGAGCATTATCCGCCATTATGAGGTAGCTTAATCTAACCTAAAATTATACAATTTGGTTTTGAGAATAAACGAAATCAAAAGTTACAAGATGAAAAAATCAAAACGCGTGCATAAAAAGAATCAATATCCGTCCACGACTCGGGCAGGAATCATAGTGACACCCACACCCCGCACTCGTTTTCTTTGCAAGACCCAACCTGCTCAACACGGAATACGGGGGGCAATCGAGCCATGACGGACTGGGTGAAAAAAACTAGCAGATGGACAAAACAGGGTTGTGGTCGAGCTGTTTTCTTTACCTGTCTGTCCATGACGTCATTGTCGATATGGCAAAGCATTTTCAAAACCTGAACTCACTGTAAAGAAGAAACGTTTTTTCTGGTTTTTTTTTTGAAATATTGGAAAGAGATCGGAAAAATCGTAGAAAATCAGAAGTTTCAAGTTAGTTCAGCAGTATTAATTATTGTTCGAGCTTCTTATAAATTTTGCTATGATAAGTCCTTTTCCTGTAGAACCTGGCAAGGACATTAGAATCGTCTGCTGGGAGTGGGAGTTTTCGTTTCTGCTTGACTTGGTAGTTTAGAGATAATCATCATAAGAGAATTGATAGCCATTGTCATAATATTCAGAATGGTATGCACAATGATGACCGGTGAAGGAGAAGGATGTAAATAAAAAGAAGCCCGACTAATTAAATGATAAGTTTTTGAGTGTTTTAAAAATCGTTTTGAGGTTGATGAGTTCTTGGGGTTTGTATTCAGAATAATTTTTGTTCTGGTTATAACACTGAATTCGCTTGTTTTTCATACCTCTTGTTATAATTATGTGTTGTATTTGATTTCAAACTTGTTACAATTTTAATCACAATGTTCTTAAGAAATTTTTTTAATGAAGTTCTTATAAAATCTGATTGAAATTTTTTTCATTTGTAACTAAAAAAGCTCAAATAATAATTGAGACTACTAGACTAGTTTGAAATTTCTGATTTTCTACGATTTTTTTCCGATTTTTTTCCAATATTTCAAAAAAAAATCAGGAAAACGTTTCTTTTTTACAGTGAGTTCCAGCTTTGAAAATCTGATCCCGAATCGGAAATGACGTCATGGACAGGTAATAAAAACAGCTCGACCACAAACCTGTTTTGTCCATCTGCTACTTTTTTCACCCCGTCTGCCATGGCTCGATTTCCCCTCGTATTCTGTGTTGAGCAGGTTGGGTCTCGCAAAGAAAACGAGGGCATTAGGAGGGGTGTAGGTGTCACTATGATTACTGCCCAAGTCGTGGACGGATATCGATTCTTTTCATGCATGCGTTTTGATTTTTTCATCTTTTAATTTCTGATTTCTTTTATCTTAGAACCAAATAATAACATTTCAGGTTAGATTAAGCTACCTCATAATGTCGGATGATGCTCACTTCAAGAAGTTTCTACAATTACCGTTTCTGGCACAAAAAGAAGTTATTTGGAAGATGGGAGTTTCTGCGTAAGTTTCCCAATGATTTCTGATCAGAACTTTAGTTTTTTTTTTAATCAAAACTTCACATTAAAACTTAATTTTTTCAGGTTTTTGTTTGCGAAGGTATCCAGAAAGACTTCGCGGCTTGTAAAGGAATCCAAGGTTACCATGGAAAAATTACAAATGTCTAAATGCAGAGAATATTCCTTAATATTGTTTCCCTCTAATGATCAGGGTTTCCACATAGATTTTATGGGTCAATTTTGGTTACATTTTGGAGAAGAGGTTCCGTTTGATCTGACTGTTGGAGATAAGGTGATTCGAGTTGCAATGGACAAGAACAGGATGTGGACAGTTAGCCAGCAGTCAACAGAGAAGGAAGCTTTGGAATTTTTCAGCAAGGACTTGTTCAAACATTTCAAGTTTTCGTCGATCGAAGTCATAGGACATGATCGTGACGCAGCAGAAATGCTAGACTACTGTCTTGATGTCTACGGTCCGATTTTCAAAGTTATTGATTTGAAAAAAGACAGGAGTGCGGTAAGAAATATTCTTCTCACTGCGAAAACAATGGCAAAAATCATACACTGCAATCTAGATGTCCTTGTTTTGGATCTCGATACACCAGAAAGATTTCGGTCCAACAAACCTCTTTGCGTGAAAAATGAGCTTACTTTGGAAAACGCGAAATGGCTTACTGTGGAAAACATCAAGTCTATCAATTGTGAAAAAATAAATTTAAGATATACCAAATTCAGTGAAATTGATATGAATACTGTTATTCGGAATATATTATCAGGAACCATTAAGACAAAAAGTTTTGCGGCCGGCAGAGATTCTACGGTAGGGGGCTGGAATATAAATGAAGTCCTGAAAGGAATCACATACCAAATCTTTGACAAGTGAGTACAAACTTGAAATCTTCCGATTGAGTTTAATTGTTTTCAGGGAATACATGTTTCCAATGCCAACTCTGGAATGGAAAATGACCATAAATAATCATTTCCAATCAATTATAATAACGATTGTGCCTCATTTCGTCTAATCATCCTTGGTTTCTTTGGAAGAGTGATTCCAAAATTTTTCAAAAAAAAGTTTGTTTCGAGCAGAAATAAAATAGCTGAAATACAGTTGGAGAAAGTTTCAAGTCACTTTTTCTTATATTTTTGTTTCCGATTTATTTTGCCATGCTGATTCCATTGCTCATAAATGAATTGGCCAAAAATTGCTCTGAAGCGCCCAAAAACGCATCTTACAGAATGGGTTCCGCGGCCTCTTCCCCCAAGTTTTTCCATTTTTTCATGCGTTTCCCACGTTTAACTGAAATTCTGTGATAAATTCGAGCATCCGTGTTCACGATTTATTTCAAGTTGATTTTTTCGGGCTGTTGAACTATCTCAGCACTACCCTGGGTCCCCTGAATACAATCCGCATAATATGATTAGGCCCCGCCCCCTTCCTACTGTAGACGATGCTCGGCGAGCAAAAAAAAAATTTTTTTGAGCCGATGGAGATAATGACGAGATCTCAACGGGAATCGATAAATGGTACCATTTTGAGTATTTAATGTCTCTTGGAGCAAATTCCAGCTCAACGTCTTCATGGAGAAAAAATTATTTTTTTGTCGAAAGTGTCGATTTCCAAAGTTTGAACTTGTGTCCCCGAAAATTTTTTCACTCGGTACATTCTTTTTATGTTAGTTTTAGATACCCCTGCTATACCCTGTCATACCCTAAAAATATCCCCGCCCAGGTCCTTGGTCTTAATGCCGAACCACATCAATGTTTGCACTCAATACCCTAAATTTTCACGTACCCCTATACATGGTAAAAATAATCATAGCCACCAATTTCAAAAATATTTTCACTTCATAATTTTTAACTCATACCTAATACTTTCACAAAATTTCAGCTCATCTGAATCACTTCTTCAGGCGTGACAACACTTCAAAAAAGGTACAAGAGGTTATAAACTTCGAAAATTTTAAATTCCGCGTAGTCTAAAATTTTACCCGCAAAATGTCCTCAAAGGTACCAAAACGTTGTAAATAGTGTTTTTATGCAAAATTTGAACCGTAAAAATGATTTAAATTGATGTTATGACTGTGAAATTCACTATTTGCAATGACAAGTTGTAATAGGTTGGCATATGACTTGAAACGAATTTTAAAGGAGATCGCAACAATCATATTTTTGCATAAAAACACTATTTACAACGTTTTGGTACCTTTGAGGACATTTTGCGGGTAAAATTTTAGACTACGCGGAATTTAAAATTTTCGAAGTTTATAACCTCTTGTACCTTTTTTGAAGTGTTGTCACGCCTGAAGAAGTGATTCAGATGAGCTGAAATTTTGTGAAAGTATTAGGTATGAGTTAAAAATTATGAAGTGAAAATATTTTTGAAATTGGTGGCTATGATTATTTTTACCATGTATAGGGGTACGTGAAAATTTAGGGTATTGAGTGCAAACATTGATGTGGTTCGGCATTAAGACCAAGGACCTGGGCGGGGATATTTTTAGGGTATGACAGGGTATAGCAGGGGTATCTAAAACTAACATAAAAAGAATGTACCGAGTGAAAAAATTTTCGGGGACACAAGTTCAAACTTTGGAAATCGACACTTTCGACAAAAAAATAATGTTTTCTCCATGAAGACGTTGAGCTGGAATTTGCTCCAAGAGACATTAAATACTCAAAATGGTACCATTTATCGATTCCCGTTGAGATCTCGTCATTATCTCCATCGGCTCAAAAAAATTTTTTTTTGCTCGCCGAGCATCGTCTACAGTAGGAAGGGGGCGGGGCCTAATCATATTATGCGGATTGTATTCAGGGGACCCAGGGTAGTGCTGAGATAGTTCAACAGCCCGAAAAAATCAACTTGAAATGAATCGTGAACATTGAAGTGGAGGCTTGCTCCATTTTTTCGCAGAACTTCAGTTAACTATAAGAAAATGAAAATTTCGTAACAAAACCATAATCTGCAAATTAAAAACTCTCTGAAATTCTCGGCCAGACGGCCGCGGCCACCAATCTGTAACAAACAATTTTGGGCGCAATTGAGCAATGGAACCAGCATAAGAATATACCCAAAGTTATATTGTTTCCTATAATTTCTCAAAATAACTATATATAATTTTTTGAAAAGAATATTGTTACGCGCCGCTCAATTTGTATCATTATCATTGGTTTTTTGAATAAACAATTTTAAAGTTGAGAAGGTGCTCATTTGATTTTAAATTTTTTTAAATAGAATAAAGTACCTGGAATGCTGGTAAAGACACCAAACATTTTTTTTTGTCAGATGGGTCTCACAAAAAAATATTTTAGCATTATTGAAAATATTGAAAATATAACAAGAATAATAGAAACAATCAGATATACAATAAATAACGGCTTGGACTAAAATCCTATGAGTAGTTACATGAGAAAGAGGAGTGGTAAAGAAAATTATTAAAACGTAAAAACCCCATACTTTCAAGGTTCGAAGAAAATGATGGAACGAGGCGGCATACTCAAAAGCATGGAAGCATTGTGAATTAAACTGCCACACAACGGAAAATGAACGGCTAGCGGTTTTTTCAAGAAATGCCAAAAATGTTTTTTTCAAAGCAAAGACATTTTGTTTAATTAAAGGCCAACCGCATAATATTTTCCTTCTAGGTGCTATTTGAAAAACTTTTTCGTGTTTCTACTTTTTTGACTGTTTGCATATTCGTTGGCGGAGAAAAAAACAGGAGGATCAAACCATACAAACGTGAAAGCCGGGTAAGCATAACGCTGTAATAGTTGCGTGGCGGGACATGAAAAAATTGAATTTGTAGTTACCTGTCTATTATTAATAATTGATCTATCTAAACTCATATCTGAAGCCCGGATAATCATAACTAGTAAGAAGAGAAAGTTATCACGCACTCTAAATTGTTGTCGCGAAAGGTAGGTTTATAGACGCCAAGAAAGGGCGTCCGCGTTTTGGCCCCTGTGGCTCAGCCGGTGATGCAACCGACCACCAATCGGTATAGTAGCTTAGTTCGACTCTTTAAATGTTAAAGGATTTTGTTTTTCTTGAAAGTATTGAAAATTAGAAAATTAGTGTATAAACCACATCTTACGACAAAATGCATTTCTTCTCACATCAGGACCTTATTCATGAAAGTGTACTAATCGGCACAAAATTTGGATGATGGAAAATTTCCATTTTGAAAACAACAAACCGATGATTACATTTTCAAAAATAGAAAACTTTGAAATCGAAAAGAACTTATACTACTGTATTAACAAATGGTCAGGTGTATCGGAAGATCCACACGCAACCGATTAGTATTTTGGGTGGAAATGACGTCATCGACTCCTCTCAGCTCTTCTGGATTGAGAACACAGTTCTGTGAATGCGCAATTTTTATGACCCTTCTTGATTGACTCCCTCTTCATTCACCATACTATCTTTGCCCACCTGTGGTATTGGTCCCTTTTACCTCATTCGTATGTGTTAAAGGGGCAATGTGTTATATGTTTTACATGTGTTTTAATGTTGAAAGTCAAAAATATTGATGGAAATGAACTTCCGTTTTCCTGGTAAAAAGAATTGAAAACTTTAATGAAATAGTTATGTTATTTTTACATTGTTAAGGAAAAATATTTTCGGAAAATAGGAAAATGAAATAATTCTCCAAAAAATTATTGTTGTGGCGTGAACTGACCAAATGACCGCCGACCCTCCAGGTCTGTCGTGGCGATAAGAACTGCCTATATAAGCTTATGGAACTCTTTAGTTTCGGTTCTTCCTATGTAAATGAACCTTTATTATACATCGTCTCTCGTGCCACCAAGGACACAACAATTATTTTTAGCGAACTTTTTTCCGAAACAAAAACTCGGTAAAATCGGAAAATCTTATAAATCCTCCAAAACATTATTTTTTACTGAATTTTTCACTTGAAAATGACCAACTCATGATTTTCTTTTATAAATTGACCGAAAGAGGTCTATTGAACCCAAATGTCGCCAAATTTGTGAAAAAATGTTTGATGAAAGCATTAGGTAAAATGAATTTGTCAATTTTTTAATTCGATTTTCCGAAAAATAAATTCGGAAAATTCTCCGACGGAAAAATTTTCCGTCGAAAAAGTTTTCCGAAAAGAGTCGGAAAATCGAAAATCCGGAATTTCAGTTTTCCGTCTCCCACCAACCCTGTTCACAACCATGTTGTGCATGGTCCTACTATGACGGCATTTTCACCTTGTCTCTCCACCGACCCCCTCATCTTACCTTGTACCGTTGTTAACACATCGATGTTCATAGATGTCCAACAGTTATTACAGCACTTAGTAGTCATAAAAATACTCACTGAATTACCTAAAACTGTCATAAACCTGACGTAAGCAAAAAAACAGAGAACGGTCCTAATGGACGGCATTCATTACTCTGCCATCATTCTATACCATTTTCGACCTACCGAACGGTCGGATGGTCCTTCTCTTCTTTTAACATTTCATGTTTTATTACGACTTGTTTGTTTGATTGTATAAACTGTTTGTTATTTGGTGATAAACCAAACAGTTTTGTTTGAAATTATTATTTTTAATTTTTGAAATTGGGATCTAACAAATTGCTTAGATAAAAATTTTGAATATCTGCAAACATATATGGAAGACAGAACTTTCGTGAATTTTGCAATTTTTAAGTGAAAAATCAGAAACAGTGTTCACATTTTTTTTGGAAAAACTGACAAAAGCTATGTTCAGTTCTGAACCCGTTCTGGAACATTTATAGTTAAGAGTATTGCATTTGAAACCAATTTTCTGATGATTTTCATAAATATTGTTAAGAAAAGTTTTTTTGAATATAATTTGACCAAACCAATTGCTCGAATGGGAAATAGAGCCGACCCGGGCCTGGCCGGATTTAAAAATTTTTGGTTTTTTGGAGCACTTTTTTTCCGATTTTCAGCCCAATTTCAAAACTTTTCCTATGTATTTTTCTCAAACAATGGTCAGAATTTTCTTCTAGAAACATATATGAAAAATTAGATTGAAAAACGAAAAAAAACTTCTTGGAATGTGAAACATGTATCCTCACCAAGCCCGGGCCAACGGGCAGGGCCGGGCCGATGAAATTCATCCACCGGCCCGGCCCGGCCTGACCCACAACACGTCTGTTCTTCAGTAAGTGTAGATATGACACAGACAATGTGATTTCCACTCCTACCTCTACCTCTTTTTTTTCTTTCCAATCCCAATCAACGCTTAAATTTCATTCAGCTGCATCTGAAACTATGAATGAGGCATCTTCGAAGTCTGTTCTTTTGGAAAACAACGGACAGCTCAAAAAAGAAAATCAAAAAAGGAAGTATAACGAAACAACTTGTGTATCAGAAGACGATTTGGTTATTGACGGTTCAAAGATCAACGCGTTAACGGAAGAGAATAGGAATGGTAAGACTCATAATTTTGATAAGCTTTTCTTCAGTAAGTCCAAAAACGGGTTTTAAATGGACTATTCTGACAAATTTTATTTCAATTTCAGATTTTCATCGTGACCTTGCCAATATTCTCGAAAAATATCAATTATCCATCAAGAAGAAACCAATAGGAATTGAAACTGAGGCAACGAGCTCAAAGAGGGTAAAGCTTGATGAAGGTTAGTTCTGTAATTTGAATTTTTACAAACAGAATAAGCTTTATGAAATATTGAACTGGTTATTTTGACAGAGTTGTTTTTTTTCTAATTTCTAGACCCAAAAAACCATTTAATCTGAGTTTTTTTTCCAGCTGTCCCCTTGTCGAAACCGAAAGCTGCTGCCGTTCGGAAAAACATGCTTGTAAAAGATGAGAAAGCAACTGAAAATAAAGAGAATGTGACGCATTCTGAAAAGAACGAGACGAGCCAAAGCTCCGATAATGTTCTGATTCCAGAAATAAATGAAGTTGTTCAAGGTTAGTTTAAAGATGGGAGAAGCGCATTTTAAAGTTTAATTCAGAAGTGCTTTCTGATTCAATTCCTGAGCAACTTGAAAGTACAAAGAAGCCAGTCGAGAAAATCGTCAAGAAACCAGTCCCATTGAATTCTGATCAAATCCACAAATGGCTGGTGTATATTGCAAAATGTAAGTGCATCCGTTCAGAAAAACTAATGAAACAGTGTTCTAAATGAAAATTTCACTTGTTACAGATCAACAAGAAAAAAGGCCAGATGATATTAAATTGCATGAATTGATTCAAAGTTATATTCAACCGAAACCAAAACCTGAAATTTTTGATATCAGTGATGACGAAAATGAATCTAAATCGAATGAAAAAGAAACTGGAATTACTGGTGAGTTAAAATTCTTTGAGGCTCTATTCAAGAATAGGGGTCCCTTGATTTTCTGGGGGCCCCTGAAATGTCCAAGGGTCCCATGAAATCTCCAAAGGTCTCATGGAAACTCCAGGGGACCCATGGTTCCTCCAGGGGTCCCATGCATGCAACAAGGGTCCCATCAAAGTAGTAAATTTTTAGAAATTCTTAGCATTTGGTAATGTTGTTTCTCGTATGGTTTTCCTTATTTTTGGTATGTTTTGAAACTTCGCCGTTGACCACTCATACGTTTGTCTCTAAGAACTTTGGTTTTTTTTAGAAGCATAATAAACATACCGAAAAAAAATCAAAAACTACTAAACAACATAAAGAACGACAAAAATTAATAACAACTTCTAAAAGTCTAGTTGTGAAACTCTTGTTTTGGTTTGCAAAAAAAATACGAAACTTCTCTATTTTGATGGGACCCTTGTCTCATGCATGATGCCCCTGGAGAAACCATGGGACCTCTGGGGTTTCCATGGGACCCTTGGACATTTTATGGGACCCTTGGACATTTTATGGGACCCTTGGACATTTTATGGGACCCTTGGACATTTTATGGGACCCCCAGAAAATCAAGGGACTTCTATTCTGAACAGAGCTAAAATTTTCGTTCGAAAATAAAATAAAATATTTTTTGTATTCCACGTGGAAAAATTTATTTTCGGAAATTGTTATTTCTAGTTTTTTTTTTGAAATTTTTCGACTCGGAAACATATTTTTGTGTTATCCCACCGGAAAATTCAAAAAAAAAACCAGAAACAACGATTTCCAAAAAAAAATTTGTCTACGTAGAGTACAAAATTTTTTTTTTGAACGGCCACAAGTTAATTCTTCTTTCCGTTTTGAGCTAAGATATTTCAGGGGTGTATTTTCCCACCTCTAAAAAGTTTTTTAAGCAAAAGTTGATTTTAGATTGGACCCTTCTCCCCCTTTAAGAAAAATGTTTCAGACAGTAAAGACATCATCCAGTTTTTAAATATTTCCGGACATCCAGACACTCTTAAAATTTGTGATCTTTTGTGTCTTCGCCGAGAGAAATATTTAAATGACAAATTGATCAACTGGATGATTACCGACGTCATGAAAAAACTGGATAAAAATGTGTAAGTGAACTGATCGATACCAATCTTTCTAACAATCTTTTTTTACTTCAGACAGGACGGGGTCTCAATTATAGACACCTACCTCCTCCCAAGAATCACAAGTAATTTTAAGGGTTGGTTCGGAAAGCATGAAGTCGATTTTTTTCTTCGACAGAAAATGAAATTGAACTGTTTGAAAGAAAAACAACAGTTTTTAGAACTTTTTGGCAAGCTGATGATAGTTTTCCCCATTTTCTGGCCTGCAAGCAGAACCAACGAAAACGCCCACTGGATGATTGCTTTTGTCATACAACCGAAAAGTCTGATTAAGAAAAGAAAACAAAAGTGCCACATTTATTTCTTTGACTCTGCCCCCTCAAAAGCTTTCGACCCTATTCGGCAGGCTCACATGCGTTGTGTGATTTTGACATATCTAAATACTCAATATCTGTTGAGCGGCCGGAAAGGAAAATTCAATTCTACAGGAGTGAAAATAACGGCTCTAAGTGACCGACCAAAGCAAAGAAGCGGTTTTGATTGCGGACTTTTCATTGCCCATTACTTCCAGAAAATGATGGGATCCATCAGACTCATTTTGACTATGGAGGTAATAGTTTTTCAGAGGTTTTTTTTCAGTTTTATAATTTTTTTTTCAGAAGCCAGAATGTCTTAAATGGGGTGCAATTTCTTCTACAAACAATAATCGTGAGATTCTGAATAATCCGCGGAAAGGAGTTATTAAGCGAATTATGAGCCAAGCGAATGGCAGCGCACAAAAAGACTTCGCGAATTATTGCAAATCACATAACTATTCTTATTTATATTCAAACGAAAGTTTGGAATAAGAACTTTTTCAAAACTCTCTGCTACTCTTATTTCTTATAAATCAGATCACCATTTTTTTGTTTTTTGTTCCCTTTTTACATCTTCCACGTTATTTATTTCGCCGGTTACTTTTGAAAAAAAAAATTTTTTCTTTATTTCTAACTACTGAGTCACTATTCATCCCATAATAAATTGTGTGTTAAATTGCATTTGAAGAGAATTACTTCTTTCCTACATGCTGTTGTCATGCTGAAACGTTTGAAAGCACTGCCGATTACAGACTAATAGCATTCGTCTTAATTTTGAGAAATTTTCATGTGCAAAAAAGTCGAAAAGCACATGAACTCGGAAAAAAATTGAGCATACTTGTGATGGGCCGGGCCGGCTCGCTGATAACTGAGGGAGGGGGGGTCAACATTTTTTGGCACTGAAAAATAATTTTTTTTCGTCTTTTTTTCGATAACTGTGGTTTTCTAGAGAAAATTTTGGATATTGCCAATAGGAAAAAGTCAAAAATTTTATCAAATCTGGTTCGGCAGAATTTTCCATCGGCTCAACAAATCACAAGCATGGAATTGAAAGAAATTGAACAGTTCAGAATTTTTCTAAGTGATTTTATTGTGTCCAATAGATCTATAAAAAAGTTACGGTACTATTTCGGTTTACGAGTCCCATAAAAAAACGGGTCCCAAATTTTCCGACTTTGTTTTTCAGATGATTAGTTTCAAAAATTTGAAGATGTTTAGGGGAAAAAAATTAGAATTTCAACCGACCAAAAAAACATTATGTTTCTGAAAAAATTGGAGAAATTCATAGTGAAAAATGAATCCAGAAATTACATTGGAATTCGATTTATGCCCTTAGTTGACGTACTTTTATATTATGAGTTTATCTCTTTTAGGGAAAAATATGAAAAATTATTTATTTTTTTTATTTTTCTCCGGAACAAAGGGACGGAGCTTAACCATAAAACTACTTTTGTTTTTGGGACCCCTTATGGTCTCATGTTATAGTTTGCCAGACCGTTCCCACAAGTTCGGCCATTTTGTTGCTATGCCCTAGAGACCTGTAATAAAAAATGTCAGGTAGACTTTCTTAAAAGAGAGAAAGCTGAAAAATTTTTCGAACTTCGTTCTATTTGGGTTTCTCAGTGGAGCGCAATTTCATCATTCTTCTTCCTGTTTTAACGTGAAAACCTTTATTTTTAGTTCAGCGAATTCTCTTTTCGGTCTTAACTTCCATTGTTATTTTCCGTATTGCTCAATATTCTTCGTGCTTTTTGCATAATTTCCTCAAACGATGTGGCTTTTCAATAAAAACGACGAAGCCTGGGAACAGCAGCACGTGAAATTCTAAGAGAAGCTGACGAGGCAAAAGAAGGAGCAACAGTGGAATTCCGCACTAGTTCACAGTAAAAGCTAGTGATGAAAACGTTTGTTGCAGGGCTTTCTGTGGTCGTAAGACCATATTCACCCCATTTACCACTACTAAAATTCAATATTATTCATATGTGGGAGGCTGACATCTCTGTAGTGTCTTTCTATAGTAAATCAATAATCTCTAACGGTCCCACGTAAAATTAGAATAAAATTGATGTGCGATTCCGAGTTCCATGGCACAATAGTTTTCTTTGAGAAGTTTCAGTTCGCCCGCAGACCCCATCAATTTGACGCGTTTATTTATTTTGGATGGGGTCCGCGGGACGCTTCATTTTTGTTAGCTCTGAATGGCCTCAAACAAAAAACAAAACAAAAAATAGAGAAAATTAGGGCGAAGAAAAAGAAGAATAAGAGAGGGAAAGAAGGGAACAAGATCAGAATTTGAGCGGATGGAAAGAGGAAAACAAAGATCAAAAGAAAGTGGAGGGAATGATTGAAAGAAAAATAAAAAAAAAATGCATATAGGAAAAGAAAACGGAAAAAGAAGAGAAGACAGGGGGAAAGTGAAAAATGAAGAGCCATCTCGAATTAGTTTCAATAAGAGTTTTGGAATAGGAAAGAGCAATTGGGAAAGAAAGGAAAAAAATGAAAAAAAAAACAAAGAAATGAAGACGAGATAGATAATTATATTGAGTGAATTGCCATTTGTACGGAATCCATAGGAAAAACCAAGAAGGTGTTGGACAATTCGGAGACATCGGAAAGAGTGCCTGGACCTGAAAAAACTTATTTAGTTTGAGAAAACCGTATGAAATTTTGAAAACTATGCCTAGAAAAGAATTTTGGAATTAATTCTCAGTCATTTTCAAAGATATTGCAGCTTTCAAAAAAAAAACACCTCTTTTAATCGGGGAAAATTATTTTCGAATGGAAAAAAGTAGAGGGACAATCCATTTTACTTTGGGTTTTCGTATGTATAGTTAGAAACTGAATAGCTTTTGAGGACCTCCGGTACGTTGAAGCTAGTAGCGCGTGTTTTAAGTTCCAGATGCCTTACTAAACGCCACTGCTTAATACAAAAAAGAAGAGCTAACTGTGGAACAAGAAACCGTTCAACAAACTTGATTCTGAAGCAAGATATAGGCCCTAAAACATTTCCAGGACAAGGTTTTGGACAAAAATAGCTTCTATTTATTTTTAAATATACTCCGCTCCCTTCTAAATTTTTGTTTCAGAATTGCACATATATTCAAAGAAAGAGAGGAGCAGAAAACATAGGCCAAATTTTTTTTGTATCTTTTCTTTTACATACTCGCATCCAGAAAACAAAATAACTCACTCGCTATCCTTTTTTCCGATTTGACCTCGAACAACTGGCGAAACTCCACGTAATCATTGAGAGAACCTGAAAAACAGAACCGAGAGAAAACAAAGAAAAATATTAAATTACTGGAACTCCAATTATCTGATCTAGTAACTAAACAGCCAAGTCCAATGAAATCAAAATAGTGTTTTTCATGGTGCCCTCATGACCCCTAATGGCTCGTAGGCACCATGAATCCCATTTTTTGGGATGAGGAACGAGTGTAGTCCGCAACCGAACATACATGGATCCTCTCCATATAAACACAAGTCCAAAGGACCAAAATAGTGTTTTTTCATGGTGCCCTCATGACCCCTAATGGCTCGTAGGCACCATGAATCCCATTTTTTGGGATGAGGAACGAGTGTAGTCCGCAACCGAACATACATGGATCCTCTCCATATAAACACAAGTCCAAAGGACCAAAATAGTGTTTTTTCATGGTGCCCTCATGACCCCTACTGGCTCGTAGGCACCATGAATCCCATTTTTTGGGATGAGGAACAAGTGTAGTCCGCAACCGAACATACATGGATCCTCTACATATAAACACAAGTCCAAAAGGACCAAAATAGTGTTTTTTCATGGTGCCCTCATGACCCCTACTGGCTCGTAGACACCATGAATCCCATTTTTTAGGATGAGGAACGGGTGTAGTCCGCAACCGAACATACATGGATCCTCTCCATATAAACACAAGTCCAAAAGGACCAAAAGAGTAGTTTCTCATGGTGCCCTCATGACCCCTAATGGCTCGTAGACACCATGAATCCCATTTTTTGGGATGAGGAACGGGTGTAGTCCGCAACCGAACATACATGGATCCTCTACATATAAACACAAGTCCATAAGGACCAAAAGAGTGTTTTTTTTTCATGGTGCCCTCATGACCCCTAATGGCTCGTAGGCACCATGATCCCATTTTTTGGGATGAGGAACGGGTGTAGTCCGCAACCGAACATACATGGATCCTCTCCATATAAACACAAGTCCAAAAGGACCAAAATAGTGTTTTTTGTTTCATGGTGTCCTCATGACACCTAATGGCTCGTAGGCACCATGATCCCATTTTTTGGGATGAGGAACGGGTGTAGTCCGCAACCGAACATACATGGATCCTCTCCATATAAACACAAGTCCATAAGGACCAAAAGAGTGTTTTTTTCTCATGGTGCCCTCATGACCCCTAATGGCTCGTAGGCACCATGATCCCATTTTTTGGGATGAGGAACGGGTGTAGTCCGCAACCGAACATACATGGATCCTCTCCATATAAACACAAGTCCAAAAGGACCAAAATAGTGTTTTTTTTTTCATGGTGCCCTCATGACCCCTAATGGCTCGTAGGCACCATGATCCCATTTTTTGGGATGAGGAACGGGTGTAGTCCGCAACCGAACATACATGGATCCTCTCCATATAAACACAAGTCCATAAGGACCAAAAGAGTGTTTTTTTCTCATGGTGCCCTCATGACCCCTAATGGCTCGTAGGCACCATGATCCCATTTTTTGGGATGAGGAACGGGTGTAGTCCGCAACCGAACATACATGGATCCTCTCCATATAAACACAAGTCCATAAGGACCAAAATAGTGTTTTTTCATGGTGCCCTCATGACCCCTACTGGCTCGTAGGCACCATGAATCCCATTTTTTGGGATGAGGAACGGGTGTAGTCCGCAACCGAACATACATGGATCCTCTCCATATAAACACAAGTCCAAAAGGACCAAAATAGTGTTTTTTCATGGTGCCCTCATGACCCCTACTGGCTCGTAGGCACCATGAATCCCATTTTTTGGGATGAGGAACGGGTGTAGTCCGCAACCGAACATACATGGATCCTCTCCATATAAACACAAGTCCAAAAGGACCAAAATAGTGTTTTTTCATGGTGCCCTCATGACCCCTACTGGCTCGTAGACACCATGAATCCCATTTTTTAGGATGAGGAACGGGTGTAGTCCGCAACCGAACATACATGGATCCTCTCCATATAAACACAAGTCCAAAAGGACCAAAAGAGTGTTTTCTCATGGTGCCC
This sequence comes from Caenorhabditis doughertyi, assembly GCA_963572265.1. Lineage (NCBI taxonomy): Eukaryota > Metazoa > Nematoda > Chromadorea > Rhabditida > Rhabditidae > Caenorhabditis > Caenorhabditis doughertyi. The sequence goes on from OY751558.1 coordinate 1,348,406, forward strand.
TCATGACCCCTACTGGCTCGTAGACACCATGAATCCCATTTTTTGGGATGAGGAACGGGTGTAGTCCGCAACCGAACATACATGGATCCTCTCCATATAAACACAAGTCCAAAAGGACCAAAATAGTGTTTTTTCATGGTGCCCTCATGACCCCTACTGGCTCGTAGGCACCATGAATCCCATTTTTTGGGATGAGGAACGGGTGTAGTCCGCAACCGAACATACATGGATCCTCTCCATATAAACACAAGTCCAAAAGGACCAAAATAGTGTTTTTTCATGGTGCCCTCATGACCCCTACTGGCTCGTAGACACCATGAATCCCATTTTTTAGGATGAGGAACGGGTGTAGTCCGCAACCGAACATACATGGATCCTCTCCATATAAACACAAGTCCAAAAGGACCAAAAGAGTGTTTTCTCATGGTGCCCTCATGACCCCTAATTTCTCGTAGACACCATGAATCCCATTTTTTGGGATGAGGAACGGGTGTAGTCCGCAACCGAACATACATGGATCCTCTACATATAAACACAAGTCCAAAAGGACCAAAAGAGTGTTTTTTTTTCATGGTGCCCTTATGACCCCTAATGGCTCGTAGGCACCATGATCCCATTTTTTGGGATGAGGAACGGGTGTAGTCCGCAACCGAACATACATGGATCCTCTCCATATAAACACAAGTCCATAAGGACCAAAAGAGTGTTTTTTTTTCATGGTGCCCTCATGACCCCTAATGGCTCGTAGGCACCATGATCCCATTTTTTGGGATGAGGAACGGGTGTAGTCCGCAACCGAACATACATGGATCCTCTCCATATAAACACAAGTCCAAAAGGACCAAAATAGTGTTTTTTTGTTTCATGGTGTCCTCATGACACCTAATGGCTCGTAGGCACCATGATCCCATTTTTTGGGATGAGGAACGGGTGTAGTCCGCAACCGAACATACATGGATCCTCTTCATATAAACACAAGTCCATAAGGACCAAAAGAGTGTTTTTTTCTCATGGTGCCCTCATGACCCCTAATGGCTCGTAGGCACCATGATCCCATTTTTTGGGATGAGGAACGGGTGTAGTCCGCAACCGAACATACATGGATCCTCTCCATATAAACACAAGTCCATAAGGACCAAAATAGTGTTTTTTCATGGTGCCCTCATGACCCCTACTGGCTCGTAGACACCATGAATCCCATTTTTTAGGATGAGGAACGGGTGTAGTCCGCAACCGAACATACATGGATCCTCTACATATAAACACAAGTCCAAAAGGACCAAAAGAGTGTTTTTTTTTCATGGTGCCCTCATGACCCCTACTGGCTCGTAGACACCATGAATCCCATTTTTTAGGATGAGAAACGGGTGTAGTCCGCAACCGAACATACATGGATCCTCTACATATAAACACAAGTCCAAAAGGACCAAAAGAGTGTTTTTTTTTCATGGTGCCCTCATGACCCCTAATGGCTCGTAGGCACCATGATCCCATTTTTTGGGATGAGGAACGGGTGTAGTCCGCAACCGAACATACATGGATCCTCTCCATATAAACACAAGTCCATAAGGACCAAAAGAGTGTTTTTTTTTTTTTTCATGGTGCCCTCATGACCCCTAATGGCTCGTAGGCACCATGATCCCATTTTTTGGGATGAGGAACGGGTGTAGTCCGCAACCGAACATACATGGATCCTCTCCATATAAACACAAGTCCAAAAGGACCAAAATAGTGTTTTTTGTTTCATGGTGTCCTCATGACACCTAATGGCTCGTAGGCACCATGATCCCATTTTTTGGGATGAGGAACGGGTGTAGTCCGCAACCGAACATACATGGATCCTCTCCATATAAACACAAGTCCATAAGGACCAAAAGAGTGTTTTTTTCTCATGGTGCCCTCATGACCCCTAATGGCTCGTAGGCACCATGATCCCATTTTTTGGGATGAGGAACGGGTGTAGTCCGCAACCGAACATACATGGATCCTCTCCATATAAACACAAGTCCATAAGGACCAAAATAGTGTTTTTTGTTTCATGGTGTCCTCATGACACCTAATGGCTCGTAGGCACCATGATCCCATTTTTTGGGATGAGGAACGGGTGTAGTCCGCAACCGAACATACATGGATCCTCTCCATATAAACACAAGTCCATAAGGACCAAAAGAGTGTTTTTTTCTCATGGTGCCCTCATGACCCCTAATGGCTCGTAGGCACCATGATCCCATTTTTTGGGATGAGGAACGGGTGTAGTCCGCAACCGAACATACATGGATCCTCTCCATATAAACACAAGTCCATAAGGACCAAAAGAGTGTTTTTTTTTCATGGTGCCCTCATGACCCCTAATGGCTCGTAGGCACCATGATCCCATTTTTTGGGATGAGGAACGGGTGTAGTCCGCAACCGAACATACATGGATCCTCTCCATATAAACACAAGTCCAAAAGGACCAAAATAGTGTTTTTTTTTCATGGTGCCCTCATGACCCCTAATGGCTCGTAGACACCATGAATCCCATTTTTTGGGATGAGGAACGGGTGTAGTCCGCAACCGAACATACATGGATCCTCTACATATAAACACAAGTCCAAAAGGACCAAAAGAGTGTTTTTTTTTCATGGTGCCCTCATGACCCCTAATGGCTCGTAGACACCATGAATCCCATTTTTTGGGATGAGGAACGGGTGTAGTCCGCAACCGAACATACATGGATCCTCTACATATAAACACAAGTCCATAAGGACCAAAAGAGTGTTTTTTGTTTCATGGTGTCCTCATGACACCTAATGGCTCGTAGGCACCATGATCCCATTTTTTGGGATGAGGAACGGGTGTAGTCCGCAACCGAACATACATGGATCCTCTCCATATAAACACAAGTCCATAAGGACCAAAAGAGTGTTTTTTTCTCATGGTGCCCTCATGACCCCTAATGGCTCGTAGGCACCATGATCCCATTTTTTGGGATGAGGAACGGGTGTAGTCCGCAACCGAACATACATGGATCCTCTCCATATAAACACAAGTCCAAAAGGACCAAAATAGTGTTTTTTCATGGTGCCCTCATGACCCCTACTGGCTCGTAGGCACCATGAATCCCATTTTTTGGGATGAGGAACGAGTGTAGTCCGCAACCGAACATACATGGATCCTCTACATATAAACACAAGTCCAAAAGGACCAAAATAGTGTTTTTTCATGGTGCCCTCATGACCCCTACTGGCTCGTAGACACCATGAATCCCATTTTTTAGGATGAGGAACGGGTGTAGTCCGCAACCGAACATACATGGATCCTCTCCATATAAACACAAGTCCAAAAGGACCAAAAGAGTGTTTTCTCATGGTGCCCTCATGACCCCTAATGGCTCGTAGGCACCATGAATCCCATTTTTTGGGATGAGGAACGGGTGTAGTCCGCAACCGAACATACATGGATCCTCTACATATAAACAAAAGTCCAAAAGGACCAAAATAGTGTTTTTTCATGGTGCCCTCATGACCCCTACTGGCTCGTAGACACCATGAATCCCATTTTTTAGGATGAGGAACGGGTGTAGTCCGCAACCGAACATACATGGATCCTCTACATATAAACACAAGTCCAAAAGGACCAAAATAGTGTTTTTTTTTCATGGTGCCCTCATGACCCCTAATGGCTCGTAGACACCATGAATCCCATTTTTTGGGATGAGGAACGGGTGTAGTCCGCAACCGAACATACATGGATCCTCTACATATAAACACAAGTCCAAAAGGACCAAAAGAGTGTTTTTTTTTTCATGGTGCCCTCATGACCCCTAATGGCTCGTAGGCACCATGATCCCATTTTTTGGGATGAGGAACGGGTGTAGTCCGCAACCGAACATACATGGATCCTCTCCATATAAACACAAGTCCATAAGGACCAAAAGAGTGTTTTTTTTTCATGGTGCCCTCATGACCCCTAATGGCTCGTAGACACCATGAATCCCATTTTTTGGGATGAGGAACGGGTGTAGTCCGCAACCGAACATACATGGATCCTCTACATATAAACACAAGTCCAAAAGGACCAAAAGAGTGTTTTTTTTTCATGGTGCCCTCATGACCCCTAATGGCTCGTAGGCACCATGATCCCATTTTTTGGGATGAGGAACGGGTGTAGTCCGCAACCGAACATACATGGATCCTCTCCATATAAACACAAGTCCATAAGGACCAAAAGAGTGTTTTTTTTTCATGGTGCCCTCATGACCCCTAATGGCTCGTAGGCACCATGATCCCATTTTTTGGGATGAGGAACGGGTGTAGTCCGCAACCGAACATACATGGATCCTCTCCATATAAACACAAGTCCATAAGGACCAAAAGAGTGTTTTTTTCTCATGGTGCCCTCATGACCCCTAATGGCTCGTAGGCACCATGATCCCATTTTTTGGGATGAGGAACGGGTGTAGTCCGCAACCGAACATACATGGATCCTCTCCATATAAACACAAGTCCAAAAGGACCAAAATAGTGTTTTTTGTTTCATGGTGTCCTCATGACACCTAATGGCTCGTAGGCACCATGATCCCATTTTTTGGGATGAGGAACGGGTGTAGTCCGTAATCGAACATACATGAATCCTCTACTGATATATACAGAAAAAAGTCCAATAAAATCGAAAAGTGGAGTCAATAGATTTGCAGTGTGAAAGGAGGTACGGGCATCAAGAAAATGGGAAACAACAAATCCTTCCGAATGAAAACTCACCTAATTATCGCATCATATCCTCCTAAATCGTATCCTCCTAAATAGCACTGCGCCATATCCTCCTGAATTGCACAACTTAAGATCCATCATTTTCGATCGACTCCTGGCACTTCTCCGGAAGAAACCTGGAAAATGAGATAAAAAGTAAACTTATGGTTTCTTAAAATAAATTTACCTTCAATGGTCCCTTGTCGAAAATGTCTCTTTCAGTCGCTGAGTACTCTGTTGCGCCGAACATTTGATACCACACCACTGAAAAACAACAAAATTTATCACGAAAAAGGTGAAAGAAATATAGAAAAGAACAAAAATCGAAGGAAAAACGACATGAATTCATTTAAAATTGCAACGAAGAAAGCGTTCAAAATGGACCAAAGAATTTCAAAAAGAAGAAAGAAAAATAAACTGCAGGGTGATATGAATGGCCAAGGGCGGTGAACTGTCGATATTCCCGCGCGCACACAACACCGTTTAGGGGGGACGTCCGCGGAGTGTCGTACCGCGCGTTGTTTAGCGTATGCACGCGCATTGCATAGTCATTAAAGCTCAAAGTTTGAGTAGAAGATTCTCAACCTGGGCAAAAGGGAATCACGAATAAATTTTTATTCACCTTAATTCTATAATAAGAAGAAGTTTGCTGAATTTTTTTCAGAAAATTTGGACGAAAAGCAAAAATCGAAAAACGTTAGAAAACTCTAATAATTATCGGTTTTGAATGAGTTTACAAGTTTTAAATGGAGAAAAATGTGATAAACTTTTTTTTTGAAAACGATGAAAAACTTTATGGTAATCTGCAAAGAAAAGTTTTTTCGCATTTACGCGAAAATTTCCATTTTTTGAATAATCTCTTGAAGCGCCGACTGTGGCAATTTGAGGATGAATCGTTTCGAAGACATTTTGAACGAGCAGAAACTGCGGAAATCAACTTGAAATGATTGGTTTCAGTTTTTAGACACAAACTGTAACTTTGTCAAAGAAAAGATAAATTTAAAGTGAAAAAAGGAAAAATTGATAAATATCAATAATCTTTATTTGATATCACTACTAAATAAGAAAGATATTTAGGTTATAATAAGGAAAAGTTGATAATCACAACTTTTTAATATAAAATATTTCTTGAAGTTAATTGAACTAATATTATTACAAAAACGAATTTAGGAAGGGGTTTGGGGAAGAGAAAAAAGAAGATTCTAACAGGTCAATCCCCTTGGAAAAAAAACTGGCTAGAGGTTTTGCACGAATTACTCAAAGAGGATTCAACATAATAAGTGTGGCTTCTATTCAGTCAAAAATGTTGAAGAGAAATACATAAAAGGGTAATCGGAAAATTTCTGTGAACATTTTGATTCTGCTCCCATTCGGGAACGGCAAGGAACATTGACAAGAGGATAACAGAAGAAGGTATACGAAGAGTAAATTACTTATACATTTGAAAAATCCATTATAACTAGATAAGATAAGTCATAAAAATGACTTTTTACATCAGGAATGAATACACATATCAGATTATTACAATATAATTTCATCTTGTTTAAGGCTTATCAACAGGCTGTTCGAACGAATCAAATGTATCTCCGCATGTCAACATCGAGTGTGATCCATTCTTGAGTATTTCTCACAAACTTTAACTTCCATTGTGGACTTGGCTGAGGGAACCAATAAAATCTTTAAAATTATCCATTGTTATAGGAAAATTCAAAATTTGTACTAACTCATCCTTCACAATATATTCAATTCCTTCCATAATATCTTCAATACCCCACGAACCGTTGTTGAAAATCATGAGCGTAATATATTTGACTTTCATGGTTTCAGACACAAGGCAGTAAAGAATCTCATTGACATCTTCTTTTGTGAATCTAAGATTTTTCAATTCAATGCCATTGCAATTGAGATTTTTCAGATTTTCAACTGAAATCCAGCGAGCATTGTCCAGGTTGAGTCCCAAATTAGTGATTTGAAGTGGTTTGGCGTATGAAAAATTCACCGGAATACAAAATCCCATTCGAAGGAATTGAAGATTGCTGTCCAGGATTTTTTCGAGTTTTTCTGGTGTAAGGCGTACGAAGTCCTCACGATCAGCGAGCGTCCAAATGTTTACTTTCTCAAATAAGTGAATTTGTTGGATTGTCGGTCCAAACACCTCGAAACAAGAATCCAGTAGTGAGACCGCGTACCAGCATGACGAGTCAAATCTCACAAAAGTGATTTTGAAGTAATGTTTCAGCCAGTCTGAAACAGTTTCAAAACTCTGAATACAATTCTGATTGTTGGCATTGACCAACATTTTGGACTCTTCGACTGCCATTTTGACTGGAACGGTAATTCCTTCAACGTTGAGCTTCCTCGGATATCCTTCTTTCTTCAAATCCCCGATTTCAATATGAATTTCAAGTTTTTGATGCTGTTTTTGGGGCCGTTTCAAAGCCGTTTTTGATTTTTTGCCTTGGGTCGGACTCAACTCCAAACAGATACAGGCCTCCTTAGATTGAAGTTTGAGATCCAAGGGAACTCGGCAGCTTTGAACGCGACGAGCAGCTTTTTTTGAAACGTGTGCGAGCCAGAACCTACAAACAGTTTCTTTAAGGTATAGGTTGGAGATTGGAAAATGACTAAAGCTCAAAAATATCTGTTTCAAAAACTTACGAGTTCACTTCCATTTGTTGAACTACTTCGTTGAAGGCCACATATGGCAATTCTAAGATTCTAAATTTGCTCAAAGACATTGTGCAGAACAAGAACTGTGAGGAATCCGACAAGAATTGAATTGAAGGTATTGATGAAGATTTTGCAAAGCAAATTTTTAGGTTGTACAGTAGAATGTAGTTAACCCAAGCAGAATTTCTGAAAATTGATTTTAAAAATATTTTCTAAAAAAAAAATTGGAGAAAAACAGAGATGAACTCAAAAAAAACGTTTTGGGATTATTGGATCTCACTTGCAAGTTTTTCAAAAAAACTCTAAAAACTTTCAGACGAACTTCACGATATCTGGAAAACACATAAAAAACAAAAACACCTCATTTATTGTTGCTAGACCAGCGAGATAATGTGAGAATACTAATTGTGTGTTTTATGATGCGGTAGGCGGCTGGAGGGCTGCTCGTGGACGGTCCGATTTTCGGATATCGGTGTGAGGTCGGAGCGGCAAGAGGAAAGATATAAGAAAAGCGGGAAGGACCCGGATAATTATAAACAAATTGGAGAGACCAGCACTCTATGGGAAATCCGAAAATAATTGTTTATGTGATCTGAAGAACCGGGCAACGTTTCCGTAGAAAGATGAAAATCGTGAGGTTCTGGGACGTGTTGTAAATCAATTGAAAGCCGAAAACGCACTGATCAGAAATCAGAAGATCGTTTTTGCCACCGATCATTTAGAACGAAGATGTAACTTGGGTTCTGGAAAATTTTCGTCGAAAAGTTACTTTGAAGTTTATATTGAATATGACCCAATTGTAGTAGAGTTCATTTTTGTGGCGAATTCTTTTCCGGAAAGTTCATTTTCACGGTACTGGAAACTCGAATTGTTTCATTTTACAGTGAACATTTCCTACTGAAAAATCCGAATTTCCAAAACTCCTGACTGAAAAAAGCTCCGGTTTTGTAAAAAAAAAGGTTCGTTTCAACATCAGGGAGTGCTCCCTAGCTATCCAGGAGTCTTGAAAACATATTCTCAGAAGAATTGAATCAGTTTAAAGATAGTTATTATCGAAATTTCAAAGGTACTCCCACCTATGCTCGCCACTGTTATCGCTACCGATTTCATAACGTGATTGAATAAAGACGAAATAGCGTTTCCTTGATAGCGGAGATAAAGAAATGAGCTTCAAATTGAGCGATTTGGACCGGTTAACATAGGACCTAATCTTGGCAATATAAAAAAAAAAACATGAAGACAATCTCCCGGTTCCCGCAGCTCTCATCAAGAAGCCGTCTCCTTGCTGCCAACCAACTGTCCACCTGCCCACAAAATCATCTAATTACTCCTTCCCCTCTTTGCCCCAATTACCTATTATTACCGTCATTCACAATAAACCTATATACTCAAACCACCAATAAACCGTCAACACCGTGCAAGAGGAGATCCGGACCGAGAGCTTTTTCAACAGACGTCCAAATTCGGGAATAAAAAGAAAAAAATAAAAAATAAATAAAAAGCCGGCCCGGCCCGGCACGACAAGAAAAATTCCAGCGCAAATCGGTGGGGCCCGGATTTAGCTCGTCGGCCCGGTTGGATAAATTATCATCTCTAACTTTGTTTTTTTTTCAAGTTAGAGCCAAATAACCTTTTTATCTCACTTTCTGACAACATTTCAGACAGGTTTCGCCTTCAAAATAAAAAGATTTTTGCCAATTTTTTAACTGTTTCATCGTCGTTATCATTTTGTTCTTTTCTTATCATTACTGCTGAAATCCGCATAAGAAGAAAAAAAAATTTTACGTTCTGATAAAGTTAGGAAAAGAAATTCAATTTTTGAGTCTTCTATGATTTTGGGTGAACCCGGGCCCCGGCGGGCTTTTTTTAAATTTGACAACTATGATTTTACCTGTATCGATATACCCAATTAATTCAGAATTCTCAGAAAAGCATAGATAATTTTCCAATCTTGAGAATTCGTTGGCTGTAGCTTTTGAAATTACTGTCTTTTATTCCAAATAAAGCGTCTTCCGCCTTATGCACACCTGCCTAGTTAGTACTTTGGACTGTACACTGTGAATGACGCCCTTATCATTCTTCAACGCATTTCGTCTCTGGCTTTTCCATGCGACCAACGGCGCAACTGATAACACACTTGTCTAACGTTCAATATGTGTCAAGTTCAATTTTGCCGACAAAATGGATCTAGTCTGTCTTCATCCGTTATGACACACGGACCACTCAAAAGACTTATGAATTCTGTCATTCTGTCGAGGTTCAGGTGATTCATAAGATCAATTAGAGAATTGGATATGAATAAAAAAATTTTTTTTAGAGTTTTCAAAATTTGATCTTTTGATCTATGACGTCACGAAATATACGTCAAATGTTTCTGCCAGTTTCGAAAACTGAAAAAAATCTATTATTAGAAAAGAGTGACGTCATCAGATTAGCGAATCCAAAAAATGCTTCGCCCCGAGCAGGATTCGAACCTGCGCCCGGCAACCGGATTTGAACATAAGTCAAACGCCTTAACCGCTCGGCCATCGGGGCTGGTGCCAATAAGACATTATTTTTTACCCTATATGGTTCTTGCTCAGTAATTGCTCAGAAAAAGCACGATGTTATCAGCCGACAGTTACAGCCAAAAGCATTCTGGGCAGTGGTGAACAGCACAAAAATGAGGAAAATCGCGCGAAAATGACCGGAAATAGGTTTAGTGCAATGTGAAAAACGTGATTTTTGATGATTTCAAAAATTTGTGGCGTCATTCCAAATGGACTTTTATCCACAGCTTCATTTCTTGCAGATTTCAAGCGCTTTATTAAAAACAAAAGACGGGAACCACGGAAGTGAAAAAAAAACACGGAAAAACACAATTTTTTGCTTTTGATATTATTCAGAATTATAAGATCACTCTGGTGGGCTTGAAAGCCTTATGTAGGTCAGACACTGATCTTGTTAGTGCTGAGATATTCTCGATATTTGTTGTGATGTCAGAATTCAGTTCCGAATATTTTTTGACGAGTTCCGACGTTCTCGATAGTTTTTTCATAAGTATGTTGATGACTTCTAGGCTCGTTATGCAGTTCAGATTAATGAATCCTATTCAGACATTCAGAACCCTGAAGTCAAAATAAAAAGAAAACTTACGTTCTAAATGCGGAAAATGTTTATTTGGGCTCCTAGCAATGAACACATTGGGAGAAAAAACTGAAAACCCAAAAAAAATTTCTGGTTTTTCGAAATTCAGAATGGGTCGAAACTTTAGAATTTGTGAAGAAAAAGTTTTTCAATCATCAAGCGGTATTCAAGCGGTAACCTCACCTATTGAAAGTCATTGTACTTATAAGACATTCCAGCTTTTTCAGGGAATCTGGGGGAGTTCTCCACTCATAAAAAACATTTTCGATGAATTTCTTTAGCGAACACTAAACCAAAAAGTATTACTACAAAACGATAATATCAAAAAATTGTAAGTTACGATTTTATTTTGTAATTAAAAACAAATTCAAATCAGAAACACAATAGAAAACCAGCATAACAAAAACCAAAAAGATGAAACAAGATTTATATGGGTCTGATTATTATTATTGTGACAGATAGAAAATGAGCAGCATCATTTGACAGGGGTAGTGAGGAGAGAGCATATTCTATACAAAAAATAAATACAACGAAATCACGTTTTCAATACTGGAAATTAGAGAATCAAAAAAAAAAGTTTCGAAGAAAAGATTTGGTTCATGTTGTGTTTTTCGATCAGGGCGGTATCAAAAACCAGGAGGGCACTTTTTCTTCCGGCTTTCCGAAAAGGTTAACTGGCTGTTCAATAAAGACAGGTTTACCAATATCCTCCTCGGCGGGGATGTTTTCTCCAGCCATTCTTCCCAAGTGACGACGAGTTTTGAACCAATTCGTGATCTAAAAAAAATTTTTTTTTCGGTCCAAAACTTGCTGAAAATCTACCATAGATGATTGAAAATCCGAGTTTTCCAAATACAGAAAAAATTGAATAACTTTTGCGTTTGGAAGGAACGTCTCCTTAGCTTCTTTGAAGGCCGTTTCCAAAAGATTCATTTGGTGTGGCAACCGCTTCCTTTTCCCAGTGAGAAATTCTGTCATAAACTTCACTCTTTCTTCTTCAAACCACTGCTCAATCTGAAAGTTCGAAAGGTTTTGTTTGATCAAGCTGCTAATTCAATTTAACAACAACCTCGCTGGGAGACATTTTCATTTTCAAGTTGTAGGCCAATTTTTCAAATGACCGTTGAGTGAGGAACTGGTATTCAGAAAAGATGCGCCTTAACTCTGCCTTCCACGAAAGAGCCTGCAAAAAGATGGAACAGTAAGCAACTTCTTGAGATTTTGCAACTACAGAATCGTAAAAAATTCGGTACTGTTCTAAAATCACGGTCTCATCCAAGGAATCACGGTCCCAGTTTCGAAATGACGGTCCCAAAAATAAAATCAGTGACACTTCTTATGGAAAGTATTTTTTCGGAACGTGATTTTATTTTTGGAACCGTCAATTTAAAATTGGGACCGTGGTTTTAAAATTGGGATTTTAAAATCACGGTCCCAGATTTAAAATCACGCTCCCAATTTTAAAATGACGGTCCCAAAAATAAAATCACGTTCCGAAAAAATACTTTCCATAAGAAGTGTCACTGATTTTATTTCTGGGACCGTGATTTTCCGGATGGGACCGTGATTTTAGAACAGTGCCAAAAGTTCCCTCTATGACTATAATACCAAACTGTAAGGAGTTTAAAACACGTTACTTCAAGCACTATTTATGAAACCTCTGGTATGCGGCCAGCAGAGCCGTTTCAAAGCGCATTCTCTAGTGAAAGAAATAATTTTTAAACCGAATCTGAAGAAAATTCTGAGATTGTCGATTTTAGAGTTCGATTCGTGAAATTTCGTGCTTGAAGGTCACTTATATCCCAAAATTTACACATTTTTCTATCATTACTTGTTGTTTGTATACCAATGGCTAAACAACAAACGAAAGTAATCGGTTGTTTAGCCAGAATATTTTTGGTTGAAACCCCTAATTTCAGGAAAAAATACGGTATAATTTGACTAGTGTTTTTTTCAAAAAACTGGATTAGATAATGAGTTTCTACAATTTGAGCTTATAGATTACAACTCTGAAAGTCAGCTACACTAGACACGTCGCTATTTTTTCAATTTTTCGAGCCTAGATTGAACTAACCATAGAAGACACTGTGAGGTTGGGTTCTTGGAATCCTCTGGTATTTGACAAGTCATTCTCCTGTGAGGCAACAACTGGAGCCGTTTCGATGATCTTGACCGGTATCTGAATTTTCATTTTACTTGAATGAATTTTATAAAATTCTCTGAAAATCTGATACTGGTCCCAAAGACGTTTTCATTTGTTTCGTCTAAAAATTGTGACAAGAAAAATCATGATATTTTTTCAAAGCAGTTGACAAAAAACTGTTATTAGTGTGAAAAAGTTTGGGGCCGGACCGGAGTAAATTCTCAAATTCGCCCGGTCCGGTCCGTTGCAAGTATGGTTTTTTTGTTGATATACCAAGCGTTATTGGTCTAGACTGAACTAACCTTAGAACTGGCATCAGACACCGAGAGAAGCTTCTGAAATCCAGTGGCTCCCGACGAAACAGATTCCTCCGGGCTGATAGTAGATGACTTCTTGCTAGAAATCTGAAACATTGGAATTATACTTTTGCAACACCCCCTTTTTTTCAATAGACGACTAATATATGTTGTTGGAGTACGGAAAAAGATTGTATTATTTCGAAAAAACCTATAGTGCTCTGCTTTTGGATAACTTCAATCTAAAGTTTGCTCAGAAAACTTTTATCCCAAAATCGCTTCACTTGAACGACTTATTTGTTTAGCCAGAATCTATCTGGTTCTATGAACCAACCGTTTAGGAAAAAGGATAAGGTTTGTCCTATCGCGCAGTCTTCCAGGATCTGAGTTTAACGATGGAGTCTTACAGTTTGAGCTTGAACATTATTTTTCTAGAAAGTTATCTATGCTAAAGAAGTGGCTATTTTTCAAAAATTCAACTCTAGAATAAACTAACATTTGGAGTGAAATTGGACACCTCTTGGCTCTTGACTGATGCGATCTGAAATGACAAATGACAGTTTATGGAACCTTTTTTGAGTAAGCTTACATGTTCGATTCCAGAGGATCTTTGTCTTTTGGGACCGTGAATCGCATTTGCAATGTCCAGAAACGTTGGAACATTTGTTCCATCCGATCCATTCATGTTTAGTCTGAAAATTGGTAAGAATGAGAAAAATTTTGTGAATTTCTAAGTGCATTAAGTGTTTAGTCTTCAAAGTGATCAACAAAAAGAAAATGAGCTAATGTCGATTGTTACTAGCAGACAGTATGTAGTCTGGTGCGGTGGGCGGTCCGTGGGTACGTTTTTCGGGTATTAGCGAGGAGGCAAAAGGAGGAAAGATCTGAGAAAGGCGGGAAAAACTCGGATAAAGAATAAACAAATTAGAGGGACCAACACTGTACGGTGGACAGTTTTGTGCACTGTTGCTTTAGCTTCCATTTGAAAAAGAAACGAAGTGTTGAGAAAAGGGCAAAAGGTATGTTTTCGACATACTCTAACATTTTCCGTAATTTCTGAATTCTAATTATCCGATAATACTTGACTCATGGTGGATTCCATGAAGGACATTGTCTCACAAAACCCATAACAGACAGAAAGTTGCTCAGTTGAAAATTTTTGAAATATCAAACAAAGAATAAAATAATCAAGAAATCAAAACTTGGGACTGCTTACTGTTCAAATAAATCCAGAATCAAAATTTCACAAAAACTTTCTCTCCACTCTAATACCTTTTTTCTGATTGATAATTGCGTTAAATTTAAATAACAATACATTACTAAACATTTGGAAACAAACAAATCGAAACCGTTTTGTACTTTTTTACTTCTTTTTCTCAGGAACTTAAAAGTTCATAATCACCAATAAAACACATGTGAATGAGGTAAAAGGGACCATTACCACAGGTGGACAAAGAAAGTATGGTGAATGAAGAGAGGGTCCATCAAAAAGGGTCATAAAAATTGCGCATGTACAGAACTGTTCTCAATCCAGAAGAGCTGAGAGGAGTCAATTGCGTCATTTTCATCCAAAATACTGATCGGTTGCGCGTGATTCTTCCGATACACCTGACCATTTGTTAATACAGTAGTATAAACTGACGTGAATGAGACTCGCGAGATGTCAGGAGAAGGAATTTACCGCAATCATGGCTTCAGCAAGATATGGAAATACATAAAACTCAATTTGAACTCTTTTCCAGTCTTTGAATCGGCTTTCCTCAAACAAAGTGGCACTAGTCCATACGTTTCACCAACGAAGTCAAAATACCTCCGCAGTTGGAAAAGATAAAACGGAAGATGTTCAGTAGTATTAAAACCAGCAGGAAACCGCTGCTACGCAGCGGAATCCTACTGGCGTTTGCTGATTTTTTTGTTAAGCTCTAACTGTCTCAGAATTTCGCTATTTTAGAAATAGCTAAGCCTTGAAAATGAGTAAGAAAATGGGTGTCTTAATTGCCACGCTTTTTGAAAATTTAAATTCTAGAAAATTCCAGAAAAAAAGGTCGAGTTACCGCAGTTTTTGAATTTTTGAATTCCAGAAATTTCTGGAAAAAAAAAGAATTTCTAGAACATTCTAGAAAAAGTTTGAATTCCCGCAGTTTTCGAATTTTTGGTTTCTAGAACATTCTGGAAAATAATGGAAAACTTTGTCAGCGTGCTTCTCTCAACTCCGAAAGTTTTTGAGTACATCTCTCACGGTGTAAAGCTAAATGTTATCCCATTCATAATCAAAAATCCACGAAGTTTTCCGTTTTTCAATCATATAGGACAGATACAGATTTCTGTAACTACCGTAATCCTACAGTAATCCGTTTCAATTTTTGACTGTGCACTACTTGTGTCCACCCCGTACTTCGATATAAATTGGAAGTCATTCCGTTCATTCCGAAGAAATTCGAAAAATTTCGGATTACTGTAACTACCGTAGTCCTACAGTAATCCGGACCTGGTTTGGAGGGTATGCAAAGTGGGTCCCATGCAAGCGTCCACTAAAAATTAGAGTCATTCGGTGCAGCCTGAACTGCGTTTCGAAAACTTGGGTTACTGTAGCTACAGTACCTCTACAGTAACCTGCTTCCAGAACTTTCTGGAAATGAAGCGCTCGTGGACTTATGGTCACATACCAAATATGGTACTGATCGGTAAGGGGAAAAAAAGTTATTCAGGCCGAAGCACGGCACGGACACCAGGGGTGGGAATTACCGTTTACCGTTTTACCGGATTTACTGATTTACCGAACTTTTTCCGGTAAAACTTTACCGAACCGGTAAACGGTAAATTGTTTCAAGTATACCGATGTGCACCGGTAAAAATTTTTTCGTTTTTTCGGTAAATTCGGTAAACTTTTCGAGCCAAAACATCCTGAAAATGAAGCTCAGGTGATATTCAGACAAACGATTTTTTGGGAAAACTACTTTTTTCGGACTTTAACTCATATAATCGGACATGACGGAGGTTGAAACAACTAGTTGTGGATGCAAATAATGATATTTTTCATTTTTGACAACAAATTAGCTTATTTTCAGAAGATTTACAGGTTTTTCGACTTTACCGGTTTTACCGGTTTAAGAAAAAACAGATTTACCGTTTTACCGTTTCGGTAAATTTTTTGTTACTTGGTTTCTCCGATTTACCGAAACGGTAAAAATTTTCGTTTATGCACAGCCCTGACGGACACACACACACACACAGAATTTGCCTCTTAGTATAGAGATGTGATTTTTCAACGTATTATCTATGATTTCCTGAGCCAAGAGCGTAGAGCACAAACGATTAGTGAGCAGCGATAACTGAAATCGGTAAGCATTGCGCAAGCCAAAAGGCACTTTTAAATGATTTTTTTGTTCGACAAAAAAAATCGATTTCATAGAAAATAAACGAATGATCTGATTCGCAACACGGCCCGAAGGCTTTTCCGGTCCACCAAAATTCAAAATCCGAGTACCACCATTGCGCCCGTTTTTTGAAGGTCAGAATAGAATGAAGGTTGTTGCATTATCACAAGTAAGAAAGGACCAGACGGTTTCCGGCGCTTCGCGCCTCAATCGCCTGGCTCTCGCTGGGGAACGCGATTTTGACTATGTGCATAGATAGCACAGGGCTTATCAGTGATCTTATCAAAAAACGGAAAAGACGGACATTATCCTGTCAGCGTTCTCTATCGATCAGTCAAAATTTTATAAAAATCGGTTCAGTAGAAGACTCGCTAGAGCCAGCGCCGGACGGACAAACAGACACACAGAATCTTCATGGTAATAATAGTAAAGATTGAGAAAAACAAAAGAAAAAGCTTTAAAAGGGTGGTCTTTAGAAAGAAAGTTACGTTACAAATTGGAAAAACACAGATGAGATGATTTGTTTATAATGAATATGCCGATATCTAATCCCTCCCAATTTGCGAGATGGTTCTCCACAAGGCGTTATTGCGGCCCTTCTGGCAACTCCCTCTTTTTCTTACCGACACCTCCCCCGACTTTTCCTCTTCCCGCCTCCGCTTACCGCGTTACCAATTTGTTTATAATAAACTATTGTATATAAGAAAATTTGACTATTATCTTCGCGACAATGTGTGAATAAGAGAGCGGTCGAAATGGTGGGGACCGGGCTTGTCGGAGATGTTTTTCTGACTAATGTTTATAACAAAATGAGGCAATGAACTCACTACTGTTGTTAAATGAACTGATTTTGAGAACACTTCTTTTTCATCCAAGACAAAAGCATAGGTTTTCAAATAGAAGTAATTGAACTATCCGAATACCTTTTCTATAATCACACGTGTAACACTTATAACACAACCAAAGCTTTGATAGTATCAAAAAATTATCTTTTAAATTATTGTTATTTTCTTGTCAACATAATTTTCAGTCAAGTTCATACAGAACCATTTCAATATCTCTCCAAACCGTTCACAGCTGTTTCAAAATGTTCATGAAACATCCCAGAATTATTGCGCTTTGATTTATTTTCCGCTCGTCCTTACGATCTCAAGAATGTTGCCTCACCCTAACGAATTATTATTATCTTTTTTTGATGGTTTTTTTTTGAGAACAGACCAAACTAGACAAGTTTCAGTACTATGTGAGTTTTCACATTTCTAAAAATTATTTTTCGACATGAATTTTTTCACGGTATTTTCATCGCATTCTGCTTGAGATGGTAGTATCAAAAATAAATATAAACTCATGTATACAGGGTGGCTCATAAGTATGGAGACTTTTGTTTCTGGGTATATTTCGAAAAGTAGAGTAGCAATATAGAAACCAGGGTGATTTTTTGATTGCTACGATCCTAAGCAATAGCTAGAAAAAAAACTCTGAAATCGGAAGATTCCGCGGCGTTCCACGTCTTCTGAAATGTATTTTTGAGATAAAAGTTCTGCGCCGGAGGTTTCGATGGCTACTTCATCGTATAGCAGATGATGTATCTGACCAAATGACTCCAAAATTCAATCCGAGTAAGTTTGAACAGCAGTTTCGAAGTACTCAAAAGTAGAAGACCGCTGGATAATAATGACGCCCACAGCATGGTCCCAAACCTTGTTACCAAAAAAGTGGAGTTTGAACTTTTCGGCAGTGTTTTCGAAACTGGGCTCATGAGGCGGTCTCATAACATTGTGGATGCTCAAAAATGACTAGCTGGGGTGTTTATCAGTCCACAAAAACGGGTATTCGATCAGCTCTTCTAGTGACCTGATGCCGGCACTTTTCCTTTTTGAGATTTCAGTGTTAAAAGACCTTCGGCGCAGTACCTGTGTTTTTGCAATTTTTTTCAATGAGAATGCTCCCGTATCTTTGAGATGAGATCTTATATTCAGTCCTACTGTTATCGACAGTTACTACACTGTCCGTACGTTGATAATTTTCTGTTAGATCCCTTGTTTATGATCTGGCAGGTTGGCACAAAGCCAAAGTTCACCAGCACAAAAGTCTCCATACTTATGAGCCACCCTGTATATTTGGAGCTGAAAACAGAAAAGACTTTGATAATTGTGCTCCTCACAAAACGTTGTACAGGGGGTTCGTTCAATATTTCTCCTGACAAATTCACCATTACGATAAATTTAGCCAGATTTTATATTTGAAGGTGTCTGAGTTTCTGTTGTCTGAATCTCTGAAAAAACATATCAAAACTCTCGAAACTATAAGAACATGACTCCAACTAGTGGATCTACACGATTAATTTTTAAAAGATGAGTTTGTTGATTATGTACATACAGAAAACCGTTAAAAAAAAGCTGTTTTCCCACAGAAAAATCTGACTTTTTATGCCGTTTCAAATAAAAATTAACAAAAGTCAATTTCAACTTTGTGGTACTGAATATGAAAACCCCTTTTTTAAAGAGAAACTAACTACAAACCACAAGTTCCATTCTGATCTCTGTCTCATACTAGTCCATTTTTTCTTCTTACGTCTTTTTTTCATCCCAAAAGGAAACTTTTCCATTTTTTTTCTCCTTTTTTCATGGTGCAGTCGTTTCCGGTGTTTTCTTTTTTGTCGCTTTGTGGCCATAATTAGGGCTTAATTTTCAGCTGATCGGACTAGTTTTTTCTTTTCAAATGACAATTATTCTGTTCCATGTTTTTTTTAATATGATAAAAAAATTGACCAAGGCTTTGATCACATCATGAGCTCATTCTTTGAACTCTAGCTCTTTTCTTGTCAAAATAATATTCTGTCAAGTACCTACAACACCAGTGGGATAATGTCTCCAAAAATTTCACAGCTGTTTCAAAATGTTCATGAAACATTCCAGAATTATTGCACTTTTAGTCGATTAATATCGTCCTTACGATCTCAAGAATATTGCGTCACTCTAAGAATTATTTCCTTGTTTTAATGGTTTTTATTGGGACCAGAACAAACTTGAAAAATTTTGGTACAATTTGAGTATTCTAATTTTTAAATTTATTTGTTGATATGAACTTTTTCACATTATTTTTACCGCATTCTGTTTGAACAATAGATGGTAGTATCGATGAGAAGAATAAACTCATGTACATATTTGGATCTGAAAACAGAAAAGACTTGGATAATGCGTTTCTCACAAAACGTTATACCGAAGTTTTGTACACTTTGACTGAATTAATTTTTAAAGGTGAGTTTGTAACTTATGTACATACAGTAACAGTTCAAAAATCTGATTGTTCACAGATAAATCTGACGTTTTATAATGTTTCAAATAAAAGGTAACCAAAAAGAGTTTCAATTTTTTGATACTACACCACTTGATCAACTACTGGTTATGAAAAAAAACCATTTTTAAACGGAAAGCTCGAGAAGTTACTAACTATAAACAACAAGTTCAATTCTGATTTCTGTCTCATACTAGTCCATTTTTTCTTTCTTTTTTTCATCCTAAAAGAAAACTTATTCCAATGTTTCTCTTCTTTTTTCATGGTGTCGGACATTTTTGGTGTTTCCTTTTTTGTCTTTTTGTGGTCCAGACAAGATGGCTCTTTGAGAACTATCATCTGCTGGTCTTGCCATTTTCAAAATAATCATTATTTTGTTTCATGGCTCTCTGATATTATAAACGAATTAACCAAAACTTTGATTACAACTTTGTTTTAGCTTCTAAATTCTTTATTGTCAATATAATTTTCAACCAAGATCATACAGCACCACTATTATTATCTCTCAAAATTTTCACAGCTGTTTCAAAATGTTCATGAAACATTCCAGAATTAAAAATAATCATAGCTTAGCTCTTCCAGATATGGAATAGAAGGAAAAAAATCGGTTGTACTAATAACAAATTTGAATCCTTCTTTTGTTTTCATGGTTTCTCGGATCATTCTCTGTTTCAGAAATGTGGTCTTTGAAGTTTTTCAAAATGAATTTCAGTCATCCATTTGAAAAATTTGGGATTATAGTTGAAAATCGATTTCGAGGTGTTTTCTATATTCATGAAATAAAAAGCGATAAAACAACAAAAGCTCGTCTCCAACATGGTTTTAGACTTTCAATCGATGTATGAAGTCGATATGAGCTCAAAGCGCTCAAAACTCATTTTTTATCTGTTTGAGTCATCGCAGTTTCACTCATGTGGTATATGAGTAAGATGTTCTAACATCTTCAGTAATGTGTCATTTGAAAATTCCTAATAGATAATTGTGGTCCGGACGAAGTGGCTCAAATTTCAACTGAGCGGACTAGGGTTTTTTAAATTACAATTATCCTGTCTCATGTCTTTTTGATATGATAAGCTTTTATGACTGATATACAGATTTTACGTTAATTGACAATAAAGCTTAACCTGGGACGAATAACTCTCCTAATTTTTCATCGGTTTCAAAATGTTCATGAAACATCCAAAAGTTATTGAACATTAAAATAGACATCATTTTCTGTTTCAATCATGTGGTTTTCGAAGCTTTTCAGAATGAATTTCAGTTAACCGTTTTTATCTTTTTTCATGAAAGATATGCGATTATTGGTTGGAACTTGCTAGGTTTTCTCATATTCATGATATCCAACAAAGATGTGAAAGAGAAGAACATGGCTTTTGACCTTTGATCTATTAAATTTAGTAGATATGAGCTAAAAATGCCAAGTTTTAGTTTTCTATCTGTTTGAGTCATCACAGTTTCTGTCGTGTCATTTACAATTATGATATTTTAACACTTTAATTCATTTCCTAGTTTATTCCAAAAAAGTTAGAACCTTTTTATAAATATCACAATAAACTTTTTAGAAATTTCTACCAAGAATCAAGTTTTTGAAGTTTGTTCAGTTTTAGGCATGCACTATAATTAGAATTGAATGTTGTCATCAGTAAAGAGTCTTTGGATGTACACGGAAATGATTTTCTGATTGGAAAGTTATGCCCAACACGAAACAAAAAACGAGAATTGATACGAAAAAGTTGGAAAATGCTATTTCACTAGGTAGTTTTATTTGACCTTTTTTGTGGTCCTTGAATGTTGAATGATTAGATTGCATCGTTCGATAAAAATTTTTTACTAACAGTTTAAAAAAATTAGTTGAGCAATGATTATTCTGTTTCATGCTCTTCTATTATGATAATTGATTTAAACAAGGGTTTGATACAAATCAAGAACTGATTCTCCAAATTCTAGCTTTATTCTTGTAACTTCCATCAAGATAATTAGCAATGAAGTGAAGAAATTGGTGTGTTTCCTAGTTTTAAACCTGTATCAAAACGTCCATGAAACATTCTAAAATTTATGAATGCATTATTATTATTTTATGCCCAGTCATCCTTTTTCTGTAGAAAAATTGTCCTAAAAGATTTCGGATTATTGTTGGAATATTGATAGGCTTTTTATGCTTTCATGAAATAAAAAACGCTAAAATCACAGCAAATTCGTTTCGAACAGTGCTTAAAATAAGAAGCATGGTTAAAGACCTCCAATCTATGAAAAGTGTGCGTATGAGCTCAGAGTGTCAAAAACAAAAGTTTTCCTCTGCCTGGAAAATGACAGTTTCAGTTATTTGATTACCGGTGCTAGATATTTCCTGATACATTCCTTATTCTATTCAAAAAAATGTTGAAACAAAATAAAGGAGCCTATTCTTAGTTTTCCAATGTAAAAGTCTTTTTTTTTCTTATTGTCAGTCGTTTCCGGTGTTTCTTTTCTATGTCGCTTTGTGGTCCGAACGAGAGGGGTTCAATTTTCAGCTTATCAGGCCATTTTTGAGTATTGAATATCCGGTTTTATGTCTTTCTGATATGATAAACGAATTAACCAATGACTCGATACAATCGAAGAATGATTCTAAAAATTCTAGCCTTTTCTTCGTGTAAATGATATCAAGATAAGTTTCAATCAAGATCAAGATATAAACTTTTTTCTATTATTTTTCTCAATTCTACGCATGTTTCAAAATGCTCATGAAACATTCAAAAATCATTTCACTTTCAGTCATTGTATCTTGTCGGCCTCCTATTATAGCGAACATTTTGTCCGAACATACACTCAAGGCTGTCAGATCTCGCGGCCGGCCCGGGCGGCGGTCGACCGGCCGTAAGGCCGTGAGGCAGTGAGTGTAAGAAACAATGCTAGAACTTTGAAATTTTTCGGTAAATTTGTCGACAATTTATCGGAACTGTCCCGTTTCAGAACTGTTTCGTATGCAAACCGTAACGTATGAGAACAGCGAAATTCCAAAGGGAAAATAAAATTTTCCGTTTTGATGCGGTATAGTTCTGACATGGGACCGTTCTGATAAGGGCCCCGGTTCCGAAACGTCCTACCGCCGCATTTTCAGCTCGTCTCCGCGAACGCCCCCATCAGTTTGATAGATTTATTTATTTCGGATAGGGGGCGCGCGGAACGCTTTTTTGCTGTTAGTTTAGCACTGAATTGCCTGAGAAAAGAAACAAGACCCAAAAATAAAGAAAAATCAGGGGCGAAAAGAAAAAGGAGAATCAGAGAGAAGAGAAGAAAGAAAAAAGACCACAAATTGAATGGTTGCAAAGGCGGAAAAAGATGTTCTGAAATGCGAGAAGGTCGTTGGGAAAAGGGAAAAAAAGGAAGAACAAACAAAAAAATGGTGAAATGATAAATTCAAGGGGGAGTAAATTGTCATTCGTACAGAATCCATCGGCAGAACCAAGGAGATGCTGGCCAAATCGGAGACATCGGAGACGTCGGAACTGCCTGCCTGGACCTGGAAAAAACCTGTTCAATTTGAAATAATCATAGGCCATTTTGAAAAACATGTTTCAAAAAGTGTTTTGGAACTAAATTTTCAGACCTAAAAGGTGTCGCAGCTTTAAAGGAGAACGTAACTCGGATTATTTAATTCCGAATTATGGTAGATTTTTCAGAACAGAATCAGATTCTTATTTTCTGAAATCACGAAACCGTGTAGCAGACGTGAGCGAAATATAAAATTTTGGATCCGGAAAACGGTAGACGGAAGGCGGAAGAAATTTAAAAATTCCGAAAGACGGGAGTAAGGATACGGAAGGGCCCTAAATTGCTCCAACTTGAAAAAAAGGACTGAAACTGAAATTTTTTGCACGAAAACGTATTTTGACGATTAACCAAATATGGTGAAAAGCGTTGAAACAGAAGACAGAAGCCGGAAGACAGATTTTTTTTTGAAAACCCGGAAGACGGAATTTCGTTCATGTCTGCCGTGTAGTTCTCCACTTTCTTCTTTTATTTTTTCGCCTCTTTTCGGTGGTTTTTCCTTTTTTACAGTGTCTTTCATTATTGAGCCTTGAAAACAGGCCAGAAGATAGGAAAACACAAGAAAAAAGATAAAAAAGTTGATTGTTCTCGAGAACTACACGGATCGAATCCAGATTGATGGCCTAGAATCCGATAAAGGAGAGAATTTCGCGCGCTTTTTTTTTTTAAACTACTAAACCATCAATTCGTGTCGAAAGTCAAAGGTTGTTCTCTAGAACTACATGGTTTCTCTTCCACCTGTCGGTGTAGTTCGGGAGGACTCGGTCAACAAAAGAAATTATATGGCAGGAACAGAGTTGAGCAGAATTCCGCCTTCCGCTTTCTCCAAGTAAAACTTCGAAAGTTCGCGTATTTTCCATTAATTTTCACGCGTCTTTTTCGCCAAAAACACATGATTTTCCAACGAAAAACCAGCATATCAGCGACTTTTTTCGTCATAGTTTATAGCTATATAAATTTCAGCAAAAATCTAAAGCATTGGGGTTCGATTTTCCGCCGTCCGCTTCTTCAAAAACCGTTTCCGCTCAACTCTGGTCACGAAAACAGAAAAACCACTGAAAATTTCTCACCTCACTTGCGATCCTTTTTTCCGATTTGATCTCGAGACAACTGGGGGGGGGGGGGGGGGAAGTTCCACAATCATTGAACATTGCGTGAGCCTAAAAAACATTAATTTTAAAATAACTTAACGTTCCAGAATAATCTCACCTTTGGTATCATCAATGTGTTCGTTCTATCTGAGCAATCGATACGAATCCGTCATCTTCTTTCTTCTTTCTTCTCTCTCTTCTTTTTTCTTTCTTCTTTCTTCTTTCTTGATAATACACCGCTAAGTCTAATGGAACCCAAAAAGTGGAACCCAAATAACAAACCCCTTAGAACAAAGTCTAAAAACCTAAAGAGCCAAAGTCAGAGGATGGGGGAACGGATACAGTACGCAGGCGCACGTGTATGCTCCCCCCTAATCGTCTTCTTTCTTCTTTTTTTTTTCTTCTTCTTCCAAATACTATCTAACCCAAGGAAACACAACGAAAGGAATTCGGAGATTTCCAAATAGCCCTCATGACCCCTAGTGGCTCGCAGACTATAATGAAACCAACGAATTCCTTGAAACAAAGTCAGAGGATGGGGGAACGGATACAGTACGTCTCCGCACGTGTATGCTCCCCCCTAATCGGCTTCTTTCTTCTTTGATCTTCTTTCTTCTTCTCGATACCGTCGTCGAACCCAAGGAAACCGAAAGAAAGAAATTCGGAGATTTCCATAAGTCCTCATGACCCCTAGTGGCTCGCAGACTATATGGAAATCAACGAATCTTAACAGATCAAAGTTAGAGGATGGGGGAACGAATACAGTACGTCTCCGCACGTGTATGCTCCCCCCTAATTGGCTTCTTTCTTCTTTGATCTTCTTTCTTCTTGATATACCCACGAATACACCCAAAGTCACCCAAAGTACACCCGAAGTCTGATAAAACCCAAAGAGTGAATTCTCATGGAGCAATTCTATCCTCTACCAGAGTTAAATTATCGCCAAATCTAGTGAAACATAAAGAATGGAATTAACAGATCTACGTTCCAAAAGAGACAAAGTTCACTTCCCAAACCAATAATGCCAAAAAATGGATTCCGTAAAATAGCCAAAGTTAGAGTATGGGGGAACGGATACAGTACGTCTCCGCACGTGTATGCTCCCCCCTAATCGTCTTCTTTCTTCTTTCTTCTTCTTTCTTCTTGACATACCCACCATGAAACCGAAAGAAAGAAATTCGGAGATTTCCATAAGTCCTCATGACCCCTAGTGGCTCGCAGACTATACGGAAATCAACGAACTCCTTGAAACAAAGTCAGAGGATGGGGGAACGAATACAGTACGCAGGCGCACGTGTATGCTCCCCCCTAATGGTCTTCGTTCTTCTTTCTCCTTCTCGATACCGTCGTCAAACCCAAGGAAACCGAAAGAAAGAAACTCGGAGATTTCCATAAGTCCTCATGACCCCTAGTGGCTCGCAGACTATACGGAAACCAACGAATTCCTAACAGTTCAAAGTTAGAGGATGGGGGAACGAATACAGTACGTCTCCGCACGTGTATGCTCCCCCCTAATCGTCGTCTTTCTTCTTCCTTCTTCTCGATACCGCTGCCAAACTCGAAGTCACCCAAAGAACACCCGAAGTCTAATGGAACCCAAAAATGATACCCAAGTAATAAAGTTCAACCTATTAACAGAGCCAAAGTTAGAGGATGGGGGAACGGATACAGTACGTCGCCGCACGTGTATGCTCCCCCCTAATCGTCGTCTTTCTTCTTTCTTTTTTCTTCTTCTTCCAAATACTATCAAACCCAAGGAAACCGAAAGAAAGGAATTCGAAGCTTTCCAAATAGCCCTCATGACCCCTAGTGGCTTGCAGACTATGCGGAAATCAACGAATTCCTAACAGATCAAAGTTAGAGGATGGGGGAACGGATACAGTTCGTCGCCGCACGTGTATGCTCCCCCCTAATCGTTTTCTTTCTTCTTCTCGATACACCCACGCAGACACCCGAAGTCAACCACAGTACACCCGAAGTCTAATGAAATTCAAACATTATGCCCTCATGACCCCTAATGCATTGCAGGCTATGAAAACGAATGGAGTTCAAGGACTATCTAGCACCGCAAAGTCTAATGAAACCCTAAGGGATTCCCATGCTGTGAAAAGGGTTACAGGGGATGAAGAGGGACTTCTCTGGATGAAAACTTGCTATCGCCACGCAATCACATCGTCATCATCTTTGCTGTCATCATTGTTATCCTCATCCTCAATCCCATCGAAAAGGGTCCATCGATCCCAGTCGTTTCCAGACGGTTCCACGGAAGAAACCTGCAAGATGAGATAATAAGTAAACCTATGGTTTCTCAAAATAAAATTACCTTCAATGATCCCTTGTCGAAAATGCTTCTTTCAGTCGCTGAGTACTCTGTTGCGCCGCCCATTCGATACCACTGAAAAACAACAAAATTTATAACAAAAAATGAGAAAAAAAGCGTTCAAAATGGACCAGAGAATTTCAGCCTCACTTTGTTTAGTTTTTGAAAACAGTTTTGTTTCATGATATGAAATCTTTGTCAAAAAGTTCATCAAAAAAAGTTGGAAACTAAATTTCTCATAGGCTCGAAAGGAAGAAAGAAAAAAAAACTGCAGGGCGATGTAAATGGCCAAGGGCGGTGAACTGTCGATATTCCCGCGCGCACTCAACACCATTTAGGGGGGACGTCCGCGGAGTGTCGTACCGTGCGTTGTTTAGCGCACGCGCGCGCATTGCATAGTCATTAAAACTCAAAGTTTGGGTAGAAGATTCTCAACCTGGGCAAAATTTGAGAATATGGGAATCACGAATAAATTTTTATTTGTCTTAATTCTACAAGAAAAGAAAATTTCTGAATTTCTTTCAGAGAATTTGAAGGAAACTCAAAAATCGAGAGAAAATTAGAAAAACCCAGTAAAGGAAAATTAGAAAAACCCAGTGGTTTTGAATTAGTTTAACAGTCTCAAATGAAAAACAATGTGATTGAATTTTTTCTTGAAAAAGATGAAAAAGTTTTGAGCAATCAGGAAACAAGTGTTTTGAACTTACGCAGAAATTTCCATTTATTGGATAATCTCTTGAAGTGGCAATTTGAGAAATCTTTTGAGAGCCATTTTGAAAAAGCAGAAACTACGGAAATAAATTGAAATGATTGGTTTTAGTTTTGAGACATTGCTGTAATAGACAAATTGTAACTAACAGACAAATTGTCGAAGTAAAGATAAATCTCAAGTGAAAAAAGAAACTTTGACAAATACCAATTATCTTTATTTGGAATCCCTACTACAATAAGAAGACATATGGGTTATAATGAGGAAACGGTAATAGTTACAACGAATTAATATAAGATATCTCTCGAAGGTGTAGGGGCATACTTGCAATCCGGGCAGACGCCGGGCCGGGCGATAACTCCGTTTCAAAAAAAAACATTTTTGAATAGAAAAGATATTCAAAATGTAGAACTCGGCGAACTCTACAACATCATGTTGTCCGGGCCGGGCCACGTGCCCAGTAACATAGCGCGGGCCGGGCTAGAAACGCCGGGCCGGGATGTTTTTCCGGGATGTTTGAACTGGTGGTGTTGCAGTTGGACTTTAAGTTTGAAATGGATTCTGAATACTATAAGTGGCAGAATAACTTGAATTTCATTGATGAGCTGTTGAATTGACATCAAAGTTGTATTGGTATCCAGGAGCAGGGCATTGAGCTGGTTGAACAGGAGGAGAATGATCAAAAGCAGGTTGAGTGAATCCAGAATAATAGTTCACATAGTCCTGATAGTAGGAACTATTTGAAGAGATGGTTGCATTGGAGTAAGAAAAATAACTAACAGAACAGACATCTTCCTGATAGTTAATGTTTTTCGAATAAATGATAGTACTCGAGAACTATATAAGAAGGGTAATATTTCAAGAGTTTTTGTTTGAGAATTTTATTTTTCAATTCCTGAAAAAATATGTAGCTTTCCATTAAAATTCGAAAGCTTTTTGTTTCTAGAAAAATGTGGAGTAAACAAGAAGAAAAGTACACAATAGGAAGGTATTTATTTTTGATAGGTACAAAATTGGTATTCAAACCGATCCTGTACCATTCTGTCAAAAAAAAAAAAATTTTTGAAAAATTCACGTATTTATTAAATAAAAATTTTCAAAAAGTACGGGCTCGGTTTGAAAACCGTTTATGTACTTTTTCGAAGTTCGTTAGAAGGAGATTTCAAGAGTGAATTTCTTGTTCATTAAAATGTAGCATGATTCTGTAACGACTGCTGATTGCGTTGAGAAGCTTCGAGTAAAACATTTCGAGGAATAAGACAATTCCATTTTGTTTTTTTAAAAGTGCTCGGTCACAAAGATGACATCAAATAATCTCCAATCATTTTTTCACTGAAATCAACTTCAATCAACACATAAACTACTCACATTTCGTTCCTATGGACATTTTTGAGCATAGGAAAAGAAAGAGAAACAGAAAAATTTGGAAAAAAACCAAAAAGTGAAAAGGAAACGTGGAGTTCAATTCACGTGGTTCTTCTTCCCAACACTATTGTTTTTCTCTGTGGGTTTTTTTTTATCGAAAAGACTTTTCTTGAGCAAGAAAGGTGAGTAGTTTATGTGTTGATTGAAGTTGATTTCAGTGAAAAAATGATTGGAGATTATTTGATGTCATCTTTGTGACCGAGCACTTTTGAAAAAACAAAATGGAATAGTCTTATTCCTCGAAATGTTTTCACATGAGCTTTTATGGAAAAACTGCTGAAAACAAAAAAAAATCACATTTTTTAGGCTCAAACGCTCCGATTTTCAAAAAAAGAAACATTGAAAAACGTATGTTCACATGACTCGAATGGGTATTGTTGCTTAGCTAGTTGCCGGTTGTTAAGTCCAAGAGTGTTCTGTTCTATTTCGTTTTTTGCCATATACTACTTTCGGTAATGTATACATGACTATTTACAAACTTAATTTTTTCTCAAATCCGCACGAAAAATCCCTTTTCGAAAAATAATTCATTTTGCGCTTTATGACAAAAAATTTTTGTTCATTTTCCGTCTTCACATTTCCACGTAGGAATCACTGATTTTGATGTGATCATTATCTTCAGAAGTTGTGGATGTACCATTGTTAGACTTCAGAGTTTTGGAAATAGGTTTGTCTCTTGTTTCTGCATTTTGGTAATAAACTGTAGAGAAAAGTTTACTGGTTTTTTTAAAATTTTGTTTTAAAAGTGATTGAAGAACGGGATTCTTTTCAGCACCAGGACCTTTCACCATTTTTGGTGGCCAAATCTGCCGACTAGTGGTTCTTAACAGCTTTCTCTGCGGCACAAAATTTGGATTCCAGTGCTAAAGCCTTGGTTCTTTTCAGAAATAACTGTCTTTTCGATGGAGAGTTTCCATTCTGAAAACAACGAACCGGTGATTACGTTTTCAAAAAAAAAGAAAATTGTCATTGAAAAAAACAAAACAGCTCAGTTTATATAGGACAGAAATTATACTACTGTATTAACAAATGGTCAGTTGTATCGGAAGAAAGCATCAATTCGTTTTTTTTTTTTGCTTGATTTTTCTTCATTTTTCTTCTTTGAACTATAACAAGTAGTACCTTGAACTATAACAAGTAGTAAAGAAAAAGGAATAATTTCATCTCCAAGAACAAACTGTGAGAATTTTTTTGAGTTCTGGAATGATTAAATTGAATATGATGGTAAATCTGAAAACCTAAAACTTAAGATTTTTTCAAATTCGAAAGAAGTTTTCACAGACGATGCAAACGGCACGTAGTTGGTATATTCGTCTTGTATCAAAATTTTTCTGAAGTATTCACGTCTAAAAATGAGATTTTCTAATTGCTTGCCTTGTTTGCTTGCTCGCCAAACTCAGATAAAAAGTTCACAAAGCATTCAAGATTACGAGACAGAAGGAAATGGATGATATTTTTCTGAACAGACTAGGATTTATTGATCAGCTGAATCTATTCAAGTTCTGGCGTTTTTATTGCGCTACAACTTCATGAATAGGCCAAAATCTTACCGAGTTTTCAGATTTTTGAAAGAGATTTTGTTTCTTAATTGAAGAACAATCACTGTTTCAAACTGTAAAAATTTTGCTAAATTTTGCAAAAACATGAAAACATTAAATTGATAGATACAAGCCACTTGAATGAATCTATAAAGTAAAAAAATAAGAAACTGTCAACGGTTGTTTTCGAAATCGTGAGCTTTTCTTCAGAAGAAGATCATTTTGCTCCTGCTTTTGACGATTACAATCTCATCAGGAAAAAAAAACCGCATCCAAATATTTGATCAAAACTGAATTCGGGCAAAGAAGCCGGGCAGGACAAGATGGTGACATGCTGAAAATGAAAGATTTTACAATTAGAAGACGTTGTATGGATGAGGAAAACGTTCATTGTGAATTCAAACAAAGTTCCTTAAAAAAATCTTCTCATCGACAGCGCTCTCCAATATTCCCGAAAGGGAAAAATCCTGAACCGTGGATTCGATTATTTGCAAGTGATTGGTTACCTGTCGTTCAAAGAGAACTATCAGTACGTAGAGAAATCAGAGTAGCATTGGATGAAGAACTGAAAAAGTTCCACAATGATTGTCAAATTGTTTTCAACGTTTTCCCAAATGAACGAAGGTAATCATGCAGGATTATACAAGGAATGAAAGAACCGAAAAGATACTGGAATTATTGAAGTCCAAGGCAGAAATTCTCAATTCATAGGAAACTTCTTCCAACCACTTTAGCAGTGGATTAATTTTTTTTTAAATATAATTTTCTTTGCAATTTGAACAGATGTTGATGTTTTTGAAGAACAATTAAAGCAGCCAATTGTGGTTTTCTTATGTACATTTCGGACAAATAGTCCAGGAATCAAGCATTGATTTGAGAAGATCAAACAGCTTTCTACTGATCGGCCAGTGTATTTTTTTGTGCCCAGTAATCTAATTTCATGTTCAGCTTTGAGATGTTGATTAATATCGATGGTTGATTTCTTCTCCTCATTTCCTACGCACAGTTGGCTTGATTTGAAATTGTCAAGTTTGGTTCTACAAATAAGCAAATCTGAAGTTTTAGAATTGGAAGAGATTGAGAAAAATTGCGTCTTTTTTTTCATGAATCGACTATTTAATTGATTGGTAAACTCAGAAGATGAAAAAGTTATTTTTCAACTGGAAATCATTTCATTGAAGATAAACATCGTCAATTCGTCTTCAGCCAATACTGCAAACATCACCAATTTGAAGAATGGAGACTGAATAAATAGAATGAATCCAGAAAAGTGATAGTTCGATATCTCACAAACACTTCGAACACATTTCATTTTGATTCTGTTCATTGTTTCTCGAAAAATTCCCAACTCTTATCTGCACTCATCCCACCTATCTTTACTATTATTACCACACAAATTCTGTGTGTGTGTTTGTCTGTGTGTCCAGAGCCATATCTAAGCTCATACTGAACCGAATTTCATAAATTTTTGACTGATTGATAGAGAATGCTGACGTGATGATGCCCGTTTTTTTCCGTTTTTTGATAAGATCACTGATAAACTCTGTGCTATCTCTGCACATAGTCAAAATTGCGTTCCCCAGCGGAAGCCAGGCGGTTGAGGCGCGAAGCGCCGGAAACCGTCTGGTTGTGTATACTGTGTGGTGACCTTTGTGTCTTTGCAACGTATTCAAGAGAGACACACACAGACACAAATAACACACAAAAAGGGTCTGAGAATGCTCGCGCAAGTGCGCTCTAATGATAATCGTTTTGGCACCAGAAGAATTTTAAAACGCTGTTTCAAATGTGGTACTTGTCACATTTCAAAGAAGAAATTTGGAGAAAAAAGAAATTGCACAATTCAAACAAGTTGTTTGGTGAAATATTGTTTGAAAAAATAATCCAAATAACCAAACGTACTCACACAAACTTTTCAAACTCCAACTTTCTGAAAATTATGAGGAAATGGGTTTGAATCCAGTGTTCTTCACTATAAATTTGTTCCAGAACGAGTTGAAAATAAAACGTAGATTTTGTTAGTTTTTTCAATAAAAAAGTTCTGCAAATTTTTTCAGAGGCTTCACTAGAAAATTGCAAAATTTCCAACAGCTCTGTCTCTCAAAATTGTTTGAAAAATACCAAACAATTCATTCCAAACAATTTGTTTGACCACAAAAAGTCAAACAATATTTTCAAACAAATTTGTTTGGTTTAAAAATTCTAAACAACTATTTCAAACAAAATTTTTTGGTTTATCACCAAATAAGAAACAATTCAAGCAATCAAACGAACAACTTGCCCAACCTTGAAATATGAAATGTTTTGAAATGAGATATTCTTGACTTTCAGATCAACAAGAATTGCGATGAAGCTGGACAACCACATGCTCATCCATTGTACCTCTTGGATCACTGCGACACTTTCAAGGAGTTGATTGGCCATATGGGTCAGTGCCGTCTCGGACCACTTTGCAGAAGTATGTTCCTTTTTATATTTGGGGAACCTTGAATTTGGGTTTGTAAAACAGCGGGGGTGTGTCAGCGTCATCGTTCTTGCGGAATATAATCACGATGCTAATTTTAGTATATTGCCCGTGCTCTTCCATATATAAATTTGACGTATTAGGTTGGCAAAAAAGTTTTTGTTTGTTTTTGATTTTTGTTTTCATTTGAGAACGGCAAGGAGTATTGACAATAGGCGGCAAAAGGCATGTGAATAGTCAAGACATCTGCTAGTGAAACCGAGACCATCAGCTTGCCATTGTCCTGTGAACACTAGGCTCAAGTTCAGAAGGCCTACGACATGCTCTGACATTTTCCTCGATTTCTCACTTCTTATTAGCCGATGTTACTTGAGAAGAAAAATGACTATAGTGCCGTAGTAAAAGCCACAGAAAAAGGAAAATTTCCTATTTCTTGGTAAAATGTCACAGGCAACAGTAGCTATCTATACAATCGTTAAAAAGTTTTGGAATGAACTTGAAAGGGCAAAAAAGTTTTAACCTCAAATATATTGTTCTTGTTCGTCCTGTGTACTTTTCAGATAATGGTCTTTCTGCATTTTATTTGTCTCGAAACACGAACCACTTCTTCCTGAACTGGAAGTCGAAATTCAGCCTGCAGTTAAAAAATTGGTCATTCAATGTTACCAGCTACATTAGCCTGAGTTTTGAAGGAAGGAATCCTAGGTTTTGGCTATCAAATAGCAGTCAGAAACGTATATAAATAATTGACAAATCAGGACCTGCGACCGCTTTTTGTTCGATTGCAATCAAAATCAAAAACACACAATAACTTTCTGGCCAACCTAATAAGATTAACTGATCACTTGAAATATTCTTGAAAAGATTCATGGCTGATCTTAATAGCTATAAAGTAACAAAAAGTTTGGATAAATTAAGAAATCACATTCAAGTTGAAACCTTCCTGAATCTTTTTTCTCCTTCCTTTATTATTTATATCTCTAGCTCATCTCTGCCCATTTTCGAAAATAATCATGCGCCACTGGAACAAATGCCGTAATGGAAATTGTGTCATCTGCACTCCAATCCATGACCTCCGAAACCGAAACGCACCGAACTAATTTGCTTTTTATCCCATGTCTTCAGATCTCAAATTCTTTCTTTTTCTCATTTTTTGTGAGCTTCACAATTGATGACGAATTCAGAAAGAAGCTGATCTGAAAGAAGTTCTTTGTTGACAACAACATACTTTTTTCCGAATTCTAGAATAGATTTGAATTTGTAGGATACAAGTTCGAATCTGTTCTTGTAGGATAATGGTTGATGCAGGAAAAAACGCAGTATTGAAGTTGAAATAGCCTCCAAATCAGAACAATTGTTGAACTTCATCTAGATTGCATTGCTATTCTTTCGTGTTTGATTTCTGGCAAAATACGATAAGAAGGAGAACGGCAGAATAGGATTCGAAATCAAGGTGGGAAATCTTACAGAATCCTGATTAGCAGATCATTGCCTTAATTACTCGACCACCTAATCACAATTTGAAGCCCAAGAAGAGACGCGAGTGGAAAAGAATAGAGAATCGAAATTGAAAGTTTTTTTTCCCGAGATCTGTTTTCTTTTACTGTCAGAACATATTTTCTTTTGATTATGTGTATTCGATGTGTAAAACAAAACTGTGCGAATCTCTTTTATTGGATGAGGTGCACTTAAAGCAGTAAAGGGCAAAATAAAAAACCGCTAATAGCGGGATGCGGTAAAAATAAAATTCCAGTCCGAAAACTGCACGATATATAGTTTTTCAACTAAAGATTTTTTTCTTCTAAAAGAAAAACGATTGTCTAAGCGACGAGCTGGTTGGCCGATGGTCCTCCCTCATCATCATCATAACCATCCCGTCTTGGAGGATGGGGGAATTCCCTGCAGAAGACGTCAGCGTCAAAATAGAATGGACTAGTTGGGTCCTCCTCAGAAAAAATAGCCTTCAAAAGGGTTCGGCTAATAATGTTGGCAATGGGTCCTAATCCAAACTGGAAACTTTTGAATACTCGAAGTGCTTCTTGAACTGTATCTTCGTCGAAGGCTTGAAGTACCTGCAAAATTCATCAATAAATTATGGATTTATGATGCAATATGAGATTACCTTCAAGCGAATCATAATCCAAGACATATCCATTTCCAGATGTTTTAGTTTTTTGATGAGGTAATCATATCTTGGATTTCCAGGGTTCGACAGTAATTCAAAGAGCGATTTGTCTTTTGAAAAACGTTCTTTTCGACCGATTAAAAGTCTCTGTGGAATCAAGCAAGGAGTCTGTGAGGATTTCGACTTTGATGATCCTGGTACGTCCTCCTTCTTGATATATTGCCGATAGACTCTCTTCACCGCTGATTTTGGAGTCACTTTAAAGAATGGCACGGAACTCGGTTTCTTGCGAGCTTCATCTTTTGCCTGCTTATCACGAGTCTCTAAGACAAAAGTATCATCATCGTCATCTGAGTCAAAATGCTCGTCATTTGGGCTCCCTTGTATCTGATGGCGTGGTGGGGAAAGGGGCATAGGTAATGCCCAGCCCTGCTTCCTTGGTGCACGGTATCTTTGTGATAAAACCCTGTTTTGAACCGGCGAAGAGAGACAAATGACGTCATCATCATCTGAGTCCGAGATAGTAATGATATCCACATCATTTTGTTTAACACTAGAAGCAGATATCTGTGATGTAATATTCTTCTGAACAACGTGTGCCGATCCACATGAAGACGATGGTCCCGTTTTCACTCGTTTTGGGCTGAAAACAAGTATTGTGAGAAAGTTGAAAGAATTGGAAATTTCTTACCGAGGTGAAAGAGTGTCAGGGGCCTCCTTTTTGTTGTTCTGTAGGCGTTCTGATCTTCTGAGTTGAACTTGTGTGGAATTGGACGGCGCGTTGGGGTCGGCATTGTTATCCAAACGATCAGGGTTATTATCTGTAGAAGCCGGAGTGTCCTCCTCAATCTCTTCTTTGATTTCTTTCTTAATTTCCTTTTTTATTGTAAACTTGCGCTTTGGCGGCATTCTGCAATAGGAGAATTGTTTATATGTGTATTTTGTTTGAATAAAAAAGAAACCTTCATAAACCAATCTCGATAAAAAATCAATAAACAGCACTTTGGAAAAAAAACTTTGGAAAAAAAAGGATACTTTCAAGTTTTATCACAACCTATTTCTTGCCCAAATTGCTGATTAGTGATTTTTCAGCAAAAAATGTGAGATAGACCATGAAAACTTCCTTTCAATTACAAAAAAATACTTACTCTTTAACAGAAGAGAGTATTGTATACTCAATATACAGAGGGTAGAGATAAACAGTGCACAGTGAGTGCGAAATAGGAGTGAATGACGACAGAAATCGACAAATTACAAGGTGAAGGTGACCTCTTTACAAAAATTATCATTAGAGCGCATTTGCACGCGCATTCTCAGACCCTTTTTGTGTGATGTTTGTGTCTGTGTGTGTGTCTCTCTTGGTTTCGATGGTCCGCACACACACACACAAAGGTCACCACACAGTTCACACAATAGGTGGGATGAGTGCAGATAAGAGTTGGGAATTTTTTGAGAAACAATGAACATAATCAAAATGTAATGTGTTTGAAGTGTTTGTAAGGTATCAAACTTCTGGATTATATATTTTCAGTATCCATTCTTCAAATTGGGAATGTTTGGAGTACTGGCTGAAGACGAGTTGCCGAAGTCTATCATTAAAAAAATGATTTTCATTTGAAAGATAACTTTTATCTTCTGACTGAATTTACCAATCAATTAAATAGTCATTTCATGAAAAACAAGATGCAATCTTTCTCAATATCTCCCAATCCTATAAATTGAGATTTGCTTATTTGTAGAACCAGGTTTGACAATTTCAAATCAAGCCAATTGTACGAAGGAAATGAGGAGAAGAAATCAACCATCGATTCTATGTAATTTTTTCTTATTCTCATCTAAAACCTGAACATAAAATTAGATTGCTGTGAACAAAGAAGATACACTGACAGAGCTGGAGAAAGCTGTTTGAACTTCTTAAAGGAGGAGTGAAATCACTTTTTTTTATTTCGAATTCTTGTAGATTAGTTAATACAGAACCAGATTCTTATTGTCTCAAAACACGGGAACTTTTCTGAAAACCGTAAAATAGCCTCGCCTGGCATAGATTTACTTTCGGTGGCCGAGTCCACTTGGACTACACGAGCAGGTGGAAGAGAAACCGATTCTTTTTTTTTCTTTCTTTGTTTTTTGTCTTTTTCTTCAATTTTTTTTCTTTAAATCTAAAAAACAGGTCGGAAAGTCAAAAAAATAAAGAAAGAAAAAGTAAACAATTGGCGGTTTTCATCGAGGACTACACGGTTTCTTTTCCACCTGCTCGTCTAGTCCGAGTGGACTCGGCCACCGAAAGTAATTCTATGCCAGGAGACGCAACTTTACGGTTTCTAGAGAAGTTTCCGGGTTTTCAGACAATAAGAATCTTATTTTGTTTTAACTAATCTACAAAAATTCGAAATAAAAAAAAAGTGATTTCACTCCTCCTTTAAATTATGGCCTAACTCCAAGACTACTTATTCAAAATTTACATGAGAAAACCACAAGGGGCTGCTTTAATTGTTCTTCAAAAACATCAACATCTGTTTAAATTGCAAAGAACATCATATTCTTCGGGAATAAAACACTGCTAAAGTTGTTGGAAGAAGTTTTCTATGAATTGAGGATTCCAGCCTCGGACTCCAATAACTCCAGTCTCTTCTCGGTTCCTCTATTCCTCGTATAATCCTGCTTGATGACTTTTGTTCAATTGGGAAAACATTGAAAATGTTTGACAATCATTGTAGAACTTTTTCAGTTCCTCATCCAATGCTACTCGGAATTCTCTACTGGTGGTCCTCTTTGAATAACAGGTAACAAAGTTATTAGGTTGGCCGGGAAGTTTTTGTGCATTTTTGATTTATCTCCTATTTGAGAGCAATCGACACTTTTGACGAATGGTCAAAATAATAAGGAATATAGTGTGCCCCGACACCTGATAACAACAATCAATCCATTTGGTCATCCCTATTCTATAAGTACTGTGTTTTTGTTTCAAACCTATTTTAGGAGTCGTCACTTGTGAAGCAAATTTTCTTTTCTAAATGGAAATTGATCCTTAGCACTATATGGGCGTTGTTTATGACAAGATTCTGCACAAAATCGAAAACAAATATTATATCTTTCAGTTCAAAAATTTTGAGTTCTCAAGCAGAGAAGTTTTCTGAAGAAAATGGAACATTGTCATTACAAAGCTGCTGTGGAATGAGGAACAAAGCCATTTTAGTCGGAAAATTTTGTATGTACTATGGACTACCTATACCACAAATGAGAACTTCAAAGCCAAACTAGAAAAGAAGAAAAAAATTTTCAAAGGAAAATCATGCACAGGAACTTTCTGGCCAACATAATACTTGCAAATCATCGAAGCCACGATTTAGGATTTTTCCCTGTCGGAAAAATTGGAAAGCGCTGTTGATGAGAAGATTTTTGAGAGGAACTTTGTTTGAATTCCTTATTCATACAACTTCTTCTAATTGTAAAATCTTTCATTTTAAACATGTCACCATCTTGTTCTGCTCGGCTTCTTTGCCCAAATTCAGTTTTATTCAAATATTCGAATGCGGCTTTGATTTTCTTGATGAGATTGTAATCGTCGAGAGCAGGAGCAAATTAATTTTCGTCTGAAGAAAAGCTCACGATTTTGAAAACAACCGTCGAAAAGTTTTCTCTATTATTTTGTATAGATCTATCCAAGTGGCTCGTATCTATCAATTTTATATCATCATGTTGTCGCAAAATTTTGCAAAATGTTCACAGTCTAAAACAATGATTGTTCTGGTCTAAATAAGCAACAAAATGAAAACCTGAAAACTCGGTAAGATTTTGGCCTAGTCATGAAGCTGGTCAATAGGGTCTAGTCGTTTCAGAAAAATATCTTCCCTTTCCTTTGGTCTTGTAATCTTGAATGCTTTGAGAACTTTCAATCAGAGTTTGGCGAGCAATTATGAAAATTACATTTTTAGGCGTGAATACAACTACGTGCCGTTTGTGTTGTCTTTTTCTGTGAAAACTTATTTCGAATTTGAAAAAATCTTATGTCTCAAATTTTCAGATTTACCAACATATTCAATTTAATAATTCCTGAAAACAAAAAATTCTCACAGTAATCTTGCCATGAGACCGCGTTTACCCTTGGAGGTGAAATTATTCCTTTTTCTTTCTATGCTTTGAATTTCCGAAGTTCCGATTCAATAGCAAGTATTCCCAGTAACCAAGCTTCAAAAAAATCCTAACTTTTTTCACTTAACAATGTAGAAATAAGAAAATTATTTCTTTAAAGTTTTCATTAATTTGTATCAGGAACTTGAAATTTCATTTTCACCAATATCCATGACTTTTTATATAAATACACGTTTTTACATATATAACACATTGCCTCTTTAACATATGTGAATGGGGTAAAAGGGACCAATTCAACAGGTGGACAAAGAGAGTATGGTGAATAGAGAGAGGGTCAAACGAAGAGGGTCATAAAAATTGCGCATTCACAGAACTGTTCTAAATCCAGAAGAGCCGAGAGGAGTCAATTACGTCATTGCTACCAAATATACTGATCGGTTGCGTGTGTGTCTTCCGATACACCTGACCATTTGTTAAAACAGTAGTATAAACTGACGTGGATGAGACTCGCGAGATGTAAGAAGAAGGAATTTGCCGCAATCATGGCTCCAGCAAGTCTTTGAATCTAGCAAATAAATACAAAAA
This sequence comes from Caenorhabditis doughertyi, assembly GCA_963572265.1. Taxonomy (NCBI): domain Eukaryota; kingdom Metazoa; phylum Nematoda; class Chromadorea; order Rhabditida; family Rhabditidae; genus Caenorhabditis; species Caenorhabditis doughertyi. Next base: position 1,387,925 of record OY751558.1, read on the forward strand.
AAAACAGGTATTTTGCTCGAAATTTCAGCACGAGATCTACATTTTTTGCACGGGATTCCAAATTTTGAAAAGTTTTCCACAAAAAACAAACAATTTTTTCTGAAAATGAAACCAAGGTTTTAGCACATGAATCCAAACTGTGGGCCGCGAGTAAAGCTGTCAGGAACCATCCAATTGAAAATACAATTCCCCTTCAGGCAGCCGGATTAGTGAGGGATTAACATTCCATTGAAGGTATCTGCCAATAAATTGATAGTGAAAAAAGTTCATAAATCTTTATTTGAATTCAGAAAAGTTGTAGGATTAACGGATTTTGTAGCTCTAAAGAGAGCTATTGGGTTCGGTGGTTGGCACTTAAGAGGGCCGTTGGGTTCCTTGCAAAGTAGGTTTACTCTTCTTCTTCGAGGGTTTTAACAAGTTCTATGTCCTTTTTAGTGATGCTGACACGCTTAGCATGGATGGCAATCAAGTTGGCCTTTTTCAAAGTCTTTACGACTTTCGCTTCGACGGCCTCCTGGATGGCTTCAGTAGCCTTTTTGCTGAATCGGCAACTGACACCAAGGTCTTTGGCAATGGTTTTCATCACTTTCGAGAAGGTGGCCTTGGGAATGAGGACCTTTCCATGACTCTGGTATTTCCGAATTTCGGATAACGCCGCTGCTCCATTGGGTCTCTTCGTAGTCCTCATGATACATCCTTGAACTGGATGACTTTTACGATACATTGTTGAGTCGGTCTTCGATGGTTGAAGTGGGTATGTTTTATCCGTTATTTCCCGTTTCTTATATACCCACCTCCGGTGGGAGTAGGCGGAGCAAGATGGGAGGAGCAATGAGTGTTAGCTCCACCCACATTACAAGATATTAAGAGTCGAGACTCCGACTTGGGAGAGAAAGAGATTCTGATAGAGATTTAGAGACACCAAATTGCACAGAAAGTATTCAGAACTGTTTGGACTCTAAGCTCTAAACTTTTTCAGTAGGAATTGAAAGAAAATTTTTCAGGATGAAATCAATAAATGTTAGTAGTAGTTCAAGCTAGCTGTCTTCAGAACCTCGGCTGTTGAAACTCAGCTGTATGGACAGCCTAAAAAATTTCTTTGAAGTTTTCACTTTTTTTAATCAGAAACTTAAAACTTTATAATCACCAGTAGTTACATTTATAACACATTGCCCCTTTAACATATGTGAATGAGGTAAAAGGGACCAATTCAACAGGTGGACAAAGAGAGTATGGTGAATAGAGAAATGGTCAAACGAAGAGGGTCATAAAAATTGCGCATGTACAGAACTGTTTTAAATCCAGAAGAGCTGAGGGGAGTCAATTACGTCATTGCTGCCAAAAATACTGATCGGTTGCGTGTGGATCTTCCGATACACCTGACCATTTGCTGATGCAGTACTACAAGTTACGCAAATCGGTTCTCTTCGGTAGAGAGTTACCAATACGACAGAGAGAAAAAAAAAGCAACGTCAAATCTTAATATCTTCAAAGCTCAATATGTGAGGGGTAAACTGAAAAGAACTGTTGGAGAGAAGATTCACAAAAACGGATGTAACAGCAGATCTAGGTGGTCCGAGAGTTTTTTCTTTAAATTTGATGAAAAATCTTGAAAAAAAAATCAGATACGACATAACATTTTCTTGATCTTGAAATCCTTGTTATATATAGCCTGATTTTGACGAAAATCGGCCTTGATTCAGAGCCACAGTTTTTTCAGAAGGTTTGGTGGCAAAAACAGAATTCAGATGTGTTCTTTTAACGTTTGAATGATCAATAAAAAGCTTACCTTTCAAGCCCTGATCATCCTCTAGTTTTAGAAAGTTTGTGGGCTAAAGCCGAGGGTAGATTCTAAAAGTACAATCTGTGTTCTTAATAACCAAAAAAAAAGGAAAAAAAGTGAGCCCACTTACAACACAAAAAGCAAGAAAAAATCCGAAACGTTTCATAGTGAAAACTGACAAGAAAAAAGAACCAAAAACGTAAGAACTGCTGCCAATTTTCTATATTATTCTTGATAGGTTGATCCATGTCCAAAAAAAAACAACACAGTGCACAGAGAGAACAAACCTAAAATCACATTGAGTCTCAGAGTTTGCCATATCCGAATCATACTTTTTCTGAAAAGAAGTTGTGTAGTGTTTCAATTGTCTTAGAGTGGTGACTTGATATGTTCAGTCTATACTGAGCCGTGATTTTACAACCTTTCCTTTCTGATTTGTTGATGAAGTAGTGATTAAATTTCTCTGGTATTTTGAAATCTTTAGGCCTTTTGACTCAGAACGAAAACACTAATAGGTCAGGTTAATGGAAGTTGCACTGAAACCAAACAAAAAGTAGTCTTGTGAAAGAGAAAACTGTGAAGTCCAGGATAGTGGGATAAGTGAGAGCTGGTTGAACAAATTTTATTTCGACGAAAGGTAAAAATATAAAGCAGGTGAAAACACATTCATTCTGAGCATGCATTTTAAAAAAATTATAAAATTTAAAATCAGGATTGAAAACAATATTCCAGTACTTTTTATCAAACGATTATCCACTTTAATGAATATTAGCTGAAAAAAAATCTCGGCATTTTCAACAAAGTTCTATTCAGCTGAAAACAACTTCCAACCATCCTTCTTTCTACCGCATTTGTTTGTCATTCATTAGTTCTGGCCGGCGGGAAAAGAGGGGGAGAGTCATCTGTCAATTGGAAAAATGCGTTCATTTTGATGGTCAGAAACAATTTTTCACAGCTATATCTCGGCTCAGAAACAACGTTAAGAATAGAAAAATACATGAATGAAATCAGATTCATTTGCTCTACATTTCTATGTGACTTTTCAATTTCTAGCTCACACCAAAAAATGACAATTTCCCGAATTTCAAAATTGAGTTTCAGACTCAATATTGGATAGGAGTAGAACTGAAATATCGACAAACACACGTTCAAAAAATTGAAGAAATCGGAGCATTTTGAACGAAGTTATCCGCAAGGATACACTGAAAACTTTTCATTTTCACCTCCTTTTTTCTACCGCATTTCTCTTATTATGAAGAAAGAGAAGGGGGTGAGACAAATGAGTATGTGTTGACATCAGCTGTCTAGTAGTATGACAATAGATAAGACATTGATAATCTACCTTACAAAGGTCAGAATTGTGTGAAAAACGCCATTTAACAGCTTGACAAAAGGTACAGATTAACTTGGCTCTTATCTTTCAATTTTATGCTTCCATGTTTTCGCGAAACTTTGCAAAATGCTTTTTTTCTGATCAGTGATTGTTCTTGAATAAGGAAACAAAGTTTCTTTCGAAAATCTGAATACTCGGCAAGATTGTGGCCTAGTCATGAAGCTGAAGTGCGATAAAAAAGGCAGCATTTGAATAATTTCAGCTGGTCAATAGGGCCTTGTTTGTTCAGAAAAGTTTTTTTTCCTTTTCCATTGGTCTACAAGAATTTATTTATCAAATTTGATGAAGAATCTGGAAAAAAGTTTCAGATGCAACTAAAAAAAATTGGATCCTGAAAACGCATCCACTGTTTCAATTGCCCTGAAGTATCTTCTTGGCGATTCGGTATTTTCTGTCTACATTGTGGAGTAACTTCACAACCTTACCTTTCTAATTAATGGATAAAACAATAATTGAATTTTTCAAGCGTTTTGAAATCTTCAGACATTTAGATCCAGAACAAAATCGGAAAAAGCTCAGGTTAATGAATTGCTTACAAACAAAAAAGTGGTTCTGTAAAACATGAAATGGTAAACTGTAGCACTACAGGGTGGTTCATAAGTATGGAGACGTCTGTTTCTGAGTATATTTCGAAAAGTAGAGTAGCAATATAGAAATGAGGGTGATGTTTTGATTGCTACGACCCTAAGCAATAGCTAGAAAAAGATTTCCGAAATCGGAAGTTTCCGCGGCGTTCCACGTCTTCTGACATGTAACCGCGAGACCCCCCGCTGCGGCGGAGGTTTCGATGGCTACTTCATGGTATAGCTGATGATGTATCTGACCAAATGACTCCAAAATTCAATCCGAGTAAGTTTGAACATCACTTTCAAAGTACTTAGAAGTAGATGACCGCCGGATAATAATGACACCCACAGAATGCTCCCAAACCTTGTTACCAAAAAAGGGAAGTTTGAAATTTTCGACAGTGTTTTCGAAACTGGTCTCATGAGGCGGTCTCATAACATTGTGAATGCACAAAAACAACCGGCCGGGGTGTTTATCAGTCCACAAAAACGGGTATTCGATTAGATCTTCTCGTGACCTGATGGCACTTTCCCATTTTGAGATTTCAGTGTTAAAAAACCTTTGCCGCAGTACCTGTGTTTTTGCAAATTTTTTCAAGGAGAATGCTCCCATATCTTTGAGATGAGATTTTATATTTAGTCCTACTGTTATCGGCAGTTACTACACTGTCCGTACGTTGAAAATTTTCTGTTAGATCCTGTGTTTATGATCTGGCAGGTTGGCACGAAGCCAAAGTTCACCAGCACAAAAGTCTCCATACTTATGAGCCACCCTGTATATTATTTTGAAAAAGGAGGTGAAAAGACCATGCACGTTACAATCGAAGATGAGTAGAATCTCAAGTAAAATTTTGATACACTCTATTAGATGATAATCCATTTCGAGAAATATCAACAACTGCTTTTGCAAAAAAGCGACTGAAAACTAATTTTAACTACCCTTTTTTCTGCCTCATTTGTTTGTCATTCTTTAGTTTTGACCGGCGGGAAAAAGAGGGGGAGAGTCTGTCAATTGGAAAATAGCGTTCTTTTTAATGGTCAGAAACACCTTTTCACCGCTATATCTCGGCTCAGCAACAGTATTACGATTAGAAAAGTACATGAATGGAATGAGATTCATTCGCTGTACATTTCTGTGTGACTTTTTCATGTCTACACACTAAAAATGACATTTTCCCAAATTTCAAAATTGAGTTTCAGACTCAATATTGAACAGGAATAGAACTGAAATATCAACAAACACATTTTCAAAAAATTGAAGAAATCGGAGCATTTTGAACGAAGTTATTCGAAATAATATTCTGGAAACTTTTCATTTTCACCTCCTTTTTTCTACCGCATTTCATTTATTACAAAGAAAGAGGAGAGGGTGAGACGAATGGGTTTGTGTTGACATCAGCTGTCTACTATTATGAAAATAGATAAGACATTAATAATTTGCCTTACGAACGTCAGAAACGTGTGAAAAACGCCAACTAAATATCCGACAAAAGGTAGAGGTTAAATTTGCTCATATCTATCAATTTTTTGTTTTCATGTTATCGCAAAATTTCGCAAAATACTTTCAGCTTGGAACAGTGTTTGTTCAGGTCTAAAGAAGAAACAAAATCTATTTTGAAAATCTAAAACTCGATATGATTTTGGCTTTTTGGCCAAGAAAAATTTTGGCCAAGAAGCCGGAGCGCAATAAAAAAACCGGATATTGAATAGATTCAGCGGGCCAAGAGGGCCTAGTCTATTCAGGAAAGTTTCTTCCCTTTCCTTTGATCTTGTAATTTTAAATGCTTTGTGAACTTCCAATATGCGTTTGAGCAATTGTTTCTTTCAGACATACAATATATCCAATTTGTATATTCAAATTGACATTGAAATTTGTAAAATCGAAAAGATATTGCTTGCTTATTCAAAAATTGGTCTGCTCTAACTTATGAAATTTGTATTTGAATAGAGAAAGCCATCAGAAAATGTTCCAAATAGTTGACTGTAACTGTAACAGGTTAGGTCACAGAAAATCCGAGCAAACTAAAAAAAAAAGTCAAGAAGAGGTTTGATAATTTTTGCAAAATTGAACGAAGTAGTAAATTCAATCTTTCGAGATAAGCAAGCGAGCAATTATGAAGTATCATTCTTAGGCGTAATGCGACCACGCTTAGCTTCGGAGATAAAAATATTCTTTTTTCTTTCTATGTTTCGAATTTCCAGTGTTCAGATTCAAGAGTAGGCATTCACGGTATTTTTGTATTGTTAGATTAAAGGTGGCGGGACATGAAAAAATTGAATTTGTAGTTACTTGTCTGATATAAAGAATGGACCATTCTAAACTCATATTGGAAGTCCGGATAATCATAACTAGTAAGAATTGAAAGTTATTACGCACCCTAGATTGTAGGCGCGAGAGGCAGGTTTATAGGCGCCAAGAAAGGGCGGCAGCGTTTTGCTCCCTGTGGCTCAGCCGGTAACACGCGCGGCCTCCAATCGGTACGGTAGTTTAGTTCGACCCCTTTGATGGTAATAGTTTTTGTTTTTCTTGAAAATGTCCAAAAATGAAAAATTAGTGTATACACCACATCTTACGACAAAATGCATACAAAGTCTACAAAAAAGTCTACAAAGCTTTCATGTCCCCCCACCTTTAAACTTTATTAAAACTTCGGTTAATTTGATATATCAGTATAAATGGGTTAGTAGACTAAGGGTAACTTTACCTTCTCTTGTTTCTTTTTTTAATTTTAAAAACCAACCATTCCTCTTTTTTTCTCGTTCCCTTTCTTGCATAATTCCCGTACGTTTTTTTCGATACGCCCATTTTAATTTCATTACGATTCCTTCAAAAGCTATATAAGGCGCGGTCATTCCCCTCTCACTCCATTCACTATTCTCCTTTTTTTCCTCTAGCTGAGGGATCCACAGAAAATGAACTTGTTTGTTTTTCTCTTGTTTATGGTTTCTTTCTATGAAGGGAGAGCAATTCGCTATTCGGACCAAGAAAATGAGGATCTTCAAAAGATTTGTGGGATCAAATCAACTAAAAGTGAGTTTCAACTAAACCACTTTTTCTAAATACTAATACAATTTTTTAAAGGTACATGGCCGCCGGAGAGATATATCCGGAAAATATTGAATGGGACAGCTATACCACGAAAGGAATCCCCCTGGTCTGTTATGTTGGTGACTAAAGCAAACAACGGAGTTTGCTCTGGAACTATTATCTCTCCCCGTCATATTCTAACTGCCGCCCATTGCTTCATCCGCGATCAACACCGAGTTAGATGTGATAGAGGGTAACAAAACTTTACATTTTTATAAAAATCATGTTTAATTTTTATTATAGAAATGAAGTGTGGACAGGATGCGCAAATTGTACATCGATTCTCACATATGAGCATGTTTATATCAATTCCAGAGCAACGAAGGTAATCACTTCGAGTGAAAAGACTTCAGTAAAAACTTTATGAAAAGAGCATTATTTTCTATTGTTCCAATTTTGCATTTGAGTGCTCTTCTAATACAGATTTCATGGGTAAATTTCAAACTTTAATTTTAGGTTGTGGTCCTTAGAAATTGTGGAAATAAAGATTGGATGGAGGAAGATTCAGCGCTGTTAGAGCTTGAAGATGATATCCCGTTTACAGATGATTTAAAGCCAGTCTGCGTACCAAGTGGGTTCTCAAAACATAAAACTTAATGAATTTGATTTCAGAAGATCGACGTTTTGAAGCAATTGGAAAGCAACTTCAACTCAATGGATTCTGTTAGTCGTAAATTATTTTACTGCTCAAAAAGTACATTTTCAGCTAACAACAAACAAAGGAACTACAAACTTCGGACTGGTTACACGCAAATCTCTGAAATGTATGGAGCCGGCAAGTTCATTGCAACTGATAAACGGAAAATCCAAGGCGCTTGGAAGGTCAGCTTCTATATATTCGTTTCCAATTAGGAAAAAGTGATATTTTAGGGTGATAGTGGAGGAAATGGTCTGATTAACGTGAATGGCAAGCACTTCATTGTCGGAATCATCAACGGTGGTCGATTTGTATATGACACTCTTTTGACATCTGTTGGTCGCCATGCTGAAGAGATTTGCTACTATACTGGAATATGTGCCTAATTAGGAATTCTTGAATTGTGATAATGAATCATTGTGAAGTTGATTTTTTTATGCCCTTTACAGTTACAATTTTCACACATCAGGGACCATTTTGGCTGCTGATAGAATTGTTGGAAGAGTTTTTCAAACTTAATACAATTACACTAAAAAATAAATCAGAGTTTCAAAATGAAAAAGCATTGTTTTGGATTCACTACTATCTGCCAACAAAAAGTTGGCACACAAACCACTTTCTTGTTAGTATTGAAGAAAAATTTTCAAAACAAAGTAAATTTTTATATCCAAATTTTAATAAGCTTTGATAAACTTGATGAAACTTTACAAAACGAGTTTGAAGTGATTGTTTCTTAGTTTTTTTCTTTGTTTTTATTTCTTTGTCCATCTATTTTTGTTTGAAATCGAAAAATGCGTTGAAAAAAATTGGAATGCTTATACATTTATTCATAAACAGGTCAGCTTATCAATCATTCACAAGGTGAGCAGAAAATAACAACGCAGCAGAGTTTTTTCTGGTACTTTTTCTTCTTCTGTTTCAATAACTCTTTCATGGCATCACTGGGCTCCTGAAAATGGAAAAATTTAAACTTTAAAAATTTTTTAACTCACATAGAGCTGGCGGACCTCTCCTTTTCCTCCAACGATGCCATCATCTGATTCCGATTTTCCTCCTTTTCCAAATTGCGAGAATTTTGGGCAAATTCCATCACGGTGAACTGGTTGTTTCTTGTGAAACTGGCGACTCTCTTCATCCGAATTGAATGTCACCCATCCATAGACCGCAGTAGCCATAGAGAATACAGTTAGTAGAAAAATAATTGGAACACGCATTTTCAGAGAGATACTCTCGTTAAAATGAAGGTTTCGTGAGGAAGTGAAGGAAAGAGAGCTTTTTATATTGGGAGGTTGATTCGATTAGGAACCGTACGGAAAACGGAAAAATATTTCCGTTCTCTTCCACATTCTCACTCCCCTCTTCCTCACTTTTCGCTCCGCCCCCTCCTAATCGAATGATTTCTTTTTCGATTTTTCTACAGTACACAAGAAATCAGAAGATCAGTAAGCATTTTCGAAAAGGTCCCGTGTGAGCGAGAAGGTCCCATGGAACTGAAATTGCAGAAGTGCTCATATAAGGTCATGCTCTGAAAAACACACATAAACTTCTAAGAAGAAAGACGCTTACTATATTTCAGGCAGTTCCTAGGCCTTCCAACTGGCTTTTAGATAAAACATAAGAAGGTACAATTACGTAGCTCAAATAAAAATTGTGAAAATGTATGACATAGCAGACATATTTTAAGTTGTGGAATGAGTTTGGTCATCTAAAATAAACAACGAGGTCTGGAAGCAACAGAAATATTCAAAATGACCGTAGACAAGCACTCCAGTAGCTTCAGTTCTATGGGACTTTTGTGCTCCCACAGGACCTTTCTGCCCACTCGGGACCAGTCTTCTCCAGTGAAGTCCAGATTTCTATAGAAAATTGTGATTTATATATTTCAGTAGAAGCTAGGGGCTTGAAAGAGTTCATGTGCTTCGAAAATCATATGTTGTTTTTGAGAATACAAAAAGTTTTTTTTCAGGCGAAAAAGTAGGATTAAGAAGTAAAGTTTAACCCTTTAAAATTACAGAAATTTGTAATGCTCATTCTCAGAGGACCCAATAACCAAAAAATGATAGTGGTATCTTTCTCTCAAATTCATTCACTTGGCTATTCTTGATAGAGCCAATTAGACATTTGATCCGAAATTTTTTACTCAAGTTTTATTTGTTTCATAAGTTTCAATTCCATACCTGCGTATCTAAAGATTGAGGTCACTAACTAATTTCGATATATCCATATTCAGAATCTCCGACTCAATATCAGTCTACCCTTCAAAAATCAAGTCTCTACGGCTACTCTGGGCTGAAATCGTCAGGCATCACACTAAAATGTTAGCTGATGACCCTGAAAAATTTAGCAATCTAAGTCACCTCACAAACAGCCTCCAGAATCCACTGAAAATCACGTGGCGAAAATTTGCAAAACTATGAAAAAAAAGATATTTGCAAAAAGTGAACCAGGGTCAAGTTCGTGGCAATGTCAACGTGTCAAGAAAAAACCAAAAAAAATTCAATTCCACTTTCTGGAAATTCAAGTTTTCACTTTTTTCGCTTCCCGGACTTTCTTTTAAAGTGAGTTTCAAGCAGATTGCTTCAAAGACTATTGATTTTTTTTTCAGATGTATTCTGAACTTTTCGATAACAATGGCGGACAAGAATTCGTGGTACGACTCACTTTTTTGCAATGTGACTTCGATCCGGCAGATGCTGAGAATGCTACCAGATTCGCTGGCGACTATAGAGATATTGTAAGTGGATTTGAGTTGGCCAAAACGATATTTTTAAAAGCTCACTTTCAGTATGATTTTATTGCACTCTTGACGCGTCTTTATAACGAGCTCGATGCTCAAACATTCTTCGTTTTGGGGGATTCGGGCGTGATTCCACGAGATCAAGTCCTGAGACGGATTCATGGTAAGACATGTCTTCTTATGAGCTCTGATCGTGGAATAATCATTTCTATCTTTGAGCGGGTGAGTTAAAAATTGAAAATTTCAGTTCAAAATTATGTGTTTTCAGGGAGAGGGAGGCCATCGGGAGGCATATGATAGGGCCTGGCGGTTTGTGGGTGTGGATCCGGACGACGACTCGGATTCCGACTAGAAATTACTCGAACTTTTACTTGATTTCATCCTAATAAATGTGACAGCTTGCTAGTTGAAAATCTGACAAAAATCCAGAAAAAAACAGCATTTTTGAAGGGAAAATTGGAAAATTGTTTCGAAAAAAAATCAATAATTTGCCACGTGGTGGAAGAAAAGTTTCTTATTCCACGTCCCCCGGCCACGACACGTGGCTTTCTGGTAAATTCTCGAATTTCCGCCACATGGAACAAAATGGAATTTTCCGGGAATTCAACCACGTGGATCTCGTTGGTTTCTGAGGGCGGTCAGTTGGTTAAGGGGGGGGGGGGGGGGGGTAACTCGAGTTGCTGATTTCGGTGATCATAACTGTCGATCTACATGGTTGTGATGCCTGGGGATTTTAGGCCAGAGTGGTCGTAGAGACCTGTAACTTCTTGGGTAGACTAATATTGGGTTGGAGATTCCGAATATTGATGTCTCGGAACTAGAATAAGACCTCAATTCTTAGATATGCAGGTATAGACTTGAATCACATGGGTTAGACTGAGCTTGAATAGGGAATTTCGAATTAGGTGTCCGATTGGCTCTATCTGGGACAGGGACCTAATTCAGTTTGGGACTAATTTGGAACTATAATTCTGCGTGAAGACACCTTCCTGAGGTTTCGGATTTTAAATAACAATTACTCAGAATTGGAGCGTGACCTCAATTCTCATATCTGCTGGAAACTTATCGGACGAACAAAAAGTAGACTACAGGACTCAACTCAGGTATCAGTCAAGCTCTATGTGGAACAGTGATGTAATTTAGTTAGATATTGAAAGACAACTATTGAAAATACTTACACCAGAATTGGCTGTAATCCTACCGAATAAACCTTTTTACCAACCTTATACAAACTTTGTCACGACATCAATTGAAAGCTTGCTTCTTTCAATGTTTTTACAGGTTGTATTGAAGAAGAAATCAGTGGAGAAGGGTAATGGATGATTTGAAAAAAAGGATAAACTCTATGGATCCACTTTTTGCATTACGCATTCAGAGTTTTTCTGACTGTCACGATGTGGCTGATGGTCACGATGTGGCTGATTTCTAAACAAATTGCACTACTGATGAAAAGTTTTTGGTTTGTTTCTGAAAAAAATTTCAAAGTGAGGAGCGTGCAAAGGACACTAAACGAGGAAGACATAACCTCTGTCAGAAATGAAACTAGTTTTATTCTAAATAGAGGTGCTATACGGGACGAACTGAGTCAAGAACGGCTTTATCTGTTTTCCAAAATTTCTTCCCATTGCCTTCAAGACATTGCTATGGGTCCAAATGAACAGTTGTTTCACGTTGGATCAAAGTTTTATTCATGATTCCGACGTCAGAGCTTCAGATATCTGGATAGAGGCATCATACTGTGGCTCAAATTGATCGGATCAGAATAAAAATTTTCTGTTTTGGTTATAAGACACAGAACGAATTGCAACCAGTTCTGGAAATTATATTTCTGTATTGCGTGCTTCTTTCAAACGCCTTTTTCACCCGTTTAGTGTGATTTTTCAGTGTAGTCGTAGTGAAAGTAAATGATCAGAGCAAAAAAACGGCATTAGAATTTGAAATAAATGATCCGAGTTCAGTCCTCCTTTAGCTGGTCACTTGAAATATTTTTGAAAAGATTCATGACTGACATTAATAGCTATAAGGAAACAAAAAGTTCAAATAAATTAAGAAATCACATTCAAGTTGAATGCTTCCTGAATCTTTTTTTTCTTTTCTTTATCAATTATATCTCCAGCTCATCTCTGTCCATCATCGAAGATGCGCCACTGGAACGAATGCCGTGATAGAAATTGTGTCATCTGCACTCCAATCCATGACCTTCAAAACCGAAACGCACCAAACTAATTTGTTTTTTATCTCACCTCTTTAGATCTCAAATTTTTTCTTTTTTTCATTTTTTGTGAGCTTTACAATTGATGAAAAATTTAGAACGAAGATGATCTGAATGAAGTACTTTGTTGACAAGCAATTCCTTTTTTTTCTGAATTCTGGAACAGATTTAAATTTGCATCTTGTAGGATAATGGTTGATGCAGGAAAAAACGCAGTATTGAAGTTGAAATAGCCTCCAAATCAAAACAATTGGTTAACTTCATCTAGGTTGCATTGCTACTCTTTCAAGTTTTATCACTGGCAAAATACGATGAAAAGGAGAACGGCAGAATAGGATTCGAATTCAAGGTGGGAAATCCTAAAGAATGCAGTCCATTGCCATAACCACTCGGTCACTAATCACATTTTCAAACCCTAGAAAAGACGCAAATGGAAAACAATAGAGAAACGAAACCGAAAGTTCTTCCCGAGATCTGCTTTCTGTTACTGTCAGAACATATTTTCTTTTGATTATGTGTATTCGATGTGTAAAACAAAACTGTGCGAATCTCTTTTATTGGATGAGGTGCACTTAAAGCAGTAAACGGCAAAAATAAAAACCGCTAATAGCGGGATGCGGTAAAAATAAAATTCCAGTCCGAAGACTACACAAAAAAATTCAGAAGTTCAACTACTAGATAACAATGTTTCCTTTGAAAAAAAGAAGAATGTGTTCAAGAGACGAGCTGGTTGGCCGATGGTCCTCCCTCATCATCATCATAATCATCCCGTCTTGGAGGATGGGGAAATTCCCTGCAGAAGACGTCAGCATCAAAATAGAATGGACTAGTTGGGTCCTCCTCAGAAAAAATAGCTTTCAAAAGGGTTCGGCTAATAATGTTTGCATTGGGCCCTAATCCAAACTGGAAATTTTTGAATACTCGAAGTGCTTCTTGAACTGTATCTTCGTCGAAGGCTTGAAGTACCTGCAAAATTCATCAATAAATTATGGATTTATGATGCAATATGAGATTACCTTCAAGCGAATCATAATCCAAGACATATCCATTTCCAGATGTTTTAGTTTTTTGATGAGGTAATCATATCTTGGATTTCCAGGGTTCGACAGTAATTCAAAGAGCGATTTATCTTTTGAAAAACGTTCTTTTCGACCGATTAAAAGTCTCTGTGGAACCAAGCAAGGAGTCTGCGAGGATTTCGACTTTGATGATCCTGGTACGTCCTCCTTCTTGATATATTGCCGATAGACTCTCTTCACCGCTGATTTTGGAGTCACTTTAAAGAATGGCACGGAACTCGGTTTCTTGCGAGCTTCATTTTTTGCCTGCTTATCACGAGTCTCTAAGACAAAAGTATCATCATCGTCATCTGAGTCAAAATGCTCGTCATTTGGGCTCCGTTGTATCTGCTGGCGTGGTGGGGAAAGGGGCAGAGGTAATGCCCAGCCCTGCTTCCTTGGTGCACGGTATCTTTGTGATAAAACCCTGTTCTGAACCGGCGAAGAGAGACAAATGACGTCATCATCATCTGAGTCCGAAATAGTAATGATATCCACATCATTTTGTTTAACATTAGAAGCAGATATCTGTGATGGAATACTCTTCTGAACAACGGGTGCCGATCCACCTGAAGACGATGGTCCCGTTTTCACTCGTTTTGGGCTGAAAACAAGTATTGTGAGAAAGTTGAAAGAATTGGAAATTTCTTACCGAGGTGAAAGAGTGTCAGGGGCCTCCTTTTTGTCTAGCTTGTTCTGTAGGCGTTCTGATCTTCTGAGTTGAGAAACTTGTGTAGAAGTGGACGGCGCGTTGGGGCCGGCATCGTTATCCGACTGACTAGAGTCTGTACAAGCCGGAGTGTCCTCCTCAATCTCTTCTTTGATTTCTTTCTTAATTTCCTTTTTTATTGTAAACTTGCGCTTTGGCGGCATTCTGCAATAGGAGAATTGTTTATATGTGTATTTTGTTTGAATAAAAAAGAAACCTTCATGAACCAATCTCGATAAAAAATCAATAAACAGCGCCTTGGAAAAAAAGAGGGTGCTTTCAAGTTTTATCACAACCTATTTCTCGCCCAAATTGCTGATTAGTGATTTTTTAGCAAAAAATGTGAGATAGACCATGAAAACTTCCTTTCAAATACAAAAAAATACTTACTCTTTAACAGAAGAGAGTATTGTATACTCAATATACAGAGGGTAGATATAGACAGTGCACAGCTAGTGCGAAATAGGAGTGAATGACGACAGAAATCGACAAATTACAAGGTGAAGGTGACCTCTTTACAAAAATTATCATTAGAGCGCATTTGCGCGCGCATTCTCAGACCCTTTTTGTGTGATGTTTGTGTCTGTGTGTGTGTCTCTCTTTGTTTCGATGGTCCGCACACACACACACAAAGGTCACCACACAGTTCACACAATAGGTGGGATGGGTGCAGATAAGAGTTGGGAATTTATTGAGAAACAATACTATCAAAGTAAAAAACGATTCCTTGACACCGTCACGTCAAAATGCACAGCGAGGGGTCCGCTGACCACGCCCCCTCCAACGTTTGCATTTTTAGCTGTTTCAGCTGTTTTTGCATGTTTTTTTCTAGTTTTTCTTCTTTCTCTTGACAAAAGTATTAGTGTTGTTGCTAATTATGTTACAGAAATGCACAAAAACTCAACATAATCTGAAATTGCTGTCCGAAATCGTCAATCTATGTTTTTCCTCTATTTCTGGTTTTATTTCAGTTTTTGTGCATTTCTGTAACATAATTAGCAATAACATTCATGTTTTTGTCAAGAGAAAGAAGAAAAACTGGAAAAAACATGCATTTACAGCTGAAACAGCTAAAAATGCAAATGTTGGAGGGGACGGGGTCAGCGGACCTCTCGCTGTGCATTTTGACGTGACGGTTTCAAGGAATTGTTTTTTTATTTCGATAGTAAACAGAATCAAAACGTAATGTGTTTGAAGTGTTTGTGAGGTATCAAACTTCTGCATTATATTTTTTCAGTCTCCATTCTTCAAATTGGAAATGTTTGGAGTACTGGCTGAAGACGAGTTGCCAACGTTTATCATCAAAAATCTGATTTTCATTTGAAAGATAACTTTTTTATTATCTGAGTTTACCAATTAATTAAATAATCGATTCATGAAAAAAACGCAATCTCTTCCAATTCTAAAACTTCAGATTTGCCTATTTGTATAACCAGGTTTGACAATTTCAAACCAAAGCAATTTAATGAAGGAAAAGAGGAGAAAAAATCAATCATCGATGTTAGGGCGTTGTTTATGATAAGATTCTGCACAAAATCAAAAACAAGTATTATATCTTTCAGTTCAAAAATTTTGAGTTCTCAAGCAGAGAAGTTTTCTGAAGCAAATGGAACATTGTCATTACAAAGCTGCTGCTGAATGAGGAACAAAGTCATTTTAGTCGGAAAGTGTTGCATATACTGTGGTCTACCTATATCACAAATAAGAACTTCTCAGCCAAACTAGAAAGGAGGATAAAAGTT
Organism: Caenorhabditis doughertyi; assembly: GCA_963572265.1. Lineage (NCBI taxonomy): Eukaryota > Metazoa > Nematoda > Chromadorea > Rhabditida > Rhabditidae > Caenorhabditis > Caenorhabditis doughertyi. The sequence continues at coordinate 1,403,850 of OY751558.1, forward strand.
TTCAGAGGAAAATCATGCACAGAAACTTTTCGGCCAACATAATACTTGCAAATCATCGAAGCCACGATTTAGGATTTTTTCCTGTCAGGAATATTGGAAAGCGCTGTTGATGCGAAGATCTTTGAGAGGAACTTTGTTTAAATTCACAATGAACGACCTCCGCTTTCCTTATTCATACAACTTTTTCTAATTGTAAAATCTTTCATTTTAAACATGTCACCATCTTGTTCTGCTCGGCTTCTTTGCCCAAATTCAGTTTTATTCAAATATTCGAATGCGGCTTTGATTTTCTTGATGAAATTGTAATCGTCGAGAGCAGGAGCAAATTAATTTTCGTCTGAAGAAAAGCTCACGATTTTGAAAACAACCGTCGAACAGTTTTTTCTATTATTTTGTATAGATTTGTCCAAGTGGCTCGTACCTAACAATTTTATGTTTTCATATTTTAGCAAATTTTCGCAAAATGTTTACAGTCTGAAACAATGATTGTTCTTGTCTAAGTAAACGACCAAAAACTCTTTCAAAAGTCTGAAAACTCGGTAAGATTTTGGCCTATTCATGAAGCTGTAGCGCAATAAAAAAAACCAGAGTTCGAATAGATTCAGCTGATTAATAGGGTCCAGTCGTTTCAGAAAAATATCTTCCATTTCCTTTGGTCTTTTAATCCTGAATACTTTGAGAACGCTCCATCTGAGCTTGGCGAGCAAGCGAACAATGCTAGCAATTATGAAGTCTTATTTTTAGACGCGAATGCTTCCAAAAACAATTTGATAAAATGTGCAATATACCAACTACGTGGCGTTTGCACCTTTTTTTTCTGTGAAAACTTCTTTCAAATTTGGAAAAATCTTTAGTCTTAGATTTTCAGATTTACCATCATATTCAACTTTATCATTCCTGAACTCAAAATAATTCTCACAGTGATCTTGTCATAAGACAGCGTTTATTTTTGAAAATGAAATTATTCCTTTTTCTTTCTATGCTTAGGAATTCCAAAATTCCAATTCGACAGCAAGTATTCCCAGTATCCAAGCTTCAAAAAAATAATAAAATTTTTTCACTTAACAATGTAGAAATAACATAATTATTTCTTAAAAGTTTTCATTATTTTTTATCAGGAACTTGAAATTTCATTTCCACCAATATCCATGACTTTTTATATTAAGAGACGTGTAACACTTGTAACACATTGCCCATTTCTTCATTAGCCCATCAAGTAAAACACATGTGAATGAGGTAAAAGGGACCAATTCCACAGGTGGACAAAGAGAGTATGGTGAATGAAGAGAGGGTCAAACGAAGAGGGTCATAAAAATTGCGCATGTGCAGAACTGTTCTAAATCCAGAAGAGCTGAGAGGAGTCAATTACGTCATTTCCATCCAAAGTACTGATCGGTTGCGTGTGGATCTTCCGATACACCTGATCATTTGTTAATACAGTAGTATAAACGGACGTGGATGAGACTCACGAGATGTCAGGAGAAGGGATTTGCCACAATCATGACTCCAGCAAGACATGGAAAAACATAAAACTCAATTTGAACTTTTTTCCCGTCTTTGAATCTGGAAAATAAATATAATAAAAACTGCGCCGTTCTTTTGCTCTTTCCAATGCCAAAATTTCTATTTTTGAAAATTCAATCACCGGTTTGTTGTTTTGAAAAGTTCACAAAACAACAGTTCAAAAACTCCACAAAACACAATCAATTTTTTCTGAAAAAAATTACCATGGTTTTAGCACAGGAATCCAAACTGTGTGCCGCAAGGAAATCTGTCAGGAACCATCCAATTGAAAAAAAAACAATATCCCTCCAGGCAGCCGGATTATTGAGGGATTAAGACTCCATTTTAAGTATCTGTCAATAAATTGATAGTGAAAAGAAGTACATGAATCTTTATTCGATTTTAGAAAAATTGTAGGATTAATGGATTTTGTAGCTCTAAAAAGAGCTTTTGGGTTCGGTGGTTGGCCCTTAAGAGGGCCGTTGGGTTCCTTGCAGAGTAGGTTTACTCTTCTTCTTCGAGGGTTTTAACGAGTTCCATGTCCTTTTTAGTGATGCTGACACGCTTAGCATGGATGGCAATCAAGTTGGCCTTTTTCAAAGTTTTTACGACTTTCGCTTCGGCGGCCTCCTGGACGGCTTCAGTAGCCTTTTTGCTGAATCGGCAACTGACACCAAGGTCTTTGGCAATGGTTTTCATCACTTTCGAAAAAGTGGCCTTCGGAATGAGGACCTTTCCATGACTTTGGTATTTCCGAATTTCGGAAAGTGCTGCTGCTCCATTGGGTCTCTTCGAGGTCCTCATAATGCATCCTTGCACTGGGTGTCCCTTGCGATGCATTGTCGATTTGTCTTCAAATTGGTTGAAGTGAGTATGTTTTATCCGTTATTTCTCGTTTCTTATATACCCACCTCCGGTGGGAGGAGCAATGAGTCTTAGCTCCGCCCATATTACAAGATGTAGAGGTTCCAGACATTAACCACTGAGATAAAGAGTTTCTAGTAGAGGTTTAGAGAAACAAATATGCACAGAAATTATTCAAACCTGTTTGGTCTCTAAGCTCCAAACTTTATCAGTAGGAATCGACAGAAAACTTTTCAGAATGAAATCAATAAATGGTAGTAGTAGTTCAAGCGAGCTGTCTTCAGAATCTTGGCTGTCGAACCTCAGCTGTGAGGACAATAAGAAAGTTTTAATTTCTCACTCGGCATTCTAGGTTTCAGAAAGATTTTTAGTGGGTTCATCATGTTGAGGACTATCTGAACTGAAAGTTTTTGCGAACTTTAACAAATGGGCATTAGCAAAAAGTATATGAAGAGTCAAAACATCTGGTATTAAAATCCAGAAACTTTGTTCGTCTCTTTTTGCAAATACTAGGTTTGCAGGTTCTGATCATTAAATCAGATCTTGGGACTGCTTATTGTTCGAATAAAATCAACAACCTTCTTCCCACTATAATACTTCTTTCCGATTGAAAAATTTCTTTAGATCAAAATAACAAGACATTACCAAACATTTGGAACCGAACAAATTAGAACGTTCTTGAAGCTCCAGACAAGCTTTCCGAAAACATTTCGACTCCAATTTTGACACTACTGCTGAAACTTATAGATTCAGGGTAGTTAAGCGAAAATAACCGATATTTCAAATATTAAAATTAGAAAAAAAACTTGTCTTGTCCAATAAAAAATCTCCAAGCTTCAAAAGACTCATAGACTTTGTTCACCTAGCAAAGCCGAATTAACATCATTGTTTCTTTAAAGTTTTCACTTCTTTCTATCAGGAATTTAAAATTTCATAATCACCAGTAGTTACATTTATAACTCATTGCCCCTTTAACACATGTGAATGAGGTAAAAGAGACCAATACAACAGGTGGACAAAAATAGTATGGTGAATGGAGAGAGGGACAAACGAAGAGGGTCATAAAAATTGCGCATTCACAGAACTGTTCTAAATCCAGAAGAGCTGAGAGGAGTCAATTGCGTCATTTCCACCCAAAATACTGATCGATTGCGTGTGTATCTTCCGATACACCTGACCATTTGCTGACTACAAGTTACGCAAATCGGTTCTCCTCGGTGGAGAGATACCATCACGACAGAGAAAAATAAAAAGCACAATCGAACCCTAATAACGCTCAGTATTTAATGAATGAAATAAAAAGAACTGTTGTAGAGAAGATTCAGAAAAACGGGTATATCAGAAAATGATCCACGAGGTTGTCCAACACTATTTTCATCAAATTTGATGAAGAATCTGGAAAAAAAGTTTCAGATACGATCAAAATTATTTTCGTTACTGAAAACACATTTATAGAGACCCTCATTGTTTTTTTTTATCAAATAAGAAACGCGAATTATTGAAAATGGTCAACAATTTTTAGGGTAACCCATGGAGCGTTTTGTAGCAAATTGTAACCAAAATTTGGAAAATCCTAATTTTACATGACTCGATTTTTTCAAAATTGACCAGCATCAAAATTCAAAATTTGTGTTCTGAAGAACCTAAAAGAGAAAAAAAGGACCTACTTACAACAAAAAAAGCAAGAAAAAGTCCGAAATTTTTCATAGTGAAAACTGACAAAAAAAAGGAACCTAAGACGTAACAACCATTGACAGTTTTCTGTATTATCCTATTCTGTATTATTTTTTATATATTGGTTTAAGGTCCAATGAGGGGCAGCGCAATGCACAATGAGAGCAAGTCTGAAATCATTTCAAGTCTTAGAGTTCGCCATATCAGCAACAGACTTTTTCTAAAAAGAAGTTGTGTACTGTTTCTTTTTCCTTAGATTTTTTTTTGGAAATTCGATATTATCAGTCTATATTCGGCAGTAACTTTACAACCTTTCTTTTTTGATTTGTTGATGAAAAAAGAACTGATTTTTTTCAGGCATCTTGAAACCTTCAGGAAATTTGACCCAGAACAAAACCAGAAATAGCCCAGGTTCCTGAAAAATGATCAAAAAAATTATCTCAAAAATGATCTCTGATTTCATTCTGAAAAAGTTTCTGTCAATTCCTACTGTTTTATGCAGCTAAAACTTCTAACCATCCTTCTTTCTACCGCATAAAAGTTCTGGCCGGAGGGAAAAAGAGGGGAGAGCCATCTGTCAATTGGAAAAATGCGTTCATTCTGATGATCAGAAAGACCTTTTCACAGCTATATCTCGGCTCAGCAAGAGCATTATGATTAGAAAAATACATGAATAGAATGAGATTCATTTGCTCTACATTTCTGTGTGACTTTTTCATGGTTAGCTCACACCAAAAAATGGCAAGTTCCCGAATTTCAAAGTTGAGTTTCAGACTCAATATTCAACCGGAGTAGAACTGAAACATCGACAAACACATATTCAAAAATTAAAGAAATTTGAGCATTTTGAACGAAGTAATTCACAATAATATACAGAAAACTTTTCAATCTCACCTCCTTTTTTCTACCGCATTTGTTTTATTACAAAAAAAGAGAAGGAGGTGAGACGAATGGATATGTGTTGTCATCAGCTGTCTACTATTATGACAATAGATAAGACATTATTAATTTGGCTAACGAACATCAGAATTGTGTGAAAAACGCCATCTAAAAGTTCGACAGAAGGTAGAAATTAACTCGGCTCGTATCATTCAATTTTATGCTTCCATGTTTTCGCAAAACTTTGCAAAATGCTTTCATTTCTGAACAGTGATTGTTCGGCAATGTTCGCAAATTGTGGATCCAACAAAAAAATCGAGGACCGATTGAAATTTGTGTTTTGAATAAAACCGTGGACCGAAATAAAAGATAGCGGACCCATTGAAAAATGTGTTCTGGAACAAAATCGTGGACCGTTGAGGTTCTGTTAACGCCTACCTGTTTTAAAGACTCAGAACTAGTCAGAACAATTCAGAACTGGTTGGATAAAAATTGGACAAATCAGAACCAAACAGTTGTTAGTTGTTCTGGATAGTTATGACTCTTTTAAACAAATAGGAAAAAGCTGAACCTCAACTTCGAACCAGGATTTTCTCGGTCCACGATTTTGTTAGAAAACACATTTATCGGTCCGCTATCATTTTTTCGGTCCACGATTTTTCCAAAATCACAAATTTCAATTGGTCCACAATTTTTTTTTCCTGGTCCACAAATTTTTTTTCTTGGTCCACATTTTTGTTGTTGGGTCCACAATTTGCGAACAGTGCCAATTGTTCTTCAATTAAGGAACAAAATCTCCTTTGAAAATCTGAAAACTCGGCAAAATTTTGGCCTTGTCATGAAGCTGAAATGCGATAAAAAAAGGCAGCAGTTGAATAATTTCAGCTGATCAACAGGGCCTAGTTTGTTTGGAAAAGTTTCTTCCTTTTCCATTGATCTACAAGAATTTACTTATCAAATTTGATGAAGAATCTGGAAAAAAGTTTTAGAAGCAATAAAAAAATTGGATCCTGAAAACGCATTCACTGTTTTAATTGCTCTGAACTCTCTTTTTGGCGATTTGATATTTTACGTTTACATTGTGGAGTAACTTCACAATCTTCCGTTTCTAATTAATGGATGAAACAATAATTGATTTTCTCAGGCATTTTGATCCAGAACAAAACCAGAAAAAGTTCAGGTTCATGAAAATTGCTCTCAAACAAAAAAGTGGTTCTGTAAAACATGAAAAGGTAAACTGCATCATTTTCGCATACAAGAAGTTTTCAGTTGGATTAAAACTGATTTTGTTTTGAAGAAGAAGGTAAAAAGCCCATGCACCTTACATTTGAAGATGAATAGAACCTAAAGTGAAAATCCATTTCAAAAAATATCAACAACTGTTCCTGAAAAAAAAACAGCTAAAAATTCCATTTAACTACCCTTCATTCTGCCGCATTTGTTTGTCATTCTTAAGGTCTCGCCGGCGGGAAAAAGAGGGGGAGAGTCATCTGTTAATTGGAGTTGGAAATAAGCGTTCATTTTGATGGTCAGAAACACCTTTTCACAGCTATATCTCGGCACAGAAACAACAATAAGAATAGAAAAATACATGAATGAAATGAGATTCATTTTCTCTACATTTCTGTGTGACTTTTTGATTTCTAGCTCACACCGAAAAATTGCAATTTTTCGAATTTTAAAATTGAATTTTATACTCAATATTAAACAGGAATAGAACTGAAATATCAACAAACACATGTTCAAAAAATCGCAGAAAACGGAGCATTCGGAATAGAGTTGTGAACGCTAGAGCCTCGGGATCTTGTCGTTTTTGTCTCCTTTTTTCTACCGCATTAATACGAAGAAAGAGGAGGGGGTGAGAAAAATGGGTTTGTGTCGACAGTGGCTGTCAAGTATTATGACAATAAACAACACATTTGTAATTTGCCTTACGAACGTCAAAAACGTGTGAAAAACGTCAACTAAAACCCCGACAAAAGGTAGAGATTAACTTGGCTTGCTATAAGTTTTATCTTTTCACGTTTTTGCAAAATTTCGCAAAATCTCAAATTTTAGTTTGGAACAGTGAGTGCTCTGGTCTAAGTAAACAACTAAATCTCTTTTGAAAATCTGAAAAATCGGTAAGATTTTTGGCTCAGTCATTTTCATATGAAGCTGTAGCGCAGTGGAAATGCCCGAATTTGAATAGAGTGAACTGATTAATAAGGCCTAGTCGGTCCAGAAAAGTTTCTTCTTCCATCGAAAAGATATTGCTGATTTAAAATTAGGTCTGCATTATCTCATGAAACTTGTATCTGAATAGAAAAAGTCAAACCAAATCAGAAAACGTTGGGCAAAATATAAAAGAAAGACAAGCAGAGATTAGATAATTTTTGCATAATTGGAATACAAGACGCAATATACCAACTATGTTCCGTTTGCATCGTCCTCTTTCTGTGTAATCTCCTTTCTAATTTGAAAAAAATCTGAAGTCTCAAGTTTTCAGATTTACCGTCATATTCAACTTGATCATTGCTGAATTCAAAAAAGTTCTCACAGCAATCTTTCCATGAAACAGCGCTTTTTTTTGGAGATGAAATTACTTTTTTTTCTACGCTTCAACTTGGCAGAATTCCAATTCAAAAGGGATATATCCGGTATTTTTGAGTTGTTAGATGATTATACCTAACATAACAAAAATTATTGAAATTTTTGTTAATTGACACCTTATAATTTGATTAGTTGACTAATCGTAACCTTACCTTTTCTTGCTTCACTTTTTCGGTTTGAAAACCAACCATTCCTCTTTTTTTTCTCGTTCCTTTTCTTGCATAATTCCCGTACGTTTTTTTTTTCGATACGCCCATTTTAATCTAATCACTATGCCTTCAAAAGCTATATAAGGCGCGGCCATTCCCCTTTCTCTCCATTCACTTTTTTCCTTTTTTTTCCTCTAGCTGAGGGATCCACATAAAAATGAACTTGTTTGTTTTTCTCTTGCTTATGGTTTCTTTCTATGAAGGAGGAGCAATTCGCTATTCGGAACAAGAAAATGAGGTCCTTCAAAAAATTTGTGGGATCAAATCAACAAAAAGTGAGTTTCAACTAAAGGACTTTTTCTACTAATAATATTATTTAAAGGTACATGGCCGTCAAAGAGATATATCCGGAAAATATTAAATGGGACAGCTATACCACGAAAGGAATCACCTTGGTCTGTTATGTTGGTGACTAAGGCAAATAACGGAGTGTGCTCTGGAACTATTATCTCTCCCCGTCATATTCTAACTGCCGCCCATTGCTTCATCCGCGCTCATCACCGAGTTAGATGTGATAGAGGGTAACAAAACATAATATTTTTATAAAAGTCATAATTAACTTTTATTCTAGAAATGAGGTGTGGACAGGATGCGCAACCTGTACATCAATTCTAACCTATGAGCATGTTTACATCAATTCGAGAGCAACAAAGGTAATCACTTCAAGAAAAAAGGCTTCCGTAAAAACTTTATTAGAAGAGCATCATCAAGCACCCTTTTGGGGGTTCTTCTGATACAATTTTTACAATTTGTTTCAAACCTTCATTTCAGGTAGTGGCTCTTGGAAATTGTGGAAATAAAGATTGGATGGAGGAAGATTCAGCGCTGTTAGAGCTGGAAGATGATATCCCGTTTACAGATGATTTGAAGCCAGTTTGCGTACCAAGTAGGTTTTGAAAACAGATATAAATCAATTAATTTTTTTTAGAGGACCGGAGCTTTGAGGAAATTGGAAAGCAACTACAAATCAATGGATTCTGTTAGTCCCGAGATATCTTACTGCTCAAAAAATATACAATTCCAGCCAACAACAAACAAAGGAATTACAAACTCCGGGCTGGTTACACGCAAATCTCTGAAATGTATGGAACCGGCAAATTTATTGCAACTGATAATAGAAAAATCCAAGGCGCTTGGAAGGTCGGTTTCCATATATTCGTTTCCACAAAAAAAAAGTAAAATTTTAGGGTGATAGTGGAGGAAATGGTCTGGTTCACGTGAATGGCAAGCACTTCATTGTCGGAATCATCAATGGTGGTCGATTTGTATATGACACTCTATTGTCATCTGTTGGTCGCCATGCTGATAAGATATGCTACTATACTGGAATATGTGCCTAATTTGGAACCTTTGAATTGTGATAATAAACTATTGTGAAGTTGACTGTTTTATGCCCTTTACAGTTACAATTTTCACACATCAGGGACCATTTTGCCTGTTGATAAAACTGTAGGATGAAGTTTACAAACTGAGCAGAAGTGGAAGGGTTGAGTTAATACACAAAAAAATAAATCAGAGTTCAAAAAAACTGAAAAATAAAAGTTTGGGACTAACTACTATCTGCCAACAAAAAGTTGGTACACAAACTTTCTTGTGAGTATTGAAGGAAAATTTTGAAAACAAAGTAAATTTTTATATCCAAATTTTAATAAGCTTTGATAAATTTGATGAAACTTTACAAAATGGGTTTGAAGTGATTGTGCTCAGGGAAAAGTGCTCCAATTTGCTCAACAATTCAAATTAATTTTTGAAATGAATTTAGAAGAATCGATATACCATACAGACAATTCACAGACCCATTCTAGATGGACATCTTCAAACACTTCCCTAATCCCCCTACATAACTATCCTGATCAACTAGATCGAGCCCTATTCTCGACTTCATTTCTTTGTCTACCTATTGATGTATGACATCGAGAAATACGTTGAAAAAATTGGAATGTTCATATATTTATTCATAAACAGGTCAGCTTATCAATCATTCACAAGGTGAACAGAAAATGACGACACAACAGAGTTTTTTCTGGTACTTCTTCTTCTTCTGTTTCAACAACTCTTTCATTGCATCACTGGGCTCCTGAAAATGGAAAAATTAAAACTTAGAAAAAATATTTTTAACTCACATAGAGCTGGCGGACCTCTCCTTTTCCTCCAATAGATCCAACATTTGATTCCGATTGTCCTCCTTTTCCAAATTGTGAGAAGTTCGGGTTAGTTCCATCACGGTGAACTGGTTGTTCCTTGCTTCCAAAGTCCAGAATCTCTCCTTCGTTGTTATTGTGAAACTGGCGACCTTCTTCATCCGAAGTGAATGTCACCCATCCATGGACCGAAGTAATTGTATAGAATACAGTTAGTAGAATGAGAAAGGAAACGCGCATTTTCAGAGAGATACTCTCGTTGAAATGAGGGTTTCGTAAGGAAGAGAAGGGAAGAGAGTTTTTTTATATAGGGATACTGATCCGATTAAGAACCGTATGGAAAACGGGGAAACATTTTGTTCTCTTCTCCCCATTCTCACCCCCCTCTTTCCCAATTTTTACCCCGCCCCCTCCTAATCAAATGATTTTTTTTTCGATTCTTCTACACAAGAAATCAAAAGATCAGTGAGCTTCTTGAAGCACAGATTTCTATAGATTTATACATTTCAGTAGAAGCTAGAGGCTTGTGCTTAAAAATTATATGTTGTTATCGAGCCTACAAAAAGGGGTTTTCCAGGCGGAAAAGTAAAATTAAGAAGTTAAGCTAAGATTCTTAAAACTATAGTAATTTGTAATGCTTATTCTCAGAGAACTCAATAACCAAGAGTTGATAGTGTTATCTATTTCTTAAATTCATTCACTTCTTTGCTCTAGATAAAGCTAAGTGGTCATTTCATCCGAAATATTTTACTCAAGTTTAACTGGCATTCTGATCTGAATTATCTGTTACCAGTCAGATATTAGGACCATAGCAACTTTCGGAAGAAATTTCTGAAATTTTCATTCTTCAACAAGAAAAAAAAATAATTCAGATCAGATTTTTGTTTAAAACGATTATTTAGGACTTATGAAGCATCAATCCAACAAATTCCGCTCGAAAAAAACGAATTTTGAAAATTTTGATTTTTTCGGAAGATGGACTTTTTGGAGAGGTGCCACGACTACAGGAGTGATTGAGAAGAGCTGGAAATCTGTGACTGTATCACATATAAGTAGGGCAAGATGTGACAGAAATTTTTTTGAAATCGGTGTCTATGACCATTTTTATCGTGTATAGGGATACGTGGAAATTCGGGGTGCTGAGCACAAACTTTGCTCTTTTTCGACATTAAGACAGGGGACAACCGGGGGAGATATTTTTATGGTATGACCACCTATAGTGGGGGTTTCCATATTTGAGGTGAAAAGTCCGTACGCCGTTCAAAAATTTTTTAGGACGGGTGTACAGGGTGGCCCATAATTACGGCCAGTACTTTAAGTGGCTACTGCATTTGGATTAGAAAAGCAAAACAATTGCAATCATACAAAAATGTTTAACTGATGTCTAAAGATGAGATATCAAAAATAAATTTCGGAATCCGTCGATTTTTGCGCCTTCTGCTAGCTGAAGACGTCGTAAGTTGACTGCAGCTGCGGCACGCCGCTATTTTAGAAGAAAAAACTGGTGTAGGAACCCTAATTCTTTTTCTCATGCTTCCAGTTTTCTTCTGAATTATGCTTAGACCACTAACTTGAAGTTTCTGACTGGAGAAGTTCATAGGATAATTATTTACCGAGAAGGGAGACAAGACGTCTCCGCAGAAAAAACGGCTTTTTACTGCTGATACGCGAAGTTTTTGAAAAATTAGCATATTTAGCCCCCCCCCCCCCCCCCCCCAGAAACTCAGGAACTTTTTCTGATTGAAAGTTTTAGCTTAAGAGAGATAAATAGAGCTTAGAAACTAAAACTCTAGTACTTTTGGTCAGTATTTCAACAATTTAATGGAACATTCGTTCATTAATTGTAATTTCTGCAAATGAGTTCAAACTGACAAGGTGAGAAATTAGAAGTGTGAATAATCTTCTCAAAAACCTTATTTACAGACATTGAAACTATGTCTGAAACGTTTTAGTCTGTTAACCGCCCTTTCCGATGAAAATTAATTAGTCTGAAGCCGTATATCTCAACCTTCTTCTACTGAGCGTGCCAACAGGGGGTGTTTTTGGGGGTATTTGGCTTGATTCTAACAAATGCCATTCCTGTCAAACAAGTCCGATTGACATGAAACTTTGCGAAATAATGAAAGAAGGTTCAATTATCACTTTTATGCAGCGTACAATCAATATGAATACCTAGGCAGGTTGCTCTACCGCACAACAATCTACTGGCCGTAATTATGGGCCACCCTGTACAAAGTGTGAAAAATGACATATTGATGAAAAAATCAAATTTTTCTCCATGAAGGAGTCGAGCTGGAAATCGCTCCAAGAGACATTAAATGCTCAATATGAGCCCGTTTATTGATTCCCGTTGAGATCTCATCAATATCTCCATCGGCTCAAAAAAAAAATTTTTTGCTCTTCGAGCATCGTCTACAGTAGGAAAGGGGCGGAGCCTAATCATATTATGTGATTTGTATTTAGGGGACCCAGGGTGGTACTAAGATATGTCAATGGCCGAAAAAAAAATCAACTTGCAAAGTTTGTGCCAACTGATGCTCGGGCTTATCGCAGAACTTCAGTTAATTCATTTCATAAGCTTCAAGTCCATAACTGCCTATCTAAAGATTGAGGTCACCAACTAATTTCCAGGTATCCATATTCAGAATCTCCGACTCAATATCAGTCTATCCTCCAAAAATCAAGTCTCTACGGCTACTCTGGGCTGAAATCGTCAGGCATCACACTAATATGTTAGCTGATGACCCTGAGAAATTTAGCAATCTAATACACTTCACAAACAGTCTCCAGAATCCACTGAAAATCACGTGGCGAAAATTTGCAAAACTAGGAAAAAAAAAGATATTTGCAAAAAGTGAACCAGGGTCAAGTTCGTGGCAATGTCAACGTGTCAAGAAAAAACCAGAAAAATTCAATTCCACTTTCTGGAAATTCTCGTTTTCATTTTTTTTGCTTTCCGGACTTTTTTTTAAAGTGAGTTTCAAGCAGATCGCTTCAAAAAACTACTGATTTTTTTCAGATGTACTCGGAGCTTTTCAACAACAATGGCGAAGAGGAGTTCAATGTTAGACTGACTTTTTTGCAATGTGATTTCGATCCGGCAGATGCTGAGAATGCTACCAGATTTGCTGGCGACTATAGAGATATTGTAAGTGGATTTGAATTAGCCAAAACGATATTTTTAAAAGCTCACTTTCAGTATGATTTTATTGCACTCTTGTCGCGTCTTTTTAACGAGCTCGACGCTCATAGATTCATCGTTTTGGGGGATTCGGGAGTCATCCCACGAGATCAAGTCCTAAGACGGATTCATGGGAAGACGTGTCTCGTTATGAGCTCTGATCGTGGAATAATCATTTCTATCATTGAAAGGGTGAGTTAAAAATTGTAAATTTCAGATCAAAATTATGTGTTTTCAGGGAGAGGGAGGCCATCGAGAAGCGTACGATAGGGCCTGGAGGTTTGTGGGTGTGGATCCGGACGACGACTCGGACTCCGACTAGAAATTACTCGAACTTTTACTTGATACTTTCCTCAATGAATGTGACAGCTTACTAGTTGAAAATCTGACAAAAACCCAGAAAAAAACAGCATTTTTGAAGGGAAAATTGGAAAATTGTTTCGAAAAAAAATCAATAATTTGCCACGTGGTGGAAGAAAAGTTTCTTATTCCACGTCCCCCGGCCACGACACGTGGCTTTCTGGAAAATTCTCGAATTTCCGCCACGTGGAACAAAATGGAATTTTCCGGAATTTCAACCACGTGGATCTCGTGAGTTTCTGAGGGCGGTCAGTTGGCACGGGGGGTTACTCGAGTTGCTGATTTCAGTGATCATATCTGTTGATCTACATGGTTGTGATGCCTGGGGATTTCAGGCCAGAGTGGTCGTAGAGACCTGTAACTTCTTGGGTAGACTAATATTGGGTTGGAGATTCCGAATATTCATGTCTCGAAACTAGGATGTGACCTCAATTCTTAGATATGCAGGTATGGACTTGAATCTCATGGGTTGGACGAAACTTGAGTAGGAAACTTCGAATTAGGTGTCCGTTTGGCTCTATCTGGGACAGTGACCTAATTCAGTTTGGGACTAATTTGGAACTATAATTCTGCTGGAAGACATCTTTCTGAAGTTTTGGATTCCAAATAACAATGATTTGGAATTGAAACGTGACCTTAATTCTCATATTTGCAAATATAAAATTGAAACTCATTGGATAAACGAAAAGTGGGTCGCTGAACTCAAATCAGTTATCAGTTCAGCTCTATATGGAACAGTGACCTAATTTAATCAGATGTTGATAGAATACTCACAGCAGAAATGGCAGAATTTCAACTAACTATAAACCTCTATACCAATCTAACACAAACCTCGTCATGGCATCTTTTGAAAGCTTGCCTTTTTTCAATGTTTTCCAAAGCTTGCATTGAAGAACAAAACAGTAAAAAAGGGTTTTGAATAATTTGAGAAAATTCTTGGATCTCATGGATCCAAGCCTATGGGTTATTTCTTATGAGCATTTTGGAGAAACGTGCAAAGGACACGAAACGAGACGATACACACGAACACACTCTGAAAGCATTCGAAATTCTAAATTAAATGTTTTATTCGTTCTCAAAATCTGAAAGTGTTTCAAGTTTGGAGCTAAAATAATAGAGTTTCGGTTGAGGAGGACTGATTCCATAAGCATGTAGCATAGCCGTTTTTGTCTCCTTCATTGGTGTTATTTTCTGCAAAACTATAATCTACAGAGCTGAAAAATTCAGTTTCAATCACCTGGAAAGTGCCGAAGACGGCAATCCCATTTGGAAGTGATCTCGAATAAGAACCTAATAGCCCATCTGGTTTCATCACTGTTCTACCACAAGAATCGAAATTATTAATGGAACAAGTGGAGTTAATTTTTGAACCAAAAGGGCAGAATGTTTTATTGAACTTCTGAAAAATAAAAACGATTATAAGAATTTTCAGTTGGAAAAAGAAACCTTTTGGCATTTGTGGTGATTAATTTGATATATATTACCATCTTCAGCTTTAACCATCCAAACAGGAGGCAAACTGTAGAACTCATACGTGTTATTCCTTATTCTTCCAATGTCTTCACATTTCCAAGTGACCAATTTGGCCGGTTGCATTACATCAAATGTTAATTGAACTGAATTTTCCAAACATTTTGCAAAATGAACTTTTGAGCTCAGTCTCATATACTGTTCCATATTATTTTCTGTGACTGGCTTTAATGTCTGAAATTCAATTATTCGATATGGTTTATTGCTGGAAAATGCTGCTTTATTTTTTGATCATCTTCAATTAAAGGAGGACTGAAATGAGAAATTTTTTCCCATGAAAATTGCCAAAAATTTGTCTGAATGGCGCAAAACCTTGTCAAGAAATAGCGATTGATTCTGATGGCAGAGTTTTTTATTCACAATGTGTACTCCTCTCGGACAACTGAGTTTCTCGAAGTATCACTTTCTGATGGTTTTTTTTACAATAATTCAAGAATTTTCTAGATCTTCTGTTATCAGAAGTGAGATTTTCCAAAATTTTAGCATTTTCGGTTGAAAAAAACACTCAGAGAGTGATATTTTGAGAAACTCGGTTGTCCGATAGAGTAGTACACAGCGGGTAAAAAACTCTTCCATCAGAATCAAACGCTGTTTTTTGACAATGATCTATATTGTTTACACTAAATATTGACAGTTCTCATAAGTTTACTTGAATTTAGCATTGCAAAATGATTCAGTTAAAATGGATGTAATTTCTGACTTCAGTCCTTCTTTAATGAGGGTCGAAATTTTACAAAAGAAGAAAAATTGTCAAAATTTAATTTATTGGGTTAAAAGCTCAACTGTTTAAGATTTCTTAAATAAAAATTCATAAAGTTTGGGAAAAAATCCGAAATCCATATTTTGAGATCCACAGCACTCAGGTACATCAATTACATTGCAATTATGCTCAACACTTACTTTTCTCAATTCATTCATTATAAAAGGATGAACGGTATAATTTGTCAACAGATCACGAAGAGCATGTTTGAACACGGTCGGATTTTCGAAAATGCTGTAATCAGAAATGTTTTGTTAACTCAAAACAAAAACTCACTCCCCACTCTCATCTTCCTTAAGTGCTTGATACATTTGCTCTTTTATTAGTTCCGAAACCGATCTTTTGTTCCGATTTTTCGCCGCTGAATATCATAATTATTCTGCCCCTTTATTAATAAAACATACAATTGCATTCCGTGGTAACAATAGTTTCTTTATCTTTTGGCAATATCCATGTGAACTGCTTCCTGATTTCTGGGGACTCAAGGCTGTAAGATTACAGTCAACATTTTCTAGTGACAAAAAACATACTATATTGTTTGGTACTTGCATGATTTTCGATGGTCTGGCAACTTTTCAGAGACACAACTCACATAGCATCCGAATAAGAGAAAAATTTGTAAAAGTAGCGTCATTTGAAGGTGAGAGAACATACTACTATTTTGAAATTCGAATTAATAATATTATCAGTAAATACCGAATTTTTTTATCAGTGGAAAAAAAATAATGATGAGAGTTAAAGTTATTAGGCGGGTGAAAATAGTTGCGAAATGAACAAATTCAAAAAAGAATTAACGGAAGAATGTTACTGCCAAAGTAATAGGACAGTATCTCTATTTACTTTGTTTTCTGATATTTTATTGTTTTTCATACCGATTTGTTGTTTTATTATTTGAAAAAAAAACAACATCAATAGAGCAAGATACATTTGAAAAATGAATGGAGTCAATTGACTTTATAGCTTTATAAGTGCAAAGGAGCACGCCTTTTCTGAAATCAGTGTTGACAACTCAAAAACTGCTAAGGTAACGTAGGATAACTCTTTAATAAAACAAGTCTAATTATCATCTTTGACCAATGTTTCAATATTTCCAGACGTTGCTTTTCTCATTTGAAGTCGTGTAAAACGTCGCGTTCATTGTTTTTCAGCACAATCGATTGAAGCTGACGATGCCATCCGGATCTTCGGGATTTCTTCCGTATCCTTGGAAACCTGTATACATAGATGAACAGTATTTCACTAAATCTCCTACAGTTGTTATTGCCAGGTTTTTTTTCTTATTCAATTTTACTTGCAGCACAAGGTCTTCTGAAAACATTCTTGTTTTTCAACATCACATCCAATAGAGAAAACCCTGAAAATAAGAAGCAGAAAAGTGTTCATTTGTAAAATAAATATAATTGCTATCAGACAGCTTATCGGTAATGACCATTCGTTGGCAAACAAACCCAAAAATAATTCTTTGGTAATTCAAAAAAGAAATATTGCTCACTGCTAATTTTCAGAAAAACAATATGACTAACTTTTTTGTAAGTGCAATTTCATAATGGTGGTAAGAATTGTATGTATTCAGAGTCAAGTTATTCCTTGTTCTAAAAATGTTCCAAATGATAGAGGTGATGAAATATTTCGAGATATTTGCTTTCTGTTTGATTATGAGCTCCTGGAAAATAATTGGGATTAATTGACGTTAAGAACAGTTATCAGCCATCGAATGGTCATTATAAGAATATCCAAGTGGAATTTTTCGAATTAAATAACTTTGAATCGTAGGAAGTGCGCCCCACCGCTAATCCGGCAAGACCCGACTATTGTGGATGTGGGCCAACACAGGAACCAAAACTTTAAAACCTAATTACTGCAATTACAGTATCAATAACTAAATATTGAAAGACCGTTATCGTAAACACTCTCACAAAAGTAACAGAAATGACAGAAACTTCGGCATTGTTCGCAAATCGTGGACCCAACAAAGAAAAATCGTGGACCAAGAAAAAAAATCGTGGATCGGTTGAAATTTGTGTTTTGAGGAAAATCGTAGACTAGAACAAACGTGGACCGAAAAAAAAATAGCGGACCGATTGAAAAATGTGTTCTGAAACAAAATCGTGGACCGAAAAAACCGTGGACCAAAGTTGAGGTTCTGTTTTCGAATACCTGTTTTAAACAGTCAGAACTAGTCAGAACAGTTCAGAACTGGTCGGATAAGAACTGTACAAATCAGAACCAGTTGTGAGTTGTTCTGGCTAGTTCTGACTCTTTTAAACAGGTATTCAAAAACAGAACCTCAACTTCGGTCCACGATTTTACCAAAATAACCTGTTGACGAATAAATGTATAAGCATCCCAACTTTTTTCAATGTATTCTTCGATGACAATAAAAAGGATGAAGAAATGAAGTTGAGAATAGGACTTGATCTAGTTGATCAGGATAGTTATGTAATGTGATTAGCAAATTGTTTGAAGACGGCGCTCTAGAATGGGTCTATAATTTGTCTGTATGGTATGTCGACCCTCCTGGATACATTTCTGCAGACAATTTGGTCTGTTTGGCATTTTGAAGCACATTTCACCAGACAGTTGTCTCTTGTTCAAATCCGTTTTGAAAAGTGATAACGTTCATCAAAGCCTGTTAAAAAATAGCCAGACCAAGCTGTCAATCTTTTTCGTGTTGCAGTTGGGTGAGTTTTTCAACTAAGGTTTTAATTCTTCAATTTTCGGCCCATATTAGACCAACAATGATGCAAAAATTGACAAAAGTTATAAACGATTGGTTCTGGTGATGATGAGAATTACGTAGAGTGAAAACACGCATTTCTTTCGTGGCCTATAAACCTAATAGCAACTTAATAGATTGACATCCCCAAACACTTCTCTAACCACTCTTTAAAACTATTCTGAACAGCTGGATCAATTAGTATTCTCGAATACAGTCTCTTCTCAATCTATTGTTGTAAAAAGTTGTAATGTTCATATATTTATTTGTCAACAGGTCTGTTTATTAATCATTCACAAGGGGAAACAAGAGTAACAGAAAATGAGAATGCAGCATTTTTTCTAGAACTTGTTCTGAAAAATGGAAGTATTTTTTATACACTTTTTAAAACTATTTTTCAAACTCACATAGTCGAACTGGCGGACCTCTCCTTTTCCTCCCACGATGCCATCATTCGATTCCGATTGTTTTCTTTTTCCAAATTGCGAAAACTTTGGGTTAGTTCCATCACGGTGATACGGTTGTTCCTTTCTTTCAAAGTCCAGAATCTCTCCTTCGTTGTTATTTTGAAACTGGCGACTCTCTTCATCCGAAGTGAATGTAACCCATCCATGGACCGAAGTAATCACATAGAATACAGTTAGTAAAATGAGAATAGAAACACGCATTTTCAGAGAGATACTCTCGTTAAAATGAAGGTTTCGTGAGGAAGAAAAGGAAAGAGAGCTTTTTATATTGGGAGGTTGATTTGATTAGAAACCGTATGGAAAACGGGGAAATATTTCCGTTTCCTTCCCCATTCCCACCCCCCTCTTTCCCAATTTTTACCCCGCCCCTCCTAATCGAATGATTTTTTTTTCGATTCTTCTACAGTACACAAGAAATCAGAAGATCAGTAAGCTTCTTGAAGCACAGATTTCTATAGAAAATTGTGATTTATATATTTCAGTAGAAGGCTTGAAGGAATTAAGAGGCTTGAAGGAATTAATGTGCTTAAAAATCATATGTTGTTTTCGAGCCTACAAAAAGGGTTTTTTCAGGCGGAAAAGTAAAATTAAGAAGTTAAGCTAAAATTCTTAAAACTATAGTAATTTGGAATGCTAATTTTCAGAGAACTCAATAACCAAAAGATGATAGTGATATCTCTATGTCTGATTGGTTCACTTCTTTGCTCTAGATAAAGCTAAGTGGTCATTTGATCCAAAATCTTCAGCTCAAGTTTAACTCATTTCATGAGCTTTAAGTCCATACCTGCCTATCTAAAGATTGAGGTCACCAACTAATTTCGATATATCCATATTCAGAATCTCCAACTCAATATCAGTCTACCCTTCAAAAATCAAGTCTCTACGGCTACTCTGGGCTGAAATCGTCAGGCATCACACTAATATGTTAGCTGATGACCCTGAAAAATTTAGCAATCTAAGTCACCTCACATCATTAACTGACAGTCATCATAACCCACCGGAAACCTCCTGCCGAAAATTTGCAAAACTATGAAAAAAAAGACATTTGCAAAAAGTGAACCAGGGTCAAGTTCGTGGCAATGTCAACGTGTCAAGAAAAAACCAGAAAAAATTCAATTCCACTTTCTGGAAATTCAAGTATTCACTTTTTTCGCTTTCCGGATTGTCTTAAAGTGAGTTTCAAGCCGATCGCTTCAAAAACTACTGATTTTTTTCAGATGTACTCGGAGCTTTTCAACAACAATGGCGAAGAGGAGTTTAATGTTAGACTAACTTTTTTGAGATGTGACTTTGATCCGACAGATGCTGAGAATGCTACCAGATTCGCTGGCGACTATAGAGATATTGTAAGTGGATTTGAATTAGCCAAAACGATATTTTTAAAAGCTCACTTTCAGTATGATTTTATTGCACTCTTGACGCGTCTTTATAACGAGCTCGACGCTCAAACATTCTTCGTTTTGGGGGATTCGGGTGTGATTCCACGAGATCAAGTCCTGAGACGTATTCATGGTAAGACGTGCCTTGTTTTGTGCTCTGAAAGTGGAATCATCATATCTATCATTGAGCGGGTGAGTTAAAAATTGTAAATTTCAGTTTAAAATTATGTGTTTTCAGGGAGCGGGAGGCCATCGGGAGGCATATGATAGGGCCTGGCGGTTTGTGGGTGTGGATCCGGACGACGACTCGGATTCCGACTAGAAATTACTCGAACTTTTACTTGATTTCATTCTAATAAATGTGACAGCTTGCTAGTTGAAAATCTGACAAAAACCCAGAAAAAAACAGCATTTTTGAAGGGAAAATTGGAAAATTGTTTCGAAAAAAAATCAATAATTTGCCACGTGGTGGAAGAAAAGTTTCTTATTCCACGTCCCCCGGCCACGACACGTGGCTTTCTAGAAAATTCTCGAATTTCCGCCACGTGGAACAAAATGGAATTTTCCGGAATTTCGACCACGTGGATCTGGTTGGTTTCTGCGGGCGGTCAGTTGGCACGAGGGGGGGGGGGGGGTAACTCGACTTGCTGATTTCAGTGATCATATCTGTTGATCTACATGGTTGTGATGCCTGGGGATTTTAGGCCAGAGTGGTCGTAGAGACCTGTGACTTCTTGGGTAGACTAATATTGGGTTGGAGATTCCAAATATTGATGTCTCGAAACTAAGATGTGACCTCAATTCTTAGATATGCAGGTATAGACTTGAATCTCATGGGTTAGACGGAACTTGAGTAGGGAATTTCGAAACAGGTGTCCGTTTGGCTCTATCTGGGACAATGACCTAATTCAGTTTGGGACTAATTTGGAACCATAATTTTGTTTGGATTCCAGATAACAATTACTCAAAATTGGAACGTGACCTTAATTCTTATATTTGCAAACACAAACTTGAAACTCATTGGATAAACGAAAAGTGGGTCGCTGAACTCAAATCAGTTATCAGTTCAGCTCTATATGGGACAGTGACCTAATTTAATTAGATGTTGATAGAATACTCACAGCAGAATTGGCAGAATTTCAACTAACTATAAACCTCTATACCAATCTAACACAAACCTCGTCATGGCATCTTTTGAAAGCTTGCCTTTTTTCAATGTTTTCCAAAGCTTGCATTGAAGAACAAAACAGTAAAAAAGGGTTTTGAATAATTTGAGAAAATTCTTGGATCTCATGGATCCAAGCCTATGGGTTATTTCTTATGAGCATTTTGGAGAAACGTGAATAGGAAACGAAACGAGGATATACACACGAGGATTCTCTAAAAGCACTCGAAATTCTAAATTAAATATTTTATTCGTTCTTAAAATTTAAAAGTATATCACGATTGGAGCTAAAATAATAGAGTTTCGGTTGAGGAGGACTGATCCCGTAAGCACGTAGCGTAGCCGTTTTCGTCTCCTTCATTGGTGTTATTTTCTGGAAAACTATAATCTACAGAGCTGAAAAATTCAGTTTCAATCACCTGGAAAGTGCCGAAGATGGCAATCCCATTTGGAAGTGATCTCAAATAGGAACCTAATAGCTCATCTGTTCTCATTACTGTTTTACCACAAGAATCATAATTAGTGATGGAACAAGTTGAGTTAATTTTTGAACCAAAAGGGCAGAATTTTTTATTGAACCTCTGGAAATAAAAATGACTATCAGAATTTTCAGTCTAAAAAAGAAACCTTTTGGCATTTATGATGATTAATTTGATATGTATACCCATCTTTAGCTTTAACCATCCAAACGGGAGGCAAACTGTAGAACTCATACGTGCTATTCTATATTCTTCCAATATCTTCACATTTCCAAGTGACCAATTTGGCCGGTTCCATTACATCAAATGTCAGTTGAACTGAATTTTCCAAACATTTTGCGAAATGAACTTTTGAACTCAGTCTGATACACTGTTCCATATTATCTTCCGTGACTGGCTTTAATGTCTGAAAAAAAATTCTGGGAAAAAAATTCTAGTCCCATATTTTCAGATCCGCAGCACTCGGGTACAGCAATTACATTGCCATTATGGTCAACACTTACTTTCCTCAATTCATTCATTATAAATGGATGAACGGTATAATTTGTCAACAGTTCACGAAGAGCATGTTCAAACACGGTCGGATTTTCAAAAATGCTGTAATCAAAAAATTTTTTTTAACTCAAAACAAAAACTCACTCGCCACTCTCATCTTCCTTAAGTGCTTGATGCATTTGCTCTTTTATTAGTTTCGAAATCGATCTTTTGCTCCGATTTTTTGCCGCTGAATATAACAATAATCCTGCCCCTTTATTAATAAAACATACAATTGCATTCCGTGGTAACAATAGTTTCTTTATCTTTTGGCAATAGCCATGTGAACTGCTTCCTGATTTCTGGGGACTCAAGGCTGTAAGATTACAATCAACATTTTCTAGTGACAAAAAACATACAATATTGTTTGGTATTTGCAAGACTTTCGATGATCTGGCAATTTTTCAAAGACACAGCTCAAATAAAATCCAAATAAGAGCAAAAGTTGTAAAAGTAACGTCATTTAAAGGTGAGCGAAGATACTACTCTTTTAAATTTTGAATTAATAGTATTATCAGTAAATTCCGAATCTTTTTTATCAGTGGAAAAAAATAATGATGAGAGTTAAAATGCTTCGGCGGATGAAAACAGTTGCGAAATAAGAGAATTCAAAAAAGAATTAACGGAAGAATTATACTGCCAAAGTAATGAGACAGGATCGTATAGATCAGTTGATCCGGTGTGTTTTTAATTTGAAATTTTTACTTTGTTCACTGAGCTTTTTTTTTATTTTCTTTGTTTTCTGATCGATTCTTGTTCTGATAACCATAGACAGAACACACAATTTCTTTTTCGATATAATCTTTTTTCATACCAATTTGTTGTTTTATTATTTGAAAAGGAACAACATCAATAGAGTGAGATACATTTGAAAAATGAATGGAGTCAATGTGCTTAATACCTTTATAAGTGCAAAGGAGCACGCAATTTCTGAAATTAGTGTTGACAACTCGAAAACTGCTGAGCTTGCGCAGGATAGTTCTCTAATAAAACAAGTCTAATTATGATCTTTGACCAATGTCTCAGTATTTCCAGACGTTGGTTTTTCTCATTTGAAGTCGTGTAAAACTTTGCATCCGCATCGAGCACAACCAGTTGGAGCTGACGATGTCATTAGGATCTTCGTGATTTCTTCCGTATCCTTGGGAACCTGTATAGACAGACGAACTTTCACTAAATCTCCTACAGTTGTTATTGCCAGGTTTTTTTTCTTATTCAATTTGACTTGCATCACAAGATCTTCTGAAAACTTTCTTGTTTTTCAATATCAAATCCAATAGAGAAAACCCTGAAAATGAGAAGCAGAAAAGTGTTCATTTGTAAAATAAATACTTTGCGACGCAGTTGCTATCAGACAGCTTATCAGCAAAGACCGTTTGTTAGCAAACAAACCAAAAATAACTTTTTTGGTAATTTAAAAGCGACATTGCTCATTGCTTATTTTCATAACAACACTATGACTAGCCTTTTTGAAAGTGCAATTTCATAATGGTGGTAAGAGTTTTATGTATTCAGAGTTTAGTTATTCCTCCATCTAAAAATGTTCCAAATGATAGGGGTGATGAAATATTTGTAGAAATTTGCTTTTTGTTTAATTATGAGCTCCTGGAAAATAATTGGGATTGATTGACGTTAAGAACAATTATCAGCCATCAACTGGTCATTATAAAAAATAACCAAGTGGAATTTCTCGAATTAAATAACCGCCAAAAATTTGAGATTTTTCAAGTTTTGAAATCGGAAATGTATTCTCCATATTTTATTTAGTATGAAGGGAATACTGCCAGTTTCCATAACTTCCATTTACGCATACAATCAGTGAAAATGGAAGTTTCAAAGAATAGCAGTATTCCCTACATACTAAATAAAATATGGAGAATCCGTTTCCGATTTCAAAACTTGAAAAATCTCAAATTTTTATACTTCTGGTTTCCGTTCGCTTCTTGTTTGATAGTGCTATCATTCAGTGAAAATTGAAGTTTCAAAGAATGGCAGTATTCCCTACATGTTAAATAAAATATCCATTTCCGATTTTAAAACTCAAAAAATCTCAAATTTTCGGCACTATTTGCAAATCGTGGGCCCGAAAAAAAATCGTGGACCGATCGAGATTTGTGTTTTGAAAAAAATCGTGGACCGAAGTTGAGATTCAGTTTTTGCTTATGTGTTTGAAAGAGTCAGAACTAGCCGGAACAACCCACAACTGGTCGGTTCTGATTTGTCCAATTCTCATCCGACCAGTTCTGAACTGTTCTGACTAGTTCTGACCGTTTGAAACAGGTATTCGAAAACAGAACCTCAACTTTGGTCCACGATTTCTCGGTCCACGGTTTTGTTTCAGAACACGAATTTCAGTCGGTCCACGGTTTGTTTTCTTGGTTCACAACTTTTTTTGGGTCCACGATTTTTTTTGTTGGATCCACGATTTGCGAACAGTGCCGAAACTTCAAAGTTTCACTATCAAAAAAAGAAGGGACGCCCTTACCAATTGAATACGAAATTTTTCAGAGCATCAGTTAAATGCTTGCCTTTTGTCTAAACACCACCTTAACAAGTAGAAAAGATGGCCTCCACTAGCGTTGGGCAAACTGTCTCAACTACTTATTCAGGTTGAATTATGACTCGTTGGCTACACATTCACTATCTGATACGTTGATGCAATAATTTGAACCACAGTTGATTTTGATGATAATAGATGAACTTCAGCAGTAGAATCCGAGCATCAAAACACGTGTCTGGAGCGTTGAAAGCAGGTCCAAACCCAAAAACGTGTATCCTAAAAAACAAAAGACATACTACGAAATGAATATAGCTTGCCAATGTGTGCAGCCATCAGAAGCTTTAGTTCGGTTAGCTTTCCACAATTGGAAAACAGCTCCACCAAGCAATGAATTATAGAACTGCAAGACATTGGAATCGCAGTTCGGTCTCAAAAAATCTTCTCTTATTTGATTGTTGCGCTTGTTTGTTTCGTCTTTCGATAGCACAGTCACAACTTTGCTTTGTTGTTTTATTCCGAAAATTCTTCATAGATTCCACAGCATGCCACTGAAGACAAAGTAACCAAACTATTGGTCCCATCACAACATCTCACAACACAATAGAGCTTGCCATTCGCCGGAACATAAATGTCCAACATCGGTGTGTCAGGTTTTGCTGAAGGCCATACATTCTCTCCATGAAGATGCTCTGGATTTCTCATGTAAACATAAACCAGCGTGACTTCCAATTGTCTCTTGTAGTACTTTGGCTCTTAGGTGATCCTCATCTCTATTTAGGTAGAATGCAGTGTATCCATTTGAGAACGTCAGATGTTTTTGCAACAAGTGCTATTGAACTGGTATTGGCTCCGTGTCCAGTTCCGAGTCAATATGACCTCAGCACGCTCGTCGCGGATTTAGCGGTGCTCAGGCTCGTTGTCGTATTCTTTCATCAGAAATTCCATACAATTTCATCTGTTGCAACAGGGGTTTCTGAAATGATTACTGATGAAACTCAGTTATGCTTAGGTAATAGAACTTACAGAAATACTGTTTTTTTGTTTTATTTAGCAACTCATCTGTGGATTCTACTGCATGTCACTAAAGACAAAGCAACCAAATCGGTGGTCACATCACTTCGCTTGTCCTGTGCAGTAACAAACCAGGCAAACATTGATAACTCAGTTTGTGCTGAAGGCCATCGAAAAACATGAATTTGCTTTGGATTTCTCATTTTATCATCCACCAGCGGGACATTGTAGGATTCTACCAATTGCTTCTCTTAGTAGTTCGACTTTTAGATGATTCATATCTCTATTTGGAAAGAAAGCCGTGTCGTCAACAGAGAATGTCACATGTTTTTCGACAATTGCTTCCTTTTTGCGCTTCATTGACCTGGTGAGCATTGACTCTGTATCTCAGTTCAAGTCCATATGATCAGTGGTCATTCAACCAGCTATTCCAAGTCTTCAGCCCGCTCGTCGCGGGTTTGGAGGTTCTTAAGGTTGCTGTTGTAGAAGAAAATCTACACAGTTTCAGTTGGTGCAACGGGGGTTTCTGAAATGATTACTGATGAAACTCAGTTATGCTTAGGCAAAAAACTTACAGAAATACTCTCTTCTCCATCCGAGGAATGTCGGTGAATTCCCTCTTCAACATCGTTTTTCCGCTTTTCTCTGTCGCTACTGTCTTTTGTTCTGTTTCAGAAGAGTTTCAATCACTGGGTGAAGAGCGCCATCCACTGCTTCACTTCACGCAGTTGTGGAACTTGCTCAAGTCTTCTTCTATGTTTGGCTATTTTCTTCAATGATCACGAGCACTCCATCAATGAATTGAGCCAGCTACCTCTTTTGTTTCATTGGGTTTTGATTAAGTGCATTGTGACAGCCAATCAGAGGGAAATACGAGTTGTTTCCATGGACAATGACACC
Organism: Caenorhabditis doughertyi; assembly: GCA_963572265.1. Lineage (NCBI taxonomy): Eukaryota > Metazoa > Nematoda > Chromadorea > Rhabditida > Rhabditidae > Caenorhabditis > Caenorhabditis doughertyi. Next base: position 1,430,694 of record OY751558.1, read on the forward strand.
TTTTCGAACGGGACGCTCTGAGAAAGAAATTGCCGATTTACTCGCAACGGAAGTCATATCCATGAAAATCGAGAAATTTTAGGTGACAAAGCAACTTGAATTTGGCGTTGGAATTCCACTTGGCAAGTCGCTGAGGTCCAAGGTAGGTTTGAGGTTGTTTAAACTTGTCGGAAAACTTATGAACTCCAAGATTCTTTTCAAAATATGCAACGCTAGATATTCTCAACAATACTGCTCGTCCTTATCGCTGCCATGTCCCCACTGTCTTCTGTTGCGCTCTGTTCAGTAGTACCAGAAGGATTTTGATTTCAGTGTGCTCAAAAAATTGTTTCACCTTATCGAATATTACAGCAAGTGATGATCCATTCGACGATTGGCGGAAAAATCCGAAAGCAAATCATACAGCTCCCCGGAAGCTTTCTTCCCTACTTCAACAGATCATTGAGTGCCGAAACATTTGCCAGGATTGAATGATGCCCTTGAGGTGATCTTCCATATCCAGTGGCGACGAAACCATATCCATAAGGATTTGACTTGATTTGCTTCGTCTTCGAGTAGCACAGCCAGAACTTTGCTTTGTTGTTGTATTTAGCAACTCATCTGTGGATTCCACTGCATGTCACTGTAGACAAAACAACCCAATCATTGATCACATCACTCTGATTGTCCTGTGCACATTGTAGGATACTTCCAATTGCTTCTTTTAGTAGTTTGGCTTTTAAATGATCCATATCTCTATTTGGAAAAAAAAACCATGTCGTCAACAGAAAAAGTCACATGGTTTTCAACGATTGCTATTGATCAGGTGAGCATTGGCTCCGTGTCCAAGTCAATATGATCTCAGCAGGCTTGTCGCGGATTCGGTGGTGCTTAAGCTCGTTGTCGTATTCTTTCATCAAAATGTCCACACAGATTCAGCTGGAGCAACGAGGGTTTCTGAAATGGTTACTGATGAAACTCAGTTATAAGTAGGAAATGAAACTTACAGCAATACTCTTTGCTCCAACGAAGAAATATCATCAGAATTTCTTATCAGAATTGTTCGTTCTTCCCGCATTCCCCGTCACCCCTGTTTCCTGTTGTGCTCCGTTCAACTTGAGATGCTCCTGATGAATTTTAACGTCAATGTGCATTGAACAAAGAGCTCAATTCTTCTCTTTACTTCACGCAGTTGTGCAGTTCTTCCTTATTCTCCTGGGTTTGATTTCCAAAAGCACTCCATCAATTAATTGCCCAGCAAATCGAACAGATTGCAGCCAACTCTAGGATAATATCAAATTATTCCGAGACCAGTAACCATCCAATAAAGACAGAGCTCTAAGGAATTGCAGATCCATTCACGATGAGAGCCAAATCCATGAGAATTCAGCAATTTGGTGTTGCAAAACGACTAGATTTCAGCGTTGGAGTTTCACTTAGCCGATGCTGAGGCCCCAAAGTCCAATCAAGTTAGCAGATATTCCATGGAAGAGAATAGTTTTTTCTCCATTCGATTATTATTCTTGTTGAATCGTTTGAGAAGGTTATTATGATAGGCAACGACGATGGTGGACAGCGTTTGGGCAGGCAGGCATTTTGGTAATCCTTCCAAAAAACTCCACGACTAGACTTTTGTTCCAAAGTCTTCAAGTTTTGTAGGCTTCACAAAGTGCAATTGACCAATTACAATAGGTCTGTTTCATTCTGCAATGATTTTCCATTGAGTTTGGTTTCGCAAATAAAAACACACCTTTCTTCGCAGCATAATTTGCTTTTTGATGTTAAATTTTGCTTTTGATGTCCAATTTCTCTTTACAGAACCAATATGGACTGATCTTTACCTGAAAAACGTCTTTATTGATTTTCCAGTTTTCTAAAAGTACGAAAAACTAACAAGCCAAACTCAGAATTGATGAAAATTTGGTATCATTTTATTGAGAAAAAAATCTACTTCACAATAAGCTTAAATTTTTTGGAAAACTTACCAAAAATTCCGAAGAAAATCGCCAAAAACGTGAAAAGCCAGGAATAAAATAAATAGGTTTTTCGTTTTCGTTGCGAGACCCACTATGTACTTGTCGAGGGGAAGGGAGGAGGAGGGGGACAACAGCTAATGCGATAAGAGTGAACAGAAAGAAGGTAACGAGTGGGAAGACGACGGCCTGGTGGATTAGAAGAGAGGTTGAAGAGCTAGTAAGAGACCTCCTTAGGATTAGTGGCAATCGGACAGATGGAGAAAAAGAATTGTGCGAAAATGAGTGGTTGGCAAGTTATTGGAGATAAGAAATGAGCGTTCCTTGGCAATCAAACCAATAATTAATTTTTTGTTAATTCAAAAAGGATATTGCTCACTGCTAATTTTCAGTACAATGATATGACTAGCTCTTTTTGAAAGTGCAATCTAATTATGGTGGAAAGGGTATTATTCAATCAGAGTTATATTTAAATGCTTCCAAATTAAATAATAATTATGATGAAAAGGAACCTTCTCTGATAATCAATTCATTTCCTTTTGATAGAAGTAAATGTTTCAAATTATAGGGAGTAATGAATTATTTGTGAATATTTCCTTTTCTTTCGATTATGATGTCCTAAAAACTAATCGAAACCAATTGACGTTACGAACATTTATCAGCATTCAACTGGCCATTATAAAAATACCCAAATGGGAGTTTTCGATTGATTTTTGTGTCACTAATTGATTTTTTCAATTAACAGACGGCAATTCCATTGAATGAAACCATACGAAGTGACTCTGAAAATGAAGTCACAACTAAAGTTCAGGCGTCATATTGTGTTGTGTTGTTATTAATTGGACAATTCTAGACTGTTGGAAAAGTCTTCTATGTTCTTATATGGGTCAGATGTTTTCTCTTGTATTCAACATCTAACCTGCGGCTGATAATAATTCGAAACTTCATTCTAGCTACCTCAAATAGTTCATTATTGTTTGCGTAGCACATCAAGAACTGAAACTTCACCCCTATTAGCTGCATACATACATGAGAAGTACATTACTCAGAACCAAAACGGCTGCAATTAGAGATTAATATTAAACAGAAATGACACCAACTTTAAAACTTCAATATCAAAAAATAAGGAAAATTACTTACCACTCTAATAAAAATCTTTTCAGAGCATCAGTTGAATGCTTGCCTTTTGTCTAAACACCACCTTAACGAGTGGAAAAAATGGCCTCAACTAGCGCTGGGCAAACTGTCTTAACTACTCATTCAGGTTGAATTATGACTCGTTGGCTTCACATTCACTATCTGATACGTCGATGAACTAATTGGAACAGCAGTTGATTTGGCTGATAGTAGAAGAAAATCAGCAGTAGGATCAGACATTCAAAACACGTGTTCGGAATTTATCCGATTAAGTTTAATATTGATGGCAGAATCTGAAGCAATCTCAAAAAGGTTGCGAAATCGCTTCCAAATTCCCAGAAACTTTTCCGGAGACATACCGTGAAATGAATACAGTTTGTCAGAGCTTGATATTGAAGTTCCATTCGATGAATCAACTGCGTAGATTCCAGTTCATACCACTGAAGACAAAGCAACCAAACTATTGGTCTCATTAAAACATCTCAAAACTCAATTGAGCTTTTCCTTTGTCTTAACATAAATGTCCAACATCGACAGTTCAGGATGTGAATCAGGCTTTGGTGTGCCTCTGTGAAGGTGCGTTGTGATTCTCGACAAGATCTGAACTGGCGTCGTAGCGTTGAATACTGGTCCAATGGTTACTTTTATTAGCTTGTTTCAAAGATGATTCTCATCTTCAATTGGAAATAAGCCGGTGTCATAGACGAAGAAAACCACTTTTTTGCATTATTGTCATAGCCGTTGTGAGCATTGGTCCCGCAGGATTCCAGCAGCAACCTCCAGAATTTTTCCAACAACATTTTTTTATGGAATACAGTTTTCAGAAATACTCTTACAAGAAAGTCCACAAGATTTAGCTCAGTGAGATGGCGGTTCCTGAAATATGCAACAAAAAAGATGGTTAAAACCTAAAGGAAACTCACAGCTCTTTCCTCCATCCAAGAAAATTTCTCCACTAACAATGCTTGTTCTTCTTGCATCCCAGCCACCTTCACTGTTTTATGTTGTGTTCTGCCCAACTTGAGGTGCTCCAGAAGAACTACAACGCAAATGGGCTTAGGTGTGCAGCCAGATCGTATTCACTTTTATATCCGTTTCCACAAGCACTCCATCAATGAGTTGCCCCAGGAAACTAATCAGATTGCTACAGTCAATCCAAAAGTGAAATCAAATGCTTCCGAGTACGGTGATCATCCATCGAAAAATTTGTCCTAAGGATTGGATTTGCTGATCCAGTCGCGACGAAAGCCATATCCATGAGAATTGTTGATTGAAGAATTTGGTTCAGTAGGACAGATGGGATTTGATATCGCTGTTACGATTGAAATTTCAGCTTCCTTCCATTGATGGAAACATGTATTTGATAAGCATCCATCGAAGAGTGTGTACTAAGAATTCTCAGATCCAGTCGCGATGAATGTCATATCCATGAGAACTGTTGTTTGAGTAGAAATACAATCAAGTCAGCAGCTATTGCAATCCAGGTATTGCTCTTTTTTCCATTGGAATATTAGCTCGATTCCATTGATGAAAATACACATTTGATAAGCAATGAAAAAGCTGCGCAGAGATTGGGCAAGCATTGTGACAATTCTTGAGCAGTAAGCTGAAAAGCAAATCCAGGAATGTCTGACACCATGAGAATCGATCACATTCCAACCTGCGATAGAAAAGCTAGAAATTGGATGTTGACGATCGACTTGGTCAGTCATATTTGGATCCCATTTCATTTTTTAAAGGACAAAGAAATCGTATTTGTTCTTATCGCGTCACAGCAACCTTTTGGCAAACTTCTGAGGTCCAAAATTCAATCGAGTCGGCAGCTATTGCAATCACTGTGTTGCTCCTTTTTCCATTGAATATTAGTTTGATTCCATTGATGAAAACATATATTTGATAAGCAAAGAAGAAGCTGCGCAGAGATTGAGCAAGCATTGTGACACATTTTGGGCAGCTATAGTAGATCCAGGAATGTCTGACACCATGAGAATTAATAACATTCCATCCTCTAGTAGAAAAGCTAGTATTTGATATTTGTGCTTCATTTAGTGAGGCAGCTGTAGATCCCATTGCATTTTTTCAAGGAACAAAGCAACCGTATTGTTGATGGCATCATACCAACTGATAAAAACATTGAGTTTGTCTTGTGTCCTGACATAAATCTCCAAACAGCTTCACTTGTGCAAAAGACCATTGTAGGTGCTCTGGAATTCACAAGCAGTCGTTAACCAAAATGACATCGTTGGACACTGCTCCAATTTTTCTCTTTAGTAGCCTGTTATGCTGATCTGTATCTCTATTTGGGAAATAAAAGTTGTCGTTGACAGAGAACATCTTGCAATAGTAACTTGGGTGAACAGTGACTTTGTGGTAAAGCTCCAGCCGATGTTATGCATCAAAAGGTGTTTCAGGAAGTTCAGCAAGTTACTGAGGAATTCAGAGTGCTCATTGTAAGCTTAGAGATAACCAAACTCATTGCAGAACTTTGTAGCTGAGGCAGCATCTAGAGGTCATCAATGTGCTTGCTGTGGAATCCCGTTTCAAAGACTACTCTCATCAGGAAAATCACCAGATATTGCTCAGTGAAACGACGGCTCCTGAAATGCATCACATGAAAAATAGTTAAAACGTAGGGGAAACTCACAAATTTTTGTTTCGTGCAAGATAATTTGTCCATTAATGATGCTTTATCTTTCTGCATCCCAGCCGCTTTCACTGTTTCCTGTTGTGCTCCGCCCAACTCGAGGTGCTCCAGGATGAATCTAACGCCATTGTGCTCAATGAGCCCGCATTATTGTGCAGTTTGTTCTTGTTTTTCTGTACTCGGTTCGCACAGATACTCCATTCTTGAATCGTCCCAGCGAGTCCATTTTGTCCAAAGGGCATCGATTAAAATCATTGCGAAAGCCAGTCCGAGAAAGATACGTGATGTTTTCGAAGCCGATGATAAGTTCTAGAAGATTGTGTTCTACAGTGCGCGTCATAAGTATAGCACACCCCCCAAATTTGACATTATTGGAAAAACGGCAACATTTAGAAAAAAACGGTAAATGCCATTCGGTTCAAAATCCAGAGAAACCCCCGGGCCCAAATTTGTAGAATTCTATCTCGATCATAACGAGAATTGGATCAAAAAGTCACTTTTTTAGCCGCGTCATAAGTATAGCACACCCCTAATTTTTTTCAGTTTTTTCAATTTTTCTCTTGTTTTTTCTAGTTAATTGGAACTCCAAATGTTTTTTCGTCTTATTTCCATTGCATTTTCATTATGAGAACATATTTCTTATCTTCAATATTGAAGTTCAACGTAGCCCACAGCATGTAATGAGAGTATTTTAGCTTTCAATTTATGCCATGCAGTTCCAGTGGCAAAATAAATTTTCCCACGGTTCTATGGTGAGAAAAAATTTATGCTGAGCAATAAAAACAGTATATAAACCAGCTTTGTATCAAAAAACTCATCATTCGTCATCGCAATGCCAAGAGGAACACACCTCACTCTTCGCGAACAAGCTCAGTTGGACGTCATGTCTCAACTTGGCCTTTCTATCAAAGAAATGGAGAAGCAGATTGGGAGATCTCGCAAGGTCATCAGCAACTATTTGAAAAATCCTGTTGGATATGCCCAGAAGAAGAGATCAGGTCGTCCCAAAAAGCTCACAGAAAGAGAGCAACGCGATGTGGTCAGACACGCATCCAATGAAGTCACTTCGGCCAACGACATTAAAGAGGAGCTGAACCTGAACGTATCCAAGTCGACCATTCTTCGAACAATTCACAACTCTGGGCATTTGGTTCATGAAAAAATGCAAAAAGCTCCTCAAATCACCGATTCGAACAAAGAGAAACGACTTGATTTTGCCGTATCAAATGTCACAACAAACTGGTCACATGTTAGTTTTATAATGAAGTTATAATTCTCATTAATACATTTCAGGTGGTCTTCTCGGATGAGAAAAAGTTCAATCTGGATGGACCAGACGGATACCATTCATATTGGAGAGATCTCAGAAAAGAGCCCAAGATTTTCGCTCAAAGAAACTTCGGAGGTGGCTCGCTCATGATCTGGGGAGCATTTTGTGAGAGAAAAAAGCTTCCTCTTCAGTTCACCAGCCACAAAATGAACAGTATCGACTACCAAAATGTTCTCCAGAAGGATTTGGTCCCGTTTCTTCGTCATGGTTCCAAAAAAGACTACTACTTCCAGCAAGATAATGCATCTATTCATGTCAGTCAGTCGACAAAGGACTTCCTTTCGGCAAATAAAATTAGATTGATGCAATGGCCAGCATGTAGCCCGGACCTTAACCCAATGGAGAACATGTGGGGACTGTTAGCTCGTTCGGTATATGGACATGGAAAACACTATTCCAATCTGGCCCAGCTCAAGCAAAGTATCTTAGATGCTTGGGATGCTATCACCGACGAAGACATGAAGGCGTTAACTGGATCGATGAAGACTCGACTTTGTGAGGTCATGACCAAAAGAGGAGCTGCCACGAAATATTAAATAATTTGTTTCTGTCCACATTATCTTTCTTTTTTCTTAATACCTAGTTTTGTATTTTGTTTATCATCCTGGTTTCGAAAATAAATTTAATATGCCATTCTTTTTTCAGAACTCTTTTCTCAATTGAATAAAATAGTCTTATGCTCAAAAAAAGAACATCTAATGATTTAGAAAACAAATTCAAACTGTTTAAATTGAAAAAAACAAGAGAAAAATTGAAAAAATTGAAAAAAATTAGGGGTGTGCTATACTTATGACGCGGCTAAAAAAGTTACTTTTTGATCCAATTCTCGTTATGTTCGAGATAGAATTCTACAAAGTTGGGCCCGGGGGTTTCTCGGGATTTTGAACCGAATGGCATTTACCGTTTTTTTCTAAATGTTGCCGTTTTTCCAATAATGTCGAATTTGGGGGGTGTGCTATACTTATGACGCGCACTGTACAAATTTGCAGATCCACGATCTGAAGGTATTTTCATGAGAATCGAGCATGTAAGCTTCTTCCTTTCGTAGCTCATTCACGATTTGATATGGTTCTTCCACTTGGCAGGTTAATGAAGCCCAAAATCGAACGGCGTCAGCAGCTTTTGCAACCCATCCGCTCGCTCTCTTTCGATCATGAAATCAGCTTGATTAGACTACTCGAAACGGTGGTTTGAAGAATGACGACGATGATGGACAATGTTTGGGCAGGCATTTTAATATTCCGTTCAAACGGCTACGCAACTGGGCTTTTTTTCCAAAGACTTCAACTTCACGAATGTTTGTTGATCAACCGATATGGTTCATTCTACAATTGTTTTCCATTGAATTCGGCTTCGCAAATAAAAACACACCTTTTTTCACAACATAATTTGCTTTTTGATGTCACATTTTGCTTTTGAGATCCAATTTCTTTCTACAGAACCAATTTGAACTGCTTATGTACCTGAAAACTTCTTTATTGATTTTCCTTTTTCTAAAAGTGCAAAAAACTGACGAGTTAGGTTTAGAATTTACAAAAATTTAATATCATTAGATTCAGAAAAAAATCTAGTTTACAATAAGCTCAAACTTTTTCAAAAACTCACCAGAAATTCCGAAGAAAATTGCCGAAAACGTGAAGAACCAAGAATAAAATAAATTCGCATTCTCGTTTTCGTTGCGAGACCCACTATGCAACGTGTACTTCTCGGGGGAAGAGAGGAGGAGGGGGACAACAGCTAGTGCGATAATAGTGAACGGAAAGAAGGTAGCGAGTGGCAAGGCGACGGCCTGGTGGATTAGAAGAGAGGTTGAAGAGCTAGTAAGAGACCTCCGTAGGATTAGTGGCAATCGGACAGATGGAGAAAAAGAATTGTGCGAAAATGAGTGGTTGGCAAGCAAGAGGAGATTCGATATGGGCCAACCTTCATATATTTGTATGAATAATCTGAATTATCTGAAAAGTGTATGATAGATAAGGCTGGTATCGAACAGCATCAAGTTCACAATAATTGAAACAACATGTTTTTTTAAAGGAATGTTTATTAAAATTAAAAAAAATAGAACTTAAACACGGTGACGTCATATCAAGGAAATTGATATGACGTTTCCTGCTGCCCAGAGTAGTGGATGCTGAAAAAAACGCATTAGAAAAAAATTACATTTAAAGTTCTTACGTCGTAGATTCCCAAAAATTTAAAAACTCCAAACGCCCATAATAAGGGATGCTGAAAAAAAAACGCATTAGAAAAAAATAACATTTCTAGTTCTTACATCGTAGATTCCCAAAATTTTTTTAAAACTCCAAACGCCCACAGCAGAGGGTGCTGAAAAAAAACGTTTTGAAAGAAAAATAAGTTTAAAGTTCTTACGTCGTAGATTCCAAAAAAAAAATTTCAATATCCCCAACATTGGGTTTTTCCTGCATTTGAGCAGCCTGAAAATGATAAAAAAAATCAGCTAGGGCTTGAAGTTAAATTTTTTCTTACCATTCAAAATTTAATAACCCGTCAAGGGCTTCAACAATATTCCGAAAAATCGATAGAGGGTCGGGCGACACTACCAACCCATTGAAAACGGAGTGAATGACTAGGAAGAAGCATCTGCGCCGTGCATGATGAGAGAGTGAGAGACTGAGAGTGAATAGCCGGAAAATAAATGGAGGTTTCTCGGAAAAAGAGGTTGTTGGAGATACGCGTTTAGGGGGCAAACGGAAGCGTATCCATGCTGGTAAAAATTTAAAGAGCTCATAGGAAATGATTCGTGAATTAGAGAATTAATTTTAGACTAGGAGAAGAAGCGGGATTCGGGGAGTAATCATCTATAAAAGCCGTTATTACGATTTTCTTGAAATGAGCAACTGGATTTGTATTGAAAAAAAAGAGAGCTTACTACATATCATACATATCAAAATTTTTTACAATTAGCTGTTAGTTTATCTCAAAAATAAGACTCGATAGACTCTCAAAATCAACAGTAAGATTTGAAAAAGTGCATCAAAATATGAGTTTAATTTTATATACTGGACCAACATCAAAACATTGTTTCAAAATCAAAATCGAAATACCCTATCAAAATTGTAATACTCTGTCATCAAAAATGGGGAAAAAAAATTGAATGAAAATTGTAGAGCATAAACAAAATTAAATAACGGTACTGAAATTGAAAATCTTGGGAAATATCAAAAACTGGTTCAAAATAAGATCAAAACAGAGAACGGATCGTATCCAAATTTGAAAAACGTTGTTCAATTCATAACTCAATAAAAGAATACTGTATTACTTATTTGCGAAAGCCTAACACCTCGGTTTAAAAGCGCATCAAAAAAATTCTTTAAAAAATTGATCAAAATTGAGATACTTTATCAAATTCAAGTTTTTGTAACAAAATTGAGGCACGGTATCAAATATTTCAAATAATTTGTCAAATCAAAAATACTGTACCAAAATAAGAAAACTAGGTCAATATCGAAAAACTATACTGAAACCAAAAAACTCTTGAGAAATTTTAGAAAAAATCAAACCAAAAACTGATTCACAAGCCCCCCCTCCCCTCTCTTCTTCTTTTGTTTTATCGATATGATACATAAAACGAGGAAACATTCGTTCTTTTTGTTTTGCTTTCCTTTTCCGTTTTCGTTTTGTTGAATCGATTTTACTACTGGTAAAATAATATTTTGAATTTAGGATGCGTATTCTGTTTATTTTTCTTCTAATGCTGGGAGTTTTATCAGCAAAACCGGTGGACGTAAACGACGAAGGCAAAGCTGGAGAATCAGAAGAAGTTCAAAAAGTGCATCTGATGAATTTGGAGGTAAGATGCATTGTAGAATATTATAAACTGAAAATCGGAGAATATTTTTGAAAGTGGAACTTCCTCAGAATCTGCATTTGTATTTAGTTATTTCAACTAGTTCGAAATTCCAGAACGTAGGATCAACTTAATTTTAAAAAGTATAGAAAACATACAATTTGGTATTTTTTTAATTTTCGATATTAAAAATCCGGCAAATTTCAAGAAAGTTTTGTGGAATGTATCAAATTATTCTAAAAAATTTTCAGGCAATAACTTCTTTCTAGTTTTTCCCATACATGTTAAGGGCCGAACCGGCACCTACCGGCTCGGTGTTAAGGAGAAAAACGCATTTCGAAAGTTTATTTTCGCGGTTCTTTATCAATTATTTTGATCTATTTTTTTCTAGAAGGAGATATTTTAAACATTTTTTGAGTGTAAAAAAGCATGAAAAGTATCGAAATTTAGCTAGTGAGCTCGAAAAGTAAATTTTTTGACAATTATGATTTTTCCTATTTCAGACCCCTCAAGCCGATTTGACTCTTGTCGTCATCCTCTACGCTACCTTCTTGTTGATCATCTGTGCATTTTTGTGGGCTATCAAGGAAATCACTATGAATAACAGGGACTTCAATCACCCGCTTCATCGGTACTACATGGAGGTTGGTTGTAGATTGTGAGATATTTGTATTAGGTTGGTCACTAATTTTCTTTAATTTTAAGTGTTGTCACTTTGACTAACTGTCATAAGACGATGAATTTATGAAATGTCATGAAGTTTTGGGTTATAATAGTCCCTCATAGGATCCCTTTATACGTTTGATAACAGCCCTCAGCAACCTTCCAGTCTCGAGATTTTCACTTTCCAACTAGACGCTTTGAAACAATGTTCGGAAGAAGATTTTTCTTTCATTTTTTAAAACTATCAGATGGAGATAAACTTTGACGATGAATAGCCTAAAGTGACATACTATGTCTCCAAACTTTACATGCAAAACCACTCGGTTCCCAAAGCTAATAGAAAGGAGTGACAGAGACAGCTACAACTGACAGTATTTTTCAGTGATGTCACATTAGATGGAATATCACAACTTTCGGAGTGGACCTAGAGGACGGTTCAATTATGTATTAGTAATGGCAGTTATTGAACTGTTTTATGCAAACAATAAACCAAAACCAAACTCTTTCAAGATCGGAAAATATAATAAATAATCATTATTCACTTTTTGGCATAATCTTAGAAGTGCGTTGTAGTGAACAAGTAGCCTATAGTGCCCGTTATCTTGAGAATAGGAATCATCCAATTTTAGGTGTTTTTGTGGATGGGATGTGTACTCATATGTCTACAATATACTAGAATCCCCTTTATATTATACACGTGTATTCGGTGATAATCGCCCATAATGATGATTTTCGCATATCTTGTGCTTTGAGCTCTTTTTCACAAAACGCATAAGAGGGAATAGGGATCTTTATTTATGATATTAGTGACGCATGCCTGTACTGTAAAATAACTGAGACTCATGACCCTTATCCTCCTTGAGTAGCGATACTGAGTTCATCAAACTAAAAATGCAAACTGCTGAAAATTTTCCTATGGAATTGAATAAATATTATTTTTCTATGGTTTAATAAAAATGATCAAACTTAATATAAATGAAGTTTGGTCAGTGGTTTATATAACCAACAACATTACCAACAGATTTCGAAAGTTTTACGGTTCGAAAAATGGGAGCGAAGTCGGTATATCAAAAATGATGCGCTAAGCGTAAGTATCTCTAAATCTCTCTATGCTGCAAGCACCGACTAGTGAGTCGGTGGTAACAATAGTATATCTTTACCATAAACCAACAGCAAAAATACCAGTTCCTGCTATCTCTATTCTTGGAGATTTTTGGCATCGAAATCAACACCGAAAATTGAAGAAAATTAGTGTTCAACCTAATAACAAAATCATTTTCAGGAACACAGTGGAGATGATCAAAAATTTGATGTTTGAATTTTGAATGAATGATTGTTGATTATGTTATAAAAACTTGAAAGACTTATCAGTACAGAGCATGAAACCTGATAAAATAACTAGAAAATAATTATAAATGTGATCTAGCTGGGAGAACATTAAAAAATGTTTTTCACTCTCACAAGGGAGGTGTTTTTAGAAAGGTCTTGGGAATTGGCTGAAAATTGGCAGAAATACTATTTTTGACACGGGGAATCCGAAAATCAACTTTTTAGCTGCTTTTAAGTCGATGAAAAAAAAACTTTTTTTTTTGGGCTGGAAATTTTCAGAAATTTTTTTTGGCTGAAACTTGTCCAAAATGCCAATTAGAGTCAAATTAGATGTCCACTCAATTTTGAGCGTCTAAAACGGTCGGGAACCGCTTTATTTTTGACATTATAATGTTGAAATGTACTGAGAAAAACCTTCAAATCCGTTTTTTGAGCTTAGTTTCGGAGAAAAGCAGCTAAATTTTTTTTTCGTAAATGCCAGTGGTGGTGTGAACATGCCCTCCAAATTTCATAAAATTCCCAAGACCTTTATAAAAACACCTCCCTTGTCAGAGACTTCATAAATAAAGCTGAAACTTTGCAGTTAGGTTGTATGTTTTTTATTAGAAATAAGACCCAAGTTTTTGTCAATTTACGTAAGCTTATTAACGTTTTTGCCAATTCAACTAGGTTTTTTTCTACCTTGTTTGACTGAAACCCCCTTTTTTCCTTGGAACAGGCATCCCCTAATGTATTAGGTTGGCTAATAAAAAATGCGCGTTGCAGGTTTATGCCAATCCTTATATCTTAATTAGAATGGTAGATATCAAAAAGTGACCAACTAACAAAATATTGAGCAAAAAATTTCCCACATTTTATTAGTTAACAACTTTTTTGTACCTCATACTTTAGCTGATATATGCACGTGGATATAAAACTTGCCCGCACATTTTTTATTTCTAGACCTGCCAGACTCATTCCATTTCTTTTCTCTTTTTGTCCTCATTACCAAGGCAGTACAGTCCGTAATGTGTCGTAGATTATGGTGAAGTCCGCAAACATATTTCCCGCCGATTTTGGTATTCCAACACGTGAAAGAGTCATTCTGTCGCAGTTCGTCTCATTTCCGGTCATTCTTCTCCATTTTTGTCGGAGATTCGTCGTTTTTCTTACATTTTTTTCGTTTTTTTCTCTCAATTTTTGTTTTTTTGGCTGCCTCTAACGGTTTTAAAAACATTTTGGTCAAGTTTTTGTTCGGTATCAACGCTTGCGTGCATTTTTCAGAAAACTAGTGGCACTTTTTGAAAATTCCTGGTGACTTTTGGCTAATTGACTGTTTCCGACCATTTCTGCTGTTTTTTGACAAATTTTGAACTTTTTTCGTCTTCTGCTTTTTGATTACTTCTTACTAGAATCATTCGTACATCCGGCAAAATCTTTTGTGCTCAAGGCAATGTTTGGAATTAGGAATTTTCTTCCGAATTAGGAAAAAAAAACATTATTTGGAAATAGAATAACTTTATTTTCCCAGTTCAAATGGCAGTTTTTTCCAGATTTTTCCGGCGATTTTTTGGCAAATTTACCTTTAAATTCGATGCTGATGCGGCAATATTTTTGGTATTCAATCGTCGACGTAAAAAAAATCGTGATGTCCTTCCAGTTTTGATATTTTCTGCATTTTTTAAAAACCATTTTCCGTAGAAGAAATGAGCACTCTGCCCGAATTTCTGGCATCGTTCAGAGATTTCTGGCCAGTTATAAATCTGTCTGTATTTTTTCACTTTAGAGGAAAACAGATTCTCTAACAAATGTTAATCTTTTCTGATTGTTTGGCAAAGCTTCATTTGTTTTCTCTTCAAACTCTCCAGGTCTCCCAACACTTCGAAGAATCATTCTGTCACAGTTTGTCACATTTCTGATCATGTTTCTCCATTTTGTCGGAAATTCCTCGTTTTTCTTGCATTTTTTTTTGGCTTCCTCTAATGGTTTTGAAAACATTTTGGTCAAGTAGTTGTTCGTTATCAACGTTCGTTAGAGTTTTTTTGGAGAAATTTTTAATACCTTTCGGTATTTTCTCAGTAATGTAGGGCTATCTGATTTTTTTCGACAATTTTTGCTGTCTTTTGACAAATTGAGAACATTTTCTTCTCCTGCAATTTCCGATTAATTCTTGCTAGAACCTCTGGAAATCCGGCAACGTCTTCTGTGCTCAATACAAATTGGAATTTGGAACTTTAAAAAAAAAACATTTTTTGGCAATAGAATGACGTCATTTTCTCAGTTCAAAAGGCAGTATTTCTCAGGTTTTTTTCGGCGATTTTTTTTGCAAAATGACCTTAAAACCGATGCCGACGCTGGCAATATTTTTGGCAATTAACCGGTGAAATATATCAGAAAATCATGAGGTCCTTCGATTTTTAACACTTTCTTCATTTCCAAAACCACAGTTTGTCTCATTTCTGATCATGTTTCTCCATTTTGTCGAAAATTCCTTGTTTTTCTTGCATTTTTTTTGGTTTCCTCTAATGGTTTTGAAAACATTTTGGTGAAGTAGTTGTTCGGTATCAACGTTCGTTGAAGTTTTTTTCGGGGAATTTTTAATACCTTTTGGTATTTTCTCAGTAATTTTTGGCGTTTGGCTATCTGAATGTTTTCGACAATTTTTGCTGCCTTTTAACAAATTTTGAACATTTTTCTCCTCTTCTGCAATTCTCGATTACTTCTTGCTGGAACTTTTGGAAATCCGGGAAAATCTTTGGTGCTCAATACAAAATTTGGAAATTGGAACATTTTTTTCGGAATTCGGAAGTAAAAAAAACATTTTTTGGCAATAGAATGACGTCATTCTCTCAGTTCAAAAAGCAGTATTTCTCAGGGTTTTTTCGGTGAATTTTTTTGCAAAATGACATTAAAACCGATGCCGACGCTGGTAGTATTTTTGGCAATTAGTCGGGGAAATATATCAGAAAATCATGAGGTCCATCGATTTTTGACGCTTTCTTCATTTCCAAAACCATTTTCCATAGAAAAAATGAGCACTCTTTCTAAAATTCTTTTTGCATCTTTTCAAAAATACAAACCTTTCGATAATTTTCATTGATTCCTGCCTGTTTGGAAATGCTTCATTTGCTCAATGAGAAATTTCGGCTCTATCTCTCACAATCAGTTTGTGATTATTTTCGTCAAAGTAACATTACTGCGGCAGGTTTGAATCTGTGTCTTGGCCGTTTCAAAACATTTATTTGTCGAATGCTAAGCAATTGTGATTCAGCGACTTGTGTGAAATTTTGGCATCCTGGCCCCACGAATCTTGTCAGATTGGACAAAACTAAATGAATCTTCTGTGCTCTTCTGTGCTTAACACAAATCGGAATTTGGAACTTTTTTGAAAAACATCCTTTGGCAATAGAATAATGTCATTTTCTCAGTTCAAGAGGCAGTTTTTCTCAGGTTTTTTTTCGGCGAATTTTCGGCAAAATAGACTAAAATCCGATGCCGATGCTGGCAATATTTTTGGCAATTAATCGGTGAAATTTATCAGAACATCCAAAGGTTCCCTATTTTTGACATTTTCTGCAGTTTCACAGGCATTTTTTGTAGAAGAAATGAGCACTCTCTCCGAACTTCTGGCATCTTTCAATGAATTTTCTGGAAGTTCTAAATCTGTCTGTATTTTATTACTTTGTTGGAAAGCAGATTCTCTAGCAATTTTCAATCTTCTCTAACTGTTTGGCAGAGCTTCGTTTGCTCAAGGAAAATTTTCGGCACTATCTTTCAGTTTTAGATTATTATCATTAAAATAACAACAAACCTGCAGGTTTGAAGCTGATTTTTTCTTTGATTTTTTTTCAACCATTTATTTGTTGGGTTCTAAGCTATTTTGTATTGGCAAGTTGTATGGAATTTCGGCATCCTGGTCACACGAATTTCGTCAGATTAAAAAAAATTTTTACCAGTCATCGGCTATATTCTATATCTTTTTGGGTTCACAAGACGAAATTTGTTTATATAATAACAGAAAACTTCCGTGCATTACGATAAACGTTGGCAGTCTGGTCGATTAAAAACCTCTTATTCCTTCCTAGTTCCACTGAATTTGTGGTGAGGTATTTTCTCAAAGTTTATTGAGTTTTTATTGCCAACGATCTTAAAAATATAAATGAAAATTGTGAATAAGAATAGAGTTTTTAAGAATAGAGTTCTTGCCTCTTCGCCAGTATCTAGTTTGCGAATTTGTCATTTTCTTGCCACTTTCTTGTGATTTGTCATATTTCCATTTGTTCCTTTTCATCTGGCCTCGTCACTCTCGACTGTTTTTTCTTCTCTTTTTGGCGCTATTGTTCAAAACATTTTCTATTTGTAGGTAAAATGAGCTCTGAGAAAAGCTGTCAACGTTCCAAAACGACCATTCTAACAAGCCGTGCGGACACGGATGTCGAGCGTCGAATAGATGGTTGTACCCACCGAGAATCGATTGATCCGTCAACAAAGGATTCCGCCAAAGGAAATGTCAACGTGAAGGAATTGACAAGATTTTTTGAAGGAAAACAAGGGAAATTTGAAGGCGTTGAACGTGTTTATGCTCATAAAATGAATCCAGAAGTCAGAGAGTTGCCTCCACTGACGATCAGTTCGGACCAGCTGCCAGTACAGGCTGTTGATTCACAGCTTTCCGAAGAATGCATTCCAATTTTCATCAAAGAAAAGGTAATAATTTTTTATTGATTCTTTTCGAAAATGAATCATCTGTGTTCCAGAGCAACACACTCCGAAAAAACACTCCGAAAAGCTCTCTGAAAATCCTTTCCAAATTACCATGCACTGAAGCCACAGATTCTTGTACCAACGACTCGGGAATTCTGGAAGCTGGTGAATTAACAACAAAGACGGCGGACGGAGCAAGAAAAACCTTTGAAAATCTCCAAAACTCAATCAATGAGATGAAAAACTCTTCCATCAAAGATCTCCAGGATAAAGTCGACACTGCCGCTTTGGTTATTGAGAAACTTCTCGCTTCCTTGTCAACTATAGAGCCATGGCAAAAGAAAATGGAGCAAGATTCTGAATTCTTGTTGAAGGTAATCAATCTTTTGGACTTTGATTCTCCTAAAATTTGCTGTTTTCAGATCCTTTCATCAATTGAAGCTGCCAATCCATCCTTTGTCTCATATGCGCGGACGGGATCCGCTCTAAATTTCATTTCGGACATTTTCTCTCAAAATAAAGAATCCGAAGTTCACCTGCCTATGGGAAGTTTTGACGAATTGCAATATATTCTGACATTCTTTATGGAAAAGATATCAAAACTGCGGATTATGATGAGTGAAAAAAATGAGAAAAAAGAGCAGCTTAAACGAATTCAACCGATTTTGAAAGATATGAAAGAACAACGCAAAGAGAGAGGCATTGCAAAGATCAGTGATAGAATGCAAAGATTCACGGATAGAGAAGTGGAATTGAGTGCGAATATCGATGAGCTCGAAGTGGAAATTGTCTTCCTATTGAAGGAGTTTCATCACGATTCTTCAATCGCTTCAGATTTGACCCTTGATGATTTCATTGAGAATCTCAATGGGATTTCAAATATTGTAAGTGGCATCATAAAAAACAAATTTTCATCATAAATTTTTTTTTTCATCATAAAAACAAATTGAAAAAATTTCGGTTTGAAAAGTTTCAAAATTAAAACACAAATTTCCAAACAGCCAAACTTTAGCAGATCCAAATTGAAATAATTTTGGATACCAAATAATCCTTCATTCAAATTCCAGCTCAACAATATTGGCACCACTCTCTATTTATCCCAATCCACCACACCCTTTGCCAACAAAAAAACCAACTGGACTTCTCAACACAGTATGCTAGAAGACGTTTCAAATGACTTGAGAGGCGTAATCCAAACTAAGTTTCGAAAGATGATTGTCGAGATAAGAAGTGTCAAAGAGAAACTGAAAGGATTTCACTCCTTGGAAGAGCCAAGACAACATTATGAAGAGAAGGTTCATAAGGTAAACCAGTCTGATAACTTTAGATTTTTGAAACTTGTGTTTTCAGGTGATGAAGAGTGTGTCTGGCATCCTGCAGAGTATCAACCAGAAGCGTCGTCAACTAAGAACCTATTCTCTATGGTGGCCTGAAAACGCATTCACTGAAGCCTTTCTTCTCTCCTTGAGCCAGGTCAAAGTTTTCTTGACCTCGTGTGTTGTTGTGAAAGGAAATAGCTCGAAGATGCACAATATGATGAACTCTTTGAACCAAGACTTGATGGAGATCATCCAGAGAAAGGCTCATGACCTTCTGAAGAGTCTAATTCATTCCTATCAAGAGGTTAGTGTTACTCAAAACTGAGAAAAAGGAGCTAAAATGGAAATTTTTCTATTCTTACCTGTCAGAATCGTTAGGTTTTCAAGCTCTCCCAGGATGTTTTGAAAAGTTAATAAGATTAATTTGATTTTCAGATCATGCAAATCTTCGAGCAGAGCCATCTCACAACTCCTCTTCCTACGGATTCTCTTGTCGGATCATCATCAACTATCTTCCAACCATTCTGAATATTTGTGGTCTCCACACGCTCACAGTTTTTCTTTATTTTTGCGGTTTATTGCTGAGTTTCACAATTTTTCTCCCACTTTTGCACTTTTTCATCATAGACCATTCAGTATTCGTTTAAATCTATCCCCATTTTCCCTCTCCTTCTATTTCGCCTTCATATTTTTCTAGAGTGTCAAAGTCCCATTCCACACCCATTTTTCCTATATGTAGATTTCTTGCAAACTCGATATCGGTCCTTTACTCCTTCCTCTCAAGATTCCTTGTGATATCGACTGGGAATTTACTTCTAGTTAATCTCAAATAATGTTCCCAATTTATTCTCTAGTTTTTTTTGGAATTTTTGTCTTTAGATCTTGACTTCCCATTCCTCATATTAGCTTCACCTAGTTTTAATGTTTTGTGTTGCTCACTAGTCTAGTTATATTTCAATTTCTAGTGGTTTTACTTTTGTTAAGCCTAGTCTTTATTGTCATTTTTGTCTTCTGCCCTCCCATCTTTTTTCATAATATTATCTATTCCCTCCAATGTTTTCCGGGTTCTTCACATTCTCCTTTTTATCCCCAATTCACTTGTTTTCAGCAGGTTGTTTCTATCCCTTCATTCCCTTTAGCCCGTTCTCCGCTTATTAAATGTCATATGAATTCTAGGTTTGTAAGTGTTTGACTTTTCAATCCGTAAGTGGTTTGAAACGTAATAATAAAACTAAAAATACATCCAAAGTGTTGTCTTCTTTTTCTTAACTTTCTAGGTCCATTTTGCAAGTTTCAGTTTTAAAAGTTTTCACAAATCGCAATCATTTATCTATTACTGGAAAAAATAAGAAGAGAAAAAAGCATGTAAACAGATACAAAGACACTACAAATTAACCACACAATCAAAACCGGAACATATTTCTACGTAAATAAACATTGAAAATGCCTAAACTGTTTTTCTTTCCCACTTCTTATTTGGTTGTCTTTTAATAGAAGAGTCTGTAGAAGAATCTGAAGAAGCTGATTGAAATGCTCAATGAATTCAGAAAAAAGTTAGAAGAGTAATTGAGACCAAGAAACAAGAAAGGGATAGAGGACTATTTGAACCATGAAGTTAAAAAGATGGGTTTGAAAGATGATTTTGATTAGCTTTTTTTTCTGGATTCCCATAGTTTTCAGAAATCGGTAGAGCATGTCATGGAGCATAAATCCCCTGAAACCATTTCACATGAGATTCTTTTTCTAACCCAAATCAAAATTTACACTGTCATCAAGACCAAGCAAATACTCTTGTTCTCTTCTGAAAGCCAATGACATTCCGAGATTATCATTCAATTGAAACATAGTTGGATAGAAGACTGTCACCAGGAAAGTGAATAGTATGACTTCGAAAAGCACGCTTGTAACGAGGTCCTCTTCTTCGTTTTCTTCTCTTTCTTTGGCATTTTTTTCTTTGTTGCTCGGCTTGATATATTCAATATCCATTGTAGAATTCTAAAAATTCACACTTTTTCTTTTGAATTTGGATTGATGAAAACTGACCGTAAAGCAAAACTTGTCAAAATCCATCAATTGGCATTGAGGTTGTCGAATTTCGTTTGTTTTTCGGCTCGAAATGATATATTGAGAGATTGCAATGATTCCGAATAATCCAAGGGAAATGAAACACAGGTAAAGTTTGTCGGAAAACATTCTGAATTGTAGTTGAGATTTGATAGAATTAGAATAATTTGAGAGCATCAGAAAATAACGTGAGGTATTATCAACCAAGAATCATGTTAAACAGAACAAAAGAAAACAAAATTGAGTTCTTTTATTAGTTTGTGTTTACAATTAGCGATAAAGCTATAAAAAAATGATTGCAGTAATGTACAAATCAATTAGGAACATTGAAAGTTATTCGTAACTTTTTTATGGAACTCTTCTATGAAAAATTTTATTTGAAGCCATTATTTCTGGTCAAAAGCACTAAACGAATGGTCGATGCACCATGTGAGACATCAGCGAGGCGCGTTACAGGTTAATGCTTTCTCTGCCAGACTGCTAGATAGCCAAAAGTAGACAACTAACAAAATGATTGTCATCGAATTTTGTATATTTTATTAATTGACTACTTTTTTGTATTTCACACTCTGGCTGTGATATACAGGTTTGTCCAAAACGTGAGCGCTCTTTTTCTAATTAGCCAAACTACCGTAAATCCTGTAATTGAAGCCCACCTGTATTAGAAGCCCACCTGTAATAGAAGCCCACCCTCAGAGCCTTTTCGAAAAATAGAAGCCCACCCTGTATTAGACGCCCGCCCTCTAATAAACGCTTATCCATGAATAATTTTTATCTTAAAATCTCTAAAAATTCAACGAAAAATTGCTCGAAACCAAAAGTGAAATAGCAAAACACTTGAAACGCGGAGTTTAGGTTTTTTTTAGAACAAAATTCAACTGATTTTTATTGAGAATTAGAAAAATTTTTCTAAAATGTTTGAAGGAAACACTTCAAAGAGCGTGAGAAAGTGCAAGCACGACTCCGAAAATAGGGTTGAAAAATAGAGGCCCACCCTGTAATTGAAGCACACCTGTAATACAAGCCCACCCTCAGAGGACCTTTGAAAAATAGACGCCCATGGGCTTCAATTACAGGATTTACGGTAATAGGATCCAACGACCACGTATTTCTCGAGAACAATAGTTTCTAACTAATTTTTTTTCAAACTTGTAAGATTCTGAACATCATTCTATTAAAACTCAAGACAAAATAACAAAAATTATAGCAAGTTTGTTGCCCTCGAGGAGTATACGACTCTTGAAAAGTTTTTAAAATCTTATCCAACTTGAACTTTCTTATTATTTCAAAATCTTTGGGATTTTTTTAGTTCTTACATTCTCAATAAAAAGTCAGTGAACTAACCCTAATAAGTACTTGAAGTTGAAGAAGTAACCAAAACGTAAGTTGGCCTCAATTGTTTAGTAGACGAAAGTCCATATCAGAAAGCAAAACTCTTCTCCTCTATATTGTAAGAAAGGAACACGTGGAGGTAGTTGTGTAGGGAGGAAAAAGAAAAAAAAAGAAAGGAGAAGGGAATACCACCATCCCGCTATCATTTGCATATCAATAAAACATTGGAGGGGAGCTGTCTTTTACGGAGAGAGGCTTCATTCCCAAAGAGGAGGAAAAGATGAAAAGGGGGAAGAAGGGTACAAAAATGTGATAGAGACAATAAATATCGACGATGAGCAGTTGGATATGAAGAAAAGAAGGATTTCGAGCCAATGTAACTTTATTCAAAATCTAAATTCGGCGCTTTTGTATTAGGTTGGCAAGAAAGTTTTTGTGTGTTTTCGATTTTGCTCGAAATCTCTCGATCGGGTATGAAGCAAAAGACAGCAAATACGAAGAATAGGGCATAAAAAATATCCAGAGGTGTTCAAAGTTGATCTGTAATGATAATTGATCTTGGAAAGAAGAAACTAGGAAGTAGCATACTTGTCACGGGCCGGGCCGGGCCGCTGGAGAAATTTCTACCGGCCCGCTTGGCCCGGGGTTCTTGGCAAAACATGTTTAGGAATTCGAAACTTTTTTCGCGGTTTTGCACCTAATTTGGCTTATGTTTTCTAGAAGGAAATTTTCATCATTTTTGAAGTATAAAGACTCGGGAAAAGTTACGAAATTGAGCTGAAAATCGAGAAAAACGGGCTGGAATAATGAAATTTTTGATACCCGGGCCGGGCCGGCCCGTTTTTGGCAAGTATGGAAATTAGTTATATTTTACGTGCTTAATGAAATTTTGACTATGTACATCAAAATGAATTTGAATGGTACAAAACTATGTTTCATAGAAGCATAAAATATAGAAAGATGCTCTTCAAACTAAAAACCCAGGAAATTGATAATTGGATTTTTGTCATATGTTACACTAAGTGAAAAATGCACAAAAAAGTGTTGATAGAATGTCAACTTGTCAGATTCTGCGGGTTTTAGGCCACCGATCTGTAATCTAGCTGCTTTGAAACGCGCTTTTGATCTATTCAATGTCATTTTCAAGAGGGTCCATCATATGCAGTGAAATCTACATGATGACGGTTCGCTTTGAAACGATCCTATCAAAATCTTCAATTAAAACTTACCATTCTTAGTTTTTCTGCTTCCTCCCTTGGCCTATCTTTGCTTTCGTGATCTTAGGTGATGTTTCTTCTGGTTTGACCTTGTTTCCGTTTGCGGCTACCCAGATTCCGAGACAGATCAGGATCCACAATCCAAGTTCCTTCATTCTTAAAATTCATGAGTTTATCGATCAAAAACTGCACGAACAGAACAATATAAAAATATTTCCATCGATGCTGCAAGAAAAGAGGAGAAAGACTCTCTTTTTTCTCACGATTTGCATATCAATGGGTGTAGAGACCAACGGCACACGAGTAAAATGAACTCTTGGTGTTAATACAAAAGAGGAAAGATCAGTTTCAAAAAAAAAGGGGACCAAAGAGAATATGCGAATGAATCCACTGCAACAGTCTATTCAAACTGTTAGATATCAATGTAAAAAGAAACCATCAGCACACAAAAAAAGTCAACTCTTGGTCTTGAGTGAGTGGTTGGTAACAAAAAGAAGGAGGACTGAAGAAAATAACATAGTAAATGTCTTGCGACCTTTCCTTCAAACTCTGGTCAGAGGGTTAACCAGGAAATGCTGACAGAAAATACTGTATTAGAACAGCCCCTATATCATAAATACCTACAAGAGCGTGTTAAGAACAATATAAGAGCTCTGTGAAAGTCCCTGTGAGAAAGACTACTAATATCAGCGATGAAGCCGTTTGAAATAGAAAAAAAAAAGAAAATAAACACATAACGTAACTTTATACTTCAAAACATCAGAAATAATTATCAAATTCAGAAAAAATACGGTTGGGTCTTATATGATATGCGCCGAATGATCCTATTCTTCCTCTGTGTTCACGTTCATTCTAGAAGCATTATCTATTCAGATTTCTCGGAAAATGAAAACTTACTATTCTATAATCGTAAACCCGAACTTTTCCTTCTTCTGCTTTCGGGAGAAAGTACACGACAGTGGTGAGAAAACTGAGAAAACAGATCATCCCAATGGTCATAATGAGCACATCATTATTCTAAAATAACAGAGTTGACTCTAATGTAACTCAAAATATGGTGAAATCAGGCTTGGTTCCAGCTTGATGGCATAGGATCCGACATTTTGAATGCACATCTATTCAGCTCTCAAATGTTTTTTCCTATTTTTTATTGATAAAAAACTGTTGAAAAATCGCGAGAGCTGATGAGTATTATCTTTTCAAATTTATTGTCGGATTCTAGGCCATCTATAATCTAGAACGTTATGAAAGGCGATTTTGTATCATTTTTACTTATTTTGAATTGATTTCTTCTTGAGAATTTGATTCAGCATTTGAAATTATTCGACTTTTTGACACTTTTGGATTATTTCTACCGAAATTATTGACTAAGACATACCGCTTGTCTCCTAGTATCTTCCTTTGACACAGGCGGGGCTTCAGTTGTTTCCAAGGTCGGTGTAGCTTCCGGATTAGCCTCTTTTCCTTCCGAATCATTTGCAGCTACCCAGACTCCGAGACAGATAAGAAGCAGCAATCCAAGCTCTTTCATTCTGAAATCATATGTCAATCAAAAACTGTACAAAAAATGAAAAGTGAAATGTTGTCGATGATCTAAGAAATGAAGAGAAAAACTCTCTTTTTATACTTTTTTCTCACGATTTACATATCAATGGGTGTAGAGACCAACGACACACATGGAAAGTGAACTCTTGATGTTGATACAAAAAAGAGAAGAGATCAGTATCAGCAGAAAAAGAGGGACCAAAAAAACAGGATGTATTTTTGGCGAAGCATCTACATAAAAATGAATTTTAAAAGGCTTCAAAGCATCATAATTTATTAATAGATGCTTTTCGAGCCTAAAACTCGGAAAATTGACAATAGCATTTTTGTTACACTTTTAATGAGAAATGCACGAGAAAGTTCATGAAAGTCTTGACAGATTCTGCGGGTTTTAGGCCACCGATCTGTAATCTAGGCTGCTTTGAAACGCGCTTTTGATATATTCGATGTCATTTTCAAGAGGGTCCATTATATGCAGTGAAATCTACATGATGACAGCTCGCTTGGAAACGATCCTATCAAAATCTTCAATTACAACTTACCACACTTCGTTTCCCAGCTTCCTCTCTAGGTCCTGTGGTTGCTTCCATTGGCTCAGGTGATGTTTCTTCTGGGTTGACCTTATTTTCGTTTGCGGCTACCCACATTCCGAGACAGATTAAGATCAAAAATCCAAACTCCTTCATTCTCAAAACATATGAAGTTTATCGGTCAAACACTGCACAAAAAACAAATATAGAAGTATTCCCATTGATGCTGCAAGAAAATAAAAGAAAAGCTCTCCCTTTGCACTTATTTCTCACGATTTACACATCAATGGGTGTAGAGACCAACGACACACGAAGAAAATGAACTCTTGGTGTTGCCACAAAAAGGGAAGATCAGGTTCAAAAAAAAAGGGGAGACCAAAGAGAATATTCGAATGAATCCACTGCAACAGTCTCTCCAAACTGTTAGATATCAATGTAAAAAGAAACCACCAGCACACAAAAACAAAGCGAACTCTTGGTCTAGAGAATTCTGAAAGGAAAAAGACTGTATTAGAAGAGCCCCTATTGTATATAAGCCCGACTGGGCGTGCTAAGAACAATGGGTTGTGAATTTGTTAATTAGGGATGTGAATTTCTATAGCAGTATAGGAACCACGATCCAGTGAATGCGAGCAATTAAGTGACGTGTGCAATTAGTTTCAAATTGAAGGTAGTTATCGAGGTCGTCAAAGTTCAATTAATGATAAGTGATTGATATCGCTTATGCATTGGATGCTTGAGTTAGAATGGTTGTTCGAATCCTAATCCAGACAAAGAAGTTCATTATGAAAAAATTTCTCCTTTTGAAAGATGAGAACACGTGGAACGAAGAGAGCAAAAGAAAAGAGGAATATCATCCCCGCTATCATTTGCATATCAATGAAACATTGGAGGGAACTGTCTTTCACGGGGAGAGGCTTCATTCCCAAAAAGGAGAGAAAGATGAAAGGTGAGATAGAGACAATAAACATTGGTGCTGAGCCGTTTGAAATTCAACAAAAAGATGAAAAAATTCAATAACTTTATACTTTAAAACTTCATGAGTAATTAAAAGGGTCTCATACCCCAACGGTTGGGTCTAATCATAGGCAGATATGCGCCGGGAAGTCCTCTTCTTCTTCTGTAATCAATGTAGTCAGGGTCATCCTAAAAGCATTATCTATTTAAATTTCTCGGAAAATGAAAACTCACCATTCCATAATCGGAAACCCGGTTATTTTTCTTTTCTGCTTTTACTTCTTCTGATTTTTTCGGAAGGGTGTACACGATAATGAAACCGAGAAAGCAGGCAAACCCAAAGTATATAATGAGTAGATCAATCACCTGAAATAACAGAATTAACTCAAATGTAACTAAGAATGTTGTGAGATCTGGCTCAGTTTCAGATCGATGGCCTAGAATCCGAACAAACGTTCTTCAGTTTTTCACTTTTTTTGTACATTTAAGTGAAGGAAAACTGCTGAAAATCGAGAGTGCTGAATGTTTCGTCAATATTTCGAATTCTAGGCCATCTCTAGGGTGCTACAAAAGACGGTCTTGTATCATTTTTAGTCATCTTTTTTCATGAAAACTTGGTTCAGCCTCAGAAAGTAAGTCAACTTTAACATTTTGACATTTTTCAACTATTCATATTAAAACTAAGACATACCGCTTGTCTCCTAGTATCTTCCTTTGACACAGGCGGGGCTTCAGTTGCTTCCGAGGTCGGTGTTGCTTCCGGATTGGCCTCTTTTCCTTCCAAATCATTAGCAGCTACCCAAACTCCGAGACAGACAAGAAGCAGCAATCCAAGCGCCTTCATTCTGGAATTGTATGAAGCTCATCGATCAAAAACTGTACAAAAAATGAAAAATAAAATGTTGTCGATGATATAAGAAAAGAGGAGAAAAACTCTCCTTTTATACTTTTTTCTCACGATTTACATATCAATGGGTGTAGAGACCAACGGCACACAAGAAAAGTGAACTCTGGGTATTGATACAAAAAAGATGGAAGATCAGTATCAACAAAGAGGGACCAAAAAATAAAAATTGGTTTTTCTGTAAACCATTTTTCAAAACATCAATTCCAAGTGATAATCAACAAATATCAATTTATTTAATTAACACAAAATCATTATTCCACATTATTGTTCTCTTCCATTTCTGGATTATGTTCAACATTTTTCTTCTTGTTCGTCTTTGGCTTGTGCTTGTTAGAAAATTTCCGTAATAAAATAGGAAAAACAATCCACATATGAAAATGGAAGCACAACGTCCAAACAAAGATTCTTCGGCTCCAATCACGAGCCTGGAAAATTTGAAATTGATTCAACTAATAAAAGCCAAAAAAAGAATTGTGAACATACATTAGAATCCTCTTGAGGTTTTGCTGTCTGAGGTCCAGTTGAGCAAGAAGCTGAGACAGAAACATCAGGATTCTCTTTTTGAATTTCTAATTGGATCTTGCAAACGTTGTCGGAATGAGCAGAGAGCCCCATAACCAAAATGGACAGAATCATCAAGCTGAGAAGTTGCATTCTGAAAGATAAGGTAGCGTTAGGTTCGGGTCAGCTGCTGACAAGAGTTAATAGAAGGTTAAATCAACAAACGTAATAAGAAATTAGAGAGGGACAGATATGAAAAGAAAGAGTTTTAAAAATTAAAAATCAGATTTTGTAAAATGAAAATGGTGTAAGGATGCTGTGTAAGGATGCTCCTGCTTTCTACAGAACAAAACATGACATACCAAAAACTGAAAAAAAAACTTGATTCTATTTCTGACTGTTTTGTAACAATATTTCGTTATTTTTGATAAATTGTTTGAAAATCATTACCTTTTGTAATGTTACTAACTGATGGAAAGCTCTTGTAATTGAGATATGCTTCACTCATTCCAAAGAGTGCCCTTTTATTAGAGGATTTCTTCTGATACAGTCTCTCATCATATATTGTGGCAAAAATTGATAACCCTGTTTCAAGATATCTCTCTACCATTTTTCCCCGCATATAACCTTTGCCCTACATTATCTTCTCAACTTTTTTTCATCAAAATAATTTTGTCTCTGAATCACAATGATCTCTTCTATCGGTTCTCCTGCACCAATTTCCAAACATTCTCCATCGATCAAAATCGTTTTTTCTCTTTCATCATGCCATTTCCCATTACCCAGAACCTCTGATGTCCATCAAAACATGCCACACCCTAAACAAACAAGTCCAGAATCGATTCACTTTCCCAGAGTTGATGTTCTTTTGGTCCACACTGCACACAGTACACACTTTGAGGGGTCATGCAGGGTTTTCTTTTGTTAAAGTTCGAGGGATGTTAACAGGGGAACATGCTTTATTGACTTTCGAAAATTATGGGTACAAGTCATTGGAATCAAGTATCATTTTTTTGTCTGCTGGCAGAATCTGGGTTAAGTGGTTGGGGAAATAATTGGAATGGTTATGGTAATACATGCAGGGTATTCAAATTTTTAAAAATTTAGAATCATGATTCTGAATCATGGTCTGGAATCATGGTCTGGAATCCTGAGAGGTTCTTTGACGAGTTTTCGACGGCTTTCTTTGATTCTGAAACACATAAAAGTAGAGCCAGATGAGCTTAATCCTGTCCAACTCACCCCTGCAATATAGAGACTTTCTTCTTCGGTTCTAGCCAAGCCGTAGAAGACGTAATTCTTGAATGCGCCCAACTGTTGTAGAATTACTCCGATGACAACGAAGGCGCACAAGAAGAAGAATCCAAGCCAGAGATAGGATGGGTCAACAAGGCTTTTGCGTGGCTCCGGAGCCTGAAAATCGGGTGAATTGATTCCTAGAATAGAATGTAAAGTAACCCACCTTTGCAGCTGGCTTCTTTGTAGTGGTAGCCAGAGTTGTAGACAAGGTAGTGGTTTGGGGAATGGTCGGCATCTCCGAAGATGCTTCCTCAGCAGTCTCCCCAGCTTCCAGAGGGCGTCCATACGCCAAATGAAGGAGTCCAATCACAATAAGCCCAGCCACCAAAACACGAAGTCCCATCATCTGAAATTGCCTGTAGATTATAAAAATGATTTGATTAGTGATAAGAAAAAAGGTATATTCACGGTATTAGAAACCGGTAAAATAAATTCAAAATGGAAAAATTGGGAAAATTAAGCGGATGTTTATTCATCATTCAAGTGAGGGGAAGTGGTTAATTAACATCAATAAAAATTAAAGCATTAGAATTAAGTAAGAAGATTCATCGGCTTAGATGTTTTGTGAGACAAGGTTTCTCTGAAAAATAGATATCTAATAGTTTTCTTATCAAATTATCCTTTACCTTTTCTTTGGCGAGGTGGACGACTCCATGGCCCAAGTTGATGGTCCTGGTAGCCCAGTGAGCTCCAAGAGCCAAAAACATGAGCACTGCCAACATAATGAAGAGGGCAAACTGGAGGATCTCACATGGTGTCGGGATAGCCTGGAAAAATCGTTTTTCAGAGACTTCTGTAATAAAAGGGCACCCCCGTAACGGAATGTTAATCTCTGTAACTTAATGGCTAACCCCCTCCCTCATATTATCCTCAAAGGTTGTTCCCTAAGTTCCGCGCGTTAGCCCTCTACAATTAACGGCTAAGGCCAATTTGTGACATGACTCTATTAAAAGGGCACTAACCTTTTGTGGCTTGTTGCCAACGGCTTCAAACGACGAGATCTCCTCCACAGCAACGTTTTCCTCCTGTTGGACTGGCAGGCCTGGATGGCGGGCAAGGACACCAGAGACGACAAAAACGGCGGCGACAATAAGGGCAAGGCGAGACATACTGAAGTAAGTTGAAAGTAAAACGGTTTGATTGATATCAATATAGAAAGCGAATTGTGGGAGGAGACGAAGAAAGGTATCAAGAATCCAAAAAAAGGAGAAAAGAAGAGAAAAAAAGGAACATTCTATCTCTCAAATTGTCCTTTTTTTGCGGGAAAAGGGGGGGGGTGAGGGGAAAGAACACCCCTTAAATCGGGAGAGAAAATGAAATGAGAGATAGAGAATTGACCGTCATCTTTGAGTGTTCGAACCTGTTTGGTGTTAAAAATAGAGTTAATAAAGGGGAAAAAGGTTAAGAAAAAATGGGAAAAAAATCGGATTCTTCGACGTTGTGCGATCCATTTTCCAAAAAACCTAAACAAGAGCAACTTTTGTCTTTTTGTTTTGGTTTTACCTGTACCAAACTTGCAAAAAAAAACAAGATGATGAAACCAAAAAAAAGAACAGATACATATCGACGGTTAGCAACCAGTCACAAGACTCATTCACACAAAACAAGGAAAAAAAAAGACTAGAACACAACATTTTATTTGACGACATACCGTACTCCACCACAGAACGACATGCCGACACAGATAAAGAGAGAAGACAATTCAAAAAAGCAATAAAAGAAGATTTAGATGGACAAAATAAAGAAGTCTCGATTTCTGATGTAATGAACCAGTAGAAAACGGACGGAAGAACGAGAAAAAAAGTAGAAAGGAAACGGGTTGGAATTGATGTGTTTCCAACGGAAACGACGACGTCTTATCAGAAATTGAGAATAATGGAAAATGATAAGGGGTACTGTAGTTTTTTGATTTGATGGCAGGTAAGCCGAAACGAAAGTAATCTGGACTTACTTATGTTGCAATAGATTGGTAGATGAAAAATCTTAGGCAATTTGGGATTCAAAAAGATTATTTTATGATACTAGGTTGGCTAATAAGAAATGCGTGTTCAAGATTTATGTCAACCTTTTTTATGCCAAGTATCACAGCCAGTTCATGAGATACAAAAAAGTGGTCAACTAATAAAATGTGCACATTTTTATGATAAACATTTTTTTAGTTGACAACTTTTTGGTATCTAATAATATAGCTGAGATATTCAACTCGGTTCAAACTTGTAACGCCCATTCCTTTTTAGCCAACCTAATAATTTTCCACCCTAAAAATTAATTTTAAAAAGTCACTAATTCTTAGTTTAAAATCATAAAAATCTCTGTAGAGCAAAATGGTTTACAGGTGAAAAAGTGATAAAATTTTGATAGAATGGATGTTTCACGATTTCAATAAAATGGTATTTGCAAATTTTTGCTGCATGTGTTCACATTTGACACCTCACATTCTATTCCTTCCAACTCGAATCACTCCTCATAATAAAATAAAAACTCTACAGTACCCCTCATAGCATCAATTTCTATCGTTCTCAATTTTTGATAATAAACCGATGGAAACCCACTATCCGTTTCTATTGGTTCATTATATTAGAAATTGCTGATTTTGTCGTTGAAGATGATGACGTCGTTTTCTCCATTCTAGAAGAACGGGTACATCTCTCTCTCCTGAAACTTAAATAACTTAGTAACTCGCCTTCGAAACATCAATAAACTTACGAATCTCGTTTGATATCTCACACTATATCCTGGTGGGTTCATAGGTTCATCGTTTCCACGCGGGGCATCTTTGATTATTGACCAACATAGGTGAATGACAAAACCGAACACTACAATGGAAACAATAAAAAAGTACAAAATAAAGCAAAGAACATTGATGAACGTTAACTCCGGGAACTGAAAAAATGGATAATTTAAACTTGGTTTCAAAAAAAGCGATCACTTTTTTTCTTTTTTTCTTTGCTCAATTGGAGTGATTGCCACAGTGGTGTTCTCTTCAGATCTCTTCGTTGCCGGAGTTGTGTGGTTCTCCATTGTAGTCATTGGGATACTTGGTACCTCAGTAGAGGTTGCATTGGCTTCTATCGGACGTCCATGAACCAGAAGTGAAAGTTCCACGAGAATGAGTCCAGTGATAAGAACTTTTAGCCCCATGTTTCTGAAACTCCCTGTGGATTAGAAAAAATCAGTCGGTTAGTGATTTAAGTATAACTACGGTGGAAAACCGGTGAGATAATCTCAAAAAGGAACAAGAAACTTGATATAGTAAATGTTCATTTGGTTAAAGCACGATAGGGTCTCCAAAGATGCTGATGGTAGTGAAACTGAAAAAATTCAAATATCATCGTTGACATTTCTATTTGGGGTTTGCAATGAAAACATTTATTGAAAATCTGACAGTCCAATTTGAAATATGAAATGATTTCTCAAAACAACACAAAAAGTTGTTGTTTTCGCCTTTCGATATCTTCAGGATCTCCTGAATTTTATTTGAGACTAGAAATATTGAGCTGTGAAAAAAACGTGACATGTTGATGTTTGCTGAGCACAAAAAACGTTATGAAAACTTGTTTCAGAGAGCATTTCACATTTCAATGTGGATGGAATGAACAGATTTTTCATATCATTATTCATTTTGGCACCTTAAATTGAATGGAATCGTATAGGTTTTGAACGCCTTGTTTGCTTTTATTTACTTTTTTGAATATGGCGGATGTTTTTCCATACTAGGGGTACATTTCCAGAAAACATGGTTTCTGAATCGGAAAGTTTAAGTAATGAACCTTCCAAATTCCCTACACGAAGTAACGGTCCACCACTTGGCATCTCGTGCCATGCTTTGCCACGGTGTTTATTGTTGTGATTTCCATCAATGTAGAACATAATAACACCAAACAATACGGCACAAAAAACAATAGCGAGCAGGAAAACTAGGGGAAAATATTTGATGTACGTCCAGCAATCGGAGGCCTGAAAAGCATATGATTAAATACAAAATTTGAAAAGGCATTTACGTATGGGTCATTTCTTCTGGTTGCCTTGATGGTAGATCCAACAGATGTGGTCGTTGTCATGGTTGTAGTGGTCAAAACGGTAGTGCTTGGCGGAAAAGCTGGCACAGGTTTAGTTTCGGCAGCGTCTTCAGTCTCAATTGGGTGTCCATGAGCCAAACAAATAAGCCCAAAAAAAAGAGCCCAACAGCCAAAGCTCTGAGCCTTATCATTCTGGAATTCTCTGTGGATTAGGAAAAGTTAGTCGATTAGTGAATTGAGTATAACTACGGTGGAAAACCGGTGAGATAAACTCAAAAAAGAAGTTGAAGCTTGATATAACAAATGTTCATTCGGATAAGGCACGATAAACTCTCCAAAGATGCTGATGGTAGCGAAGCTGAAAAAATTCAGATACCATCAGTGTCATTTTCTATTTGGGATGTGCAATGAGAAAATATATGGAAAACCTGGCTGTTCGATTCGATTTGAAATGTGAAATGATTTTTCAAAACAACACAAAAAGTCTGAAAACTTGTTTCAGAGAGCATTTCACATTTCAAATTGGATGGAATGAACCGATTTTTCATATCATTTTTGATTTTGGCATTCAAAATTGAAGGGAATCGTATAGGTTTTTTGCCTTGTTTGCTATATTTACCTTTTTGAAGATGACGTAAATTTCTCCATTTTAGAAGTAAATATCCTGGGACCATAGATCCTGAATTGGAAAATTAAAGTAATGAACTTTTCGAAATTCACCATTCTAACTGGTCCTCCAGGACTTCTCGTGCCAATCTCGTGCCAGGCTTTGCCGCGATATTTTTTTTTGTAATCTCGATCATTGCAGTACAAAAGCACACAAACCAATACTGCGGAAAAAACAACAGCGAGCAGGTAAATGAGGAGAATTTCCATGATAACCGTCCAGAAATCGGAATCCTGAAAAGTATATGATTAAAGGCAAGATTTGAAAAGGCATTTACGTATGGGTTCCTTCTTCTGGTTGCCTTGATGGTATTTCCAACAGGTGTGGTCGTTGTCATGGTTGTATTAGTCAAAACGGAAAAGCTTGGGGAAATAGTTGACACAGATTTAGTTTCGGCAACGTCTTCAGTCTCGATTGGGTGTCCACGAGCCAAATAAATGAGCCCGAAAAGAATAAGCCCAACAGCCAAAGCTCTGAGCTTTATCATTCTGAAACTCTCTGTGGATTAGGAAAAGTTAGTCAGTTAGTGAATTGAATATAACTACGGTGAAAAACCGGTAAGATAAACTCAAAAAAGAAGTTGGAATTTGATATAACAAATGTTCATTCAGGTAAGGCACGATATGGTCTCCATAGATGCTGATGGTAGCGAAACTGAAAAAATTCAAATACCATCAGTGTCATTTTCTATTTGTGGTGTACAATAAGGAAATATATGAAAAATCTATATATTCTACGTTCCAAATTCGATAAATTTTCAGATTTCTCATGTTTCTTCTCATTTTTTTTTCTGCACATTCATTACCGGGAGAAATCACGAAGGTTTTGAACCCCTAGTGAGCTTTCGTTTACACTAACCTTTTCGGATATGGTCCATGATTCCATTTTAGAAGTCCGTATAATCGAAGGGCCTTCTCATCCTCCTCTGAGATTGGAAAATTCGAAGAATTCGCCTTTCAACTTCAAAGTCGCTTACCGGTTCTGGATAATATCCCAAACTCTCGTACTGTCTCGTGTTTCCTACTCTGACCATTTCTTGGTTTTCGGCCTGTGGTTCCTGTACTTGTCGCTTTCGGCAAATGAGCCAAGACCATGGAAACGGACTAGGGCAGAATATCCAACAAGCAAAGGGCATTATGAGGGCAGCAAAGATCATGAGCAAAATTGCGCTTTCGATCTGTTTTTGGTCTACTGTCTGAATAACGAAGAAATTCCATAATCTACATCGGAAACCAAAGTCACCTGTGAATTGGCCACGGTGCTGGTTTTTACAGTTTTGGTCGGAGTTGTGGATGCAATAGTTGGAGGAAGGGTTGATGCAGTAGTGGGAGAAAGGTTTGGAATTTCATTAGATTCTCCTTTGGCTGGGTTTTCAGCCTCTATTGGGAGTCCATGGGCAAAAAACAGAAGCCCAAGAAAAATGAGCCCAATGGCCAGAGCTCTCATTCTGGAACTTCCTGTGAGTTTAGAAAAGTTTGTAGATTAGTGATAAAAAAAAGGTATATTCACGGTGGAAAACCGGTGAAATAATCTCAAAAAAGAGAATGAAGGTTAATAAAATATATGTTCATTTAGATAAGGCACGATAAGGTTTCCAAAAGTTGCTGATGGTAGCGGAGCTGAAAAAAAAACTGAATAAATTCGGATCCCCCTTTTACTTGAAGTGATCAATGGAAGGAGGTATTTGAAAATATGAAAATGCCATTCTGTTTGGAATTTGAATTCAAACCTTGAAACGAATTTTCAAAATCCTACCACATTTCATTTCCCACCGAAAAGTAGCTTTTTAGTTTGACGTCCGGAACATCACTTTTCGGTGGTATCTGAGTATGAAAATTGGTATGAAAATTCTTCTTGGAAATGTTTTTACATTTTGACTTAAATGAAAGTTACAGACGTTTCACGCCCCTTTTCATTTTGACTGGGAACACAAAAACTTTCAAGATCCTGAATTTTCCAAACACAGTGCGGAAATGAGTTTTTCTTATCACTAACCTTTTTGGAGGTGACGTCTATTTTTCCATTTTAGTATCACCAAAACATCCAGTCTTCCCCGGCTCCTGGTCTTCTTGTGCTTCTTATTCTGACCATTACCTCTTCCTCTGCTTGTGGTTCCTGGACTTGTGGTTTTCGGCAGAAAATCCAAGCCAATGGAAGCGCAAAAAACACTATGAGGCAAACAATGAAAACTGCGATTACGGGCTGTATTTGTTCGACTGTCTGAGAAACAAATAACATCAGAAAATGCCGATTAGAAACCAAAGTTACCTTCGACTTTGCTACGGTGCTGGTTTCTACAATTTGAGTTGTGGATCCAATGGGTGGTGTAAGCGTTGGAGCAGAAGTGGAAGGAAAATTTGGATCCTCATGAGACTCTCCTTTGACAGGATTTTCAGCTTCTATTGGGAATCCGTGGGCGAAGAGCAGAAGCCCAAGAAAAATGAGCCCCATGGCCAGAGCTCTCATTCTGGAACTTCCTGTGAGTTTAGAAAAGTTTGTAGATTAGTGATAAAAACAGGAATAATCACGGTGAAAAACCGGTCAAATTAATCTAAATAAGGTGGTTTAAAGCTAATGATATACGTGTTCATTCAAATAAGAGGCAATACAAAGAACTTCCTAAAAGTGATAGCCAAAAATGTGGAGTACTGTAGGTTGATGGCATGTGAGTTGAGCTGAAACGACTTAGTTCTCAAGATCTTCTCTGGATGCCTAGCCAAAATAGAAGAAGATATGGAAAATCTGTGGGTGATATTTCCCTCAGTTTTTCATGTTTTATGTGCGTTTTTGGCCGTTTCTAAGTGGGAAAAGGGGTTCTTGGAAACCCTTTTACAGTCCAGCTTGAATCGAATTTCCATATCTTCTTCCATTTTGTCTGGACACCCAAAACCAAGGGGAATCCTATAGAATATTAGATTACTCACTAACCTTTTTTAGAATACATCTTTTCCATTTCAATTATCAAAAATATTTACTGGCCAGAAGCATATTGCCTGAAATTTGATAATAAATACGTCTTCCACACTCGTATTAACTAACCGGTGGTCGATAATGGTTCATTTCTCTTTGCCGTGGAGCTTCCCTCGGCAGTTCTTCGTAGTTTTCATTGTCACAATCTGCGAAGTATTTTCGCATAATACAATATACACAATACGGAAAACAGAAGAATACCACCACAGAGAGCAATACCACGAAGAACGGGAACATGTCGGTCCAAAAAGGTGTCGGTCGGTCCATGATCAAAATTGCTCTTTTGGTCTGTTTTTGATCTACTGTCTGAATAACGAAGAAATCAGATAATCTACATCGGAAACCAAAGTCACCTGTGAATTTGTTACGGTGTTGGTTCCTACAGTTTCGGTCGGAGTTGTGGATCCAATGGTTGGAGAAAGGGTTGGAGCAGTAGTGGAATGAAAATCGGGAATCTCATGAGACTCTCCTTTGACTGAAGTTTCAGCCTCTATTGGAAGTCCATGGGCTAAGAGCAGAAACCCAGCAAGTAAAAGCCCGATGGCCCGAGCTCTCATTCTGGAACTTCCTGTGGGTTTGAAAAAGTTTGTAGATTAGTGATGAAAACAGGTATAATCACGGTGAGAAACCGGTCAAATTAATCAAAATAAAGTGGTTTAAAGCTAGTGATATACGTGTTCATTCAAATAAGAGATGATTCAAAAAGGTTCCTAAAGGTGCATAGTTATATGTAGACAAAAGTGTGGAGTACTGCAGATTGATGGCAGGTATGTTGAGCTGAAAGGACTTGAAAATTCTTGAGGGTACCTTAGATTTTGGGTGTCCATTCAAAATAAAAGAAGATATGGAAAATCTGTGGGTGATATTTCCTTCAGTTTTTCATGTCTTTTGTGAGTTTTTGGTCTTTCTTCAGTGTGAAAATTGGTTTTTGGAAATCATTTTACAGTCTAGATTGAATGGAATTTCCATATCTTCTTTCGGTTTCTTTGGACACCCAAAACCAAGGGAAATCCTGTAGAATATAAGCTTATTTACTAACCTTATTGGAA
This sequence comes from Caenorhabditis doughertyi, assembly GCA_963572265.1. Taxonomy (NCBI): domain Eukaryota; kingdom Metazoa; phylum Nematoda; class Chromadorea; order Rhabditida; family Rhabditidae; genus Caenorhabditis; species Caenorhabditis doughertyi. The sequence continues at coordinate 1,468,616 of OY751558.1, forward strand.
TACATCATCCCCATTCCAACTATAAAAAATATTTCCTGGCAAGAAGCCTATTGCCTGAAATTTATTAATAAATACGTCTTTCACATTCGTATTAACTAACCCGTGGTCGATAATGAACCAATTCTCTGTGTCGTGGAGCTTCGCGGGGCAGTTCTTCGTAGTCTTCGTTGTCACGATCTCCGTTAGTTTTCCGCACAATACAATATCCACAACACGGAATACAGATGAACACTATCACGGAAAGCAAAACCACGTAGAACGGAAACATGTCGGTCCAAAAACGTCCCGTCCAGAATGATTCTTCAGTATTAGTCAACTTAGCCGCAATCGGCCGGAATTCCTGTGCACATTGAGCACGTCCATTGGCATAGACACTATGAACCGCAAAATCCGGTGACATTTCTTCCCAGAATTTCTCTCCGTTCATTATTTCTACGAGTCTTTTGATCTTTTCCTGCTCACAAATACTTGCTTCCAAAGAGTTGTCGAATAGCTCCACAAAGGTATAATTGGGGTACCTCTGTTGGATTGAGAGCAAGGTGAAGGCCTCGATAGGCAGTCTCAAAGCAGAGGAAAGACGTTTCAAAAATACGGTCTTTGTATTCGGGAACATCATTGGATGAGCCTTGGGGAAACATAACACGATAGTTATCACGTGGTTGTAGGCTGGGTAGTCCGATACGTCGATAGTAATTGACCGTTTTGTTTTGCGATGTTGCATTTCATATTTATGGGCACCACTACTCATTGGAACTCCCGTGAGGGTATTACGTCCAGTGTGGCTTGCAAAATTATCTGTTCCGTTCAAGAATGAGAGCATGAACGATAACATACGCTTGGTAATGTTCGAATTTTCACGGGTAAGCTTCATCTCACAGTACGTCCCCCTGAAAAGATTCCCAGTGGTAAAGAATATTTCAAAAATTTTGAAAATTTTTAGTATTTTTAGTGGTGAATTAGTATAAAAAAAAAGCTTTTCTGAGCTTATGCAAAATAAAAAGAGTTGCCTTTTTCTCAAAAAAATACCTTTCAAGTTCTGATGAAACTCTTCTATTGGAAAGTATATTCTATCTCTAAAATTCTAGTTTTGATAAATTTGAGCAGATTTCTAGATTATTAAAGCGAATTGAAATTGAAAATAGACTAATAATACTCTGAGCTAGCTTGGAAATCTAGTATCGCATTTCAATTTTGAGAAATGCTAATGAAATTTTTTCCTTTTTTCTAAACCTTACAGGCTCTTTAAAATCCAAAAACATCTATTTTTTGAAATCTACCGTAATCCTAAAAGTATTTGTATGAAAAAAAAAATTGAAAAAAATGAATCAAAATAATGAGAAAAGAAGCATAATGATATGCTTGAACCATTGAAGCATTACGTCACTCCCCCTATCTGAGTTGCATGCTTGAACTCCCAACCATTAAAGTCACCCACTTTATGCATTAAAGATAGTCAATTGGAAGTGATAAAAATCAATATCTTTCCCAATTTCATTTTTTACAATAATGTAAACATCCTCTACTATGAGTCACTAAATAATTTCTAAAAATCTTCTCACTAATTTTTCAAAATTTTTTTTGAAAAGAAGTTTGAAACTTATAAATCTAGAATTGTCTCTTAAACATACTAAAAGTGAACTTTCCCACTATTAACTAAAAGGGCATGAGAAACCTCCCCCACGTTTTATGCCCCCCCCCCTCTCCCATACTCACCTCTTGCAGTTGAAATGAACGGTGCTCTTTGATAAACGGCGACCTTTATTTCTTGTTGAAACATCAGAGCTCTCTTCAGAACCAGATCCAGAGTATTCAGTCTAAACGTGTCGTATAGTAATACAAAAAAGAAAAGAAATGAGGACGAAAAGGGCTGCACCAGCTTTGAAACGAGCGTGCTAATGGGATTGCCACGTCACAAGGGAAAAAGGGGCGGAGCTTAGAGGTTTGTTTTTTTTTTTGAGAAAAAAAGTGGGTGTGTAAACTATAGTGACCTAATCCTTTAAAGGGTACCAAAAAAGGAAGGGAAAGCATGAATATTTGCTAAGGCAACACTAATTTAATTATTTGACCTAACCGAAAAGAATGAAACTATGAATAATTCCAGTTTTTAGTCACGAATTTTCTGTCAAATTTGACACGTTTAAAACATGACATCAAAAAATTCGAAAAGAAGAACCGAGAGCTGCCCTCTCCCCCCAGAAAATGAAGAGGATGGTCGTCAATTTGCATCTAGGAGGAGAGGGGGAGAGGGGGCATGACACTGGTTTTTTCTTTGTTTTTTGATGAATTGACTTTTTCTCGATGGTTACGAATGGAAAAAATGAATAATTTTATTTTGAAATTGGAAAAAGAAAGATTCGAGATTGGTTTTGAAATAAAGGATGGAAGAGAGGATCTGTCAATTTGACAGATTTCGAAATCGTGCATCTTGAATTGGTTCAAGACAAGAGTTGATGGATTAGAGGATCTCATGGAGATCTTTCAACCAGGATATTTGAGCTACGAGAAGATTAATTAGGAAAGTAAAGTGAGCTACAAATCGGAGGACCTTGAAACCTTTCAAATTTTGAGGCGACAAGGGACCAATTTCCAAAGCATACACTTATTTTAAAACATATGATATCAATTGACTGTAAGAAATAAGCCATTTTTATATCAATTGAAAGCCAAGAACATGATGATTCCAAGAAGAAGTCAATTTTTTTTTCATGGAGGTTTAAGCTTCAGCTCATGACCGCCTAGTTTTATCATTTTCCTCAAAATTGACGTACTACTCTTCGGATTCGAAATTTTGGTGATAAGCGAGAAAGTTGTTTCTATAGGCGTTGTTTTGGGTGGTTCTCAGACAATTTGAAAATTTAAAAAATTTCCATCAAAAATATTTTTCTGGTAAATGTTTCAAAAGTAATCCGAAATAGTCAATTATCCTTAGAATGTGTTTCATCTCTTATGAACAAAGTTACGAGTTCTAGATTGTCAAAAAACACAGCTTTATGTTCCAGTTTAGGTCGAAATCTAAAACTTGGCTAGCAATTTTTTTTCCTCCTTCCCCTCCTAACTGTCACAGATTAGTTGCATATTTTCAATGAACAGATTTCGTTCACTAATTAACCACGTCCCCTTATCATTATCACATGTCATATCTGTTCTAGTGTCCACCAAATAGTTACTTCTTAGCTGCATACAAGTATTGTTTTTTTCTCGCAACAAAAAAACGACTAGCTGGTGCGCTGCGATGTTTTGTTTGCTTACTTGTGTGTTGGTGGTGGGCATCAAATCATTGGCCAATGCAGTGGTCGACTCAGTCTCCGATGTGTCTTCCTCAAAACTGTCCAATTCTGCAGAAGTGGTGGAGCTGGAGTTCGGAGTCGTGTAGGTGGAAATGGAGCTAGAAACTTGGGAAGAAGATGAGCTGTCAGAGAGGGCAGTGTAGTCTTGTGGAGTGGAAGTGGTGATCTGAAAATAGGCGAAAATGCGTTTTTTGATATGACTGATAGTATTTCCTTACCAATGAGCTAGTGGTAGTGGTCAGAGAAGAAGTGGAGCTGTCAGGGAGGGCGGTGTGGTCTTGTGGAGTGGAGGTAATTGGCTGAAATAGCGGAGAATTCAGTTTGAAATTGACATTATTGATAATTCATCTGTACCGATGAAATGGAGGTGGACTCAGTAGAAAATGACGTAGACAAAGGAGCAGAAGAACTGGGCATTGTGGTAGTGGTGAATGGAGCAACAGGGATGGATCTTTCATTTTGAGCAGAAGATGTTGAACTCTGAATTATAATTAACGATTCTTGAAGTTTTTTTTCCATCTTATAATACCATAGAAATTCTATCACTGACTTCTCTTTGACCCTTTTCAGTAGTTGTAGTCTTAAGTCCATTTGGAGTTGAGGAAGTAGGAAGAATCGTACTCTGGAAGAAAAAAAACAATCATTTTCTTTTGCAAAGTTTCCTCTGAAAATGTATACTAGTGCTCAACGATGTGCACTTAACCCATCCCGAAAACTCTAATTGAGCACTTACAATAGTGACGTTGGCAGTGACGGAGCTGGTGGAGTCGAATTGAGTAGTAGAAGATGGGGATTTGGTGGAGCGGATGAGGGGTGTTTCGGTGGTGGAAGTGGTGAAAGGTTCCGGGAGTAAGACAGGGAACTAAAAGTAAATGAGATGAGCTGTACGATTTTTATGAGCCTCTTGGAATTTGGATGCAAAATGTCAGGGATTAATCCGAAATGAATCAATTTTTTGAAATTTTTGGATTTTTCGAGTTCTAATCCTAATGATTCTAATTGGACCTTTGAAGCTACTAGATGGCATTTCTAAAGATTACCTTAACTCCCATCATTTCCGCTAGTTGCTGGTCAGAATCGAATATTTTATGATGGACATGGACTGTTTCAAAACCCAAATCATTGAGATCATCGGCTCCTGAAGGCCAGAGCAAGGGAAGGATGAGTAGAAGTTGGTAGATACGCATTCTGAAAACTTTTACCTTTTTGATCAAAAAAATATGACGAAATTGAGAAGAAAAAGTAGCCAGAGAGAAAAAAAACGAAAAAGAGAGCTATGTGTGTAGCCAACAGGAAATGATAATCAGTAGAGATAGAGACAGAGCCAATACATAATTAATTGTGATATTATAATAACAATAGTGGCAAAGCAGAAACATCTCTACACAACAATAGTGGCTACGTGGAACACACACACATCTCATGAAAAAGATCGATTTTGATAGTGGTGATAAAAAGATGAAAACGAAGAAATATGTAAATTCCCATGATGGGAGGTGGATGGGCAACCACGAACAGTTTTTTATTCTTTTGCATCTTTTTCGATTTTGTGGGAGGTGGACAGGGAGAAAGAAGTGGAAATGCGGGGGAGTATCGGGATTACGGTAGCTGATGGGAAGACGTGAAATAAAGGACTTCAAATTATTTAAAAAAAAAACAAAAGAGGGACTCAAAACTGGATTTGATAACTATAAGTTTTTTGGGAATTTTTTGAAAGTTTGCAAGTGGACTGATCATTGCTCCGTAAAACCAAAAACTGACGGAAGAACCGCCAAAAATTTCAAAAATTGAAATTTTTTGTACTGAATGTTTTCAGACAAATTACTCGAAATTCGATTTTCATGAAATATCTTTTTGGGATTCCTAATATGTATTATAGAAATTTGTCAACAAAAATTATTTGGACCATAGGCCGGTTTACAAATAAAAATTGAACTTTCAGAGAAAATTATATATCTACTTTTAAATGTGTCATGATGCGAAAAACTGATAACCATTTGCTTCTGAACCATCTCTGAAGTATCAATTAACAAATGCAAAACAAATTTAGACAGATTTTTAATTTTTATTCTCATCTGTACCAAATCAGGCTACGGTGAATTTTTGAAAAAATCACTTAGATCGAATAAAATCGTATTTGCTATGTAGTTGTAAATAAATGAAATTAGGAAAATTCGAGTTTCAATTGGTTATATCAAAACAAAAAACTTTCTGAAAATCATTTTTCAAAACTGTCAAAGCAAAAATTATTTTGTTAGTGTTTCCCGTAACAAAGTACCAACCCAAGTGTTTCTTCCACAAAATATTATCTTTGTGTTAATTATGCATCCATAGATCAATATACATTCCATAAACCCATAAATCTGAAGATGTTAAACGTTTCCATTCTCGATTGATCTTGTGTTGAATTCTAAAGGTAAACCTTTATTAATTTCAATTTTCCAGTTCACTCCTTACATGAATCACTTCCGGTTGTCCCAAGCACCCAATTTACATGCACCCATTATCACCCAATGATCATTTTGTATCCATCTATTTTTACAAAACCAGTTCCTTATATTTCAATTCCAAACAACCAGGAACACAAAACACACGGGACCAAATCATCATTAAGTGATAATTAATCAAACCTAAACAAAAGAATAATGGGGTACCGCGCCTACATCCCTTTCAATTTGAACAGAACTTTGGCCGTTTTGTCTTGAAAAAAGAGAAGAACTGAAAGAGATTGCGTTTCGTCACGAACGGTATCATATTATTTTTATGGGTTCGGAGGGGTTTTGCATCACCCCCACACACCGCCTACGCCCATAAAATATGTCGTAAATTTTCAGCGGGAAGGGACTATATTAACTCGGAGCCAAGGCAGTCAGAGCACACACATTCTCTAGTTGGCAACAAGAGCAATCATGATCTTTGAGGTCCCAACTCAAATGTTCCCAGCTTCTACTGATACCCCAACGGCTGCTAAGGAACTCAAGAAGACTTCCAACACCAATGGACTTCAACTCTATCTCAACAAGGAGATGAACTCCATGAACAAGGCTCTTGGAGGATCTGACAACGGTAAGATTTAGAAAAAGTTTATTTGATTTTTGAAAAATTTTTTTTCAGGAGTCAAATCCGCTGGACTCTTCAACTCGTTCAAGAAATTCTCAACTGGATCATCCAACATCTTCGAGAAGGCTGCTTCATCTGGATCCGGAATTGCTTCATCTCTCGCTGAGAAGATGTCCAACGCTTCTGGAGCATTCCATATGAAACTCTGAACCTGATTGTGGTCTTTTGTAATAAATATCCGAACATCCCCATCAATTTTTATGCACATCAAGAGAAGTAGAAATGAGACATAGCTGGATATTCCAAATTCTACAAAGGAATAGCTGTCAATCCAAAAATTGGAGGTTTTTCCGAGACTCATTTGGTCCTTACAAAAATGAATTACTAGTGAATTACCAGTAACTAAAATGAGCTGTTTCCATGAATAGAATATCTCGAAGTTGAAAAAAAATCACAAATTTCAAGTCCGCTTTTGCCGTTGACTCTTCAAATAATTGGTTCTGATTTCAAAAAATTTTTGTCAAAATCTTTGTTTTGGAAATGTTATGGAGCTTAGTCCGCATATAGTACAGTAGCCACATTGAAACAGATTAAAGAATATGTCGTTTCTCGAAATCTCAAAACATTCGGGAAAAATTTTGGCCGAAATGTCTTTCAAAATAGTTCTAAGATTTTTTGGAATGTTCCAAGCTTCACAGAGAGGATATTCTGCGTTTTGACTCAATTTCAGGCCTAAACTATTATCGGATCGTTCTCCAAGATCGCTTGTAGATTGTGGTTTTGTGGTAAATCTGATAGAATTAAAGACAGAACATTTTCGTGCAGCAAACACAGAATTTCGGTTTCTGATCAGCGTTTTTATGGATTTCAAATGACATATAAAACATTCCAAAAACTTCCATATTTTACGTTTTCAGTTCCCTCTGACAGAACCAGCAGCAGGATAAGCATCGACTGATAGACCAGGACTTCAGAAGAAAAATGCAGAAAATCCTATCAATAGTCCACCTTCAACCCGTTTCATTAATGAATTACGATCATTTTCTTCTAACCGTTGGCCTAGTCTGTGTTCCAAACTCTGAAAAACAATATTTGCACGTATTCAATCTCAAAAAAACATCATAAAATCTTATAAATTATACAATATTTATCACAGCTTAAGTATATCACTTCATCAATTATTCAATATGACTAATTCTTCTTCTTATTTTTTGGCTTGTCAGCACCATGGACCAAGGTGTGAAGGAGAGAAAGCCAGAGATATCCAAGGTAGACAATGAACATGCAGGCAGCGATGAACAGGAGTCGGAATGGTGGAGCCAATTCTCCAAGGATTGGGTAAGCCCAGAATCCAGATGTGTAGAAGACGTAGTGGAGGCTGAAATGAATAAGATTTTTGCTCGAAGAATTTGTCTTAAGATTTGAAAAAAGTGCTTTTTCTCGTTGTTTTGGTTCATATTCCTTAGGCCTAGCCATAGTTTATTTTGTACAAGCGGTATTAGAAAGTCAATTTGATAAGTTTCTTGTCCTTCTTTGCTCTTGCGCTTTTTGCTTTGTTCCGGGTTCACAGCTAACATTTCTATAGCTCTATTCTCTGCGACACAACCTCTCTTTCCCCGTTCTTGAGGCGTTCATTACACCTTTTCTCCTATTTTCCTCCTCTTTTCCTCCTTCTTCTTCTTCTCGTCGTCGACTGCCTGCTGCCAACTCATAACGCTGCCCCTCTCCACCGCCGCTCGTATACACAGAAAGTGTGCAATCCGACGTGACGGTGTTTGCGTACGCGCATTTTTTTTATTGACGAAAATGACGATTCCACGTTTAACAAGCGAATTTCGAGGGTTTTGGGCAATTTTTTCGAAGAAAATATACGAAATTTTGTAGGAAAACGTGTAAGAAAGCACGTAGATCATGTTTTTTGAGATTGGTAGCGTTTTCGCAGAGATAATGAAACCATAGACTTGAGCGACAAACATTCAGGTATTTAGGATCATTTTCAGGGTAGTCTGCTGAACTTTCCCAAAAAGCACCAACTTTAAAACGTTCTACTGCTTATTCTTCACATTTATAACCAGAAATTGATGCCAAACTCCAAGAAATTAGGCTTGAAATCGTCGGATTTATTTGAACTTTGCTTTCTGGGCGTCAGCGACAAATTATTCATGTTTCTCCGAACATACTCAAGCTTTTCTAGCTGTTTTTTTTTCGAAAAGGCTTCTTTAGAACGCTCTACTGCTCATTCTTCATGTTACTCAGCCAGGAATTCAGATGGAACTCGACTAAACTTGTTGGAAATCGTGGTATTCATACGTTTTTTGGCTTCACAGCAATTTTAAAACAGATAATGCCAATCCATCGAAGCATCAATGAACAGTCTTCCTTATTTTTACAGCACTTTCAGGTAGTTCCGCAGCTTTTTCTTCAAGATTTTCAACCAAAAAACTTACTCAATGAGGTAGAGAGTGACGAACACAGCGATTCCCTTCAAGACGGCACTTGTGGAGAACGACGTGTGCTTGTAGACGAAGAGATCCAAATGAGCAGTGATAGCTGGCAGGGTGTGCTGAAAATCGAAACGGTACGAGGGGAATTTCACTCGGAAACATACCAATCCATGGTTGAACCAGAAGAGGGAGAGAATCTTCATTGCCATTTCATCGCGAGCCAAGGTTGCTGGATCGAAGAGGAACAGTCCCCAGAAGAGAACAGTGACGGCCTGGAAGGAAAAATGTTGAAATTATAATTGAACTAAAGGAAATTGAGAGGCAAACAGTTCGGATACAACTGTAGAACTTTGAAAAAAGAGATGGTTTTTCACAGTGAAACCTTTATTTTGGGGAAATGAAAGGACATTTCCAATAGCTCTGAGGGCTGTGGGACCTCATAAATGATTAAAATATTTGGCAAGGATGCTATGCTCGTGGATTTGGAGAAACATTTAAAGAGGGTTTCCTGACATTCTACTCAGAAAACTGCTTGGAAAGGCAAACCACCGTCACGTCACCGTTCGATGTTCTTTTGCTTGCCAATACCAAGGCTTTCTAGCCAATTTTTCGGACTTTTTTGGGGAACGTAGCTCGGATATGCCTTTCTTTCAGCCAGAAACATAAACGGTCCGTACCAGCAAGCGAACGACAAGCAGACGGTGTGCCAATAGGCTTTGCGAGTGACATCGACCAAGTGTTCACTTTGTATTTCTGTCAAAAGTTTCAGAAATACTCACCACTCCAATTGGTCCAACAAGAGCACGAGCCCAGTAGTCGAAGATGACATGGCGTTTATTTGGAGAGACGATGGCGAGGATGAATCCAATTGTGTGGTACAGAGCTTGCATGTACTGAAAGAAGGAATGAGATTAGAGGTTTATGTCACTAGAAAATGTATTTGACAGGCTTATGCAACGTTCTTAGCCTACAGACTGGGTTCAGATGGGTAAAGGCTGAGCCTTCCGAAAGTTTCTCTCATGTTTTTAGCTGTAAGGTTTCACTTTTCTGATTAAATTATAGCCGATATGAATGATCGTATGTTTATTTGCTTGTTGCCGGTCCTAACAAAGGCGCCAATGAGTCATTTTTCATAAAAACTAGTCGAATCAATAGATGATTCTTCCACGATGGTTCATGTTTTCTTGGCTTTTCGATTGGATTTCTGGGTAGCTCCTTGCATTAAATGCACATCAACATGCTTTTTTTCTACCTACCAATCACTTTCGTCCCGTATTTTTTGATGAAAAATTGAGGATTTCACAGTTTCTAGTTGGGTCTTGTGGCAGAATCTGGTCCCCAGTCAAGGGTACTAACTTGTAATGCTTCCGAAATGCCTCCCGGGGTTTCAGATGAGTGTAGTGCCAAAAGTTAGACCCTTCCTAGGTAAGAACTTTCCGCTAGTCAAAAGTTTGCCAAAACACCTACCCGCGGATTTATCGATCGATATTGATTTTGACGAAAATTTCGGTTATTTGACCATATCTCAGTCAATTTTTGAGATTTTTTGATGGTTAAAAAACCAAATTGTAGAGTAAAATGTGATACAATTTTTAGTCAACTGGGTCAAAATAATTGAAAAACGTCTAAATAACGAAAAAGGTCCCCAAAGTCAAAGTGAAAAATTCGACTCCTTAAATTCGATATGCGGTTTAAACCATTCGATTCTACGTCCAAAATAAGGCCCGGGTGCAAATTTTCAGGGTATGTTGTCAAATTTTTGACGGAGCTATGAGCTCAAATATAAGCGCGCACTGAAGATTTCACTGGGCTTACTGTGGGCTAGGGTCATTTGGGACCTTTTTTGATGGATTCAAGGCGTTATTTTGCCACCGAATAGTTTTTAATAACTCAAAATAAAGTTTCCAATCAATTCCAGGCCGAAAATTTGAGTTTGGAAATTTTGAGTTTTCCATAAAAATTTTTTCATCAATTTTTCGAAAATTTTGAAAATTGGATAATTTGCCTGGAATTGATTGGAAACTTTATTTTGAGTTATTAAAAACTATTCGGTGGCAAAATAACGCCTTGAATCCATCAAAAAAGGTCCCAAATGACCCTAGCCCACAGTAAGCCCAGTGAAATCTTCAGTGCGCGCTTATATTTGAGCTCATAGCTCCGTCAAAAATTTGACAACCTACCCTGAAAATTTGCACCCGGGCCTTATTTTGGACGTAGAATCGAATGGTTCAAACCGCATATCGAATTTAAGGAGTCGAATTTTTCACTTTGACTTTGGGGACCTTTTTCGTTATTTAGACGTTTTTCAATTATTTTGACCCAGTTGACTAAAAATTGTATCACATTTTACTCTACAATTTGGTTTTTTAACCATCAAAAAATCTCAAAAATTGACTGAGATATGGTCAAATAACCGAAATTTTCGTCAAAATCAATATCGATCGATAAATCCGCGGATAGGTGTTTTGGCAAACTTTTGACTAGCGGAAAGTTCTCACCTAGGAAGGGTCTAACTTTTGGCACTAAACTCATTTGAAACCCCGGGAGGCATTTCGGAAGCATTACAAGTAATTCCTGGCCGAACGTTTGGTGGTTTGTTCAGCTGTAACTCAACCAAAATGTCAACTATATTGTGCATTTTTGAAATTCTGGTCAGCTTCATGTCACAATTTCTCTGTTTTTGTCTGCTCCTTAACCATTATTTTGGCTGGATTTTGTCAGATATTGGTATGATTCTTTGGTTTTTTTTAGCCACGTTTGGATGATCTTTTTTGGTACTTGCTGGTCACTGTAGCCCACTTTTTTTGATGAAAGTATGAAGGTTTGACGGTTTGCATTTGGAATTTAGATCAGAGAACCGTCTACTTGGGAGCAAAATATGGTCAGACGTTGGTCAGATTCTTATTTAAAATTGGAGCTTTTTGACTCGTTCGATTCTTGAATGATAATTGGTGAGACTAGTGACCAATATTGGGCTGACAGATTAAGACTGATTTTTGCTTAAAAGATGAAGCCAAGATTCTGTCATTTGCTATGCATTTTTGATGTTTTGCTTCCAGTTTCTTTAGAGGTGCGTGTTCAGCCGACATTTCCAACAATTTTGCTAGATTCGTTCCGAGAAGAACGATCGGCTCAAGCGGAACTTGATTAGTCCTGCCAATAACTTTCGGAGCAATGAATCATTTCGAATCAATTTTCTTCTTTGGCTCAAATTCAGGGATTCAGTGCTAGATTCGCGGCTACCAAATCGCCTCGACCACTTTCTTGTTGGTCTTTCAATAGAAGTTCTGGCCTTGGCTCTAGACTAATTTGGGGATAAATTCATCACTTATCCCCGCTATCAGTCAGTATTAAGTTGAACCGATTTCTTCAGCTTGGGCCAATCGTGCTTTTCATTGAACCGACAAATTGCATTCTGACCAACTATCCATCTTCAGACTGCTGTCACCTATGTAATTTTCTTCCTTCTTTCACACATATTTTTTCCTAACTGTCTGAAAAAAATCACAAAAACTCACCAAGTCAATGATAGTGAGCCACACGAATCTGGACCATTCATTGAAAGGGATTGGCAAGACGACTCCGGTCACAATTTGGGTGTCCTTGTAGCACACAAATGCGTAGAGAGCGGCGCAGACGAGATGGAACACGGCCTTCATCTCTAGAACGCGGTCAGTTGGTTATTGAGAAGAAGAGGAAGAAGATGAATAGGGAAAGAAACGGGAAAATAATTTTGAGGCGTCGAATTCATGCAAAAATGTATGCTTTTAAAGTGAATTTTTTAAATGAAAAAAGCCCAAAATCGCAACAATAAGTAAGAAAATGAACTCGACGAGGAGGGGACAGAACACAAAAACGTGTGTGTGCGAGTAATATGTGTGTCTGTTTGTGTGCCCCCTCGTCCTTATCGACACATTTCATCGGGCAGCTAGCCGGCCGGGGCCAATCGACCTACAACACAAAAACGACTACGCTGTGGGCAGTGGTGGTCAGAAGGATTACCAACCGCAACAAGTGTTCTCGAGAGTGGGAATAGGGAGTTGCGTAATTCTTGATGGGTGATGGATAAGAGCAGAAATTGACAGGAAAGAGAATAGAATTGGTTTTTGAGGTGGAGAGAGAATGGGGAAATTGGAACACTAGGAACTAAAAATTGGAAAATTTTTGATCTAGTAATTCAAAAATGAGACTTAAAGTTATAATTCTGAGTTTATATTGCCGCGTAAAAAGCTGGTCAATGTTCACTTATTGATATGAATTCAAAAAGATTTCAACAAACAGCTAGACTCTACCCTGCCTATGATAAGAAGTGGGAACCAAACACTTGTAGAAAACTTGACTAGGGAATCACACATTTTATTTTTGCACAAACAAGAGAGAACAACCCTAAATGGTATAACGGTAAGATGAATAGAGCAGTCGGTGAGATTTTTATTTAGCTTTGATTGGATTTGTAAAAGTCATTAAGAATTCGAATGTATGGGACAATTGGTACAAAAGGTTTCAATTTTCAAGGTTTTACGGTCTTTGAAACGCCATAACTTTGTACGTTTAAATCTTTTTTTTTTCGAAAAATAGAGTCTGAAAGGACATCCTATGACATCCTATTGACAACTAATTATGCTCTCAAATTTGAGTGTTTTAATGTTATTGGCATGCCAATGATTTCTATAATTTTATCATATGAAAAAAAAAATTATGTAACAAAAAGCATTTTACTTTGATTTGAAATTTGAAACACTGATCTCGTATTCAATTCAATATGACCCAGCTTATATAATGAAATATTTTGAGGTTTGCGCTAGTTTTGATTCAGGCTGCTCATTATGCAAAAGAAGTTGCGAATTTATGTATAGGCTACAAGTAAGAGTGTGAAACTTTTCCAAGTTTTAGGTAAGAAGTGTTTGATCTGGTTGAACCTTAGGTCGTATAATTTTTTCAAATGTGGCATTCTGGCATGAAAATAAACCTCATCGTCCAATGTCGGCTGAAATTTTTTTTCCTTACAAAAAAATGGTTGGTACTATGATCTCACTAGCAGCTATTCCAAAAAAAACTTCAGCTCCCCCTTTTGACTTTGAAGTTCTAAATTTGGATTTTTGTAATTTTTCACGTACATTTTCAGCTAAAAAATGCCGATTCGAAACGAGTTCAGGTCTTTTTGAGCACTGAAAGTTTTTCAGTGCTGGGACTCATCTTTGATGGGATCAAAACAAAAAGGTTCCCTTGTTAGTGTTAATCGAATACCGTAAAAACTGTATTAGTATTGCCCCTTAATTAGAATTGCCCCTCTAATAGTATTGCATGCAATACTAATACAGTTTTTACGGTAACTTGATTTTAATTTTGTGATATTTTCCAGTTTTGCCAAATACTTTCCACTCTTGTAAATAGACTTTCACCCTCAGTATGACCACTGATCAAATGCCTTGTGTGCATGTTTGCCATGTTGTCACAAACCTGTCATAGATTCACTGATAACAAAATTCTTCTTTTTGGAAGTCATAGATCATCTCAGTTTTTTTGACACGACTACTTTATTTACCAGAAATTCAAAAGAAAAAAGAGAGACTATATTCAGACCACCACACCACAAAAAGCATTGTTTTGAGAAAAAAGAAAAATAGAAATATATAGACTTGTTACAATAGAAACGAGTAGATTTTGTATATAGAAATTTTTGGAAAAAAACAAAATATTAGGAGAAAAGTGGTTAAAGCCAAGCATAGGAAGCAGAAAACCAAAAAATTGGAAAAAAAAATTACGGATGGGATAGGTCAAATCACAAAAAACTGTCATCTTTTGCTGATGTGCAACTCCAGAAGACCTCAGAAGACGTTATATGAAAAACTAAGCAAAAAAAAACATGGGAAAATCTACAAAAGCATAATAACCAGTGGAAATGGTTAAGATGAGACAAAAATATGAACTACAATAAGCATAGAAATGGTATTCAAAAAAACAGAGATTCGGAGAGATCAAAAAACAATTAGGTATCATTATACAAAGGGGTGTTTAGAGTGAGGAGATGTTCTTTTCGTCTCCATCATCGACAAGGATTCCGCCTTCTGGAAGACCTCCAGAGGATACTGTATGGGTTGTCGTGGTGATGGTTTCACGGACCAGATTTCCGTTGGAGCCATGTCTGAAAAATTAAAATTTTGAGATTTAGTCCATTTTTCATAATGACTCAAAAATTACTCTGATCTGTGAAAAACGGCGTTTGAGAACAGGACATATTTATGGCCTAGAATTCGACTAGTGGACGATTCACGCGGTTTTTTTCCTTTTTCCTTCTGTTTGTGTATTTTGTGCACAGCATTTGCTGAAGGAATGAGAAAAATTACAAAAAAAAGCGCCTGAGTCGTCCACTTATCGGACCCTAGGCCATGGAGCTTTATAAGTATGCATGGGTGCATGGTGCATGGGTATATGGTTGAAATGCTGAGAAAATTTGGATTTTGAGTAGTTTCAGATTTTGGAAATTGAATTGATAAAGTTTTTTGCTGCCGTTTAAACTGAAAAAAAAAGATTTCCAATCATTCCAAAAGCATACAAAATTTCAGTCTTTCCGTTACTCAATAGAAGAGAGAGGAGTTCTGAAAATTATTTTTCCCGGGAATAGTTCACAAATTTTTCGAACTTTTAGGGAGTTTGAATTGAAGATTCGTTCTCCATTATTGTGAAATGAACAATGTTGCAAAGGATGCAACATTGTCGACAAAAAATACAGAGAAATGAAAATTCCTTGATTTTTTATGCGAAAAATCCACGAAATTTGCAAAACATTGTCTAGACTGATTTTGGTAGAATTTCAAAATATTTCTGTGGAATTACATCGCTGTTTTTTGTTTGGCAATACTAAAAAAAACCTTGAAATCTTTATGTCCTTTTTTTTACGAAGCGGGTAATCCTGTTACCATTAGATTCTTAACCGCTTCTGACTACGTCTATTGCGAAATTCCTCATTTTTACAGATATACTCAATTTAACACTGCCTCTCGGTTATTACTCGAAAACAGAATTCACCGGCGCAGAAATGTTCTTCAGTTTGGCTAGAAACTTCATGAAAGCTTCATTTGGACCCAAATAGTCAAAAAATAGTGATTTCGAGTTCATGACTCACATGCTCCAGGAGCTGGAGCACGATAAAGAGCCCAAAATGAAAGTGGTCCGATCGGTTTGAAAAATGTTTTCCCGACGTTTTTTGCCCCGTAGAGTACGAATTTCACAATAAAAACTTTTGACATCGAGTTTTAAGAGTACCTGTAGTGCAAAATTTGTGATTTTTGATCAATTTTGGACGTTTTTTTTTTGTTCCTGAAAATTTTTCCAACGGCTTACCAAAAATAAACGCCAGATTCGGATTCAGCACCTCAAAATACGTCGATTTCCTTTAAGAAACCAAAAATCGACGTATACATATTGCCATTTTTTTCAGCTTTTATCCATTTTCAGAACCTACCCCCCTCCATGGTGAAAAAAGTCATAGTCTCAGATCCGTACAAAAATTTTGTGGCATGTTCCCCTATTTAAATGTGACTCGATCACCCATTTTTAGCTTCTAAAAACTCGAATTGTAGTCGTGGCACCACTTCAAAAAAATCCATCATCTGATCCTGGATCCAAAATATTCAAAATTTTCAAATTGGTTTTTTTGAGCGGAATTTAATGGGAAAGTACTAAGTAAAGCCTGAATAATCGTTTTGGACAACAACCGGCTCAGAATTCTGGTTTTCAAGTCATATATGAAGGCCAAAGCTACTTTCTCAAGAAATTTCTATAATTTTGATGTTCTAACGGAGAAAACGTGATCTCTCGGGAAGATTATTTGTCCAAAACGATTTTTCAGGCTTTTACTTAGTACTTTTTTCACCATGGAGGGGGGTAGGTTCTGAAAATGGATAAAAGCTGAAAAAAATGGCAATATGTATACGTCGATTTTTGGTTTCTCAAAGGAAATCGACGTATTTTGAGGTGCTGAATCCGAATCTGGCGTTTATTTTTGGTAAGCCGTTGGAAAAATTTTCAGGAACAAAAAAAAACGTCCAAAATTGATCAAAAATCACAAATTTTGCACTACAGGTACTCTTAAAACTCGATGTCAAAAATTTTTATTGTAAAAATCGTACTCTACGGTGCAAAAAACGTCGGGAAAACATTTTTCAAACCGATCAGACCACTTTCATTTTGGGCTCTTTATCGTGCTCCAGCTCCTGGAGCATGTGAGTCATGAACTCGAAATCACTATTTTTTGACTATTTGGGTCCGAATGAAACTTTTGTAAAGTTTTTAGCCAAATTGAAAAACATTTCTGCGCCGGTGAATCAGTACTACAGGGATTGTTGAGTAGATAGAGATAATGAGTGTTAATTTCTTATTATTCTACATGAAGACTTATCTTTTTACAAAGTATCTTTCAGTCTTTCTCAAAACGAAAAATCTCATAACCCCTATATTTCATCTTCACTCACTCTTCCTCCTCCTCAATGATCTTATCTTTTTCATCATCACTTCCACCTTCCTCCTCATCATTGTTGTTCTTCAGATCATCACCTGATTTGATAACCGTCGTAGTGGTAGTGACCTAGAAAACAAATGATTTGATTAGTTTAACAACCGTATCTATTTCACTTACAGTCTCCGTGAAATGCTTTCCTGACTCATCAGTATGTTCAGAGTTGATCGTGGTTTCATGAACATGTTTGTTTCCCTCATCCCATTCTCTCTCCTCTGTTTCCTCATGTGGTTGATAGATTGATTGGGTCATTTGATCCTCTCCAGTTGGCTTATGATCCTCATGAATAACCAAAGAGTCAGTGAAGATATTATCAGGAGAAGCATGTCCATTATCAGTGATAGTGGTAACAGTTTGTTGGAATTCCATTGTGGTTTTACCATCAGAATATTCAGAGTGAGACACTGATTCTTTCACATGTTGACTTCCCTCATCCCATTCATTTGTGACAGTTGTAGGCTTCTGGGTTTCATGGACTTCGTGAGCTTCTTCCTCTTCATGGTCGGAGCTTGGTTGATACATTGAAGTCATCATTGCATCTGGGATATGAGCTCCCTCAGCCTCTGGAAACTTCTCCTTCTCCTCCAAGGTGTTCACCATCCCGATGATAGCTGGAGCTTCAGTCAGCGCTTCTTGAATTAAGTGTGAAACCTCCTCATCGGCAGATTGATTGATGATTTCCTCAAAATGTTGCTTTTGTTCTGGAGTCGATAATTGTTGAGCAACTTGTTCAGCAGAGATATGAACTTCAATTGGATTCACTACAACTGGGCTAGTAGACTCTTTGGTTGGAGAATCATGATAGGCTCCGAGATCGATACGATCAGCAATTGGGATTCCAGAAGTATTGTCTTCAGAATCAGACATCACTGGACTTTCTTGGTTTTCACGCGATGGGTTGTACAAGTCCATTTCAGTTGGGCTTCCTGGAGCTGGAGCTGGTTGAGTGTGCGTAAGAGCTGCGTGGTGTTGCACTTCGAATGTTTCTTCTTCAGCGTCACTTGTATGAACTGATGGGGATCTTGGCACGAAATGCTCTTTCTCTGGGCTTTTTGGAGCTGGCTCAGTCGGGCTTCCTGGAGCAGCTTCATGATCCATGTTGTCTGGTGCATAAGGCTCATTCATGGAAACAATTTCAGCAGCTTCTGGTTGCTGGAAGTGCACATGTTCCATATGTTCTTCGTGTTGCTCAGAATGAGCTGGACTATGTTGGACTGGGTGCTCAGAGACGTGCTCCGAGGCATGAGAACTATGAACAGATAATACTGGGCTCTGTGGAGCTGGCTCGTGGTGCTCCTGATGTTCTGAGTGATGAGAGCTATGAACAGATTGAGCTGGGCTTTGTGGAGCTGGCTCAGGGAGCTCCTGGTGTTCCGAATGATGACTGTGAACTGAAAGCACTGGGCTTCTTGGGACTTCTTGGTGTTGTTCCACAGAGTGCTCATGATGCTCAGCATGCTCAGAATCTCTTGGGCTTTGTTGGTCTTGCTCCGATGCATGAGAGCTATGAACTGATGAAGCTCGCTCAAAATTGACTTCTTTTTCCGACACAACTGGACTTGGTGGAGCTGGCTCATGATGCTCAGAGTGCTCCAAATGTTCAGAAGCAGCGGAGCTATGAACAGAAGCTTCGCGTTCGAATCCATCCTTTTCAGATGTCACTGGGCTCAGTGGAGCTTCTCGGTTAGGCTCTGGACTTTGTGCAGCGGCTGGGACTGGAGAGTGAGCATGGTCAGCAACTGGAGCAACTTCTTCGTGGTGTTCCAAAGATCCATGAGAGCTGTGAATCGATGGAGCGCGTTCTGCAACTGGGCTCTGAGGAGCTGGCTCATGATATTCCTGGTGCACATTAGCCACTGGGCTCTGTGGAGGTGGCTCAAGATGATCGTGGTGCTCAGAAACAACTGGGCTTTGTGGAGCTGGCTCATGATTTTCGTGGTGCTCAGAAGCAACCGGACTATGGTGCGCTGGCTGCTCAGACATATAGGATTCTTGCATGGTCACCGAAGATTCCAGGGTGGTTGAACGGGCACTTCTCGCACTTCTCTCTGAAGCAGCTGGGCTTTGTGGAGCAGCTTCTTGATTCTCAAATTGCTCAGAAGCTTGTGAGCTGTAGATCGATGGGGAGAGTTCCACAACATCCTTTTCTGAGGCAACTGGGCTTGGTTCACGGTGCTCCGAGATGTGTTCCGAGACGTGAGAACTCTGCATTGATTGAACTGGGCTTGCCGCTGGGCTCTCTGAAGCTGGCTCGTGATGCTCCGAGACATGAGAGCTGTGAACGGATAGAACTGGGCTTTGTGGAGCTGGCTCGTGGTGATCCTGGTGTTCTGAGGCATGAGAGCTATGAACAGATAGAACTGGGCTCTGTTGATGCTCTGAAGCAATTGGGCTTTGTGGAGCTGGCTCGTGGTGCTCAGGATGCTCCGAAGCATGAGAGCTGTGAACAGACAAAACTGGGCTCTGTGGAGCTGCTTCATGATGTTCTGAAGCATGAGAACTATGAACCGATAGTACTGGACTCTGTGGAGCTTCATGATGTTCCGAGACACGTGGGCTCTGTGGAGCAGATTCGTCATGTGGTACCGAATACATTGGACTATGTTGCACAACATCATGGTGCTCATCTGCATTTGAGCTATGAACTGACATAACTGGACTCTGTGGAACATCTGCAGCTTCTTCATGTTGCTCCACTCCTCCATGCACGGAAAGAACTGGACTTTGTGGAGTGGCATCATGAGTTTCAAAGTGTTCAACAACACTGTGCACATCCACAACTGGGCTCTGCTGCGCTTGTTGCTCGGAGATTGCTGGGCTCGCTGGAGCATCTTCTTCGGTGAAAACTAGTGTTGGTGGAGCTTTAGCAATTTCCTGTGGGCTTGGCAAAACTGGAGATGGCTCATCTTGTTGGTATTTTAGCTCTTGTGGGCTCTCCTGAGTCATATCGGAAACGGGTGGAGAAATGTGCTCTTGCTCATGATGCACGTGTACAGCCAATGGTTCAGTTGGGCTCTGGCGTTCTGGAGTTTCCCTGTCTTCCTCAGCATATTCTGGCTCAGAATCACTATCCTCGTAGTCTCCATGGCTATGATCAATTGGTGCGCTATCCAAAACAATTTGTCTTGGGATATACTCCTCTTCTTCTTGCTCCGATACCGGCTCAGCGACTTGCTCAGCAAGATGCTCCGCAGCGTCATCATGTTGTTGCTCGAGATGCTTAGAAACGTGCTCAGTAACCTCCTCAGAATCATCTGCAAGTTTATCCAAAATGTCGGCTGGCACTTCTTCAAGGGCTGGAGAAGATCGATCAAATGTTTTCTGGGTTTCCAGGACTGGTGAATGGGCTGGAGATTGAGCTGGAGATTGTGGTGGAGATGGTTCCTTTTCATCATTGAGCAGGCTATCCATATTGATAGCAGCGGTGCCAATAGCTGCGGCAGTGGCTGCAGCAGCTGCTCCCGTGAAGATTCCGTGCCCTGAAACGAAAATTTTGAATTAAAAGTCCCTATTTTTTGGTTTTTGTTCAGTCAAATGCAATACAAAATCGAAATTCCAACGTACCAGTCACCGAAGGGAGTGTCGGGAGTGTTGTAGTGTTGGTGTTTGATATCTGCGGTGATTTGGACACCGCGGTAATTGTAGTCGTTGTAGTTGTAGTCGTTTGTCGTTTGTTTGACGGACGACCACGAGTCGGTGCTGGCCTGAAAATGAATCGTATAGTTTTTTTTTCGTTTTGTAGTGTTTTTCTGACTTCTTAGCCGCCGGTGGGAGTTTAGTAGTGATTTGTTGAAGAGATACCGGTGCTGGTGGTTTTGTTGGTACCCGGTTTCTTTGTGGATTGATAGGTGGAAGTCGAGTGTTGGAATCTGAAAAAGTGAATGTTGAAATTGGTGAAGTTTTAGATTTTGGAAACTAAAGTGTTACTTTTGTTAGAAATTTGTATTTATCTAGCTTCCAAAGTCCTAATTTGAACAACTCGTGGGGTCCGAAACATTGGAAAACGTCATTTGAAAGTTGAAAAAGTTACAAATATATGGTCAATTTTTGCCAGAGAGACTTCGAAAAAGTTTAAAAGCAAGTTTTACCAACTTGGGCTGAAATAGCTGTTACAAGCCGAATTTTGGTCTGGATCTAGAGCTCCAAGAAGCTGCAAAATCGAAAATTGTCGGGGGTGACTTCGAAAGTGTTTCAGACAAAACGCTGTTTATTTTTTCAAAAAAAATATTTTTCAAAATAGTTTGAAACTGTTGATTCGCGGTGCTCCGAAATGTGAAAATCGTGTCAACATCATTTTTCGACCCTCTCGAAGATTTTTGTCCTCACCAAAAGACGGCCAAAAGTAATGTTTCAAACAAACAAAAACAGTTTAGTTCGACTCTTGAACTTTTTTGAAGCCCGAGTCGCAAAACCTGAATTCACGTTCTCTGTCAGCACATTTTCAGTTTTCAAATAGGCTAAATATCAAGCAGACACATGATTTTTTGTTTCTGATAGCTCCATAGGAAACCGGTCTTCACTCCCAGAGTCTTTTTGAACCAACCTTTCCTCTTCCTAGTAGTTGGTGGGCAGCTTGTTCTGCTATCATGACTCGCATTTAGCTTGTTACCGGTTGTTGCTTTTCGTCCCCGCATATTGAGCACACTTCTGAAATCCCTAACTTCAGAAATTTCCATATAATTTTTCAGCTCGAACAATAAAAAATGCTACACTGTGGTGTTGAGGGGGTGTGTGAGAGATAGAAAGGGTGTCGGAAAAAAAGGCCCCGGCTCAAAAACATGCGCATTTCTATATCGACATGGACACATAAGGCGCCAAAAGACACAGCGAATAAATGCGATTTAAGAGCCGTTCTTAGTGATTTTTCTTGGTGATAATTTAGTGGTGCTATATTTAGGAAATCAGTTTTCTTTTTGTTTACGAGGATTTTTTAAAATTATTTTTGTATTACGTGCACATTTAAAAATTTTTTTAAAAAGAACTTTGATAGAAGCAAAAGCCGAAGCTAATTAGTAAAAAATAGGAAAATAAACTGAACCAAGGTATAGATCGTATAGGAGCACACAATCACGATTAAAGGATAGAATGGTACGGTGCCGTACCAAAGTACAGTAACCTGACAAAGAAAATAGAAAAAAGGTCAACACTCCAATTAGAAGGACAAAGCTTTTGTTTCTGAATAGGACAAGGACTTTCGGGTATTAGTACCTTAACGGATCTTTCAGGGTATTTCCGGGAGCTGAAGCAGTCAGACTAGGTAGCGACCTGAATATTTAGAGAGTACAAACCATTTTTTTATTCTTTAGAAGAAAATGGCTCTGAGATAGGAGAACAGAGTTGAACAGGTTTAGACTGGCACAATTACAACAATTAGGGATATAGGATAAGATAATTTTTTTGAAAATTTTGATTTTTTTGTTATTTTTTCGATTTTTAGTTTGAAAGAATCAGAAGAAAAAACTATGTCTGATAGAGATAAAAGTTCAGAAAAACTAAACCTTGCATATAGAAGTCTACATAGAATCTATCAGAAGAATTTGCTTTTTTTTTTGTGAGTTTGGCAAAAGTGAGGTTTTACAAGCGTGGGTAATATTTTCAGCGGTGATTGTTTTATTGACAAATTTGAAGGATGTTAGAAGCAAAAATGTTAGTTTTTCACTAAAAAAGTAACTAAAAAGATAGAATCTGAACTAGAAATAATGAATCTGAATCATATTTTCTATACTTACCGTCGACGAAAGAACCACGAAGCTTGTGGTGGTGGTGGTTGACGAGCAACCGAATGTGGACCAAATGAGATCTCACGGAAACGCTCAAGGCGTTGGAGTTGTTTCTTGAGATTATCTTTGTAGGAGACCAAGGTGTTGTCATCGAGCTGAAAGTGATAGATTAGGTGTTTTTTCAATTATATTTTGGTATCAGAATTGCCGAAAAAATTCGAAGGTTTTGGAGAAATAATTGGACCAGGAACCTGTTGGTGGTTGTAAAAAGCCAAAAAATCAGAGACCGATTGGAATTTCTTGGACCTCATGTTCTTTGATGAAACAATAGTTCTGTCATAATTTCTCGCACACTTCATTTCTACCAAAATATAGTGGTTTTTCAAAAATATTTTCACACTAGATTTTTTGTGAAACTAATCTCGAATAGGTGAAAATTTGTAAAATAAGACAATAATATATATTCAAAAAAATTTTTGCCGATTCAAAAGCTGAAAATCTGTAAATTTTCAGCAGACTATTTCTGAAAATACCGCCTTCTGGAAGCTTTCAAAAATACCAACACAGAATCTTTTAGTTTTTCAATAAGATCCCCGCTACTATCTTTTTTCTAACTTTTTCCAATTTTCTGCGCTTACCTTATGCAAATAATTGAATCTTTTTGCATTTGCAGACAATCTCTTGTAAGGATCTCTGGTGTTATGCTCCACCGGATCAGAATTCTGTTCCTCAATACGTTGAACATAATCCCGATCCTCAAAGCTGTTTGAATAACGACGCTGACGACCACCACTTCCATTCTTTTGTCCGGCACGGTCTAAAAATTTTGATAAAGGTATTAACCCAAATGGGGATAGAACTTACTTCTGCTCAGACTACGGCTTGGTTTTCCCTGACGGTACGATTCTGGACTTTGACCGGTGCGAATGCGACGGCAACACTCGACTTTCTCGGCGGCATCGAGCTTCTTGCGCAACTCGGCCATTTTCATGAGCTGAGCTTCTCTGTTCTTGAGCATCATGTCCATCATGGCGTGGTGGCGAGCGTAGACTTCATCGCCATTCAAGTTGAGCGTTGACTCGAGCTGAACAATATTACAACGATTTTTTGCACTCTTAGTGTGTTTTTGAGCCCAGAAAGAGCTCTAAAATCGGCTTTTCTGTTCCCCTTCTCCCTCTTTCCCTCAAATTCTCTCTCCTCTTAATTCACTAAATTGAGGTTACACGACCCGTGAAATGAGAGGAATTATGACGCCTCTCGGTGGTCGTATTTTTGCAATCTGGCGCGCGCACGCACAATTACCTGTTTGCATGTATCTGGCATAACCATAACGTATAATCCCCTTCCCCTGGTTCTATCTGCGCAAATGACCTGTGAATTGATGGAGGGGTGGTCAGTATATATGGTTAGGTAAATGTGTGGAAATTGAATTGAGAAAGAAAGACAAACAGGTGTGAAATGATTTCAGAAATATGAGGAAAAGTAACTTTTGAGATCTAGACTTCTTATAGACCGTTTTTGGTCCTTTCTTAAGTCCAGAGCAAGTTTTCGGATAATTGAACCATGTTCCAAAACTTGTATTTTCAATAAAAGTCGATATAATATTTTCATTCAGAATAGTATTTGCTGCAAAAATTCTTCCAGAAATATTTTATTACCTCCAGACAATATTAGAGGATATTTCAACGGGTTTTGGCAAAATTATGAAAAAGAGTTTTCAAATGCCACCAAATTTTCAAAAAATCAAATTTTCCAAAAAACTATCGGAAACTATTCCGGTATTGTTTGAAATGTCTCTAGTTATTCTAGAACTCTCTGAAGAAATCTCACTTCAATTAGAGATTTTGGCTCAATTACTATGTTGGTCGGAAAAAAATGCGCGCTAAAGGTTTACACGAGCCTCCATATCTCAATTAGAGTGAGTTATATCAAAAAGTGACCAACTAACAAAATGTTGATCATAACGTTTCGTACATTTTACCAGTTGACCACTTTTTAGTATATTCAATTCCAGCCGAGATATACAGATTCGAAAAAAAGTTCAACGCATTTCTTTCCGGCCAACCTAATAGATCTAAAATAGTAAATCAAAATATATGAAAGTTATCGTTCTCTGATAGTTTGAAAGTTAGAAATAGACATCGCGAGACGTATTCTTCTCCCTCACAATCATTCAGAGAATGAGCCCGTATATCTACACCAAAATGGCTCCCAAAAGGAAAGCGCGCTCTAATGCTAAATTGAAGATTTCGATGCGTACCTCAATTTTGGGCAAATTTCTTCAACTGAATTTTCAGGGAAACGGTACAGAACTGAGTATTAAACTTTTTTAGCATTAGGGCGCGCTTTCCTACCCCTGCAGGAAACCCGTGTGCTGCCACTTTCTTTAAAATGAGTGACCCCCTAATATGGAAATTCAGCAAGTCCAATTGTAACTGTTGTCACATATTCTCTTTTCTGAACCTTGTTGTTTCCCACCGTTTTCCCCCATTGTGTACATTGTTACTGTCTCTCCCCCTATTTCAATTCAATCTGTTTCAATTTGAACACGTGTACAAACATTTGCATCGCGGGGTCCCTAAAAGCATTTGACCAGTGTCTTCTCTCTTTCCCCCATTTCTCTCAGTTTGTGCAGCGGCTGCTGGCTTCTATTGGTGCTCCCCGAAAACGTTCAATTATGATGACATATTCCCTGGGGTGTCACAAAAACTTGTCCCCCTCCCTCACCCCTTTTGGCTCTGGACACACTCACTTTTCTTCTTTTTCTTTGCTAAATCTAGAAAAGTGTACTTCAGAATGAAAGGAACAAAAACGCGCAGTCCCATGAGAAGAATTGGATTAGGAGGAGAAAAAAGAGGAGGAGGAATGAGATAAATGTTCATAGGACGACTCACCAATCCCATTTTCTGCAGGTGTTTTTGCATATGGGGAAGAGCAAAGTATTGACGAAGATGGATATCATAGAGGGGATTGTAGTTGTCGAGAAGACTATCCGCCATGTTTGCTGACGTCTTCTTTCTTGAATTACCTGGAAAATACGATTTTTAAACGTAGAAGTAAAAAAGAGCAGAGTGGAAAAAGAGAAGAAGCCGGGAGCAAAAGATTGGAGAAAAAACTTTATGAAGTAGCTTACAAGGTTCATAATGGCCTAAACTTTAATAAAACCTATTACGACCCGGAAATATTCCAAATGAAACCCTACTATCCCACACGGAGCAAATGTGTAAAATTTGAGAATCTCGGCTCTCGCACTCTCGACCCGAGCCACCTCCACCAGTCCATATAGAATTATCACCATTAGCAACCGGGGTGAAATAGAGCTCTCGGTGAGTGTCCCGACGAGCTCACGGCTCTATATGTGAGCTCATAAGCTCCAGGCAGTGCCAGGCAAGTCGCGCGTTCGTGTGTGTGAGAAAAAGAAAGAGCCTCGGCGCTGAAAATGAAATTGAACTCTTATCAGATTTGTCGGCGCGGGAGTAGACAGGACTACGGTGGGGCGTGAAAAAAAAATGGATTGGAATTTCGGGGGAGTGTTTTACTATACAACTATAAAAATGCTCATGTGAGATTAAGAATGACGTGAAAATTGGAATTTGAAGAAAATGACTAAAGATGATGTTTTTGGACCAAAATTTGATTTTAAAGGGTTTTCAAGGAATTTCTAACATTTTTTGACGATATTTTCAAATTTTTGTTTGAGTTTGAAATTCAGTGAGAATTGGGAAAAAAATAGTTAAAATTAGGTAAATTTAATTATATTTAAATTCTATATGACTAGGTTGAATAAACGCTGAACGTAAATTAACTTAGAAAATGTTGTCCACGAGGAGTACACGACCATTGAAATTATGAAATTATAACTTTGGGTCTATTGGTACTGTACGCCTTTAGGGCCGATTTTTTCAATTTTGATACCACAAAATTTCGGTTCGACCTAAAAGAAAATTCGAATCAAAAGGGATTTTCTTAACTTTTCAAAACTTCTAACCTTCAACAGAATCTACTTTTTTCAATATAAAAGACACCAGAAAAACAAAACATATACTCAGAATAGCATTTTGACTTTTCACCTTTTTACTAAAAAGAGTACAAAAAGAGCACGAAAAGAGCAAGGAATAGGTAGTGGGAAAACGCAATTTAAGAGGTCGCCTGTGGTTCGCGCGGAAGTGGCGTAAACGTTTGGGGCACATCTACATATTCATGCCCGTTTTCTGGTGAAATTTCGTTTTGAAAAATTCATAGGTACACATGCAAAAAGGCCAAAAGCGTAGGTGTTTCGTGTCACCATTATGTCCTAAAAACTCAAAAATCTAAGAGAATTGATAAGGAACGCTGCAAGAATCAGGGTACTAAACCGCCTTAAAATGATAAGAAGGAACGTGACAAAAGATAAAAATCCATGAAAAAAAGAGAGGAGGGGAACAAGAAAAAAAAAGAAAAAAGGAGAAGAGGGATGGCAGAACAAACATGACATAATCGGATGAAAATGATGGAAGTTTTTGTCAACAATATGTAGTTTTTTGGTGATTTCGGAATAGTTGAAGGAACCCTTTTGGTCTTTTAGTATGCAAAGTGAAATCCGAGAACCTTTTTTTGTGCCCCGCGCACACCCCTTCTTCTCTTTTTACTCCTTTTTTTTATACACAAAGAAGACAAAAAGAACAATAAACACACACGAATGTACTACTAGTGGGTGAGAAGTGTGGAAGGACGAAGCGGTAGAGGGAGAAGGAGGGGGAGGAAACGGGCGGTTCAATTAACCCATAGGGGAGGAGCCGGATTTGGCAGAAAACTAGGCGAGAGGGAGAGAGAGAGAAGGAGAGAATCAGAGGGAAAAAGAAAAATAGCAACACCAGGGGATTTCCCTTTGGTCGGTTTTGGAATTGTTTGTCAAAATTTCCTATGGTCTCTAAGGATGTTATTTTGCAGGAAAATAACAGAGCTATGAATGTCTGTGCCAGATTTGGACGAACTTTCGAAAAGCGGAATTAATGGAAATAAAATTTTGGATTTTTGAAAAATCTTGAAGAGATCCGCTAGGTGTTTATCTGAATAAAGTGAATAGTTTTGAAAACTTCTAATTGGGTAGATAAACCTTGCCAAAGCGTAAATCTTATGAGAAATCGCCTGGAATTTAAAATAGAATTTCTCACTTGTTCTGCTAAAATACTTTGTTCGGATGGTCCCAGTAAAAAGCTTAAGCTTATTATAGACAAATTGTCCTGCTTTTTTGGTTTCAAAACTAGTTTTCGAAAATTCACGTATGCTTTAAAACATAAAATATCTCAGAAAATATGAAAAAATATAATTCTGAAAGTTCTGAGATAACCCTGGAAGTTCTGAGATCACCCAGGCGATTCAATTCTTTTTTTCCTCAAAACTGTTAATGATTTGTAGAAATTTTCCAAATTTTCCTTGTTTTGAAATCCACGACGTCTAAATCAAAATATGCTACTGTGAGACATTTGACAGGCCAAATTACAATATTTGGTCTGCTCAGGGTCGAGTTAGTTTATAGGATTACCTAGAAGGCAATATAAAGTAATGTACATTCTGAGGAGTTTTTTTTCTTGATTTCTGAATAGCAACTTACCAAAACTTGGAAGTTACTAACATCAACTTTTATAGCAGAGACTTCGAGAAATGATAAGTCTGTGAACATGTCTACTTTGAGCTGGAGAATTTATATTAAAAAATTTGAAAAAAAACCAAAATCTTGAGTTCAATTATCAGGTCTAGTGATTCTGATATACACCTGACGTCACTATTTTTTTTCTGATTCAGCAAAAAACTTGAATTTCCACATTACTCATTTTCTTATTTCTAGTTCTCAATTGTACTTTTTCAAATCTATGTTTCTCCCAGAACACCTAACTCATACTTCATCTAATCCACCGGAAACATTCAGTCAACTGGAATTTTTTTTTTGCAAAAAAGTACTTTTCTCTAAATCTCCACAAAAAGAAAAAGCGATATCTTCCAACACATTCAGAAAAGGCTCTTGATATGTGTTCTAAATCAATTAATGACCAAATTAGATAGATGGGAGAAAAGGGATTGGAACAGAAGCAATGGAAAAAAGAGAGAAAAGGGAAATGAGAATGGAAGGACAAAATGGGTTAGATGGGAAGAGCAGATTTTGCAGAAAGGAAATGAGATAAAACAAAAAAAAAGGATGGAAATTTTTCCAATTTTCCAATTTTCAGTTCAAACTACAGATAGGTACCAAAGACGCGGGAAAGTTATAGCATTATAATTAAAATTTCCGGAAACCTAACAATTTTTATTTTTGTTTACTGCTCCATCTTCCTTTGCTCCAAAGGGAGAGGAGTTTGCGAAAAGAGAGAAAAGAGGCTCCATCTAATTAAAGGGCCTCTTCCTTTTCTAAAATTAGAGGTGTCTCCATATCTTTCTTCCCGTTTTTCATTTTGAAAGTAGAAAGGGCTTCTTCTTTTTCCAAAACCTTGGAAAAAAGAAAAATTGTGAGGGATGGGACAAACAAGAGCGGGAGAAGAAGAAAATCGATAACTTAATTAGAGGAGTGGAGAAAAAAGAAGAAGAAAATTGAAGGAAACGAAGGCGGCTCTAAGCTTTTGCGCCTATTTTTTCAGGCTTTTTCTTTTTTCTGTGCCTTAGTTTCGGGGAAGGAATGATGAGGGGATGATGTTAAAAAGTTTATTTTTTAAACTATTCATTTTTTGGACTTTTCTTGGAGGGGACGCCGCCTAGAAACATTGAGAAAACATATCAGACTGACTTGGTATTTGTTATGGTTGATAGCTGAAATAGTCCAAACAAGAATTAGCTTGGGTAATCAGGCTCCGCCCACTCTCAGAGCTATAAACCTTCTGAAAGTTGAAAAACCTTTATGAGAGGTATTGCTGAAATTTATTCAGTAATGAATTAACTTCATTTTAAAAGAACTTTTGTTGTACTACTTGCTCTTATAAAATCGAAAAAGTTGTTCTTTTAGAAAAAATGTGAATTTTTAACGAGTTTTTAGTTTTTGAGAATGTGTCATTATAACTTTAGAAAACCTGGCTTAAAATGAGACAAAAAAATGAAAAAAGGGTCACAGAATGAAGTAAAGATCTCACTGGAACTTCACGAGTTCTATGGGCTACGTTCGATCTTTATTTCAGTTTTGGATCTGGGAGCAGAAAATGACCTAAAAGTGGAACCTAAGTTGAAAAATTAGACATGATGCACTGAAAAATCGAGATTCTAACATAGAACGTTACTTTATTAATCTTTGAAATTTTCAAGAAATTTTGATTTGATAGGTGATCAATCATATTCGAAAATTATATTCAAAACTGCTACAATTTGTTATCATATATCTGAAATTACCATATTTTCACAGCCTTTTTCTACAAAATTTTGAAATCTAAAGTTCAAGGATTTCTGTCATTTTTTGCTCCGTGTTTTTTTTTTCAGAAAACTCTTTCAATATTTTTGAAGGACTATGGGAAATAAAATGAATTATGTTCCACATGTTCAAAATCTAAGAAATGAACGAAACAAAATCATTTTTTATTCAAACCAAGGCAATAATTAATTGCCATGTCTACCCGCAATCTGCCAGGGACCCCCTCCCCCCCCCCCCCCCCCCCCCCTTCTCTTTTGTCCGGCTGGCAGGAAAAATGAGGTGTATGCATTTCATATTCCAATTTCCTCTCGTTTTCCGGTCCCAATGTTTTTCATTTTCAAGGTCTCTAATTGGCTATACGGGGGTCAGGGCAGGGAAGGTTATTGCCATAAATGAGCTCATAAATGTGGGTCCCCTCTATTTCCCCAATTTTGCGCGAAAATGAGTGAAACGGATGAGTGGGTAAAGAGAGGAGAGAGAGAGAGTCACTTAGAAACTGACCCCAGCTGCTTCCACCAGTTGACGGCGAATGGTCAAAAAGGGTGAAGGAGGAGGAGTAGGAGGGGAATGGATGTAAGAAGGAAGGATGGGTGGCGGAAAAGAGGGATAAATGAATAACAAGGAGGTCCATATATGGAAATCGTGAGTGACATGGAAATGTGTTTCGGATGCAAAGTGGAGGAGGGATAAGAATGTTTTGAGACAGTGCCAGGATTATAGAAGAGCAAAATGAAAAAAGAGATAAGAAATTGAGCTTTTTTTGATAATGGAACTATCAGGTGGCCGGAAAAAAAATGCGCGTTGAAATTTCTTTGGAAGCTATATATCTTGGCTGGAATTAAAAATACAAAACAGTGGTCAACTGGTGAAATGTGCAAAACTTCATGATCAAGACCGAATTTGGAGCCAAAGCTGCTAAAAAATGAGTCGCACATTGTTTTTACGTGTTTGGATTTTTTAAAGGTTTGGACTACTATATCAGTTGATAACATGTATAATTTTTGCAAAAAAAAATATTTGAGCTGATAAAAATATTAAACGAACAAATGGTAACTTTGAATTTTGACATGAAACTTGATTTTGGAAAAACATGTGAGAGTTCCATGGCGGTGATTAGAAAATTTTTGAAATTTCCTTTGGAGCACATTTTCCAAAAAAAAATTGGAGAAAATATTGAATTAACGAGATAAAGTGACTCAAAAATTAATTTGGGATTAATAAAAGTACTTGAGAAAAGTTTTTGAAACTTTATTAAAGCGTTCAGGCAGGTTTGAAGAAATTCCCGAATTTCGATTTTGTGATTCACTTTTGAAAAAAAAAACTGAGTTCTTCAGATTTTAGTTTCTTAGAATTCGAACTACTTAAGTTATCGGTAACACTCTCCAAGAATCTCTCCAATCTTTGAAGAAGTTAAGAAAATTGAGCCTTATCGTAATTTGCCAAACTAATCAGTAACAATCATTAGAAATTTCTCAGAAATCTAGAGAAACAAAGTTTCTTCTACGTAAATAAACCCCAACTTATGTCCAGCTTCTAAGTCTAAATCCTTGCAAAACATACATATTTTCTTCGAAACTAGTGGTCATCCTCTCAACTCTGCACAGATGAAAAGACTAAAGGCTAAGCGGTAGTGACACACAAACATGTACATATATTTCATTTTTCGACAAATGGACACTACTGACAGCAGGGGACCAGAAGGGATCTCTCAGTTTTATATGAATTGAAAGAAGAGGCGGAGTCAAAATGAGTTGACATTTTGCTCTAAAAAGGATGTGTACAGTAGGATTATGGGAACTAATTGAAAAAAGAAATCTAAGAAAATGTTAATGTGCTGTACTATTTTTTTGGGGTCACGTCATTTTCTAGCCAAAAAAACCGCCAAAAACTTTTTTTATTTCACATTCTCATCTTCTTTTTCTCTACTTTTTTTCGTCTTTTCTCTTTATTTTACATGAGTAATTCAACACCATTCTATGTGCAAATGAAGCTATTTTCAGCTTTTTCCCAAATCCTGATGAGAAAGGGCTGAAATTTAGGCAGAAATAGCACACAAAAAGAGTCAAAAGGCGTGAGAGAAAGAGATCAACCAGATTAGTGCAATATGAGAGTGAAAATGTGCTGAGAGCAGCAAAAAAAACCAAGAGGAAAAAGAAGAGAAAAAAAATGTAGTCACAGAAAAAAGAGCCTCTTTGAGAATGGGAATGAAATGGAATTAGCGAGAGCGCAGAAGTTTTTTTTTTAGGTTCACGATAGCATTCTAGAATTGCAGAGGGAATGAAAGAGAAAGTGTGATTTGTAGCTTGTGTGATGAGATATCTCAGGAGAAGTCAAGTCACAGAATTTTAGGGATATAGACACTTTTATGAGAGTATAAAATTTCAATTGAGATATGAACAATGGGAATGTTATAACGAGTTCAACAAGAGACATTTGTTTCTTCTTACCTATAACTATCTAAGTTTGAAGGGTCAGAAATCCCAGTAAATCCCGATGGACGAAGTTTTAGAAGTTGCACAGTAGAATTTTTTCAAATATATATGGAGTTTTAAGTTTTTCCGAAAGTACCAGGCTCAGTTCGGATTTTAGATGATAATTTTCAAAAATTATTTTTTCAAAAAATTTGAAAATACTCTGAAAGCTTTCAGAGAGGTCAAGAGTTTTTTGAACAAAAAATTCAAACCTTGAAAATTGCCAAAAAGAGTTAGCAAAAAGAGTTTTTGATATGGTTAGCGCGCTTACTGAACTCGAAAATTAATCCAAATTTTCAAAAATTTTTATTTTTCAAAAATTGCGATAGTACATAACGAATGAACCCATATAAATTGAGCAAGTTTTATCAAATTTAAGCTTTTTATTTCTCAATTTTGCGATTCGGAATTATGGAACTTCTGCTAGAAACCTCTTGTGGAGAAAAATGGAGGAAAACATTAGAAAATCTGATACCCTAACACTTGTTCAATTTTTTCCAAACATCGATATCAATTAAATAATTTTTTTTTCAAAAACTGAAATTCCAACGCATGTTTCTTTGCTCACAATGGAATTTATTTCCTCTATTCGTTTTCAAATAACGAATGGAGGAAGAAGACCAGAACGAGAAAATGTTGCTAACCCTTGAGCCAAGACAAAATTAATTAAGCGTTTGCTTTGGTCTTGGCTCAAAATGGCTCTGAAACGGGACGAAAGAATAGAATTGGCTGAAAGAAAAGAGAGAAAATCTTCTTTCTCTCATACACTAAATGAATTATACATTGTGTTGTTGATTCCCTCCCTCCATCCTTACACGGGGCGTCAAGATCTTTTCTCTCTTGAGAATGTGTGTGTTGGAAAAAGATGACGAAGGAGGTTGATTGCACTTGAGACCCGCCTTCCGGCCTTCTCCTTTTTTCTGTTTCCTCTTCTTGAAAAAAAAACGGAGCGTCATATGGAAAAGAAGTGGTGTGGGATGGTTAAGAGGAAGAGAAGGGGGCAAATGCACTGATTGATAGAATAGGATAGGGAAAGAAAATGGCATTTTGTGAAAGCTATTTTTGTTTCAAAGCGTTCAAGAAACTATGAGAAATTTGAGCTTGGAAATTTTGAGTCATGAACAAAGAGAAGAAGAAATTTTTTTCGGATTATAGCGCAAAATCTCTGAAGTTCAAACCTTTTATAAATTCAAAGATTTTAATGACAAAATCGTTCATGTTTAACGAGCCCAATATTTGCAACGGCCACCCAAATCAGAGAATTTTTACCCATACTGTAGATTTTCATTCGAGAGCCGTTTTAGTGTCGTTTTACGAGGAAATTTTGCACTTTTCATAGGCAATATGTCTGGATTATTTATTGAAACTTTCAGAAAAATTGTGAGATTTTAAAAATTTCAGAAGTTAGTTTTTCGGAAACTGTGACCATCAAGGTTTTTTGAGATTTTTGACTTGTCTACTACAATTTTTGTTTTTACCTGGACAAGCTAGTCGCAAAAATCATCGAAAAGTAACGTCTTCTGTCATTATCAAAAAGCTTGAAATGTGCTAGGTTTTAGAAAAACGTGAGTTCGTAAATCTACATAAAAACGGCTCCTGGAAAAAAAACTGCAGTCCTGCCTAGATTTTTTGAATTGGGCTCAACTAGGAGTTGTGTTGCTCAATTATGATAGAAAATATCAGATAACATTTTTTGCAATTTTTCCCTATTATACTTGTGATGGACCACGTTCCGTGGAAATCTAAAAAAAAATACAAAAAAAAGCCTCTGAACTTCGAACTCGAAGTTTCGGCTAAGAAAATGTCTTTCCCCCACAAGTAAACCCAAATTCTTCTAACTAAAATAAAAAGGGGGAAGATGAGCTAACTTTGTGGTTTGCACCAGGGCCAAAATGGTTTTTGGAAGATGTGTCCCCTGAGCGTCTCCACTTCTTTTCAAATCCCAAAAGAAGTTTTTGCTTAGAAAACCGAACAAATGTATTTGAGAAAAGACCAGAAAACTTATGCTTTGAGCAAGAAGAGAAAGGTTTTTATTACTTCAAAAATATAAAAAAAATTTCGAAAAAAAAAGTGAGAAGAAGAAAAGAGCACTAAAAATGCTCTTTGAGAACTCTTTTCCGCAAGAATACTCATATTGAAATATGAATCTTTCTCAAAAATCCTATTCAAAATGCGAAAATTTGTAACATATGATGAGGAAGAAAGATGAAAGATTGGGTTGAGCAGAAGAACAACTATCGGATTTCATATCCGAAACTTTTTATATCATTTTCGTTTTGTTTTTGAGTGATTGCGGTTTGAGTGACAATGTGACAGAAAACATGAAAATAGACAAGATAAAGAGGGAAAAATTAAGTTGAAAAGCCTTTTTTTGCAAATTTTTTTCTCACTACTTCCCAAAAACTTCAGTTGTTCCCATACTAAAAAAAGTGCACAATTCCACTTTACCCCCCCCCCCCCCCCCCTCTGTCCCCTTCATAGGGCAGAGGGATTAGCAGTGTTCTATGGGAACCGCACCACAACTAAAAACTTGGTCCCATAGAGAAAAAAAGAGCCAGCAATTTTTTCTGTGCTCAAAAGAGAGTTTTGAGCTCTTTTTTCTTCTTTTTCAAGAGAAGATTTACGTACATACAAACGAGATTTTCGAGGAGAAGGGAGAGGAAGTGGGGAGTTGAAATTTGATATCAAAAAGAGGAGACGAACGAGAAAAAAAAGAGAGCAAAGAGGAAGATGAAAAAATTCAGAAAATAGGATAAAATAGAGATTTTGTTTAGTGGATTAAAAAATGGGGAAATTTTCGGGAATGTCAAATAAGGTTCCTTTTTCAATTTTGTTGTTTCGGGGGTAGAATTAGACGCTGATTATGATTTTGATAGCTGTTCAGTTTGAAAATCGCTTTAAAATATGAAAAAGTTCCTTGACGACATTAAAAATAGGCGTCGCATTATTTAGGAACCCGTTTTTGATAGGCTTTAAGACTAGATTAAACACACTCATTTCAAAGTATTTCGAGCTTGAAAACCATGTTTTCAATTCTCAAAAAAGAGAATGATTTGATTTGTAGGCCACCCGTACTTGGTACATGCGATTACACTCTTGGAACAAAAAAAATTTTAATCTTATAAGAAGTGATAATTTCACAGGTTTTATGAGCATTCAAAAATAGAAAAAGTTGTTCGAGAATAAACACTTTTGAAAAAAATTTGAAATTCATCGCATGGTAACCGATAAGTGAGAAAATGCTCGAAATGGTATGTGCAATTTGATTCTGGACTATTTTTATTGTATTTTGTTGGAGGGAAAAGTTAATATCCCAACTTTGGTTTTAATTTTTAGTACAGAAAAAGGGGCGGAGCCTGCAAACCTATACAAAAGTTTTTGTCAGGATTAAAACGGACAAAAATGAACTAAAAATGGACTAAAATGGTCTGGACTGGTCTGAAATGGACTAAATGGACTAACTGGACTAGATGGACTAAGGTGCTTAAAATTTCACGGATCGCATAGATTTCACCATTGCGGAAATGATTCAAAAATGACATATTATTTTCAAAAATAAAAGCCCACGAATTGAAATCAACAAAGATTATTTATTCTGCTTTGAGTTTCTGTTTGGAAATAATTGCTAAGAAATATGAAAACTTCTGATTGCACCAAACGTCAAAATCCAGATTAAGCATTCTAAAATAACTATAATAATTCTAAACTATACATGTTTTCTCGGAAAACAATGCTAAGCTAAACCCCTTCACAAACCAAAAAAACTAGAAGGATTTGAAAAGAAGATGATGATTCTTCACGACGATTACTTCAGGTAAATCATCATCGAAGACTGAATAGACTCAACCTTGTCCTTCTCCTCTCTTTTCTTATTCTTCCACACTTCTTTTTCTTTCCACAATTGAGGTCATTTAACCACTACATCCTCCCCCTCCCCTCTCAAACGCTTATTCATTCATTCCACTATTCCCATTATTCATCGTTTAGTACTTATAATGATGAGAAGGAGTACCAAAAAAACGAAATGAACACACACCATACGTCATTGATCTCATTCTCGGGAGGGGGGAGAGAATTGCTTTGACTAACTAACAGTGTATAGTTTATGAAAGAAACTGGATGGATGTGAGAGGGGGAGAATTGATGGATGAAGCTATTAATATGGTTACAATTTGATGAATGCTTGAGGTTTATTATAGCTTTTGGGTGGCAAAAGGTTTTGTAAAACTGTAGAAAGTAGGTTTTAGTGGGGAAAAAAGGTGGAAGAGTTAGAATTTTACAGCATATTTTGGACAGGTTTCAGATCCAAAAATGAGAATGGTTCTAAATGAAAGAACAGAGAATGCGGGGATTATTTAGTGTGATTTCTAAATAAAGGAAGTTAAAAAAAACTGAAGAAATGGTTATGAAATTAAAATTCAGAGTTAAAAAAAAGAGCATTAAGTAATTGACCGATTTGCTGAATTCACAATTTTTTAGATTTCTCAATTTGCAAAGTAAAAAAATGTGATGTAGTTCAACTTTTTTCAGTTGAAACATTTTCGATATTGCGAAGTGAGATTAACAGCTTCAAGGGAAAATAAATACGGAAAATTATCAGAGCAGTATCAAAAATTCAGAAATTAAAAAAAAACAGTACAAAAAAAGTTAAAACTCAAAATAATGAATTTCTTGTGTTGAGCTTATTCCTGGAAAAACTATAGTGAAAATTGATAAAAATACCATGGATTTCCAAGTAAAAAATTTAACAATTTTAAGCAAATTATCCCTACTTCCTCAAATTTCCCAATTAAAAACGGCTTCTGAATGTAAAATTGCACCTACTTCATAAAAAAAAACGATTCGGTTGAAATATTTTCTGCGCGAGATACCATTACTAGTTTACTTGTATTTCCTTTTTTTATTTCTTTCCACGACATAAAGTCGTATGAACAACGTATCAATAACTAAATTTAAAAAATTCTGGAAACTAAGCCAAAACAATAAGAGAGTCCTCAGAAAACGGTCCAGAAAAAAGTCTCAACCATACATCAGTCCAATCGTGTACGAGTACCGTATACCCCAAAACGAGTATAAAATATGAAATACAGTAATATCAACACAAAAAAAAACTAGTTTTCTCTCCGAATTTCTGACTCAACTAAGTAAGAATAAAGTAATCCTACACCTCCTCCGTTCTCTTCCACTTTTTTACTCGCCTCTCTCAAATCTCGGGTACTACTCAATTATTGCGAAACCACGTAGAATTAAAACCATTTCCCACATCTCTCTCGTCATCCACTACCACCTAGCCGTCCGAAAATTGACACAAACAAATGTACAATCGAAATAAAATACGGACGGGGCGACAAACATGAAGAGTGACCAAATAAATGAGTCGGAATGTACTACCTATTCAATAACCGCTGTTCAAACACACAATTTATTCCCCCATGTCAATTTAGGAAATGAATGAGAATGAGTAAAATAGGATTTGTTGCTTTTTCTGTGAAATTCAATGGCCAGGGAAGACGAGAATTTCGCACTTTTTGAAGGTTTTCTTTCCTTGTTATGATGAACTTGACACAAATTTTCAAGTGGGTAAAAAACGTATCGCGACCAGACCGTTCCTTCAAGAATACGCCTTTTCAGTGTTTCGGCTACAACTTGCCGGGTATTCGTAACATGTTTTCAGAAATAAAAATTTTGCTTTGAACTGATCAATTATATTTTTCATTTTATTTTTTTTATATAACTTATATTTTGAACTTATTTTGGCTAATAAAGTAATTGGAATCTAGAGATATTTTTCAATTTGTTGTTTTTTAGTTTATTTTCTACTAATTTTAAAACTTTCAAAATGAAAAAAAAATCCTGAATTATCTGACACTTTCTGAAAACGTGAAAATTGAATATTTGACGGAATTTTTTTGCCATACAAACCACCTTTCACAAGAATATTAAGCTCTTTATGGTTTAACGGGTCCCAAAATAATTAGCGGGTCCCAGGATAATTAACGTGTCCCAAAAAATTAACGGGTCTCAGAATCGTACAATTTCATGGAATAGGACTCTACAAAACAGTCTTCGATCAACTGATAAGACATAAGAATACTTGATTTTACCACAGATTGGCTGGAACAGACATCCCATACCAGCCTCCATCATCCAATATTAGTCTTTCTTTGCTCAAGTTCGCTCAAGTCGTCTGTTTTCAGAGGCCTAAGCCTGGAGAAAAGCTATTGGACAACACTATCAGACTTTCTCTCAGGCTTAGGCCTCTGAAAGCCTACCGCCAGTCGCCCGGAGGGCGGCGCGAGTGAACTCGAGCAAAAAGAGATTGATATTGGATTTACAGTTGAGTAAGAATGATATGTGGTTACTAACGATCAAAAATCCGAATATTGCCCTGCTTTGAACTAAGTGAAGTAGATTTTCTGAAAACGAAGAGGGTTTTTTGAAAAATAAAGTTTGATCAGCAAAAATGATTGAAATTTGGCTCAGATTGACTTGGAACACAATTTGAATGCCGATTTAACCTGATTTGGATTAGGAAAAAATCTAAAAGGCTTTATCTGAAAGGCTCTAAAAGGCGAAAAAATTTCTGACTTTTAAAGCTAGGTTAAAACGTTTTAGTTTGACTAAAAGTGCCAGAAATAGTACATACCTGCAAGATGAGATCTTTATGAAATGATCAGCGATATAAGATTTAGGGAATTTCTTGATTTTATCAATATAAAATTATCTTTTAACTGCACCAACCCTCAATAAATTCTCGGAAAGATGCTCAGAAATCATAAACAAAACATGAACTTTCGGAGTAAACAAACAACAGAAATCTCTCTTTCCATTTCCCAAATCAAAAAATAGATCTGTCAAAAATGTTGCGTTTCCCGTCCTATTTTACTTCCAATTCATACATTTGCAACCAGAACTCATTTTTCATAAATTCATTGAAAAAATTCGAAAAAAAGGGGGAAGGAGACAAACTGAGCCTTGAGTTTTCACAATGTCAAGGGGTAAGGATAAAAAACTGATTCGAGGGAAGTATGAAAAAAATGTTAGAGAACAAATAAATTAATGGGGAATAATAATGAAAAAATACCAGTAAGATTGAAAGAAATTGTTGGGGGGAGGGGGGAGAAAAAAATATGAGATTTTATTATTTCAATTTACATTTTGAAAAAGTTTTCTTTCTAATTCACACTATTCTTCTTATTTTTCATAGTTTTTTTTTCGAAATTTAAAAACCAAATAATTACACATTTTCAAGAGGATGCCCTAGAATAAGAGAGAAAAGAAAAATCAATTGAGCACCATTTTTGGATGAGCAGGATGAGAAAACCTAAGAAAAAGAAGCCAACAAGAGTACAAGATCGAGAAATAATCAAAAAACAAAATAAGAAAAATTCAATAGGATCTATCCATTATGTGCTTGGAAATTGTACAGCGTTGTTCCTAGAGCAGCAAATGGAGGTGGTTGGTAAAGGGCTCCTATGTTTTCTTGTTTTGGAGCTTGATTTGGATCTGGTTGGGGTTGAAGACTGAATTGTGCTGGTTGGGCTACGGCTTCTCTTTGTGGTGCTTGAATGTTCACTCGTTGGAGCTGAAAATAAAAATTAGGGTATATTAAAAATTAAAAAATAAAAAATATAAATACTGTAACAGAAGAACAAAAAGGCTTATGTT
This sequence comes from Caenorhabditis doughertyi, assembly GCA_963572265.1. Lineage (NCBI taxonomy): Eukaryota > Metazoa > Nematoda > Chromadorea > Rhabditida > Rhabditidae > Caenorhabditis > Caenorhabditis doughertyi. The sequence goes on from OY751558.1 coordinate 1,509,153, forward strand.
ATAATATTATTTTGATCGATTTATCAGATTCCAAATGGATTTGAGAATCAAAACCATAGATAAATTGAAATATGAAAACTGAAATTTAGTCCTATTATTTAAAATTTCGAAAAATTTAAAATTTGAAAATTTGAAAATTCCAAACAACATTAGACTTAATATAACAAAATGAGCCGATGAAAAGGCTCGAATTGATACCAATATTTCGAAAAAAGTTGGTGCAATTTTTAGAATTTTTTCGACTTGGCATTCTGGGGGTTCTTATTTCGAATATGAAAAATAAGTTGAAAAAAAGTGAATAAAAATATGAAAATCTAATTTTTGTATTATATTTTCACACATGGTTGGTTGGCATCATGAAACAAAAGAATAACAAGAAATCAAAAAGTTCACATTATCGGCTAGCACTTCGTTTTTCAAGTTTTGCAAAATCTTAAAAACTGAAGAAAATACTGAAATTATGAAAAACTGGAAACAGATTGAAATAATTCTAAAAATAAGAGCCGAAAGCTGAAACCTCCAACTTCTAAAAAAAATGTACTCGAAGCTTCATCGTATTTTCTCGTTCTTCTGGCACTAATTTCACGCTATTTCTAACTTTCTCTTCGAAATACTCACTTTCTGCTCTTGTCCAAATGCTGGCTGCTGTTGTTGTAGTGGTTGTGGTGCGAAGAATTGTGGAGCTGGTGGAGCTGCTCCAAATGTTGGCATTTGCAATGCAAACGGACTATTTGGATTGGTCAACAATGATTTCGTATAAACATCCAAATTATCCAATTGCTGTGGTTGCACATTCTGAACTCCTTGAACTCCTTGAAGGCCATAAGCTGGTTGTTGGAATCCTCCATTGTTCAAACCATATCCTCCAAACAACTGGGGTTGTGGCTGTGGTTGGAAGAAGCCGAATTGATGATTATGAGGTTGGAGTGGAGCAAGTTGTGGTGCTTGTGGAACTCCGAACATTGCTGGAGGTGGTGGTGGTGGAGGAGCTGGTGGAGCAGGGAATTGGAACAGGTTTGGTTGAGGGAGTCCGAATTGTGGGAATGGTGGGAGTGGAGCAAATGCGAATGGATTGGGTGGAATGGTTACTTGAGCTGGTTGAGTGACGGGTTCGACCTGGAAAATTTAATGTATGTTACTTTTTTCGAACTTTAGTATACCATTTTTTTATTGTTCAGAACAAAATTAATCTAAAAGTTTGCAAAATATCGTTGCCTTGAATGGCAAATGAATGTATGTCGATCTTTCCATCAAAACAATTAGAGAAAGATACAAGATGTGATGTGATATCATGTTTGTTTAACAACCACAGGAAATGAGAAAAGATTAACCATGATTCATAGCTAGGAACATGTTTAGTTGGATCTTTAAAAATTCTAGTGAAGCTTGGACCATGATTTTTACAAAAAGTTAAAACAAAAAGATTTAGACTATTTTTCTGGATGTTAAAATGCATCCTGACAGAGTTTTGTTTCTTTTTACAAAAATGAAATCAAATTGTGTTAAAAATTTAATTGACACAGCTAAAATATTTGGAAATTTGACTCAGAGTAAATTGCTGAAATTAGATTTATGGATGGAAAATTATGGAAAATTGATAAAAATTATCAATCAAAAAACAGTATATTTCTGAGTTTGCTGTCCCGAAGATAATATAAATTTTGGTTTTCCATCACAATTGCATGATCTATGATTCTACACAAAACCTAATAGTAAAAATCCTATTGGTCTCATTTTTCACACAACGTCCCCGAAAGTAAAATAACTTACCTGAATCTGAACTGGTGGAGCAATTGTAGTTGGTGCTAGAGTCGTTGTCGGAATAATTCTCGGTTTTGGTGTCAATATTCTTCTCTGGAAAGGTTGATGAACACGTCTTGGTCGTGGGGAACTCTCAGCATTCTCCTCGTGTTTCTTAGCCTCAGCGGTTGGGCTGAAATCCGTAGTTTTTTTTTGTGAATTTGTTTCCAATTTTCAGTGTGGCAATAGAAAACATCAGTTAAATCTTACTCGAAAATAGTGGCTCCAAAACTTCCAATAAATGGTTCTCTGGACTTCTTTTCTCCTTCATGACCACCTTGTGGAGCTCCATCAAATGGTGATACAACACTGAAAATCACATTTTTGAAACAAAGATCCTCAAAAATTTTGCTCACTTATGCGTTGATGAAGTCTTCGGCTTCCTTTTGTATGGTCTATTTTTCGAAACTTTTTTCTCTTGAGCCATATGAGGGTGGTTTTCATGTCCGATGTTCGTTGCGGAGTTTGTAGCGTTCCCAAGAACTCTACGGATTTCTGGCTCAACATCATCGTCATCTGAAAATTTTTTTAAAGGTAAAAAATAATGAGGGTGGAGTAGGGCTTACATTCTACTTCAAACTCCGGCGGATCCGGTAAGCAATTCATACGGCGAACGGTGACTTCGTAGTAGGTTCTGAAAATTAAAACATTTTTTTGACTTTGTATATTCATACGGTTTCTGAAATTTTTCGCTTCATCAAACCATCGTGGAAAATTTTTCGAGAACTGTCAGTTAGACTTCTTCGGGCTTGACCAAGATGAGAAGTATATAGAAAATCCCCGGGAATTTCATAAGAAAATTGTTGGAATAAGAAAAATATTCTGAATATCAGATTTTTTTTGGAAAAAAGTTGATATTGTGAATCTCAGCAAATTCCGGATGTTATATGCAGTTTTGGTTTTTTTTTTTGCTTGGTTATTTCCGGAAATTTTTCCAAAAGTTCCGTATTTCTGGAAAGAACATTTCGATCCAAAAAAGTTTTCGGTGCGAAAAAATTGAAAGGGATAACATTTGAAACTTTCTGAAATCCCAATTTGAAGTTTGCAAAAAAAAATATAACGTATTTTTTTCATTTTGGAAACGTAACTGGTTTTTCGCCTCTTATTTTTTGTCAAAACCCATTGACACTCTCTAAAATGCGAAAATTTTGTGGTTTGAGAAAAAATTTGTACTGAACAAAGTCTAAATTACAGAATGCTGGGATTCTGTTAGATTTCTGAACTTCAAATCCATAAATTTATCTGGAGTAACCAATAAACAAATAATGAAATTTCTGAACTTCCGTTTTTTTTTCTCTTTTAGACCACATTTTTCCCTCTACACATACCATCACAAATTTATATTTCTCGTGTTCAAGAATTCCTCGAAAAATTCCAAAAATCATCTTTCCCCTCAAAATTTTTGATCACTCTCTTAATATCAAGTTTATTTCTTTATATCATATCAAAAACAACACCATCTACGCAATAGCTGTCAAACCAATGAAATCCGGTTGTCAACGCATCGTCAATGATCGCACCTCATCCTCATATTTTATCAATTATGATAACGATGATGACACATTACAAGGAATTTTCTACGATTGCCAAAAAATTGCATATTTTTGGAAAATCCCTGGGCGAAAAAAACGTATGAAAAGATTCCAATCGAAGCAAAAGATGGTTATCTTACACTAGCTTAGCGTAGATTAGAGATTTATGCGGCAAGTTGGTATGTGTTCTCGTATATGTTTTGAAGCATGAAAATAAAAAGAGAAAAGTGGTTTACAAAAGTGTAAACTAGATTGGAAATTTTGATAAAATGAGGAAAACCACGAGAATTCTTTGGTGGAATGATGGATGTTGCAAAACTGAGGTAGGTACACAAATAGAAAAATAATGACTGAAAATTGGGAAATTTTGAAAAAAACGGAATTAGAAGGCAAAACAAAGGAGCTTGAAAATAATTGAAAAAATTATCGAACTAAATTTTGATTCGAAGATTTTTTACTTTGACTGCATTTTCGATCAAGCCAAACTACCGAATTTTCATGCAGTTTTATTAGAAAATATAGAGATATTGTTTAATAATCAGTGAGTTTTCCGTTTGTTTTCAAATTCCACCACATTGGACAAAGATGTATGTTTAGGTAGCATTTAGGGCCTCTAATATCACTTTGCTAAAAATTCAGATCTTTTGAACCTCGAAACAAGCCAAAAACTCAACTTTTGAAATATTGAACTACTTTCAAAAATTTTTTTGGAGTTATCTCCAAAAATTGTTATTTTTTTAAGAAAAAACTTTTTCAGACCAAATTTTTCTAAGAAATTAAACTTAGAGTTTTTTAAAATACATTTTACCATGTTCACTTTTTTCTCTTCTTTCCAAGTTTCTACTTTTTCAAGTTCCAAAATCAACATTTTCTTTCCATAATCTCTATTCCCGATTTTCAACATCCAAATACAAAAATAAGATATCAAAAATCGCTTTATCTCTCTAATAAGCCGTTCTAAACTATAAAAATCCCCCTCTCTTCCCACTTTTTTCTTCTCTTTCGTTTCCCTTTTCAAAGTCTCATAAAAATTGTTCAAAGAAGCGTAAAATTTTTATCAGCTTTTCTTTCCCTCCTCTTGTTTCTTTCTGTCTTCACCTCCTTATCTTTTGTCTCTTAATTTCCATTGGAAAATAGGAAGTTGATGTTGAATAAAACAACGGAAGACATAATAAAAAAGGATTACCGTTTTGGATCATCTGGGTCCACTAGTTTTCTCACGTTGGCGATGACATCGAATGAAATTTGACGACCCTCTCGGACGACTTCACCACCAGTCACGGCTTCTCCTGGAACAATATAAAAGTTGAATTTGGAAAAAAATTGTTGAGTTCATCCCTTATTTTCCATGGAAAAATAAGACCCTTACACCATTCATTTTCTAGACCAAAACACTACAATATATCAAAATCCCCAATTACCTCGCCTTTCATTTTCGATGACAATTTATCATGTCATAATGAGAAACTAATTTAAAATCACCTGCTGAGATGGTAGTGACGCCGACATCCTGTGAGAAGCGGAGTCCTTCAAACGTGCAGCATTGAAGGACCAATCTGGGAGAAATAGAGGGGCATTAATAGGTTGGAGAGAAGAATGGAAGGTGTGAAATATGATGATGTGGTTTGGAAGTGACACTTTAATTGGGTAATATGGGGGGAAATGGGTAGCGGTGATGAGTGTTTTGAAGGTGAAAAAAAGTGGGAAGTGAAAATTTTTCAATGATTTTAATCATCAAAAAAATTTAAAATTTAAAATTTAAAATTAAAAAAAAAAGTATTTGAAAGAAATTTTCTTTCAGTTTTTCAAACTAAGAATGACGAATTCGGTGCATTTAATGATTTTTTGACGATTGAATGAAACTATCTAATTGACAGATACTTCGCGAAAAAATGAAGCATGGAGGCACTGGCACATTTTTTTTTTCAAAACAATTTTTTTCAGGATATTCTTTTGTATGAAGATACCCTTGGGGCCAGGCTTGCTCGGAAAGAACTTTTCGGAAAATTTGTTATTCGAATTTTTTCCAAATTATTTTTTCGGAAAATCGAGAAAATTCACCTAAACCGTAAGGGAAATGTTGGTTATCAAATTAATAGTTTTCTATGATTTTTGCGATTTTTGGTTATGAGAAGTAATGAACTTTCTGATAATTCGTTCAATTTGAACACGACTAAATTCAAAATTTCCCAATTTTTTCCCGATTTTCTGAAATAAAAAATCGAAAAATTTTCCGACGGAAAGTTTTTCCGAAAAACAAGTCGGAAAATCATCTGTCGGAAAAATTTCCCAAAAAATAAGGTTGGAAAAATACCTGGCGGAAAATTTTCCGAAAAAAATCGGTATAATCGGAATATCGGATTATCTGTTTCACGCTTTTGAGCAAGCCTGCTTGGGACCCTTGAGTACAATTACGATAAGGCTCCGTTTCTTTTTTTTACTGTGAGCAAGGTTCGATGATGAAAAACTTTTTTTCAAGTTGTAATTTGAAAGGTAGGAAATCCGAATCTCACTATTTCCTTAGTCACCATTTTCACGTTTCCACTTCCGTTCGGCTTCTCACACCGTCCCCTAGACTAATTAATCACTAATTTTTTTTCTCCTCAACATGTCAAATTTTTTGACCGCGATCATTGATACACTTTTCGTTCCCTATCACTTTCACTCATCACCAACTCTCTAATTAATTATCTCATTTTTCCCTCTCAACAAGCTTACGGTTGTCTTGGATGATCGATGAATTCGATTCCGCCAACCCATTGGTTTTTCTTGGTACACGCAAAGTCCGAGAATTGGCCAGGGCATTCCTGAAAAAAATGGATGTATATTGTTTGTTTGATCTACTGATCTTCTAGAAAACCCAATCATTTCCAAACAAGAATTATGTAATGAACATATCTTTTTTTTTAGTTTCAACATTCCCCTCACATGGAAATTCTTCCCTTTTTTCAATTCCCTTTTCCGACAGAAAATGGAAATGACCTAATCGAATAAACGTGATACGCAATTGATCTTATCTTTTCAATGCGTTTTTGCGCTGTGCTGAACACTGTTTCTTCTCCTTTTCAACTAGGAGAAAACGATTGTTCTCAATTTGTGAATTGGAAAAAAGAACGGATGCCACTAATTAAGAGATCGTAATTTATTGGTTGATAAGTTTTAAAAGGTTAGAATGGGTGAAGAGGTCAGATGATGGAATATGGGTTCAAAAAAAAAGTTCGAAACAGGGTAAATGGAGAAAAATAGAATTTTTTGGGCTTTCTTACACCAGAAAAAGGAAATTTTTTAGATATTTTGATCCTGATTTCCTGGACTCGATGGTTGTTCAAAAACAAGATGTTATATAAATAAAAAACGATTTTCATTTTTTTAAAACTATAAAATTTGAAACAAAACTTCCAGTAACAGGGTCAAACTCATTTTAGTCAAAATATCAGAAATTTAGGAATATTTCAAAAATGATAAAATCCAAAAAGTAAAAATTTAAAAAAAAACTTGGAATTGTTAGAACTTAGAAAAAACCATGAAGTCCATGCCTACAAAGGTGGCCGATAAGACCCAAAAAAAGATGTGTCCCAATATTTGAGTTCAAAAATCAGTGAAAATGCTATTATCTGAGCCTGAAGGATGCTTATACTTTTTACAACATTTTCCCTTTCGGTTTATACATAAAAAATTTTATTCGATTGGTCCTTTAGATATTGAAGATTTATCTTCCTTTCAAATGAATTTTCGGTTCAGCAACAACTTTCTTCACCTATCTAAAACTACTTTTGAAAAACTTTCAAGAAATTTTGAAAATAAAATTTAAAATATAATGTCTTCGGAGCCCTTTATCAGAACATAAAAAAACGTCTTTAACCACTACTTTGGGGTTTTCCAGCAATTTTCATTCCATTCTTCAATTTCTCACGTAACCCATGCATTTTTTGTTCCATAAGTTCCATTACCTTTTTATTTTTTTCCTGCCAATCTACTTGACCATCATCCCCTCTTCAACCAATCCATCTACCTATTTTTCCCTTTTTTTGACATGTCTTCTTACTTTTCTCCTCAGTTCCACTAGTCAAAGGTAATTAGTCACAACACCTTTTTGCTACATTTTGTTCCCTCTTAGTTTTCTTCTACTTCTCACACCCCCCCCCCCCCTTAGGAGGGGTTCCTTTAAAAGTAACCAATCCAATTTCACACTCACAATGACTCATATGGGATTACGTGAAAACAAGAATAGACTGTGAGAAGATATTTATATCTACCTTCCCAACAATACGTGTTCGACCGCGCTTTTCTCTTGTTTGGTTAGTTAGCCCCCCTCCCTCCCTCCGAAATATATAGATGTATGAAAAAAGGAAAAAGAGACGTCGTAATATTGAAGCGTGACATTTATTTGTCGTCGCGGGGGGTGACGTCGCCTCGATGACATGGCACCTTGCGAACGGAAGCTAACAATTAGTCAATAAGACAAAATTTCCAACTTCTCAACTAGTTACAAAACTTTAATTTTCACAAATTGCTTTCTCCCCCTCTTTTGCATCCATCATCGAATCCATTTTACTAATCGTACGCCTGTTTGTTGCCACAGAGAAAAAAAAAGAAGTCAGTTGTGTGGCCAGGATATTAGATGATTGAATGTTGAAATGTATTAAAATGAAGATTGAATTGAATTGCGTGACGACCGGGATTGTTGAGTAGTGAGGATGATTGCAGAATTGAGAAAAGGGATGGCAACTTTTTTGGAAAAAGGAGGGAGACGGGGGGGGGGGGGGAGATATGGCCAAATCTAGAAAAAGTTGAGATGGTATTGGTTTTGACAATAAGAGAGGGATGTAAGCCTACAGTAAAAAATCAACGAAACACGAAAATTAAAGAAAAAGTGAACTCCATCGTCCATTTTTACTAGGATCGATTTTTCATAGAGGAGGTCTTTGTCACTTCCATTAGAATTCGATAATTTTATCAGAAAATGTTTTTTTTCCCGATTTTTCAATACTTCAAATTTTCAAAAATGAAGGGTTTGAGCTTCTCAAGTACGAGCAGTCCAAATTTCCACACATTTTAAGATTTTAAAATTCACATACTGTCAAATTGATAATAGTTGTGCAAGGAATTCGAAATTTTTCTTTTCGCGGGTGGTCCGCCCACTTTCAATACACACTGCGTAAAATCAAAAATAGCTTGGAGATCAAAAAAGGCGGACTGCCCGCGAAAATAAAAATTTGAGTTCCTTGCACAACTATTATTAATTTGACAATATATCAGTGAAAGCTGAAAAAAAGCGGAAAGTTCCATATTTTTCTGTAAATTTTCGAAATCACAAAGTTCAAATTTTAGATTTTCAAAAATTAATTCCTTGCTTCCTTACAAAAAGCTTGAATTTAGGAAAACGTTATACGAAATACAACTGCGTTTCCTACCAAATTTATGCAAAATCTCAAAATCTGTATTAAAACTGCTTGTATTCATTTTCCTATCAAAAACCTCTTATAAAAATGAAACCTTAATGATAATAATTTCGTTTTTTAATTTATTCAAAATCTGCCCCAAACTTCAATATTTAGAAAGTCATGCAATACTTATACAGGTTTTACGGTCATTGAAAATGGAAAATTTTTTTGATTCTCTTCAGTTTTTTTCTCTCTGATGTTTGATTCCCCACTAGACAGAATTAGGAAAATAATCCGTTTGCCATAAAAAATGGTTTAGGAACTTTTCAAAAGTAATGCCAATCTAACCAGTTTCCTAGTTTTCACATCTTTGAATTTTTTTTCGAATTTTCTAAAGTTTTCTACAGTATCAAACTACAGTCAGTGTTTCAAATCCATTCTTCACGACCCCCTCCCCCCTTCTAACATAGTCTACTTTCTCCTGACCTTTTCCTTTCTTTTCTCCTATTTCATCTAATTTTCCGTTAGAAAATACAGTTTTTTTTCGTTATCTTTTCTCCAACTTATCACTCTTTCCGTTCTTTCTCTCTAAACCGCTGTTCCCGACCCTCGTCAACCTAGAAAAGTTGCTGGGGGCCCCGCGACCCGTGGGAAACTGTGGTAGAGAGAGAGAGAGACCGATTGAAGCTAATGAGACAGTTGGTTGTCGTGTTTTTATTACAAGTGTTTTCACTTCTTTTTCGGATTCAACCAGTGTCTTAAGCCATGTTCCTCTCCCCCTCCCTTTTTACTCTTTTGCCGAGGAAAAAGGGAGGAACACACACACGCCCGCGGGAAGATAAAGAGAAGGGAGGGGGGAGGGGGAGGACAATGAGGAAAGTAGTTGGTTAGCCAAAAAGAGAAAAGCCTATCTTGATTAACTGGCAACATTTTTATGGGGAGAGAGGGATTATGAAGGAAAAAAGTCAATTGAGAATATTCTATGGAAAAGTCTACTTTGAATGGGACAAAGTTGGAAGGGAAAGACAAACTAAATGGCTAGAGAAAAAAATGATATCATTCCCAATTGGAAATCTTCTTATACATGCGAAAAACACAAATTATCAGTTTTTTTTTTCAATTTTCAAATCTCAAACTTGCCACTTTCTTGAGGATGCACCATGTTGGTACTTTCAGAATGGGCAGACAAAACTATTACCAGCCGGAATAACTCAGCTTGAACTGTAGATATCAGAAAACTATCAACTGATAAAATATTTATCACAAACTTTGACACATTTTATCAGTTGGCGCTTTTTTGATATCTTTCATTCTAACTGAGATATGCAGCTTTGAAAAAACAGAATCGCACTTTTCCTAAACTTCGAACCCTTCCCAATATTCGAACGTAGTTTCATCCATTCTCCCAAAAAAGAAACTTTTGATCTACTAAATAGAAAATCACGAACGGCAAAAAAGATCAAAAACTGCCTGTTTAGAATCCGATAATTGGTCCCTATTTGCTTCGAAATTGGCTAAGCCACGCAATCTCTGCAAATTCTCCCCTTTTGGGTTTTTGATCTTTTCAAGATTTTTTTTTGCATTCTTTTCTTAATTTTTTAATTCTGCCGTCTTGTTCTATGAAATTGGGAATTTTTCTTTTGTCTTAAAATTTTCAAAAAAAAAGTTGTTTTCAATGTCATTTGAATGTTACGATGATCTTCGTTTCAAGCTTATTGGAAAAACAACTGAAGATATATCTAAAGCTAATAAAAATATTTTTGGTCATTAATTATGAAGATAGTCATCGCGAAATATTTCGCAATTTTTTACAAAGGGGGAAAATCAGGTTTAGGATTTTTGGAAAAAATAAGAGAAGAATTTCTAAGTTGGATGGGGGTACAAACTATGATAAAACAATTTTCTATTTTTTTTTAAGGGCTAGACTCACCGCTTTCGGCTTAAAACTTTGTGTATAACTCTTCCTTTGTCTATCCCCTTCTCTAAAAAATCCATCTTCCTGACCAGCAGCATTGGCTATAAACGTGCTATCCTCATAATCCTCGGATGGTTCAGCCATACAAGTTGGCTGTGCGCAACCAAGGACCGGTGAACCTAAAAGGGATCTCATAAATTTTGGCGTGGAAAAGGGGGGGGGGGGTGCAAACAAACCATCGGACAGGATTTCCAAACTGTACGGCACACCGTTCGCACCACAGAACGATGCATTGATATGGGGTAGAGTTGAAAAAAGAAGGAATAGAAGCGAGAACGCTCGATGGCGCATTCTGCAGGAAATTCGGTTTTTGACTTGCAGATGAGGTGGGCGAACGGAAATAATGAACAGAGAAAATTGAAGGAGGGAGACATACTTGAGATTATAGCAACATGTGTTCATATGTGTTTTTTTCGTTGGATTTGGAGACTAGACAAATATGAATAGATTTCCGAAAAAGTGTGTTTTGATTTAGAACATTTTGAACTTTTTTGAAAAATTTAAGAGGCTAACGTTAGCCTCCAGGTTGATAGGACAAATAAAATAAACTCATTGGAAAAAACCAAAAAAAAAACTGTCCAGTAAGAAAATAAGCCATCAAGGATAGATCAATAGGCAAAAGCAAAAGAAGAAAAGGGGGGTTAGGAAAAATGGGAGAAGAATCCAAAAGTGGGCGGGGCATACAGGGCTTAATCTTGATGACGGCGTTTTCTGGGAGGACGAAGAGAGAAGGAAGCAAGAGAGAGAGATGGCTGCTGTTGCTGCTTCGGGAAGGGAAGGGACGACAAGAAAATGATGAAGAAGGACTGGAGAAGCAAGCATTTGGACTGTTGCCTGTGGGATGGAGAGAAGAAGAAGAAGCGAGGGGGAAGTATACACGCATTGCGACTAATAACAAGCTTGCAACCTTCCTGTTTATCACTACCCCACCCCTGTATCTTTCCTTTTTCCCCCCTATCTTTTCTATCCGTATCTAGGGCTTTTCTTTTCTTCCCCCTTTTTTCGGCTACCGATCAAATGAAGGGAAGGGAAGAAAAGGTGAAATGGAATTTTTGGGCCAATTCTGAAATGGAAAAGTGGGAGAAGGAAGGGTGATATGTCAGTTTCTGGAAAAAGGAAAATTGTGGAAAAACCCAATATGAAAAAAACCAAAGCAAAAGTTTTGAAGTTTGGTACAATGGAGGACCACCTCAGTTTTGGGAAATCAGCCAGAGTTGGAACTTATGAACAAACCAAAAGCGATATTTCGGTTTTGAAAAATTTTCGATTTTTTTGTTACTCCTACCAATTTAAAAAAAACTTCTCATTTCAACTCTCAGCTTTCTGGATAATTTTTTCGAAGATTCTCGTTCGAAAGCGACCGTACACCTTTTCGATCTGGGAATATTATTTTTCAATTTTGATAGAAAAACCACTCTGAAATTTGATTAGAAACCGATTGAGAACGATTAGTTTATCATTGATAAAAATTCCAGATTGAAAAAAGGTACTTCTTTTAAGTTTTTTTGTTTCTGGAAAATTTTTAAAAACTGAACCGAAAAGTTTCACCTAAAAAAGTGTCGTGAGTGATCTAACTAAAACTGAGCATTTATTTCGCATTTTTTTTCTCAAATAGCATTAATCACTTTTTCTATTGATATATACTTTGCTTCCATGATCAGTCATTTCGTTCAGATTTCAAGTGACGTCATCTTAAGCCCTCATCGTATAAACATTTTCTTCCGATGACTTTTTTCCTATGAAAAAGTGAGATGGGCATCAAATTTGATTGAACCAATTTTTCTTCAATTTCAAAACAATTTTCTTGAGAAATATCGAACTTTATTAATACAAGTTCTGAAGGCATCTTCTTTTGTAAAAGAATGGAAACAATTTATTTGAGTCAATCGGGAAATCAGTGAGCAAGGTACACAACCAAAACTTAAAGTTCAAATGGGATTTTGTTTGGAAAAAATTAAATCATGAAAAGAATAGAGTTAAAGCTCTTGATAGTTGTACGAAACTGACAGTTTCGTTATCAAAAAATATTTGGAATTTCGACTAAATAAGGACAAAAAAGATCAGAGGAATGAAGGAGAAATGGTGAGATTTGTGAAGGAAACAGGATCCAAGTTCCGCCCATTTTATACTAAAAACAAAGAGAAATGGGAGGATCAAATGGAATGTGAAAAAAAAAGAAACCGAAATAAAAACGAAAAACCGTTGGGTGTTTGGAATATTCAAAGGTACATATGACTACGGAAGACTTTCTATAAGTTTCTGAACAACTGCTGAAGCATCGCCGTCGGATAACGTTGAAGCAGTGATGATGTTTGTTAAGCCTGGGATAGATGTGGCACCTGAAAACATATATTTTACACCCGACTATTTAAACTCTATGATCTTACCGCCAATGAGAACTCCGACAACAGTTGTGAAACTGTCATATGTTGTTTTGATAGTAGTTCCTCCGTATAATGCTTCTGTTCTGAAAATAAATAATACAGTTCAGGATCGACATGATTAAACAGCTGTTATTTTTTAGGCACAATTGTATTTCTTAAAAGAAAGATAAAAAAATAACTTCGATGCCTAAAAACTTTGAACGAAAAAGTCGAACTCTAATTCTTTTTCGAAACATAACTTCGAGGCTTGCAGTAAAAAGCTGAAACTTAACATGAACGGTTTTTTGCAACAGTGCTTGTTTTTGAAAAGGCTTCAAATTATTGTATTCGTAGAGAAAAAGGGCTTGGCAAAAGTTTGCAAGGGTGCATTATAATAGTTTCTGATATTACGCGTAAAATTCTAGAGAGTATTGCAAAGTTTTCGGATATATCATCCCAGAGTCTTTTTTCTCAAAGTATGGAAACTTTGGAGAAGATTTCTTTGAAAAAACAAGAAGGAAAATCGTATTTTGATTTCAAAATTCAATTTGAAATTTGTAATAAAAATGTGCTTTTCTTTAACAAACTTGTTACAAAAACCCAGAAAAGAAACTCACGCTGCTGAGAAAAATATCATGCAAGTCTTGTCTTTTGCTGGTGGCTCCCATACTGCACTTGTCAGACTGGTATCGACACTAAAGTTTTTGTTTGATGGACCATCAATTATATTATTTCCAACTCACTCCTTCAAGTCTAGATCAATGTCAGCACCAGTATCATCGATTGGGAAAGGAACGTTGGAAAAAGCGTCATAATTATCTGCGGGGTAGGTTTCGTGATCAAACAAGCCGCTGCTGTATCCAAATGTATCAATGTAACCACTGAAATTGGACGCGTCGTTCAATTTTGATCCGACAAGTAGAGCAAAGTTATAATACTGAAAAAAAGGTTTTGTTGGAGCTAGATGTTGTTGGCTATTATTCACCGTTTCAGAAATATCAATTGCTGCCTGTGTAGTTACTCCTTGTGACTGCAAATCAACCATGAACAAGCAAGTGACACTGGGCTCTGAAAATAATTAAATAACCTATAAACTTGTGTATTTGGAAATCTCACTTGGTGCGGTGGTTGTTGCGACCGAAGAACCTGAAAAACGAAACATTATAACCGGAAACCTTTAAAATTTTCAACGGTATAATTCTGAGCATTTTGTGCTCACCTGACCAATAAAAATTCCATAGGGGAAAGTTACAAGACTAAGGGAGAGAAAAAAGGTGATGAAAAAGAGAGAGAAAGGGGAAACGTGGTATACTAAAAGAGTGGTGTGTGTAATGTGATCCTGAATCCTTCTTGCGTAGTATTTATAGTGAGTATAAAGGTTAAGTAGATGTGTATAAATAGTAGATTGTCGGTGATTGAAATCAGTTGGAACCTTCACCTGAAAAATTATTAGAATAACTATACTTACACATAAATATAACGGTGCATGGGTGCAGTGCTCTGAATGTTCATTTTGAAAAAGTGCAGAAAGTGGCATACCTGTGGATTCCGATGTCGAGGAAGAGGATGGACTACTTTGTGGACTACTAGACGAAATATCAGAAGGTGTCACAGGAGAACTAGGAGGTGTTCCGGTGGACAGCAAAGAATCCGGAGAACTTGTCGAATGCAGTCCAGATGACGTCAACGTAGAAGTTTGTAGACTAACTATTGAGGAGGAACTATGTGCCAAAGAACTAGAACTTTGAGATGTGCTATCCGTGGGCTCCGATGAAGCTAATGAAAAGCTTAGACTACTCCTTTCTGTTTGACTGTCTGTTGTGTGGGTGATCGAGGAGATTGGTACACTGGAAGTCGGTGAAACATTGGGATGGGTTGTGGATTCCGATGGAGAATCAGATGATAGTGTAGAGGTTTGGGTGGATAATGTAGTGGATTCAACTAGATTGGATACAGTTGAGGGATTTGAATTTACAGGATTTGTAGTTGATAGGGTAGACGATAAGAAAAATTGAGGTGTGGTAAAGGGTCGGGTTGTAGTGGAACTTGAAGTTGGTACTGTGGTTGGGGAACTGGTCTCTGTTCTATCAGTTTCTGTTGTAGACGACTGATAAGAATGAGTTATTGAGCTTGTGGAGCTTTCAGATGACGGGAGAGAAACACTAGATGAGGGGCTAACAGAGGAACTTGATAATTGGGAAATGGTGGGGATGTACGAAGAGGGAGAATGGGAAGGAACACTGGTTGGAATATTGGTAATCACGGTTGAACCACTATCAGTAGTTAAACTTTTCTGGGCTGTTATCGTAGTGGGAGTTATTGAAGAGGGGTTAGAGTATGAGAAAGTTGATGGGCTCTGAGATTCAGATGGGCTACGGGAACCAGTTGTCATTTCTGGTAGAGTAGTAGAAGTTATGGACGTTGAAGAAGTTGATTGGGGAATGGTTGAGGACAAGCTAGCGGAGCTAGAGATGGAGGGACTAAATGACTGGCTTGGAAAAACTGGGGCTGAAGTTTGAGGAGAAGTTTGGGCACTTGAAACCATACCCGTTGAGGGACTTGTAGATGATAGTAAAACTGTGGATGTGGAAGTAATTGGCTGAGATGAAGAGCTCAGAGAGAAAAAATGGGTGGGACTAGATCGTTTCGAAGTAGTCATGCCGGTCGAAAAAGGAGAGAAAGGAGATTGGGAACTTGTTACTGTTAGAGTTGAAGTTGTCGGGTTAGTGGGGCTAGTAGAAGTAAATAAAGTTGAATATTCCGGAGATGTTATTGGGGAAGATGATGAGCTAGCGGTTGTTGTTGACATGGTAATGGGGCTTGAAGGGGTAGAATTTGAAACCGGAATTGTAGTAGAAGAAAGGAACTCAGTTGAACTCTGAGAAGTATGCTTGGAACTAGAAGCGGAATGGGAAGTAAAATATGAAGTTGTTGATGTTACATCAACTGGGGGTATACTGGATGTTGACTCTGAAGGGACACTGGTGGGAGAAGTAGAAGAGGAACTAGAGGATTCAGAAGAGGACTGTGTCAAAATAGGTGCACTCGTAGAATTCGGAATCAGAGTGGAGGAAAATGAGGGGCTAGACGTAGAATCTTCTGGAATCACAGATGATGCAGTTGAACCGGGCAGGCTGGTTGATGAGAGGGACATAGGGGATGTAGAGGATGGTAATTCTGAAGAAGTTGTAGTTGCAGTAGTACTGGACAATTCAGAAGGGAGCTGGCTAGATGCTGTTGGTTCGGCAGTACTCAAAGAACTTGGCACAGAGTTTGAAGTACTGGAGTGAGATGGGAAGGTGGAACTTGACAAGGTGGTGGGGC
Organism: Caenorhabditis doughertyi; assembly: GCA_963572265.1. Classification (NCBI taxonomy): domain Eukaryota; kingdom Metazoa; phylum Nematoda; class Chromadorea; order Rhabditida; family Rhabditidae; genus Caenorhabditis; species Caenorhabditis doughertyi. Next base: position 1,525,531 of record OY751558.1, read on the forward strand.
TGGTAAAGGATATCACAATGGGGGATGTAGATCCAGTTGTAGTACTGTAAGACGTTATTGAAACCTGATTAGATGTTACAGTTGGGCTTGTCACTGTAGGTTCTGCTGTCCTCAAAGATGTTTGGACTGGGACTGAAGTAGTGGTTTCAAAGTGGGAAGAACTGGAAAAAACTGGAGAACTGGTAGATGACAATACAATAGGCGATGTAGGTTCAGTTGGAGTACTGCTAGATAATGTTGGAGTCACTCCTGAGGTTGAAATTGAACTTGAAGAGGAAAAAGGGCGCGATTTAGAAACTGTAGGGGATGGGGACATTGAACTGGAATTAGTTGATCCTTGGGATGTGGAAAAAGTTGATTCTGTTAAGGAAGTTGTGGGATAAGCAGGGGAACTACTTGGGATGGTGGGCTTTGACGAATTCGGGGTAGAAAAGGATGAAGACTGGACTGTGGACTGGGAAGTTGGGGACTCAGAGGGTGTTGTGAACGCACTAGTAGAAAGAGTAGGGTTAGTAGACGCCAAAGAGCTATGTTCTGATGTAGAGCTAGTGAGAGCAGAACTTGATGAACTATATATTCCGGTCGTTAAAGTGGAAGTCCTGGATGGCTCAGAAGAGGTGAAATAACTAAGAGTTGAAGATGTAATTGATGATGAACTAGTAGAAAACTGGGCTTCTACGGAGCTTGAAATTGTTGGCTCATAACTAGTTATTGGTCCAAAGCTTATAGTCGTTAGTGATGAGGAACTAGACTGTTGGGATGCGCTGGAACTAGATTCTGATGGGCTTACGGAGCTTAAAGTAGACAGGATTGTAGACTGGGTTACTGAAGTAGTACTAATCACAGTAGACAATTCTTGAGGACTTGTGGACAATATTCCTGACGTTGCAATACTAGACGGCAATGAACTACTGAACATGGGTGAACTAGACGAACTCATCGGCGGAGACGTGATATCTGTGACAAAAGGTTCTGAAGATGTACCTGGTGGTTTGGTTGAAGAAGCAGTAGATCCATCTGATGAACTAGTCCACGCAGAGCTAGTTGGCACCGTTATTGATGTCGAGGGTGACATTGACGATGAAGAGATTGATGACTGGATTGGGGTCTGGGAAGTGGATGATCCTTGACTTGTGAGGGAGCTGGATGAGGCCACAGTTGATCCTTCAGAAGATCCAGAGACAGTTGATGGAACAGTCACAGTAGATTGAGACACCGTGGATGGCACAGTTACAGTAGATCCAGAGACAGTCGATGGAACGGTTACGGTAGATTCAGAAATGGTTGATTGTACAGTCACGGTTGATCCTGATGTGCTCCCTGAGCCAGTTGATCCTGTACTAGCTGTCCCAGAGGAAGAACCTGAAGTAACTGTTGACCCAATTGATACTGTGGACACACTGGTTTGACTAGTGGCCGTTGATGGGGATGAAGAACTAGATGGGGGTACTGTAGTTACTGTAGATTGGGGTGTAGTAGAGCCTGTGGCCCCAGAGAAACTTGTGGTGGCCGTAGAAACTGTTTGAGGGGATGTGGAACTAGATGGGGATTCTGAAGTTTGAGTACTCTGAGGCGTTGTGGAACTTGTAACTACAGTAACTGTGGACCCACTAGTCAAAATTTGTGTGGATCCTGTTGAGCCTTGAGAACTGGTGGCCGAGGATTGAGTACTGGATGGGACTGATGAGGTACCAGTTGAGCCGGAAATTGTACTTCCAGTAAACAAAACCGTAGTTCCAGTTGATCCAGTGGGGATGGGAGAAGATGAGGGGGTAGATCCTGAACTAGTTGATCCTTGGGAAGTTGATGATAATGAGGTGGAGCCCGAGCTGACTGTAGAACCTGTAGAAACTGTTGATTTTATAGTTGTAGTTATAGCAGGAGATTCAGTTGTGGATCCAGGTGTGCTTGAAGAGGGCATAGACGAGGCAGCAGTGGAGGTAAAGCTAACTGTGGACTTGGTAGATCCAACAGTAGAGGACGGTTCTGGAGATGAGAGCTCAGTCGAGCCAGAGCTCACAGTGCAAGGATTAGTTGTAGTTTTAGGAGATTCTGTCGAGATAGTGGATCCGACAGTGGAAGAAGGTTGAGTGGAACCTGAGCTCTCTGGGGTGCTAGAGAGCCCTGTGGAACCAATAGAAGAGGATGAGTAAGGAGATGAGGTTATACCGGTACTGGATGTTGGTCTTAAAGAGGAGCTAGAAGAGGGGGAAGAAGATGAGATACCTGTGGATCCAAATGACACTGTGCTTCCTGTGTTCTGACTAGTGGACCCGGCAGCTGATGTTAGGTAGGAAGTTGTAGAGCCTGCTGGGACAGTGGAAGCGGATTGAGTAGAAAGATTAGGAGTTGTGGACTGGGAAGTACCGAGACTAATTGTGGATCCAGAAAGAGTAGATGGGTTGGGAGCTGTGGAATGAGATGGGGTAGTTGTTCCAAAGGACCCTGTAGATCCAATGGTGGAAGATTGGGTAGATCCTGGACTAGCTGTGGATCCAGCTACAGTAGAGGGGTTGGGAGTTGTGGACTGAGATGGGGTAGTAGTTCCAGAGGATCCTGTGAATCCAATGGTGGAGGAGGGGAGGGGAGTTGTAGATTGAGAAGAGCTAAAGGTAACTGTGGATTCTGATAATGTAGATGAACTGGGACTTGTGGACTGGGAGGGGGTAGTAGTTCCAGAGGATACTGTAGATCCAATGGTGGAAGATGGGTTAGAGGATGAGGATGGGGATAGCGTCGATCCAGAGCTTACTGTGGATCCGGATATGGTAGATGGATTGGATGTTGTGTACTGAGAAGAAGTTTTAGTTCCAGAGGATTCCGTACTAACTGTGGATGACAACGTAGATTCAGAGCTTACTGTGGATCCGGCTATTGTAGTTAGAATAGAAGTAGTGGAATATGATGGGGTGCTAGTTCCAGAGGATCCTGTGGATCCAATGGTGGAAGATGGGCTGGGAGTTGTCGATTGGGAAGTAACCGTGGATCCGATTACAGTAGATGAACTTGAGGTTGTGGACTGGGAAGATATAGTAGTTCCAGTGGATTCCGTAGATTCAACAGTCGAAGATGAAATGGGTGCTGTGGACGGAGAAAATCCAAAACTAGCGGTGGATCCAATGGTAGAAGTGGGATTGGGGGAAGAGGGCTCGGTAGATCCAGAGCTTACTGTGGATCCGGAAATGGTAGAAAAGTTGGGAGTAGTTGATGAGGAAGGAGTAGAAGCTCCAGAGGATCCTGTGGATCCAACAGTGGAAGTTGGGTTAGGGGTAGTAGATTGGGAAGAGACGGAGCTAACTGTGGATCCAGAACTAGACGATGGGTTGAGGGAGGTTGAAGTAGTTCCAGAGGATCCTGTGGACCTAGTGGTTGAAGAGGGGTTGGAGGTGGTTGTTTGGGAACTAACTGTAGATCCAACAGTGGAAGATGGGGTACTAGTTCCAGAGGATCCGGTTGAAAATGTGGATCCAACAGTGGAAGATGGGCTGGGGGTTGTCGTTTGGGAACTAACTGTGGATCCGGTCAAGGTTGATGGATTTGTGGTTGTGGATTGGGAGGGGGTAGTTGTTCCCGTGGATCCAACAGTGGAAGTTGGGTTAAGTGATGTGGACCCAGAGCTAACAGTAGACCCAATACTAGATGACAAGTACGTTACCGTAGAGGGGCTAGAGGATGAACTTATTGTGGTTGCTTGAGATGTGGTCACTACTGTAGACGAACTTTGGGATGAGACAGTCGTACCTTGGGAACTAGAGGACTGGGAAGATGAGGAAGGCAAAGAACTACCTGTAGATCCGAAAGGTATTGTACTTCCAGTATTTGATGATGAGGTTGTTGATCCTTCTGTGCCAGTCACGGTTGATCCTGCTGTAGATGTTGGGATAGGTGTTCCAGTCGATCCACTAGATGAAGTTGTGGTTTGGGATGATACTGTGGATCCAGAAATGGTTGACAAATTTGGAGTTGTAGGCTGGGAAGATCCAAAACTGACGATGGATCCAGAAACTGTTGATGGATTTGAAGTTGTGGACTGGGAAGGAGTCGTCGTTCCAGAGGATTCTGATGTTACGGTGGATCCAACCGTGGAAGAGGGGCTGGGGGACGGAGACTGTGTAGATCCAGAACTAACTGTGGATCCCACAGTAGATGACGGGATGGGAGATGGGGACTGGGTGGATACAGAGCTAACTGTGGATCCAGAAATAGTAGATGGGTTGGGGGTCGTGGACTGGGAAGGAGTGGTAGTTCCAGAGGATCCAACTGAAACTGTGGATCCAACGGTGGATGATGGGTTGGGAGATGGGGACTGCGTGGATCCAGAGCTCACTGTGGACCCAGTAATAGTTGAGGGGTTGGGAGTTGTGGATTGGGAGGAAACTGAAGTTTCTGGGGACTGGGACGGGCTTGGGGAAGTTGATGGATTGGTAGAACCAACACTGACTGTGGATCCAGATGTTTGGGAATTTGTGGATTGGGAACTAGCAGTTGAACCTGATGGAGTGGTTACTACCGGACTGGAAGTTGGCGGGGGCTGAGAGCTAGATGGTGCTAGAGTAGAAGAAGAGCTACCTGGTGTTGATGTGCTGCCAGTGTACGCCGCTGTTGATCCGGTGGTTCCTCCAGTTGATTGTGAAGCTGTTGATCCGGAAACAGTTGGAGGAATAGTGGCTGTGGATCCAGAAATTGAAGATTGAGTGCTAACTGATGATCCAGAAGTTGTTGAAGGAACAGTGACAGTTGATCCAGAAGAGGTTGATCCAAAACTGACAGTAGATCCCGAGCTTACAGTCGATGCAAAGCTCACAGTTGATCCCGAGCTTACAGTAGATCCTGAGCTCACAGTCGATCCAGAGCTGACAGTAGATCCAGAGCTCACAGTTGATCCAGAGCTGACAGTAGATCCAGGAGTTGAAGTTTCCATTGAGACTGTTGATTGTGTTGAGCCTCCACTAGTGGTTCCAGATGACATTGTTGATTGAGCTGATGTTGACGAACCTTGACTTACTGTACTTCCCGCAGATGTTGATGGTCCAGAGCTTGTCGATGGAACTGTGACCGTCGATCCTGAGGACACTGTTGACTGTGAGGGGATGGGGGACTGAGAAGTTACTACAGAGGTGCTTCCCGGATTGGTGGACTGGGATGGGTTAGGGGACTGAGAACTAGATGGGACTGGGGTTGTACTGCTACCTGATGACACTGTGGATTGTGTGGGGAAAGTTGAACCAGATGAGACAGTACTTGTTGATCCACCATTAGTAGTTGATGATCCCATCGTTGTTGAGCCGGATGACACAGTTGATCCTTGAGAAGATGTTGAATATGAAACTGTTGATTGAGAAGTTCCCATGCTTGTTGATCCCTGGGTTCCAGTTGACGAGGGGTTAGTGGTAGAAGAGGACGGGGTAGTGGTTTGAGAAGGGGAAGTTGATCCTGTACCAGACGACTGGGTCGAGATAGGGGATGTTGAGGGATTTGAAGAACTGCTACTACCTGGTGTCACTGTTGATGATGGAACTGTTGATTGAGTGGATCCAGAAGATACGGTGGAGCCGGAGACGGTCGATGGTACAGTAACCGTTGATCCTGATTCTGTAGATTGAGTGCTGGCTGGAGATCCAGAAACTGTTGAAGGAACCGTGACGGTAGATTGAGATACCGTTGACGGAACGGTGACAGTTGACTGTGAGATAGTTGATGGAGCGGTCACGGTTGATTCAGACACAGTCGACGGAACAGTGACGGTGGATCCAGGAGCGGTAGATGGAACTGTCACTGTTGATGCCGAGACCGTTGATGGAACAGTAACAGTAGAGACAGAGCTACTTGATCCAGGAGAAGTAGATGGAACGGATACCGTAGAAACAGAAGATTGAGAGACTGTTGCTGGGACTGTGACAGTTGATTGAGACACAGTTGATGGAACAGTTACAGTGGATTGTGATACTGTTGATGGAACGGTCACCGTTGATTCCGAGACTGTCGATGGAACAGTAACAGTAGACCCTGGAGCAGTCGATGGAACAGTAACGGTAGAGCCAGAGCTACTCGATCCAGGTGAAGTAGATGGAACGGATACTGTAGAGACAGAAGATTCAGAGACTGTTGATGGGACTGTGACAGTTGATTGAGACACAGTTGACGGAACAGTTACAGTCGATTGTGAGACCGTTGATGGAACGGTTACAGTGGATTGTGATACCGTTGATGGCACAGTTACGGTAGATCCTGGAGCAGTAGACGGAACGGTAACTGTTGATTCTGATACTGTTGATGGGACAGTGACCGTCGATTGAGACACGGTTGATGGAACGGTTACAGTGGAACCCGGAGCAGTCGATGGAACAGTAACAGTAGAGACAGAGCTACTCGATCCAGGTGCGGGCGACGGCGAAGTAACAGTTGATCCTGGAGCAGTTGATGGAACAGTTACGGTAGAAACAGAGCTACTCGATCCTGGAGCAGTTGATGGGGCAGTCACCGTAGACGCCGAAACAGTTGATGGAACTGTGACAGTAGATCCTGGAGCAGTTGACGGAACTGTGACAGTAGATGCGGAGACTGTCGATGGAATTGTGACAGTTGATCCTGGTGATGAACTAGAAACTACCGGGGCGGTGCTAGTAGCTACTGATGATGGAACAGGGCTAGAACTAGCTATTGGAACTGGTGACGTACTGCTTGGGCCGGAACTTGGCGCTGTTGAAGTGGCTGCAGATGATGGAGAAGTTACCACTGGGGATGTGGCTGCAGATGATGGCGAAGTCACAACTGGAGAAGTTCCTGCCGGAGTTGGTGAAGTCACAGTTGGTACAGTTGGCGATGTCACAACTGGAGAGGTAACTTTCGGAGATTGCGAGGTCACAACTGGAGAAGTAACTTTCGGAGACGGAGAGGTTACCACTGGAGAAGTGGCAGCAGGTGACGGCGAAGTGACAACTGGGGACGTGGCTGCTGGCGTTGGCAAAGTCACAACTGGAGAGGTAACCTTTGTTGATGGAGAGGTTACCACTGGGGACGTGGCTGCTGGCGTTGGGGAGGTCACAACTGGAGAAGTTACTTTCGGAGATGGCGAGGTGATCACTGGCGAAGTTCCTGCCGGGGTTGGAGGAGTCACAACTGGAGAAGTTCCTGCTGGCGTTGGAGAGGTCACAACTGGAGAGGTAACTTTCGGTGATGGAGAGGTTACCACTGGAGACGTTCCTGCTGGCGTTGGAGAGGTCACAACTGGAGAGGTAACTTTTGGAGATGGTGAAGTCACAACTGGAGATGTTCCTGCAGGTGTCGGTGAGATTATCACAGGAGAAGTAACTTTTGGAGTTGGTGAGGTCACAACTGGAGAAGATCCAGAAGGTTTTGTAGTAGTCACAGTTGGTACTGTAGTCGTAACAGCCGGTTGGGTAGTTGTCACAGGTGGCTTAGTTGAGGTGACAACTGGCTTGGTTGAGGTAACAACTGGCACTGTGGACGTAACAACTGGAACTGTTGAAGTCACAACTGGAACCGTAGAAGTATCCATAGCCACAGTAGTATTCATCATTGTAGTAGTAGTTGGAGTTGTGAGAGTTGTTGTGGTGGTTGCTAAAACAAATTATTATTAATTTCAAGACCTTCAAAAAAATTTCTTACCTGAATTCAAAATATTATTAATATCAGCAGTGATATTCGTTGATGTCGATGGAATATTATGAGCATTATCATCCCCATATTGTTGAGTCATGTTCTCTTTTGTCATCGACAATGAAACAATCACATATTTGTTGGTTTTCTCCACATTTTTCAAAACTGCTCTAGTCTGGTTCATGTCAGCATCATAACCTCTGAAACTTCGTTAGTTAAAGTTACACATTTTTCAATAATAAAACTCACTCATAAGTGTGACTGCATGGTGTGAAAAATACTAGATCCGAGTTAGGATGAGCCTTTGGGTCATAACTTTTGAAGGCTCTGAAAGATATTTTGATGAGAAATTCACCAAAAAATAGATAACTTACGCAGCCTGACTGATTTTCTCAGTGTTTTTAGTTTCGAGTTCTTTAAGACGGGTGATAGCTCCGCTCTGATCAAGAATTTCAGAAGACTGTAATGAAAAATTTTATGGAAATTTCCAATTAGAAAAAACACTCACTACAGGCTCATCGGCGTATTTCAAGACAACAAAAGAAACATCTGATGATGCACTTTGAACATAATTAATCAAAGAAGCTTTATTCTGAAATTTTATTTTTTTTGATACAAGTATTTTCAAAATAAAAATTTACCGTAGAAAAACTGCATTTTGTCGGCGTAGTGTCTCTTTTAAAACGGAAACTTGAGTCGACGTTGTCAAGCTTAGAATTACAGATTCCCACAGTTACGACACGACCCGTGAACACATCTGGAAACGGCAAATTTGTTCTTTTTGCCTAATTTTCTCCAGAATTAACAAAAATCATACTTCAAAATAAAAAAAAAACTTACTGCTGGGATCAGAGGTTCTGCTAACGAGGACAATGGTCAGGATAAGGCCGGCCACCAGCGCGGCGGCCACCGCTATCATAAACACAAGACCAATGCCACGTGGCACTCTCATGTCTGCAAATTTTTGAAAATAATTATTTTAATAAAAAAAGGTTAACGAAAAGAAAAATCATCATAAAAGAAACTTAGGAGTTCATAAGGGAAGTATTAAGGGTTTATATTTGCCAATGTTACATTACAGTCCAAGAGAGAAAAAGAAAAATTGAAGTTGGTCTTAACGATCAAGGATGATTGTAAAAAAGCTATTAGAAAATGGGCGAGAGGGGAGGTGTACTGATAACGACTACTATTTTTTTTTTGGAGCAGCAGGCGCCAGATGGCTGGGAGTAAGGGGGAAACTATTGTTTGACGATGGGAAATTGAATGAAAAAAAAAAAGAAAAAAGGAAAAGAATTTGAACCTTTTCTGAAAAAATTTGGAAATTATAAGAAATTAGACAATGAAAAATATTTCTAGGGAGTTTATCAGAAAATATCAGAAATAAAAAATTTTGATAAAAATCAAAAAACTAATTTTTCAAAAACAAATTTGGTAATAAAAGTTCAACTCTATTTTGATTGATCTCTAATTCAATTTAAAAAAAGGGTGTGTTAGTAATCATGAGACCATTTCTTGACATTTCCCCCCAAGGCTTCTGCCAAACAATTTCCGAAAAAGTTACTCTATACTGATAAGGCCCAATCAAATAATATGATTGTTGATCGTGCATTGGGGTTTTTTTGTACTAAAATTACCAAAAAAAGTTTCGAAATTCATTGAAAACGTCATTTTATGTTCCAAAAAAGGGATGATTCACTAAAACAATACATCTGGAGGCTAAATGAGAAGAGATCTGACCCTAAAATTATTATATTTATTTTGGGTCATTTTGTTTCTTTTTCTTTCCAAATAACTTCTTTACTTCCAAAATTTTCATGAGTCAATCAAATTTTTATCTATGTTGACGGAACTATGTCAAAAGGAAGGATGAGAAATGTTAAAGTAACATAAAAAGTTATCAGTAAAAAATTTTGCGAAATTTTCCCTAGTTCAAAATAGCCCTTCAAATGAAATATGTACAGTAAGTGCCTCAGCCCTCCATTTCCACTTTTTATCAATTAAGACGGCTGCATTTTGCAAAGTAGCATATTTTTAATAGAAAGTGACTCATAGTTTACCACCCACAACTTATTTAAGGAAAAGGGGGGGGGGGGGTGGGTTAGAAAAAGAACATTTTTGAATGAATGCAAAAGAAGAGGGGAGGGGTCGTAAATTGAGGTATTCGAGATACTGAATAGCAAATAGTGGTCATGAAATAGGGGAAAAGTGACATAAGCAAAAAAATAACTGGGGTATTTTTGGAAGAAAAAACTAGAGAATTATGAAAAAAAGTGAAATCAGAACTGTTGGAAAGGCAAATTTATAGCTCTGATTGATGATAAGGACAGATAGCCTAGTAGAATAAGTTGAGAAAATTTTTATTTTGTAGAAAAATAGAGTTTTAGGGCTTCATTAGAAGAACATTCTCTTGGAATGTTATAGCTGGTATTTCAAAAAAAAAAAGTTTCTTATAAAGGAATTTTTTTTTTGTTTTTTTGGACCAATTTTACGTGCTTTTTGCCAGAAAGTTCTTAACTCACTTACTTTTTCATTTAGTGATAAGGTTTAAGTTAAAGATGAGAAACGGGAAAAACAAACTTCTCGTAACCGTTTTAGAACAACGAAATAGAACATATAGGAAATTTCCGGAAAATGAGTTCGAGTTTTCAAAGTTTGTAAACATATCTGGCAAAAAGCTATCCTTTCAAAAAATGGAGGAAAAAAAATTTATTTTTAATAGAGAGATCTTCAATGTCTTTAAATCCCTACTCAAAGACAGACTGGGTTTTTAAAATAAACTACCTACTTTTGCAAAATTCCAAAAAATCCTAAACAAAGAACTGCAACATAAAACTATACACAAAAAAAAGGGGGGGGGGGGTGAATCATGAAAATGAATGAGTTTCAACAATGAGAAGAGGCAAACGAGAGGAGAGAGCATTTTTATTTTCAGAGCGTAAACAAATAGTGAAATAAAGGGGGGGGGAAGTTTGCAACAAGAAGTGATATGAAGAAAAGCAGAGTGGAGTCAGTTATGGAAGAAAAAGAAAGGGGGGGGGGGGGGAATAGAATGGAATGGCAATAAAGGGAGGGAGATAACAAGAAGTTAGGGGAAGAATAGGAATAGGGGGGGGGAATGGTTGAGTTACTTTTTTTTCTTCAAAAAATGAATGCTCATTGAGCCAGTTTCTACAAGCCAAATGAAAAAAAAGTGAGGGAAAAAAACAAAAATTTTGGTCCTAGAACTAGTAAAAAGTGTCAAACAAGTCGTAAATTTTCCAAAGACAGAATTACGAAAAAACTAGGGAGGGGGGGGGACAGACAAAAAAAAACGAAGATGCCATAGAAACAGAATTTTCAAATAAAAATTTGAAAAAGTGTAGTTTAGATATAGTAACCACCCTTATTGTAAAAGTTGCAAATTTCTAGAAAAAAAATTTCCAATATTAATTCCAATAGAATAACAGCAAGCAAAAAAAATAATTGATAATAATTACAAAAAAAATACTGTAGTACTATCTAAATTCGGAATATTTAAAATTATCAATAGGCTCATTTCCATAGAACTCGGAGTGAGCTCAATAGGATTATAGCACTGAAATAAGGAATTCTTGATTATTCCAAAAAGCTCAAACTCTGCAAGTTTTTTTGCCAAAAAAATGTAGAACTACGCCTACGGAGTCATGGTAGTATCAATGAAAACGGCGCCACCAGTGCCATCCTCCACTCTCACAATTTTTATCACTTTCCCTCTCTCTCTCTCTCCCTCTCTTCCTCCATTTCACAACTCCTTCAACAATTGAATTCCCCTACTCTCGAACTGATAGTGATACTGCTGAAAAATTCCTTGTGTGCGTCACTTTCCGAGTATTATCTTGGAATGCTCCTCTCCCCGGGGCAATACACACACTCACACACCCAGCGATTTTAAGGCGTGAAAATTTTTGCTCCTCTGAAACATTCTGTAATACTGTCATAATCTGCAGGCAGAGGTGTTGAAATTTGAAAGGGGAACTAGGGGGGAATTACCCTTGATTCGGAGAAATTTGCCGGATGTTAAGGGCGAAGTAGTGATAAAAATAGAAAAAAAGGGGAACTCGTAGTGAGGAAGTAAGTGCAAAAAAGGAATGACCCAATTCACTGCATTTTGAAGTAAGTAAGGGGCCATTAGAATAGGTTTGTAGTACTCCTAGGAACATATCTTTATAGAAGTTGATGGTGAAAAAACTTGCTGGAAATGGGAAAATATTGGAAAAATCAGTTCAGCAAGAAAACTTAGAGCAAATGCGCCAGATATTAGTAAACAATTCAGAGTGTTGCATACTTTTTTCTGATAAGAATTAGCGTCCAACAATTAGGTTGGTATCAGAAAAAAAATATCAAAGTAGAATTGAAGTTATAGAAAGGGATCATTGGAAAAAAAGAAACTGCATTAGAAGGGTATGCTTTTTTATGGCTTTAGACAGTCTTTCTCGAATTCAGGTGACTTTTCAAAAAAAAAGGTTTTCCATAATTATTCATGTAAAAATTTGAAAAATTTTCACAGAACGAATTTCTCAACCAAATATATTTTTCCACGAAATGAGCATTATTTGATATGAGAACGAAATTTTGAACATTTAGAAAAGAAAATATGGAAATTTTCATAGGAATTTATTTGGATTTATCAATTCCCAATTCAAAAGCTTCTAATGTGCCCTTTTAATAAAAGGAGCTCATTGATAGAGGGAGCTTTTGATAGAAAGAGCTCTCAAATGTTCCAATTCTTCCAAGAGTTTGTCTGATAGATAGTTTCTCAGACAAACTCTCTGGAAAGCGCTGGAACGTTGACTAAATGCCGGAGCCAAAAAAGCCAAACAAATCTAGTGAAAAAAGACAATTTTACAAATAGAGCTCTATGACTCAGATACAGCCAGCTGGCAACAATATGCCTCTAAAATCTCAGCATTCATTTTTTAATTTAACAAAAAAAATAACAAAAAACATCACTAAGCTAATAATGCTACTAAAAATTGAAGCTCTCAAGAAAAAATGATAATCTTTTTTTTTTGAAAAAAATTTTAAGCTTCAATTTTATACGGTATGATGACAAAGTGTCGAAATATTTCAAGAACTCTGCAAAACGTTTCAAACTCTTCAATATTTCATCTTTTTTTTTCAGATCAAGGTCAAAAATGAGCAAACAGTGATAGGATGCAGGTGTTATAAACCAGCTGACTAACACTCAAAAACTGTAACAAACAAACAAAATAAAAAGAAAGAGAGAACGAACAGGGCGTCGTCCACAATCCGGGAACCTCCCTGTTCATAAAACTGATAAGAAATTTAATATTACAGTGTAGTGGTAATTTGAATGAAAGTGTCCGATTCATGTGCTCGGAGAAGGGCGTCGACGGCAGTCAGGTCAACTTTTTTGTGACGTAATAAATGGTTTTACGATACCGCACTTGGAATTTGGTTTTGAGTCGTTTTTGAACAAAGATTGAATGAAGGGAAAAACTGGGTGTGAGTTGGTTGGTATTATGACTTAGTTATCAATAAGATGCCGAACTTTTTACTGATTTCGGAGGAAATGGTGAAATAAAGAGTGATCGGAAGGTAGTCCAAAGGTATTGTCTTACTTTCTTCGAAGGGTGGTTAGGGATCAAAATCGAATTTTTTCCGAATCATGGTTCATTTGAGGTTTGAAAATGAGCTCACTTATATTTCAGAATTTGTGCTGACCACGGGAGCTTCAGAATAAAATTAGTATTCAAATTTAGTTGATATGAACTAAATTCGCGGTTTTAAAACTTATTTTGCTCAGCGAATGGTCCCTTTAACTGTTTTGATAACATTGTTTTAAAATATTTTTTGAAGTAATTAATTTAAATTCAAAATCAATTTTTTTTTTCTCCGAATCAATTTTTCAAAGCCTTGTTGGTATTCCACAGTTTTCAAAAGAAAGTTTTCATGAAAAAAACTTTCTGAAATTATTGTAGACAATTCACAAAAAAAAAGCGTAAATTATGTCTTCACGTTGTTTCTCAAGCAAAACATAGCCTAAATTTGACAAAAATCGTTCAAACTTCCCCCTTCGACTTTTTTCAAAAGTCTCGAATTTCATATTGCATTTCATATTTATTTGTAATCAGCACGTTCTCCACTTTCGAATGACCTATGACTCAAAGGAAAACTTCCTTATTTTCTAACAAATCCATAGTGAAGATCACAAAATTAGGCTGATCAACGGAGTTTTGACAAACTAACCTGTATAAAAAATAAATTTGAGAAGTTCATACTTATTATCTGTTGAAAATTATTCCAATTTTCTAGAATTCTACAGTTATGCGACCACCTTTGAGCCCATTTTTTTCTCGGTGGATAGTCTTTATAATTGAATGATCTTTTTTTTTCTCATATCTGTTGGTCCCCGCTTCTCCAATTTAAATGCCCTTTCGATCCGTTTAGTCTTATCCCTACGTCATATCCCTTTCATCTCTTTTTTCCTATTGTTCTCCCTCTCCCAAATGTTTTTCCCTCGTTGCGCAGCCAGCTGGCAAAATGTGTATCACATCAAAAATTTTCAACTTTCCGAAGGTCACAAATACTGTTTACGCAACAAAGGTCAGTCGAGCAGAGGTGACAACAACAACACATTTGACGAGGCCAATCGTCACTTTGACCCTTTAACCATTTGACCGGGGATCGAGTTACTGAAGAGAAGAATACAAGGAGAAATTGAAGATAGGAGAGAGATCGTAAATGAGAGGAAGCTGGTGAGCTCTCAGTTCAATCTTCTGATAGTCTTTTTTTGGCATTTAAGAGAGAAAAGCATATGATTTACTAGAAAGTAAAAAAAAAACGAGTTTAAAACACGAAAAAAGAGATACAGAAAAGGTGATAACAGTAGAATTGATAAGATCAGAATCAAATTAACAGCAGGATTTCGTAGCTCACTGGACCTCGACGAAGTTTCCGTCTTCGTCCTCCTCGATCATTGGCCACTTCTGAAAAGAGAAAATTATGGATTTTTATATCTAAATGATCCCTTTTTTTCAGAATTTGTTTTGGGTTAAAAATTCGCTTTTTGTGCAAAGTTTTTCGAGTTGTTAAAGGACCTAATTACAAAAAACGGGAATTCCATTTATACAAAATCAAATCATTTTCAGATCTATAGCTTTCAAAATTTCATTTCGTGATTTTTTGCCATTATTAGACCCGGTTTCTTGACTAGATCCAGTATCTTAATTAATAACTAGATTATAAAAACGTATTTTTTCCTCATGCTAAAATGTCCAGCTTCAACATTTTTGGACTAGAAGAACCTACTGGCTTTTGCGATGGCTGGCGACGTCCGTCTGGTGAGCGACGGCGGGATGATTGGCGAGCCTTCTTTTGTTCCTGGCGCTGGAAAATAATCTCTCTTATTCTTTTGTTTAATTATTAGGTTGGCCGGAAAGTTTTTGTACATTATTGGATTACGACAATCAATAAAATTGGTCACCCCTTCTCTATAAGTACTATGGTTTTGTTTCAAGCCTGTTTTAGGTGGCGTCTCTTGTAAAACAAATTTTCTTTTCTAGTTGAAATTGGCTTCACGACCCCTAGTGGGAGTTGATTTGTGACAATAAATTATAAGAAATAGCAAATGAAAATGAAATCTCTCAGCTCAAAAATTTCGATTTCCTCAGCAGAGAAATTTTTGGGAGAAAGTGGAACATTGTCATAACGAAGCAGCTTCTGAATGAGGAACGCAGCGATTTTAGTCGGAAAAGATTGCATACACTATGAACTACCTAAACGAGAACATCTTAGTTAGCCAAACAAGAAAAGAGGTAAAAAATTTTCAGGGGAAAATCATGTACAGAAACTTTCCGGCCAACTTAATATTAATTAGTAATTGAATGATAAAAGCTGGTGTTTTTCTCGTGATAAACCCAAAAGTTTTTCAGAAAAGCTTCAATATTTTAATAGAAAGACTCACTGGCTTTTGCGATGGCAGGCGGCGTCCGTGTGTTGAGCGATTGCGCGATGGCTCGCGGACCTTTTGCTCCTTGTCCTGGAAAATGATATTCCTTTTTTTTGTTCAATTATCTGTTTCATGACAAAACTTATCAGGACCAGAAACTAACCTGGCGGTGTCCTAGAGAATTTGGAGCTCCTCTCATTCCAGGAGGCTTGTAGATGGCCACCTCCGCTTTTGCCTGGCGTCTACGGCGGGATTCTCCATCATTTTGAGCCATTGAATTCTGAAAAAAATGTCACAGGCAATGAAAGTTATAGAAGCAAAGAGACATACCACCACGTATTGCGGAATTTTAGCAGCATTGGGATCCATGACAGGTTTCTCTGGTTGTCCGACATTTTGACCAGTTTGATCGGCATGACGAGCTACCGCACGCCCCTCAAGAAAGTCAATTCGCAGCTGAAAATTTACAAATAGGGCTGCTTCGTGGCTGAAACTCACCGAAAGGCCATTCAGTCGATTGGAGGTTCCATCGCCATCTTTTTGGAGCGCCTGATGGAGAAAGCTGGGATCAGCGGCTCTTTTCTGAAAATAAATTGTGATGAAACAATTCAAAAAATATATTTTCTCGAAATCCCTCGCCAATTATTAAAAAAAACCCACCGTCTTCAATATTTCCTGGAAGCGTAGTCCAACATTAATGAGACCGCGCACCTGTAAAAACCATTTTTAGATGTTAGTTTTGACATATTTCAAAAATTCATTTTAACTCACTCCTTCCTCCGGCCATTGAGGAGATCTGTAGAGCCACGGATTCCTGGAAGCTGCGCGTTGTTCCTGGAAATTTTTGAGTGAGTGAACAAACTTTGAAAAAATCTCACCCCAGGTAGGGACGGTTCATCATCAGGAAGCTTCATATAATCGTCATCATACTTCTTCATTTCGTCGTCGCTCATTCTTGGTTGTCCTCCGGATTGCTTATTCCTGGAACTGTCTTATGAATATATTTGAAGAAGCCTTACGGTTGACTCCGTGAAAAGGAGGGGAGATTGGTTAGCTTACAGGCAGAAAAGGGAAGAAAATCGTACAAAAGGAGGGATAAAAGTTGACCTATAGTTTTTCTGATAGAAAAGATAGACCAACTCATACAAGAAGTAAAAAAAAGGTGTCATAAGTGATGTTTTGCAAACCTGTCACGGGCCGGGCCGGGACCGCTGGTGAAATTTCTACTGGCCCGGGGTTTTGGACAAAACATGTTCTTTTCAAGTAATTTTTTTGAAAATTTTTTTTTCGCCGGTTTTTCCTAGTTTTTTGGCCTATGAGGAAATTCTGATCTGTTTTTGAGTAAAAAGACCCGGGAGAAGTTTCGAAATAGGGCTGAAAATCGGGAAAAACGTGCTTCAAAATTCAAAAATTTTCATACCGGGCCGACCGGGCCTGGCGGGAGAAATTTTCATCGGCTCGGCCCGGCCCGGCCCGGATTTTGACAAGTCTGGTGTTTTGTGGGGAAAAACAAAGATAGATGAAGAAAAAAATCATTCGAAACAAGCGAGGAGTACTGTTGAATAAACAGAGAAGATGGAATGAGGAAAGTGAAGAGATAGAGAAAAAGAGGAGAGGCCCTTTTTTATGACTCAAAAAGCGCGCGAATTTCATATTCAAAACAATGAAAGATCATAAAATCAAATGAATCTGAATGACAAATTTAATTCTGAATTTTTGAAAAAGCCGATTGAGAAATCTTTTTAACAGATCAAAATTCATTTAACAGAAAAGGAAAGGACAATCCAATTGAAAGATAAAAGGCAATTAATTTTCAAAAGAATTAGAATAAAAATAGTCTTAATATATTTCTTTTGAAGATGTTGATGAAGTCGTGGTCCCTTTCCATTTGCAGTGCCTGAAAACGGAAAATTATCAATTCACAGCTTTCTCTGAACTTTTTCTATTATACATTTATGGGGTGATCTGTTGCATAAACAACAGTAATTTTGCTACAAGTACTCACCTTAACGAGAAGAAGCCTGTTGAGCCGGCGAGCGAGAGCGAGAGCGTGAGCGTGAACGACGACGACTCTGAAAAACATGGGTCTATTGAGTGTGCAGAAGTGAATAGCTCACCTCCTCATGACAATGATGGCAGCAACAATGATGGCATGAGTTAGTGCGGGAGTGGCTTCTGGAGCGACGACGATCATGACGCTGAAAACTGCTTTGGTGGAATGTATATATGTAGGACACAAAAGTGAATCTCTCACCTCATGATCACGGTGACCGTGATGGCTCTCACGGTAATCGCGCCCACGGCTCTCCTCGAGACGCTCCAGGCGTTCCAAACGCCCACGGAGCTCACGTCGTTCCTCTCGTGCCTGTTGACCATGGCGCCCGGCGCACTCTAGACCCTCACGAAGCGCCTGGAGCTCCTGGTGAATTTTTTCATCCTTTCCTTCATGATCGTCGCAAGTGCAAAGTGACGACTGAAAACAAATATTGTAAGCAGCTTTGGTAAAGCAGCAAGATCTCACCTCCACAGATGGATATCGGTAAGTGGGCGAATCGAAAGCTCCCGGAGATCCAAGGGGAGCCGGTGAACCTTGCCAAGCTGGAGAGCCCTCACGGACTTCCTGAATTTTTATCATGTTACTTTCTGTATTCAGATGCTCATTAGGCACCTGGACAGCGTTTTGGACGAGAGCTTCTGGCCTTTCCTGAATATCTGATCCTGGACACTGACGCACCCAATCCAGAAGATCCCGAACACGCACATCATCTAAATGGTACCCCTCATCTCCGTAGTCGCTCATTGTTCGATTGTTTTCCGAGTCTCTTAGTTCTGTAACAGTTTTACTAGTGTACATGAAAATTTTCAGATTTGATTCAAAAAAAAAGGGAAGAGCTGTCAGAAAAAAAGGAAGAAAATAATTTTTTTTTGGCAAAAAAGAGAAAGAAATTGCCCTGAAATTATCAATTTATGTTTCTGTTTATATGACACCTGTTAATAGTGGCTGAAAAATGATCAAAAGTCCAACCGAGTCGCGCAAAAACCCGCCCTATACTGTGTTCCTTTTTAAAGGTTCTTTTGAAAAGAAGAGTCATTTTCAATTGAAGATAATTACGAAGTGAGGCTAAATTAGAACAAGGTCTTTACGGCTGTGTAATGCTAATACCTTCCCTATATCATTAATATAAACTCCAAACTGAATGCTCTTCCTTCAGTGAGACCAATAATGATAACATCGTATCATTCTAAAATTTGGGAAATCCTAATTTTACGAAATGTGATTTGCACCTAGTGGAGGTCTTGAAAGCTTCGGTTTAATTGTGTTTTTAATGAAGTGTAGAGGCCCTATGTGTCAGTCAAAACCCGAATTATAACATCCTACAGTAACTGAAATGCAGTCGTTCAAAAAATGTGCTCAAAAATGGGTTAGGACTTATGGACAAACCTAATACTCCGGTCCCCTTTTTCTTTACCAACTCTGATTGGTTGGCGTCATTTATATACTGGATCTACTGATCTTCTTGGTCTTCCTTTCCCATTCAACGATGTACTGTAAAAGCATATCCAGTTTTTTTTCTTTTCGAGATTTTTCGACAAATTCTTGTTCCCAGGAGGCATACTGTAACAGTTTCCCCGCCCCCTCCTAATCGAATCATAAAACATTCGATGGGAACGACCGGAAAAATATGGAAATTTTGTCCATTTCTTGCGGGGAATGGGAATGATCGTTGATTTCCTCCGTGGTGGGTTGGGAATCGAAAAAAGAAACCGACCACCTCCCCCCTCCATTCCGAAAATTTGCTCCGCCCCAATAAAAAGTTCTTGAAAGCTTCGTTCTAATTGTGTTTTTAATAAAGTATCAAAGCCCTATATGTCAGTCAAAACCCGAACTTTAACATCCTACAAGAACTTTAATGCAGTCGTTCAAAAAACGTATTCAAAAATGGGTTAAGACTTATGGACCAACCTAGTACTTTGAAACTGTGCTACTTGTAGAAAAAGAGCTAAAGCTGGAGCAGGAGCTTTTTTGAAAGATTAATTTCCAATATTAAGATAATCAATCATACCAATGGAAACAGCTAAAAAGGGGTTTTAACTATTACCCTAGTCTTAGAACTGGATAGTATAGAAGAACTAACCAAGTCAGCTCAGCAGTCAAACAATTGGTAATTTGTCAAAAGGTAAGGGTAATGAACTAATATTATTGAAAAACTTGACTTGAAATAACACCCAGCCTTTTGGGTTCATTTTGCTTTTCTGTAACGGTGAAATCCGATGCCTAGGAGGGATCTCATCAATAAAATACCTGCCGAAACCTCATCGAAATGAGCGAGGAACGGAGCCACTGATGGCTCAGAAAAAGAAATGTGTTTATCATTCCGAAGGAAGCAAGGAGGGAAGCAGAACTGGATGTAGAGAAAGAATGAGGGTCTAACCACAAAAAATCACAAGAGCAAGGTGAGGAGATTTTATGATTTGGGAAACAGGCAAGATGAAAAATTTTAATCGAATCATTTCGGGGGTACGGTAGAAACCCACACACAGGAAGGACGAGGGAGAGAGACATTGAAGGGGAAACGTTCCCGCAAAAAGACGGTGTTTACCATTGAGAAGGTATGTGAAATGAGACTGGATTTGGATAATGGAATTTCAGCTCTGATCGGAAAATAACCCTTTGTTTTCTGGGATCGAGAAAAGGAAGAAAGTAGAAGACTTTGGAGAAAAACATCTGCGTTAAGGTTGGAACATAAAAATCATATGTTTTAGGTAATCAGAAAGTTTGAACACTATTTCTTAGCCTTTTTCCCCTACAGACATATTCAAACCCCCCGACATTCAAATGGGTAGTACTATTGGGGATCACTCATCAAAGAGTCACACAAGTCGGTTCTATTTTTGAATGATACTTGAGTATCGATACGCATCTAGCTAACTTCAGGTGAAAGTTTCTACCTCTTTGGAGAGATGATGCGTGATATCACTCTGAGCCTGTGCTATTTCTGGAGCAAGAGCTGGGGCAAGAGCTTAAGTTTTTTGAGAAATTCATTTCCAACTTTAAGGCAAACAACCATACCTATGTAAAAACCTATCAATGAATTTTAATTATTACTTAAGAGCTGCCTTGAAACTTGATAATGTATGGAAGAGCTAACCCAGTTGGCTCTGTAGTTAAACAACTGGTAGTTTGTCGGAAGATAAAGTTAATAAACTGATATTTTTGGAAAGCTTGGCTTAAAATAACACCCGGTCTTTTAGGTTTGATTTATTCGCTTTCTTCTTACAGTGAAAGGAACTCCGATGTCTATGAGAGCTCTAGGATCGAGGATCGACAAAATCCAATCGAAATGATCGAGACACAGAACATAGCTCAAAAAGAGATGTTTTTATCATTCCGAAGGAAGCAAGAAGGGAAGCTGAACTGGATGTAGAGAAAGAATGATGGTCACAAGGAATCACGAGAGCAAGGCGAGGAGGTTTTATGTTCTGGGAAACAGGCAAGATGGAAATTTTTCGGGGGATACGGTAGAAACCCACACACATGAAGGACAAGAGAGAGAGACATTTTAGGAATGGGCGGAGTTCCGAAGTTGATTCGATTAAGAAATATTTCCGTCCGTTCTCCTCGATATGTTTCCTAATCGAATCAAAATAGGAACTCCGCCCATTCCTAAAAAGGGGCGGAGTTCCCATATTGATTCGATTAGAGCTCCCCACTCGATCCCCTATTCTCAAACTATTATTCTTCATTCTTTCCTCGACAGCCCTACAGAGTGGTCGACAATCGTAATGCGTCTCATTTCTCTTGTTCTTCTTCTGGCATCAGCAATCGCTGTCAAAAGTCAAACGACTGAAGATCCATGTAAGTTCTCAATAACATGTATTCATAATACGAAATAATATTCAGACAATCCAACACCAATCTGGCCATCTTATCTGTTCAACTCTTCTGAATATGAAACTATTGGATTGAAAAGAAATCTTACTTATGACGGACAGCCAAAGACTGGACAAACTATTCCAACTCCTCAATTCACTCAAGTCAGTGGTTATACCGATTATGCTTTGAATATCTCTGATAGCAAATACACACTCAGCAACTATCAATTCCCTATGTTGGTTGACATTGTGAATGGAAATTTCTCCTCTCTTGAAAGCAGTAAGTTTGGAGATTTTATAACAATAACTGAGCTTCTTCTTTCAGAGTCATTGAAATTGAATAATATCACTCGCAACAGAATTGGAGATAAAATGACCGAGACTTTCACTTCCAAATGTAATTTTCCAATATCTAATCAAAAATCTCTATAAATTTTCAGCCAATGTCTATCGTATGAAGGTGAATGATCTCAAGAAGCTCCAATTTGTTTTCAATGTCTCCGGCAATGGAAAAATGACGTAAGCATCACTATTTGACAAGCGTAGTATTACAAAGACAGTATTCAGGGTTACCCTCAAATCACTGATCAATCAGAAGATTCCCTCAAAAGTGCTGTCTGTTGACAACAATGTCGCTGCTTTCTCATTCAAAGGTATTTTCTGAAAATGCTACTGGTATCCAATATTTGGTTTACAGCTGTCGATGGATACATGAAACAAGATTGTATTGTTGGAAAAGTGGAGAACGATGCCACAGAAAAGATTTTCTTTTATCTTGTATTGGATCATTATTGAATTGTTTTCTGAATAAATATTCGAACATTACTTCCTTCATTCACTATTGCAATATGATGGGAGAAATGACCACTTGAGGAGTATCGCTCAATATCGACAAGCGCTTTTGGGAAAAGGGGGTACTCTGAACTAAGTCATGATCTTAGTAAAAATTATCTAAATAAAATTCTAAGTAAAAATCTATCTATGTGAAATGTGAACTAAGTAAACAAAAATTGTCGTTTTCACCTTTTTTCTACTACATCCATTTTGTCACGAAGATTGAGAGGAGGTAAAACAGATAGGAGGGAGACAACTTTCTGCTCGTCATTTTCCCCAACTTATGTGCCACATTTTCTATTTCTCACTTGATTGTCCCCGTTGATCTTGATCCCGGTTTTCTTTCCAAATACGGTTTACTTAGGTTCTATTTCTTTTCTTTCCCTTAGTTCTGTTTCGTGAGGGACACTCGATAAGCCTATTTTTTGACTTCCTTGTTACTTCTTTGAATCAATAAATATTATATATTTTCACCTATTTTCAATTGCATCCATTCCATCAAAAAGGGACACGGGAAGTGAAACAAAGAGAGGAAGGCCGTCATGTGTCATTTATAGTACGTTCATATCTTTAGCTCTCACCTGAAAATCTAGACTTCTCGTCAAGGTGTCGACCCCATATTAGATAAGTGTAATCTTGAAATATCGATAAGTACGCAGCTAAAAGATCGTAGAAAACAAAGCATTTTCAATAAAGTTATGGCTAGAGGAATGATCCCCAATTTTCATCATCACCCCTTTTTCCCCGCATTCATCTCAATGCAGAAAGAGGGGGAGTGAAACGAAAGCGAGGGAGACACTTGTCGGTCAATTAAAAATAGCGTTCTTTTTTTGCGGGGCTCTATTTCGGCTAGAAAACAACATCAAGGGTTGAAAACAACATATTTCGGCTAGAAAACAACAATTCTAGCTTAAAGATTAATTTTGTAAGTTTTCCAAAAAAGACTCTTGAATGTTTAAAACGTGGTTAAGGCTAAAACTGGAACTTTTTGTTTCTTTGGTACATTTTCTCTTGAAATTAGATATTTTTTCACCGCTTGAAAAAATTTAGTAAATGAGGAACGAATAAAGTTGGCTTGAAGGACTTGAACAAGAAAGAGAAGTATCTTTTTGAAAATTTTCCAATTTTTGAGCTCGATTTTCATTTTTCAAAGTTTGATAGTGTTCATGGTGCAGCATAATTATGGAAACAGACTGTGACATGTGATAAGATTCAACTGGATGAAGCGTTTCATTTTGAAAAAAGGAGCCATTTTTTGAATTTGTGCCCATCAATTAATAATTTTTCCATAATTATACCGCACCCTGTATACCATAGAATGTTTAGATGATATTGGTCATATTGAGCATAACACTATAGGAAAGACAGTAAGATTTTCAGGTTGAGTCAATTATCATCATTTTCAGTTATCAGGATGAGATTACTGTGTCTCTTTAGAGTAAGGGCAGTAATATCTTCAGATTCACTCAATTGTCATCATTTCCAGATCAGATTACGGTTGGATTTGTCATCAAAAATGGAGACTCCTCCCACTTTTGTAGAAAAGATGACATACCTTAGAGGATATAAAAGGAGTGAATCTCTTGATGGAAACCATTCAGTCGAGTCACTCGATCGTCTTCTCCAACATTTCTCATTCTACTATGGACAACTCTCGGATCATTCAATCTCGTCGTTCTCTCACCAGAGCAGCAAGACAAACCGCCGCTGCTTTGAATAATGATGGATCTTTTTCTGCTATTGCCATTACTTCTCCAGTTCTCCGTGAGACCTTCAATCAAACAGTTCCACAGGATGTCAATAGATCTCGTCTTTTGGGTGCCTCTTCATCATCTCAACCACTAATCCAGAGGGTCTATGAGGAAAAAGAAGTCGATCAAGTTAATGTAAGTTTTATTTTACAAAGATTTCCGAAACTAATTTGAGAAATTTTCAGGTTTTTTCTCTTATTTGGGGAGCACAATTTGAAGACCAAGTTGATCGTAGAAAAAGACAAGTATGCGAGTACGTCAATGAAGAGATTAGAATGAGAAGAGTCGAAGCTGAGAACCATGGAGACCCTGCTGTTAACATTTTTCCATTTGGACATTCACTTGTAACAAGGAAAAGAACTCAATCACCACAGCCAACTGATGCCAAAAGAACAAGAGTTGCTCAAATTTCAACTGCTCGATCTTCCACACGTGCTCGAAAACCAGTTAACAAGTACACTCCAACAAAAGAAAAGGATTCTTCATCGTAGAGATTCATAAAACTAATCGTAAGCTTCGAATCGGATTCAATCATCACCTTTCTCTCATTCATCTTCAATCAAAATATTTGATGATCTCTCTCTCTTTCTACTTTTCAATAATTCAATTTAATAAATAATATTTGTTTTGATTACCTCGTTTCCATTCATTCAAAAATAGTTCTCACCTTCAGTTGTCAAAAACACTGTTGACCTTTGTATGGATATTGTTTTAATCAGCTAGATCAGATTCTGAATGATATTTTCTGTTTCGCATTCTGGTTTAACTATCTAAAGAAAAAAAACATTTTTTATTTTTGACTGCAATAAATCTACCAAAGAAACATAAAAAAAACATTTTAATTCGACAAATTTACAGTAGCGAGCAAAATTGAGGCCTTTTTTTGTTTTCGGTTAATAACCCTACTCAAAGACATCTGATTGACCCAAATTTTTTTTTGAAGACACCTGAGATAACTATGAACACAACAAAATGACAAAAAAAAATGGAATCGGAGCTTTCTTTTTTGAGTGAAGAAGAAGAAAACTTTTTATCATTGATATGTCTTTTTTAAAATTTTTTATTTTATGCCGTATGTCTTTGGAAAATTATTTGAAATGAACATGTCAGAGCAGAGGATTGGCAGTGATAAGATATTCCCCCGTGTTACTAGATATAGTGAATCAGTCAGAACCAATTTTTTTCTATGGGCACTATAACAATTTCAGTTATCATTTTTCTAGGATCATGTTGCAATAGTGAGCAAGTAAACAATGTTCAGAAATTTATTCAGAGAATAATTCAATAATGATCCAATACAAGATTAAAGAAAATCTTTTCCTCGGCATCGTTTTCCACTTTTCCAACAATACGATCTTGTTTCATGTATCCATCAACAGCTGTAAATCAAATATTGGATATTAGTAGATTATTCATAAGTTACCTTTAAAAGAGAAAGCGGCGACATTGTTATCAACAGACAGAACCTTTGAGGGAAACTTCTGATTGATCAGTGATTTGAGGGTAACTCTGAAAACTGTCATTGTACTACTACGCTTGTCAAATAGTGATGCTTACGTCATTTTCCCATTGCCGGAGACATTGAAAACAAATTGGAGCTTCTTGAGATCGTTTATCTTCATACGATAGACATTGGCTGGAAAATGATATAGAGATTTTTGATTAGAAATTGGAAAATTACATTTGGAAGTGAACGTTTCGGTCATTTTATCACCAATTCTGTTGCGAGTGATATTGTTCAATTTCAATGATTCTGGATAATGAAGTTTTGTTATTGTCATTCAGTTGTCAGGCTTACTGTTTTCAAGAGAAGAGAATTTTCCATTCACAATGTCAACCAACAAAAGGAATTGACAGTTGCTGACATGTAATACTTCCCAAGTGCCACGCAGGGATTCGAATGGCTGTGGGTGCAAAAGTTAGACCCCCCAAACGTAAGAACTTTCACCGAAGCATTTTTTGGAAAACGGTCTATTTTTGGATTTATCATGATTTTTCTAGTTTTGCGAAAAATTTAGGGTTTTTGACCGAATCTCGGTCAATTTTTGAGATTTTCAAAAAGTTAAAGAAACAAAAATGTAGACGAAAATGTGATACAACTTTTAGCTCCAAGCACCGTTGTTATGGGCTCACGACCAAAGAGCCAAAAGATGCTCCAAAGAGCAACTCAAAAAACCAACACCCACAACTTTTTTGCTAATGTTGCGCAAAAGATTCAGCGTATGAAATAAGGTGAAATCACAAACTTTTACAACTTTATACTTCGGAATTTTTGAGAAAACCTCAAATTTGCACAAAAAAATGACTATTTGTGTGGTTTTAGGGGGTTTTAGGGACATGTATAGTCTTACCAAAGGGTTGTTTTGGCTTTTTTCACCTGTGATTAACTTAATTTGACATAATTTATCACTTCCCATCGAAATAATCAAGTTTGAAAATTTTCAAAATTTTACTAAAAATTTGAGATTCAAAAATGGAAAATTTTCAAACTTGATTATTTCGATGGGAAATAATGAACTATGTCAAATTAAGTTAATTTCAACTGAAAAAAGCCAAAACAACCCTTTGTTATGCATGTCACTAAAACCCCCTAAAACCACACAAATAGTCATTTTTTGTGCAAATTTGAGGTTTTCTCAAAAAATTCCGAAGTAAAAAGTTGTGAAATTTTGTGGTTCTACCTTATTTCATACGCTAAAACTTTTGCGCAACATTAGAAAAAAATTTGTGGGTGTTGGTTTTTTGAGTTGCTCTTTGGAGCATCTTTTGGCTCTTTGGTCGTGAGCCCATAACAATGGTGCTTGGAGCTAAAAGTTGTATCACATTTTCGTCTACAATTTTTTTTTTAACTTTTTGAAAATCTCAAAAATTGACCGAGATACGGTCAAAAACCCCAAGTTTTTCGCAAAACTAGAAAAATCATGATAAATCCAAAAATAGGCCGTTTTCCAAAAAATGCTATGGTGAAAGTTTTTAAGTTTGGGGGGTCTAACTTTTGCACCCACAGCCATTCGAATCCCTGCGTGGCACTTGGGAAGTAATACATGTGAGAGTGTATTTGCTGTCGGAGATATTCAAAGCATAATCGGTGTAACCACTGACTTGAGTGAATTCAGGAGTTGGAATAGTTTGTCCAGTCTTTGGTTGTCCGTCATAAGTAAGATTTCCTTTCAATCCAATAGTTTCATATTCAGAAGAGTTGAACAGATAAGATGGCCAGATTGGTGTTGGATTGTCTGAATATTATTTTGTATTATGAATACATGTTATTGAGAACTTACATGGATCTTCAGTCGTTTGAGTCTTAACAACGATGGCTGATGCCAGAAGAAGAACAAGAGAAATGAGACGCATTACGATCGTCGACCACTTTATAGGGCTGTCGAGAAAAAAAAGGAAGAATAATATTTTGAGAATAGGGAATCGAGTGGGGAGCTCTTATCAAATCAATATGGGTAGGCTTGCCAAAAAAGCATATTAAGGCGCCTTACGTCTTTATTTTTAAGGCAATGGCGACCTTCGCCTTTATTAAAAAAGGTAAAGGTCGCCTTTACCATTTTTGAAAAGGTTTCCTTCGCCTGTTTTCATTTCTAACCACGCTAATTCCTTAATTTTTCACTGGTTTAATAAAGGCGTGCGGAACCATTTTTTCAAAAACACAGGCTTCCCTCGCCTGTGTAAGGCATTTGAAACCTTTACGTGAAAAATGAAAGGTCTTATTTTAAATAAAGGCGACCATTAACAACCCTAAATATGGGTACTTCGCCCCTTTTTAGGAATGGGCGGAGTTCCCAATCTTGATTCGATTGAAAAAGTCAAGTCCTTTATTATTATCAAAAACTAACTCAAAGTGATTGGATTAATATTCCCATGTATACGAAAAACCATCGCACCAAAACCACCATAAAAAAACAAATTACTGAAAAAAAAGCTATAGCCTAGCCTTCAGGAGATCAACGCGTCGCAACGTATGGAAAATGTGAAGTTGAGTCCCAAAAAGAATATTTTAGAGGTTGAATATAATCTCTTATTAAAAACAACATGAAAACTGCAATGTCTCAAAAATCCTTAGGTCAATGGGTCACCGAAAAAATCAAGAACAACTGGAGAAGCGGTATTCGATTTAATCGTATTTTGTAAACGGTGACGCAATTAACTATTTTTTTCTAAAAACTTCTATAGTTACCTCATCAAAAATGTGGTTTTCTGACAGTCGACTGGCAGAGGAAAGAATGACCCAACCACAATATCATCATACAAGAGGTCACTAGTACACACTCACTTTATGTTGCTTAGGAGAAAAAAGAAGGGATAGATAACCAAAAAATTTATTCAAAACAATTGAGGAGTACGGTGAAACAAAAAATGAAATAACGAAAAGAGAGGGAGAAAAGGGAGACGCGTTCTTGTGTTATGATTCCAAAAGCGCGGGAAGTTCAAATTTAAAATTATTATAGAAAATATCTTGCTCCCCCGTTTTTGGGTTTATGAAAGATCGAAAAAGGGAATTCGAAACAAAAACCTAGTGTTATTCTCATGCCCATTACTATTATTTTTAATTGGTAATTTCGGGGGAAATTGAAATGTCATTTGACAGTGGGAAGGTCGATGAGCAGGTCAGAAAACGAACAAAAGGGGATAGAGGAGAATTGGACAAAATGGATGATTATGAGTTTTGGTGTTCACAATTGTACAGTATGTGGAATGAGATTGGACTTGAAGAATGCTATTTGGCTCTGATCGGAACAAAACCCCTTGTGGGATGAATGTGATAAGGATTGGGCGTGTGGTAGCTGGGTTGTTTAGAGAGAATTAGTGGTGGACTTAGTGGTGATTCAAGAGCTTTTGTAATGATACTTGAATATTGATAAGTATCCAACTCACTTCAGGTGAAAGTTTCTAACTTTTCGGAGAGATGAAACATGATTAAATTCGCATTCTGAAACTACTTTGAGCCAACCTGTGCTATTTCTGCAGCAAGAGCTGGGACAAGATCTAGGAGTAAATGATTTTTTGAAAGATTCTTTACTATCTTTAAGACAATCTTTACTATTATTACCACACAAATTCTGTGTGTGTGTTTGTCTGTGTATCCAGAGCCATATCTAAGCTCCTACTGAACCGATTTTCATAAATTTTTGACTGATCGATAGAGAATGCTGACGTGATGATGCCCGTTGTTTTCGTTTTCTGATAAGATCACTGATAAGCTCTGTGCTATCTATGCACATAGTCAAAATCGCGTTCTCCAGCGGATGCCAGGCGGTTGAGGCGCGAAGCGCCGGAAACCGTCTGGTCAATCAAACCAATGTGGACGGCTACTATACTTTTTATGGGAGTGGGCGGGGCTTTCGCTCATATCTTGGCTTAAAATTAATTTTTCGAGGTTTTTTTCTTGCAAAAGATAGATAATTTTATTGAGAAAAAGGATTCATTTTGATTCATGAAAATATTTATCCCTAACAAAGAAGAAAGGGTCACTATCATAAGGCATTTGAAGGATAATTAATCCGTTTCGATTTTAATAAAAACAAAGTCATTGGATTTTATTGATTTTTATTATATAACACAAAAAGATCATTTTCGGCGCTTCTCCATTTCATCCTCTGCTTTCCGAACTTTCTGCACTACTCTCTGTTTGATTTGGATCATTTCACACACAACATGAGCTTCAGCACCGACTCTTCGCAACTGAGCAATACACTCGCTGATTTCATTCAATTTGTCGATCATCGCCGACAGATATACTTTAAGTTCGTTATGATCGAAGTTTTCAATTGCCACCTCCATCTTTTCCAAGTATAGGATACAGTCAAAGCGAAACTGTTTCAAGGGTCTTCCGGATTTGAATGATTCTTGGCACAACTGTCTGATTGCTTCGCTGATTATTGCTCCACTGAATGACGATTGTGACTCAATTTCTTGGTTTTCGGTGGTGTTCAAATAACTTTCAACGTCGAATTCTTCTTCTCCTGAGTCATAGTCATTTTCGTCCATACCTGAAAACTACAGACCTTTAAAAATAACAATAGAAACCGGCTGACTCGGTAAATTATCGAATTCTTCCATTGAGAACGAGTACTACTCGTTTTTGATTGGAAGGAAGTGAGGTGTCGAAAATCGGAAACAGCACTTAGAAGTGAGGGGGAAGGCATTCTAACAAGGTAAAAAGAAGTCATTATCATAAGGTATTATTAATCCGACTACACATGATAAATAGTCGTATAGGAAACAGTCGAATATTTAAAAAAGTTAATTCCTTCATTTTTATTAAAAACTAACTCAAAGTTATTGGATTAATTATTCACAGTATCTCAAAAAAAATCCCATGTACACGAAAAACCATTGCACCCAAATCGGTACTGTTCTAAAATAACGGTCCCATTTTAAATCCGGGACCGTGATTTTAAAATTGGGACCGTGATTTTAAATCTGGGGCCTTGATTTCATTTTTGGGACCGTGTTTTTTTTTTCTGGGACCGTGATTTTAGAACAGTGCCCCGAAATCACCATAAAAAAAACAAATAACTGAAAAAAATGTTCGAGCCTTCATGAGATCGATGCGTCGCAAAGTAGGGAAAATGTGAAGTTGAGTCCCAAAAGAAATTTTTAGAGATTGAAAATAGTATCTTATGAAAAACAACATGAAAACTACAGTATCTCAAATATCCCAAGGCTAATGAATTACCGACAAAATCAAAAACAACCGGAGAAGCGGTATACTATTTATTCGTATTTTGTAAACAATGACGTAATTAGCTATTATTTCTAAAAACTTCTATAGTTACCTCTTCAAAAATATGGTTTTCTGACAGCTGAATGGCAGATTGAAGAACGGCTCAACCAAAATATCATACAAGAGGACACTAGTACACACTCACTTTATGTAGCTTAGGAGAAAAAAGAAGGGATAGATAACCAAAAAATTTATTCAAAACAATCGAGGAGTACGGTTGAACAAAAAATGAAATGACGAAAAGCAAGAGAGAAAAAGGAGAAAGAGGAGCGTTCTCGTGTTATGATTCAAAAAGCGCGGGAAGTTCCAATTCAAAATTTTTTATAGGAAAGATCTTGTTCCCTCTTTTTTGGGTTTGTGGAAAATAAAAAAAAGGAATTTGAAACAAAGAGCTAGTGTTATTCTCATGCCCATTACTATTAGTTTTAATTGGTAATTTTGGGGGAATTTGAAATGTTATTTGACAGTGGGAAGGTCGATGAGCAGGTTAGAGAACAAAAAAGGGGAGGGGGAGGGGGGGGGGGGGGGGGGGGGGGGGGTTGATGGGAATCGGGAAAAGTGTATGGTTATATGTTTTTGTGTTTACGATTATACAGTATTTGCAATGAGATACAGTTTAGAAAAAATAATTTGGCTTTTTCTGGCCTATTCTTCACACAAACACAACAATTTCCGAATGGAAAATAGATGGCTATGAGTTTGGTATTTACCAATACACAGTATGATGAAGAATTGTACACTTCGCTATAATCGGTCCATAAAATTGATATTTTTCGGGTTGCCAGAAATCTTGAACCCCTTCTTTCAACCCTACTTTCTCTACAAACACATCAAACACGGCGATATTCAAATGGATACTACTAATGGGGATCACTCATCAAAGAGTCACACAAGTCGGCTCTATATAAAATGGAAAGGATCGGCGACTGGTAAAAAGATTCAGAGTGATAAATAATCAAGAAAGGAAAGCCGCATAGATTCAAAAGAGGCCTTTTTTTGGCAGTCGGCTCATGTGGTTTTTGAATATTAGTTAGTAGATCAGATCATTAAAATGATGGCTGAAAGTCAATGGGAAAATAGTCAAAGAGAATTTTTTGAACAAAAAAGAGATTGGACTCGAAAATCTTTTCGTATTGATGTTTAGAGGTGGCGAATTTGATGAGAGCGGTTCCTATGTAAAAAAATTTCAGAAAAACAGTTCAAATTCAGAGAGAGCAGTTGTTTCTAGGGAGCAAGAGAAGTGCAAGATCAAATTGATGAAGGATAAAACAATAGTTCAGATTTGCTTCTTGCTCATTCTTCGTTGTCTCCTTTCACGGCGGCGTTCCCAAGCCAAGCGCTTCTCATTGTTTTTGTCGAATCCAAGTGGGCATCCACAGCTGGGAGAGTGACGACGTTCCTATAAAGTATGTGTTGTCTGTGGAAGTATGAAAAACGATTCGCGAAGTTAATGAATTTGGAGAAATCCTTATATGTTCTTACCAGTAAATTATCTGAACTGTTGCCAATTTTTTGGATCGCTTTTTTGGAGTGGAAACCCCTCTCAACTTTGGCTAAAACAATGGGAAAACTCTATCAAAAGAGCTTTGCAGATATTCTCCATTAACTTCCTCATAGAGCTTTTACGCTTTCCCCATAATTGAAAAACTCACTTGATTCAATTCGACCACTTTTTTGCTTTCCAGGTTGTTCCATAAGTTTGTTTGTGACGGGAAGTCGCGGCGATCCCGTAGTTCACGTCGTTTCGAAAACTTTTTATAGCTCTAGAAAAGTCTCTTTTAACGTGAAAATTGGATTTCGAAGGGTTACCAATTCTATGCGGTGTGTTAGATCAGTGTCTTTGGCGCTTGAAGACGAGTCGGCACTGCTCGAAAAATCTTCTCGACTTTCAATAATGAGATCTTCGGTCAATGAGCAAAGTTCGTTCTCTTGTATTCCGGACTCCTGAATTATAAAAATAAACAAAATGCTATAAATAAAAGAAATCAAACCTTTTCTTCTTCACTGCCCCATGGAGTCGAGTCATCAGTGCTTGAAGTGCTTGTGCCATCCCAGCTTGATAGACTCATTTTTGAGAGAATAAAGAGAACCGTCAAGAGATCGTAACGGAATGACAGAAATTGGTTAGGAACACGCGAGAGGGCGGGACATCGAATTCCCTCCCTAAATCTCTTCAGTATATGTACTCTCTCCTCTTCGGCTAGTTTGCCACAATAACATCTGGCGAACCTTTGTGATTCATATGATAAGAGTTCTAATTAAACTGATAGAAAGCTCAAAAGAGATAGAGATAGATGGCTTAACTAGATAAATGATGACCGGTCAAAGGCAAGATTTCTATAACTATTTGAAAATTACGAAAGAAGTGAAGGGGATTAGTAATGTAGATCATGGAATGAGTTCTGCCTGAAACTTGAAAATTTTGAAAAATTTGTTGTCGAAAATGAAGAACCCCAGAAAATAACTATGAAAAAAAAGATACAAGGCTTGAGCTCAAAGTGGAGCAAGGCTTCAAATATTCTGGGTCTACTAATGTCCAGCAAAACAGATTTTGAACATTCATAGCACTGAGCCATAGCCTGATCTAGAATTTAAAAAAACAAAAGATATGGGTCTGAGTCAAAGACGGAATCTATACTTTCCGTAAGAAAATTAAAGTTGAAGCAATTTCTCTCATGTAGTTTCGTTTGAAAGCCACTACTAAAATTCCATTTGTTCAATATTTCTTAGTATTTCTTAGTGACACTATCTCGTGAAGAAAGTAACTTCCGGAAATCATGGCCATGAGAACATATTAGGTTGGCTGGGAAGAAATACACGCTAAACGTTTACGCGAATCTACATATCTCAGCTAGAGTGAGCGATATCAAAAAGTGATTAACTAACAAAATGTTGACCATAAAATTTTGCACATTTTACCAGTTGACCACTTTTCTGTACCTTTCATTCCAGCCGAGATATAAAGGTTCGAAATACTGAGATACAGAGCGCATTTCTTTCGGGCCAACCTAATATAATTTTTCAAAAAGTTTGTCATTTTTGTTTCTCTTTTTTTTAAACTCAACTAAAATATCCATTTGTAGCCCTTTTATCTGGTATTTGTTCATCAAGGTATACTGGCATTATGAAAACATAGGGGCAATAAAACCTTCACATTTTCAGAATTGTCATCATTTTCAGTTATCAAGATCCAGTATACGGTAAACTGGGTTTGGCTTGAAAGACTAGCGACAACAATATCTCCAGATTAATTCAATTGTCATCATTTCCAGCTATCAAGATTATTATACTGTAGGCTGTAAACTGTAAAACAGATGGTCCTTGTTCGATTTATCATCAAAAATATAAGCTCCACCCACTTTTATAGATAGTGATGACTTAGGGTAATGGGTATATAAGGAGACTATTCATAGAAATCATTCAGTCTTCGATTTCTGGAGTTTTGTCTTCTATTTGATTGACTTATTTCTTCGAATTTCTCATCATGTTTTCCTCCACTTCGATCACCTCTTCACAAAAGGAAAATGGAATTCGTCCTATTCTTGCCTCTTCTAATCCAGTGGATCATTGTCAGAATGTCAATCGAATGGACCACAGCAACTGGGATTTTATCGATAAAGATAATGTAAGTTTCAATTTTTCTTGGAAAAAATTAAAACGATTGATTTCAGGTTTTTTCTCTGATTTGGGGAAGACAAATCGAAGATGATGTGAAGTCTCGAAAGGAACAATTGTGCGCGACGGTCAACGAGAAGATTCGATTGGAAAGAATTGCAGAGGAGAATCGTAGAGTTATTGTTGCTCCAGTCACGCCTCCAGCTTCATCGGTACCAAGAAAAACAGCTCCAGAACAACAATCCCCTGATGTCAAGAAAGCGAAAGTCGATCCAGTTCCAACTACAAGAGCTCTCAAACGGACCAGAAAGCCAGTCAGAAGATATTCGCCATCAAGAGATAATACTTCTTCTGAAGAATGAAACCAAGAATCTGCATTAAATGTTGACTCTTTACAATAGTGCAATTCGTAATAATGATAATAATTCTTCCTGTCATTTGTTTTTTAATACATTTTTTAAATAATAAATTTGATAAATTTCATTATTTTTTCTTATTTTCAGATTTTTTCATTTTCAGGTGCTAGACCATCAAATCAGTCCTTTTAATCTCTAAATCCCTGAAAATCAAAAGAACTCTGGAAGTATTTTTGTTTCCAGATCGCCCTTTCTCATTACTTCCAGCCAGCCTCCAACCAGAAAATCCCAGCTTTCTCCTCAAACACGATCTTTTCTTCAGCTCTAACACGACAAAGGTCATATGGCTAAAAATATGGCTAAAAAAAATATGGCTAAAAAAAATATGGCTAAAAAAAAATATGGCTAAAAAAAAACAAGATGAAAGAGACACCGTTTCTTGCGCAAAGAAGACCAGAAAAAAAGCGCACGAGGCGACGGATAAATTCAAAGTGATGGTAGGAAAAAAGGGGCCGCGTCATCTTTATTAGGCGGTCGGAAGTGGCGTCATGCACGCTTCATTTTTTATTCGGCGGCTCGCGTTCAAAAGGACTTTGAAAATGGCAAGCCGGTGGAAAACGTTGTTGGATTGGCACACAGAAAGTAGTTCTCAAAACTTATATTTTCATAATTTGATGAAACCAACAGCAGAGAGTTATAGAAAAGAAAAAAGTGAAAAAAAAACAACAAAAATTAGCTCCCCCTGTTTGGTTTTTATTGATATCCCTGTCTCTCAATCCTTATCTTCTCTTTCCTTCATTGCTTGATCGCTCAGCTTCGGGTGCTTCACCAGTCCTGGAGGGTTGCCAAATAGCACATCTGAAATGCCAATGTGAACCTATTTAGACGTATTCTCATAAAAATTACCCAATGCTCTGATTTCCTCTCTGAGGGGGGTGACACCAGGCATCCCTCTCTTGTCGAATCTTGACTCTCTGACTCGAGGCTTGGCCACTACCTTTCTGTACTTCTTTCGCAGGTGAGGAAAAATTGTGCGAATGAGTTCTGGGGAACTTTCGCACTCTTCAACTGGAGACTCTGAAGTCTTGATTGGAGAGGCCATTGAAGATTCGATTTCGGCTGAAAGATTTGAATAGATGAAACGACTTTTCACAAATTTCTAACCTTTTGAAACTTTGAAAATCTTTCCATGCAATTTGATTTCATCTGCCACTGATCCCGTGTCCTTATATGGCAAAATATCACTCTGGACATCCTTGATCGGGTAGACAGTAGGAGCTGCGGCGACTTCTGAAATAGATTGAAAATTGACTTAATTTTCTGCTAGAACTCCTACCTTCTGATGTTCTAGAACCGTTCTGATTTGGTCCGTTTTCTTTTGTCACATAATCATTATCACTTTGGACGTCTTCGTCCATTGACCAAATGGGCTCAGCTTTAGCCAACCTTTCTTCAGTGATCATTTTTCCGCGCTTCATGTCATGCCAAGCCATTGAGCCAACAGGAATCTCAAAATGAGGTTGTCGAGGCTTTGGGTTTTCAAACATTTTCACCATGTTGGCGAAGGAAAATTTGAAGGATTCTGGAGTTTTCCCGTCTTTTTCCTCATCTATTTTCTTAGATTTCGGATCATCAGAAGGAGCTCTGGCTGCTTTTTTCTTTTGAAACCCAACTAGAGTGCGAGAATGGTTTGGAATTGGTTTATTGGAAGTATCTGATCGTTTCATCTGAAAATCCGATTTCGAGAAGTTTTTAAACTTTTAACTTTAAAAAAAAACTGAACTATTACAAGTGCTTTTCAAATCAAGAGAAGGCAATGTAACTGGATAAAAACAGAAGAAAATTGGAAAAAAAGAGACTGGAGTGCATATTTTAAGCCTTCTTTTCGTCTTTAAATTATAACATGAATGCACGGAAAGAAAAAAAAATACAAAAAAAAGGCAGATAGCATTGGGACAACATGTAATCCATGAAATGTAGCAGGATTTTGGATTCGAAGGATTTTGATTTTGACTCTAGGGAGTCTAGAAGCCTACTACCAAAACAATTAAAGAATAGGAAAAACTACAATAAGGAAGAAAACAAAACATCTTTCAAATGTTGCAAAATTCAAAAGTCGAGTGCCCTCGCCCTCACCCTCACCCATTTTTTGGGGGTCAGAAAAAAGGTTGTTGTTTTATCACAAAAAAAAGGGATTGAGAGAAACAAAAGAGTAGACCTTGGAAGGGTGTTCCAAAATTTGGATTCGAGAGAATTCAAAAATCGAAGGTCTCCCCACTACCATCCCGCCCATTTCTTGACGGTGAGAATGACGGTATTTGCCCTTTTATCGGCGACATTGAAAGGAAAGAGAGGCGCGTCATGTCTTGAGTTATCTTTATATGATTCAAAAAGCGCGGTTCAGGAGTTCAAGCGTATCTTCATCTCTCTCTCAAAAGGTCATATAGAAAAAAACATACCATTAGGGAGAAAAGGGAGTTTGAAACAATGAACTAGGGGAAAGTTTTATTCCATGGTTATTATTATTAGTTTTGAGGGATAGTTTGGAAAGCCAAGTCCAATGAGCAGGTCAAACCAAGTATAGAATTCATGGAAAAGAAGTGAAGCAAATAGGTATGTAGAATGAGATTTGAAAGGCAGGGCCAAATTTTTATCGGTTTTTTCATTGAACCTTAGATCTGAAGAAGTTCCAAGACTTTGAAGAATATCCGCCTACTCTAAAGCAATCTTCAAGCAGGGTTTCACTGGTTCAAAACCAATGATTTCAAAAGGCCCCCTGACGCGAAAAATTTTTCAAATGATAGCATGGTTCAAGATTTTGAAATATTTGCTCTGGATTGGCTGGTTTCAAGGTTTCAAAATTTTATGATACAGATGGTTTGACAGTACAAAACACCATACGTGGTGTAAAAGTGGTGATATTTTTTCGGGTAGAAGCGATCAACTGCAGAAAGAAAAGAATTACTTGGTCCAGTCTAGCATCGGCCGGTCTGGCATGAGATCGCACTTTTGAACGGCTATTTCTTGCCGCCAAAAATTCAAAAGTCGAGTGCCCCTCGCCAACCCCGGAATACCAACGCGTCCATTTTTTGGGGGTCATCATGAATGTTGTTGCATTATCACGAGTAAGAGAGAATTGAGAGAAACAAAAAAAAGCTTTGAGGAGGTGTTCCAAACTTGATGTTTGGTTCCTTTTGAATTTGATACAATTCAAAAGTCGAGGGTCTTCCCACTACCATCGCATCCCTTTGGCGGTCAGAATGAAAAAAGTCAATGTTTCCTTTTCTGTAAATCCAAAAATTGAAAAATAATTTGAAAATTATATAATTTTATTTTAAATGAAATAGCGTTTTTTTTTGAAAAATATATATGTTAAATTATCAAGATATTAAGAATAAAACCATCATTGAAATCCTTTCACATTGAAATCCTCTCCTTGACCACTTGACTTGTCCCACTCATGCATCTTCTTCGATTGGAGCCAGCTGAAAACTCTTTATTTTTAAATGAAAAGTTTTATGTTTTTTTCTAAAACCCACATATTCTTCTCGCTGTCTATTTTGAGCGTTGTTGCGCCGCTGGTTGTGAGCATGGATTCTCTGAAGAAAAAATTTGTTTTTCTAATTTTCCCTCCGGACAGAATTACCTCCTCTGCACGGCGATGCTCCTCGTCGCGGTGCATCCTCCACAATTCCTGGTCATATTCTCTTTCGATCCGACGAACTTGTTGGTCGTAGCGATTTCGGGCCTCTGCTACTTGTGCATCGCGGCGGCGGCGGAGAACGCGGTGCCGGCACCGGCAGCCAGCGCAGTGTTGTGTTGGAGAGGCCTGAAAGATGGAAAAATGAAGAGTTATCACCAAATACTTTTTAAAATTTTTGACGAAAATGTCATAAAAATGCTTATCCCTCCGAAAAACATAATTTTTTTTTTTTGAAAAAAACAGTTTGGCGGCGAAAGTGGATCAAAGTGCGTCCGTACGACTTATATTTGTGGGTTAGTGTTTGCGAAATATGACTTTGAATGGAATTGCTGTTCGGTATTTTTCTAAATGCCTCAAAATGCCTAACCGTTCACTGGAAAACTGATAATAAAAATTGATACTGATTCCAAGAAAAATCTGCCTCTAAGACAAATCGTTACAAATAAGAGAATCATTTTGAAATCAAACTTGATTGAAAATCACTTTTATTTTAGTGGGACCAGTTACTTTTGGCCATCGGTTCTTTTTCCAAAAACCGGTTTTTTTCTCTTTATCATTGGTATTTATCACAGTATCATCAGTCTTGAGACGGGCTTGTTCTATCAAAATCTAGAAATTTTCGATGGCATTCTCACCTCTCGACGCTCTCTTGGTGAACGGCTTCTGCTTCGTCTGACTGGCGAGCGTCCACGGCGTTCATCAAACTGAAAATATGATTTTTTTTCCTACCAATTATCGATTTTAGTCTTGGAACATTGGTTGTATGCCTACCTCTGGGCTCTCATCCCTTGGAGATGGACTTCTGTTGCGACGAGGTGGAGAAGGACGACGAGCAGGAGCCGCCTGAAAAAAGCAAGGAAATTTTGAAACCCGGAATCATTCGAAAAATTGCGGATGAACTTTTGTGAATCTCATCAAGGTAATATTTAAAACCGCTAGAAAATATTTAAAAAAAACTCTAGTGAGTATCATAAACTAGTTCAAAATTGATTCATGCAAATGTCTAAGAATCTTCTAATTTTCTCGTTTTAGGTGGGAACTTTGTTAACTTACGTTTATCACAGGCTGCGGACGTACAACTTCTCGACGACGTTCTGGAGCTGCTGGTGCTTGTTGTGGCCGAGCCTGTGGTGGCCGCACCTGTTGTGGAGGAGCTTGCTGCCGTGGAGCCTGTGGTGGGCGTGCCTGTAATAAAGAAGTTGAAGTGTTTTCTGGGAACTGTGAAAATATTAATTTTGAGACCCCTAAAATTGGAAATCGCTGTTAGAGCAACTAGAAATTAGACTTAAAACATTGACTTCTGAAAAAAAAAGTTTTGAAAAAATTTGGATCCTGAGATTTCGGTTTTCAATTTTTAGCTTGGTGAGGTTCACTAAAATTTATCTAAAAATTTTTGAATGATTCCAAGTTATCATATTTGAGCCCACACTTGGCCCAATGAGTGAGCAAAAAATTTCAAAAAAAAATATTTCCTCTAATTATGTACTATCAAAATCTTAGTTTTTTGAGCTCAATTTCGGGCAGGAAGGCGTCTAAACTTATTTTGAAACATCGGACTCAATATGATTTATGTTCTAACCCAAATCAAATCAGGCCCCCTTGAAAAATTTCATAAATCACCTCTACGGCTGGCTGAGCTGGACGAGGAGCAGCTGGCAGAGCTGGACGAGGATCATGCTAAAAATATAAAGAATAATTTTTCAAGAATTGTATCTTACTTGTCCAAAAAGCGCATGATTCATCCAATTCAACACCTGAATCCCATTATGATCAGGTTCTCCTGGTCGCTATAAAAAAGAATGAAATTTTCAAAAATGATGTCAATTTTCTCTACCCGTTCAGGCTCTGGTGATAACGATGGGGTTCTTTGTCCCAAGGGTTCAGGGTCCAAGTGCAGAGGATCATAGAATAGTATAACGTGAAAAACCTTTTATTTTATGAGCAACTTACTCTTAAGTTATCCGCTGCATGGTCGTATTCGGGCGTATGCATGTCCCGATGCGCTTCTTCGTATGGAACCTGTCGATATCTCTGGAAAAAAATTTCAGATTTTTCTAGGTGAAAAAACTAACTGGTTCCTGTGGAAATGGGTGGAATGGGAATGGAGCGGGTCCTCCTCTGACGGCTGGCCGATTTTGAGCCTGAAGTAGGTTTTAAATTAAAAAATCATAAAATTTCGTTTTTTTACACATTCAATTTCAAGTTAGGTATCAAATTTTTGTCTATTTGCTCAGAATTCTTCTATAACTTTCATGTCACAGAACAAGTTTTCAGAATTTTCTCTAAAAAACCACTTCAAAGAGGCGTGGCTAGCTGAAAAGGGGGTGGAGCCTCACCTGCTCTTGAATTCTTCTGCGGTCGGCCTCCGCATCATACGGTGCTGGTCCTTGTCGATCAGCTTGGCGAAGAGGGTAAGGATGGAAGATTTGGGGCTGGAGAATGACAGGTGGCCCAAATCTGTTCGGGAAATGCTGAAATAATTTGTTTTTCCGATGGTTTTGGCCCAGTTTGAAAAATTTAATTAAAAGAAGAACCATGTGTTAACCATTTCTAGTTTTACCCCTTAACTCACAGGATACACCCATTGGTTCAGATCCGCTGCTGGAGGAGGCTGGAACAAAAAGCATAAAAAACGAGTTTTATATGATTTTATTTACCGCTTGTACAAGTCTATGAGCGGGGGCATGTACTGGGACCACACGATTTGCCTCTGGCTGAGCAGGCGGCTGCAAAATTTGGGAATTAGGTGAATGTTTTCCTATGTACAGACTTTATTCTAACGGTTTCATACTAGTGGTATATACCGGAAATAGAGTAATCAACACAGTCTCTCTGTAATTATTCAACAGTTCCTGAAGTAATAATTCACGGGCGCTCAGATGGCTTCTGATTTTTTCAGGGACAAGAAAAAACGTTCAAAAATCATCAAAACACGATATTATTGGAATTCAAAAACTTTTCAAAGTGTTTTACGAAACTTTTCGTTGTGAAATTCCTGTTCACCGTGCTGAAATACACCTAGAAAACAATTTTCAGAAAAAAAAATTATATTGGGCTCTTTTTGGTCCTCCAGCTCCAGGAGCAAGACAATAATAGAATCTAAGCTAAAGTTTTCTGATTTTTTGAATCGTGGGCACTGAAGCAAAAAGTACCCAAATCAGAAAACATTTGGGCCCGGTGAATATCGTTTTAAAAATAACACAGAGACAGTGTTAAAGCCCATTGGCTTCTATTTTTCAAAAAACCACCGGAGGCGTGTTTCTAATCTAGTTGGACCTCATTTGTAAAAATCACGGTATCTAGATGCGCACGAAAATAACTTTTTTAGAAAATAACTTTTTTTTTTTGACAAGTACATTTCCAGTAAAACAGAACACTTCAATAAATCTAAAATGCTTTTGATGGCCAAGAGATGGCGAAAGTATTTTACGTTCTTTCGAAAACTTGTTAAACTTACACGTGGCGGCGCCGGATGTCCTTCAAGAGGTACTGGAGCAACCGGTGGAGGAGCCGGTCGAGCAACCGGTGGAGAAGCCGGTGGAGCAACCGGTGGAGCAGCCGGTGGAGCAGCCGGTGGAGCAACCGGTGGAGCAGCCGGTGGAGCAGCAGGTTGGGCTCTAGCCGCTGGTCGGTGACGGACCTGTAGTCAGAATTCTAGATATATGAAACTAACGCCTTAATTTTGCCTCGAATTTTGAACTTTAAATTTTGACATTTTTTCTACATGATAAATTCACGGGCATATCACTTTGGGTTCTTTGTCTTTGTTTAAAATAAATTTTCTTTGCTCAATTTTTGTTAATTAAACGTACTGGTGATGCTGAGCGGCGTCTTGGCGATGGTGAGCGGCGTACTGGTGATGGTGAGCGGCTAGCCGATTCTGGACGGAGTTCTTCCACCTGTAATTCTTCCATCTGTATCAATTGAATTTTCTGAACTTTTTTGAACTAAATTCTAACTGAACTAAATTCGAAACATAAAATTGCAAATTTCAAATGGACTAAATAATTTTTTTAGTTTTTTTAATGTTACATTTCGTTAATTGAACGTACTGGTGATGGAGTGGGGCTTTCTTCATCGCTTTCTTCACGTTCCTGAAAACAATTTTTTTTTGGAAATTTTTTTTTTGGTTCTCGGAAAAATATCTGAATGTCTGCTCATTTTTATCGAGAGCGCCAAAAATTTCAAAAAAAAAATTTTAAACGTACTGGTGATGGAGTGCGGCTTTGTTCATCGTCTTCCTCTTCCACTGGCTGTAAAACAACATTTTGGACGAGAAAACAAGGCTTTCAAAAATATTAGACATTAGAATTTATTAAGAGACACACAAGGGGGATTAAAAGGGTACGCACGTGTCTATTGAGTGGATACATCGATGCTCTGTTTCTGTATCGACGTGGCCGCAAAAATGGCCCGTTCCGCACTGGCCGTGTGTCTACCTGAAATGTTAAATATATCTATGTGATTACTTTCCTTTAGATGACTAAGTGAATTAATCAGTGCACTTCCTAATAGGATTAGTTTTTTTTTTGCTTTAAAGAAATATCTTGAGACGTAGGCTGTTATCCTTACTTGAAATAGACCGCTAAACTTGAGACTGCCGTATTTGTATTAGGGTGATCGAAAAGTTTTTGTGAACTTTTGATTTTGTTTCAATTCAAACATGAAACAGTTCCTGGTTCTGATTTGTTGATTATTCTTATACTTTTGAGACTGCCAAAAGATATTCAAATTTAGGGATTCCCTCCTTCAGAACTCGGGCAGCTATAACTCAATACCTAAAGTGGTCGGCTTTCCGACTGTAGGATGTGTTTGGACCCGTTTTTAGATGTAGATCATGTTGCAAGAAAAATGAAATAAAAAGAGGCCACTATTTAGGGTGTTCAAATGCCAAATAGAAAAATCTACTCAAAGTTAGTCCATGACTTTCGCAACATGAGGCCAATTTTGAGGTAAGGGAAATTTTGGAATTTTGGAATAGTGTTCACGACCAAAATTTTGCGCCCCTCCAAGATTGTTCTGGAAAGTTTTTTTGCTGCTATAAGTAGTTACTGTCGCTTGTGACGTTTCACCAGAAGATTGGAAACGATCCTCTGTCTGTAGCTGGCAAGATAGTAATTTTTGTTATTCTGTCGGTATCTCAAAATTTTTTAACTGAGCATTTTTATGTCTGTGTTGGGTTTTGTAAAGGACAATGTCCTTCATAAAATTTGCAATAAGTCAAGTAACACCGAGTAATAAGAAACGGGAAATTAATGAAAATGTTAGAGCCTGTCTAAGGCCTTCGGAAAACGAGCCTAGTGTTAAAATGAGACGATCGAGAAAAGGGTCTGGATTTCACTACCAGATGTTTTGACTCTTCATAAACCTTCTTCTTATACCGTCTTGTTGATGCTTCTTTCTATTCTCAAATGAGAGGAAAATCAAAAGTGCACAAAAAACTTTCCAATCACTCTAATACTAATCCGATCCCTAAAAACCCGTTCTTAGGCTGAGAAACGGAATTGGAGAGTAACATCATTGAAGAAAGCGGCGCACCAAAAAAG
The DNA here is from genome assembly GCA_963572265.1 of Caenorhabditis doughertyi. Classification (NCBI taxonomy): domain Eukaryota; kingdom Metazoa; phylum Nematoda; class Chromadorea; order Rhabditida; family Rhabditidae; genus Caenorhabditis; species Caenorhabditis doughertyi. The sequence goes on from OY751558.1 coordinate 1,569,496, forward strand.
TGAGCGCGCATTTTTTTTCTCAACTTTCAAAATCGCTTTTCTAATGATGATGTGGTGGAAAAGTGAGTTATCAACTATACTCCCCAATTATATTCCCCATTGTATAGGAACCTCAAATCAGTTCAGTGAAATGGCAGAAAAGGGCGTTTTATAGGTACTAATCACGCTTTTTCTAACAGAAAAAGTATTCTAATGACTTAAAAGCTTGCTAATGATTGGCTCTGTCGTTTCAAACTACATTTTTTCAAATAAGAGATCAACAAACGCAATGCAAATTAGGCAGAGTATAAAATGATGAAAACTCACAGGAAATTTTGTCTTATTATAGACAATATATCATTATAAACCTTGTGGTTTTCGATCTCTTGAAACATCATAGCTAGTGCAAAATCAAAATTATCACGTGTCCCAGATTGATGACAAGGGACAGAAGTGAATCAGAGCGTATTTTTGCCCTTTTTTCAAAATTTCGCTCATTCTGCCCACCAATTCAAATGTCTTAACAATGGCTTTTGGACTTTTTGAAAAAAATTCGAAATTGCGCTAATTGTTCTACGACAGCATGTACTCATCAAAATTTTTATAAAAATTATCAACACATAACATTCTATCAAGTTCGTTTGCGAAGATTTGGAACATATTCGGCTAAAAATTGGCTATCAATTTGATATATAATGCACTTTTTTTCCAAGGAAAAAAACGACTTGTTTTGACATTTACAATTTTAAAAATCTGCTAGTCAAACTAACCACAATTTCATCGTCTTCGCTGCTATTGCCACTGCTTGCCGGTTCGTCGCGATCCATGCTGTAAAAGTTTTAATTAGAAAAGGAGCTAGCAGAAATGAAAATGAAGGACCAACAATACTAGATGAGTCTAAAAAAGTCGCAAAGTTTCGGGGAGAAGATGGAAAGAAGAAAACAAAAGTTAGAAGTTTCAAATGAATGTGAGGCCACGTCATAATCTGCTATTAATAACTATAGGGATATAGGCGACCCAATTCAAATTTTTTCTGTAAATTTCGAATTTACCGTAAAAACTGTAATAGAAGCGCACCTATATCTGAAGCGCACCTATAATAGAAGCGCACCAATTCGAGGCTATCGAGAAAAAGAAGCGCACCCTCTATTTGAATCGCACTGTAATCGAGGCGCATCAGTTCCTTCGTGTTCCCATTGAAAATCAGCACAAATTAATGAAAAACCGGTAGAGTTAATAATTTTTCTGCTTGTTTTTCATGATTTATGTTAAAAAAAAGCTATTTTTCAACCTTTTCGACATAAGCATTTTATTTTCTAAATAATAATATCAAGTACTGTTGGGTTGAAAAATAGTGGCGCACCCTCTAATTAAAGCGCACCTGTAATTGAGGCGCATCAAAAATAAGGGGTTGAGAATAGAAGCGCATGCGCATCTTTTACAGTTTTTTCGGTATTCTAAAAAAAAGGTTATAAAAGCATGTGCTTGTACGGGTGCTGAGCCTACTGCACTCAGTACTTCCAGGATTTCAGAGAGCCATTTTTCTACTGAATGCAATAGAGCGCACACGACGCAGCATCCGTACAAGCAATAGATTGTTCCTACCGTATACCTTTTTTTTTGTTATCCCCACTTATCATTTCGGAAAAAAAAGTACAAAAACGCTTCTGATAATAAAAACCAGACGGTCGTCGGCGCTCCGCGCCTCCTACCGCCTGGCTCCACAAAACTTCTTTAGAAATGAAAAACTGTGAAAAGTTTTACGGAGTTTATTATATTCACGTGGCCCCTGTGTGTCTCTCTCGCCAATGAAACTTTTTGAAAAGGCCTGAGAACGTGGTTTTCTCAACCCGTTGACCTCTTTTCTATCGATTTCAAAATTTGAAATAGACGGGCATCATCGCGTCGCAATTCTGAACCGACCTGTCCAGGTCCCATTAAAATCGGTTCAGTAGGAACCTCGCTAGGGCCGGCGACAGACACACAGACACACAGAATCTGTACAGTAATAATAGTAAAGATCTTATCAGAACATCGAAACAAAAAAATCGCTGCCAACTGTCATTCTCGATGTATTTTTGATAGGCGCAGACAACTACAAAGGGTGAAGGGTCGCTTCAAAGTTTGAACCATATTTTGAGGAAAAAGAATTCTCATTCTAAATTTCTAATAGAAACTAAAGAGAAAAAGAAATTCGAATGTGGAATCAGTGAAAGAGAGGAGGGAGAAAAAGGTTTTGGAGCTGAAGGCTGAAAGAGGAAAAAGGAAATTGAAAAGCAGAAAAGAGACACCAGAGAAACAGAGAAATGAAAACATGGTTGCGTCCGGAGAAGGGAGAGTGTGAACGTGAAATGGAGAAATAGAAAAAAAAAGAAAGATAGAGACGTGCCCTACACCACTCGGTGTCTCTCGCCTCTTCCTGCCAGCGGCTCATTCGACACACGATGGAGGCAGATGGCAAAAAGGAGATTAAAGTGCGGCCAGGTGAACATTAATTAAGACGATGTGACACGCAGATTTCCGATGTGCAACCGAAATGAAAAATAATGATTTGTATGAAACAAATATGTGTATACTGGTTAAGCATAGGGGTTTGAAGCAAAATAAATGTTTATTCGCAAGTTATTTACAAAGCAGTGTTAAATGTGAGAGTTTTAGAACGGGGATGGGAGTTGCAGAATGGGGCTTTTGGAATTTTTGGAACGGATGGACAAATAAATAAAGTGGTTGAATTATTCGAAAAAAAAATTGAATTTAGGACAATAAAAAAAGACGAAATTGGAATGGGATCATTCGGTGAAAAAAAATAGTTCAGCAGTTTTCAATGAGAAATGAGAGCGGAAAAGGAGTTTCGAGACGGAATGGTTTGGTTCGAAAAATAGTATGGCTCAAAAATTTAAGACAAAAAGTAAATGGAAAAATAGACGGGAGACATAAAAAGCTAAGAATTTTGGACTGGGATGGTTTGGTGAATGAACTGATAGCTTGGAAAATAAGACTATCATCACCAAGCTCTTAGTAATTTGGGGGGGGGGGGGGGGAAATGGAAAGGACCGAATATCGGAAAATGAGAAGACTCGGACATTGTAAAAGTGAGAGTTGAGACGAAAAGTAAGAAAAATGATCCAAAAATGAAAATATGAGACGACAAGGCAGCTGAAAATTTGGGACAAAAATAATGAGACAATGTTTTTCAAAATAATATTACCAAATAAATAAATTAATCGAATAAGTTGTTTGAAGATTCTGAACTTGAAGAAAAGAAGACAAATATATGTAAAGCAGAAGCAGAAGATGATAGTGCCAGACGATTGTTTTTTTAAGAGTTGGATGGAAATTGCCGCTGAACCTGTAATATAAGTGCACTCGAAAGTCAAATGTTAGGTTGGCTAATAAGAAATGCGTGCTCAAGATTTATGCCAACCTATGTAGCACAGCCAGTTCATGAGATACAAAAAAGTGGTCAACTATTAAAATGTGCAAATTTTTATGATATACTAGAAGAGCATGTTTCATTTGAGCTTAATTTGCCTTCCGAGAAAAACTTGAACCACGTTGTATCTAAATATGTGCTTCAGATATGTTAATGATCAGGTTCTCAAAAGCTCAGAAGATTACTGCTCATTAGACTAAGCCTAATCTAATAGATGTCCTTCTACCAACGAAAAGGAGTCGCGTTCACAGCTCCTCGACTCACATTTCTTTATTCGTCGCCTCCAACTTCCCCTGGGCTTGGGCTTCGGTTGCGAATAACAAGATTGATTTGTAGTCGAATCACTTGGTCACGGTTATTCCCTTCATTCTCACGACGACGCTGAAAATTCCCCTTCCATATTATTTATTATTCATTTTTTCAGTTACCTGAATCGGAACTTCAACTTGAATCGGCTGCTGTTCCTGGTCACTGCCCGAGCTACTGCTCTGGCTGCTACTTTGGCTGCGTGTACCGCTGCGGCTTCTGCTTCGATCTCCGAAATAGTCCTCATTTTCACGACGTCTGTTCCGGCGATGTGGAGATCTACGACGTCTTCTTTGATTACGTTCGTGCTCTCTTTGGTTCCGGCAATGGCACCGACGATGTCTGTGGCGTCTCTATAAAAGAAATGCTCAAAATAGTGCTCAAGAGAAGAAAGCTTACCCGAGGTGGAGGAGAATCATCACGAAGACGAGCCAGAATGCGGAGTGCATCCTCCTGGCTGATGATTGGTTGAGCAGGAGGAGCTGGAGGAGCTGGAGGAGCCGGAGGAGCAGCAAAAATGTAATGATTCTGAGCCATATATGGGTTTGGAGCCATATAATGATTTTGTGCATGCTGAGCCATAGGGTACATTTGCGGCATATAAGCATTTTGCATGTTCATTGGATAATTTGGTGGGTATGGCATAATGGCCGGATTCTGAGTAAAATTGCGATAGGAAAGTTTTAAAACCTTAAGCTCACCAGCACGGGAAAATCTTGCATGCCTGGTGTGCCTGGTCCTTCACCATCTTCCTCATCCTGCTCTTCGGGTGCTCTTTCTAAAATCCCAGGCATGTTCTGAAACTACTTTTGTCTCAAAAAAAATTTTTTGTTGCTTTTTTTTACCCCATTCGGTTGTGGCTCCAACTCATTATAATAAATCATTGGTGGGGGTCCCCACATTGGCGGAACTCCCCAACCTGGCGGGGCTCCCCATATATATGGAACCTCATGCTCCTTCAATGGTCTGAGCAAGTCTAGATGAACTTCTGGGTTCAAGTCATCAAACATTTTGTTCATATCGAAATGTGCTGGCATTGCGGGTGGTGGGGGAGCCGCCATTGGGTACGGTGGGACTTCTTCTATGGGGCCTGCTGGGGGCTCAGTTCTGGCTTGTGCTGGCATTTCTCTTAGGGCTACTCCAGGATTTTCCTCTTCAAACTGTTTTCGGTAAGTTTCCGCCTCTTCTTTAGTGAAGTTAGGTTTCTTAAACGGACAACGTTTGACGGGAAAATAATGAGAGCAGAATTACCTTGTTCGAGAATACAGGAGTCCACACCGGATCGATCTTCATTTTTTCAGCAAAACTCGACAAATATTTTTTCTGGAAACAAACGTGCTGATTTTAGAAAGAATTGAAACTAAACCTGCTCATTTTCTGCAATTTTTGGAACTTTTGGAGCATCTTCTACATGACAGTATCGGTAAGCATATGTATGATCGTCGGCGTGGTCTAGTTGAAATGGTTGACGAAGGTTGGGAAACAATGGACGCTAGAATAGTTCAGATTTAGGCTTATTCCCCCGCAGGAAAACATACAGGGTTGCGCGGCACTGGAAGATTTTCTGGACGTCCATCAGGAAATAAATTGAGTTGTGCACCCACTCCCCATTTCCATGAAGCAAGTGTAGGTTGATTAGATCCAATTATTGGAGTACCACCAGAAATGGGTGGAATACTGATAATCGGAGTGACCTCATTGTTATCAGTGTTAGCTGGTGGCTCTGCGGCGGCGGGCATGCCTCGAGAACGCAAATTGTAGTGTGTGGAAGTTGGAGTCGGTTTTGGTTGCTAAAAATACAATGTGTCGTATAGTAGTTCTAGATAGAGCTTTTTTGAAAATGAAATCATTCTGAAACTTCAAAAACACTTGAAACCGTCATATAAATCTGTCAAAATTTCGTCTACCATTCGTCAAAAAGACCAAAAACACACCTTTTTTGCTTCTTTCTTTTCCTTCTTTTTCAACGCTTTTTCAGGCTTACTATGATTCTTCTTATGACGACCCATCCTGAAAAATTCGAATTTGAAGGAAGAAAAAAGAGAAATTCATTTCAAATCGTGGTTAAAAAAGGAAATATGAAAGATCAGGAACGAAACATGTATGCATATGCAACGTATCATAGATGTGTTGTGTTGGGTTTGATCAATGAAATGGTAACAGTGATATGGATGCATTTGCATAACAAAAAGCAGACAAAGAATTGTGTGTTGGCGGTAAGGAAAAGCGAAGAACAGACTTGGAGTTTGTTTTTTTCTGTAGATTTGACACTATAACTTTAGAAAACCAGACAATCAAATGATCTTCTAGATGTCAAAATACTAAGTTTCTTGTGAACTATTCTTATCAGCCGATTTTTTTGGTTCGTGTCGAACCCCTTCTGTTTTAAACACAAAAAACACCAACCGTAATAACCTCTAGCAGTATTGTTTTTTGCACCGTTCAGAAAATCTCAGCTATCACAGATATCAAAAACGGGTAACCAATAAAATATTCATCATATTCTAGTATAGGTTTCGACAGTTCACAACATTTTGGAGTTTTTTTTATGATACCTGACTAGGGTCTTCTGTGAAAACTTCAATCTAGAATGCGCTTAGAATTGGTGAGACTATATCTACTATGCTGTATTCGTTTATGAAATCAAAATCTCAAAAAGGTCGTCGTTTACTAGACCTCCTTTACAGAAATTTTACATTTTCGCAGCCTGGAGAGGTTTAAAAGTTTAAAAATTGAGTGAAAACGGTAACTGGAACACTCCCGACTGTTTTCTGATATTTTTGAAATGTTTCTGAAAAAAAAATTTTTGGGCCCATGGTCTAGTAAACTATGACCTAGAAACGTCATTAGCAGATTTTGATTCAGCATGGTCGATATAGTATGTACATCAATTTTCAGCTCATTCTAGATCGGAGTGTTCACAGGAGTCCCTAGTGAGATACGAGGATCCAATAGATGAAGATTGATTCTGAGATGAATTTGACATCGTTTTCGAAGTGAACGTTATCAGAATTTTATTTTTTGTGGGGTCTGGAAATCAATACACGTGATCTTCCTACTTTCAATCCATATCTAGATTCCTGGCCAATGTTTTTTAGGCCATCTCGTCCGCCAACGCAAAAACACAATGTATCTAGGCGAAGAGAATTTAGGCTCATTTCAAATCGTTTTTTTTTCCTGATCATTGAGAGTTATTTTTGAGCAAACTAAAAAATCAGAATCGAAGACAGCGATGACGTTATTTTCCGTCCAATTACGCCTACTAAAGTCCAAAATTACGTATACCAAATCTACAAAATCTTGTCTCAAAATAGATCCTCGAAACACAGAGACGGCTCCTCAAACGTCGTTCTCAATATCCGTCCCATTTCTCATCTCGGTTTTACCTCCTCTTCTTCTTTTCCTTTTCTTCTTCGGCGCCCACCGCCACTTTTCTCTTCTCATTCTCTGATGGATTGGAAAAGCGAGGAGATGCACACCACCTCTTTTCTCTTCTTCTTTTTTTTGCGTTCGTGTGGCCTGTCATCTTCTTTTTGCGCCTTGATGTCCTTTGCATGAAGTGTAACCGATGAAGAAGAAGAAGAAAAGAAGGAAGAAGCGTGAAAGGAAGGGTAATGATGAAAAGAGGGTGCATGGGGGCTATAAAATGTGGCTCTTCGCCGAAATGGAATAAAAAAAAGGAGTACGGTAGTGAAGAATCTCGAAGAGAAAAAACAATTATTTTTTAGCCCCGACTATAAAAACCGAGTGCCGGCCTCCCTCTTGGTACCTACCGTAGTCCTCCCTCATTAATAACTGAAAAACAAGAATCCCATGAGATCAATCAGAGAGACTAGAAAAGGGAAAAAATAATTGGAAAATATGACTCCAAAGACAATTTTTAATCTATATGCAGGCAGGAAAAAGGAATAGGAAAAGAGCAAAAAAACACAACGGATCATATGAAAGAGTGAGAAAAATCCGGAAAAAAAAGCAGAGAAGGTTGATTAAGAACGGAAGAAAAAGAGAAAATTGGAATTCTAATAAGATTGATGAAGGCAGATTTTGGAAAGATGGACAGAAATGCAAATGAGGAACAGGTCTAGGGATACAAGAAACGTCACCTTAGGTAGACTGAGAGAAAGAAATCTCTGGAAATTGACAGACAGACTGATATTGACTCCAAAAAAACAAAATTTGCGTCGAAATGACCAGAATCCCCTAAAAAGATGGTTTTTGAGCCTGAAGAGTTCACACAGGAAATCAAACATAGAGTTTTGGACAGATTTTTCCATTTAGGCCTCCGTAATACGGTAATTTTTCAAATTGAACCGTTCATTTTCAAAAAACTCTGTATTTTCTCAAATTCCAAATGGCAAGATCTCCGTTCAAAGTGGGTTTTTTTCATGGCCGAAAATCGTCGAAGATTCGTTGCGAGATTTTCGTATATTACTCAAGGATTTTCAGACGATTCTGAAAAACTCCAGAAATTCGATTTATGAGAAAAACTGACCAGAAACCACCCCCCCCCCCCTTTACAAGAAAAATGTCGAATTTCCAGCAGTACTTAGATTTCTGAAGTTTAAAATTTTGAATTCGTTGACTCTTCCCATTATGATTTTCGCTCTCGCCATGTCCAGATTAGCCTATGATGAAACTTATATAAAGTTTTCAATAACTATGGAAAGTAACATCAAATTAACTTCATTTATACTACGCCCTTCTTCTCAGAAACAAGCCCTATATCTAATAAAAAGTGCACAAAAAGACTTACCTCAGACCAAAAGCCAACGAGAGAAGAGATGTTTTTATTCCAAAATATATGGGCAGAGAAAGCCGCCAGGAAGAGAAGAGCACGAGAAAGCGAATGCGTGATCAGAATGGAATGGCTCGGCGAGAATGAGAAAAAATGGGCGTGGCTCCGTCTCTTTTTGGGATTGTCGAAGGAGAAACGCCTTCTGACTCTTTTGAGCTAAAGCAGTGATTGGTGGGAATGAATGAATCTAAAGAGGATTGAATGGATGGCTCGAGAAATCAGTGACGGATTTGCAGGAAAAAGGTCCTAGCACGCACATAAAAAGCATACGGTAGCTTTACGTCAGAAGAGAAGAAATAGAAAATTATTTGGGTGATGAAGATAATAGTGTGTTCTATGAATTATTCAAAAGGGTTTGACACCCATAATTTTCAAAAAAAAAGTGACCTATTGAAATAAATTGTCATTTTCCAAAATTTTCCAGAATTAGTAAATAGATTTGGACTTGAAAACGACGAATTATCAAAAGAACAAAATAAACTATTGTCGAAAAGGATGTGGGCTCAAAACGTGAGAAGAAAATGAGCAAGAATTTTGATTTCACATGGCTCTTTTTAGAAATGAAGAGTGAGAAAATGAGTTATGCAAGTCATATCGTTGGATTTGAAATTTATTTTATTTTGAATGTTCTAACCTATTTTTTCGATTCTGGCCCTTTTTTCATTATGAAATAACGTTTAAAAAACTAGTCCAAATGGTACAAAAAGGCGTTTTAAAGCATCTTCGAGTAAACAATAATGGCCTGGGATCCGGCAAGTCCGAAAGATTTTTTCATTTCTTTTCCGCTTTTTTTTTCAAATTTTTTCACACACCGCCGAAAAATTGCCTGTATAGTCCAACCTATGTTCTAATCAAATTTTTTTTTTGGTCCTGATTTTTTTTTCATTATGAAATCACTAAAACCTACTCCAAATGATACAAAAGTGCGTTTGAGAGCAGTTTTGATGGCCTCGCATCCGACAAATGGGAGCGAGTTTTTTGTTTTCTTTCTGTTATTTTTGTTGTTCTCCGGTTTTTTCAAAAACCCCTTCCAAATCACCTTGACACTGTCTATGTGTCGGATTCTAGGCCACCAGTAATCGCTTTAAAACGTCATTCTGTATAGTTCGAAGTCTTTTTTGGGTGACTTCATAGTAAAAAATGAAATCAGAATAAAGAAAACCTTTAGAACCCAACATAGGAAAAACTAGGTTCTGTCTTCCTCTGAGATGTTCAATGCATATAAAACTTTTCTTGCCTATTAAAAACAAGAAGATAAGTTTTCCCCCTCTATTTTTTCCACACAATACCCAAAAGACTACAGTATACCCCAACCTAAAAAACAAATTAAATCAAAGAATATCGCCCACGACCAAAAAAGTAATAAAAGCGTCGAGAAAAGAACACGATAAATGTCAGAATTGAGTCGGGGTAATGGGAACGAGACTATAGCCGTGGATTTCCTTGTTTCGCCTTTTTCACCCAGATTAGATGCGACAGGAGACGTGCACATTCTGAGAAAAAAGAGGCATACGGTAACACAAAATTTATAGCTGTCGGGAAATTTGTAGATCTGAATCAAATGAAGAAGAAAGCTATTTTTGACTATAAGAGAGCCATAAATTTGAAAATTGAAGTGATTTATTGAGATAAATCAATCAAGAAAAAAAGAGTGTAAAGCTATAAATCTGTGCATAGCTGACAGAAATTTAGAAGAAAGGATAACTCAAACTGAAAGCAAAGGAAAAAGTGTTGTTTAAACAATACTGCGGCCCTTCTGGCGAAAAATTATTGCAAAACGCATCGGAAGAAAGATAAACAGGGAACAATAAACGTGGACGACCATAAAAGTGTTTTGCTGTTTTGAGTTCAAAATAACAAGCTTATATTGAGAAATCACATCAAGTGTGACCGTTATAATATCATTGTCGTACTCGATGTTAATTCTCAAAGAATACTTCCGTTTTTCTTATTTTTCTTTATTTTTGATGCACTGATGAACTTTTTCATCAATCTGCATTTTTGAAGTTTGCCAGTTTTCCAATTTGTTCTAAAGTAATCGACTAAGAAACGAAAAATTAAAAAAGAGTTGGCCGAAAAAAGCACTTGAACTGTTACCAACGAAAAAAAGCTTTCATGTAAGACAAAGTGCTTTGACTGGAGACCCAAAAATAGCAACGGACAACCACGTAGTAACCAGTAGACCTTCTGAAGCCCTCCGCACAATTGGCTCCTCTCAATTGCTTGCACTGTTTTTTCACGTGAACTTCTGAACTTTTGATGAAAAACTTGAAAATCTATTCCAAATTTGTCTGTTCAGCTTCATTTTTTTTTTTTGAAAAGCCAAAAAATCCAAGATTGAATGATGCCCAGGAAAGAAAAGGCTCGCATCTATCACTTAGATAGATTCATTTATTGAAGGGCGCTTTTTCTGATGAGATCTCTTTATTTCAGCCCACGCTGTCAATCATTTCCCGGTATTTGGGTTTCAGGATCATATTGAGAACTTTTTTACCCATCGTGTTTGCCTTCTGAAAAAGTTACTTGCACATTATTCAGTGCATAAGTTCAAAAACCATCCATCGATGTTTTTGCGTCCTTTAAATAATTATTATTATGTTTAATTTATTGAAAAAAGGGAAAAAGCTAGCTATCATTTGTTGTTTAGAGAAGAGAATGTTTTTTCACAGGGTCAAAAGTAGAACTGGGAAGAGAAGAAATGAAAAAGTTGCAAGGATCAATTAGCTTTAAGAGTTGGGCGATGAAGTGTTGGAGTCGGCAGAGAAGTTGAAGTTGGCAGGAGATTAGTGGCTGCGGTGACGTCTACGGCCATCGTTGATAGTTTCCTGTAACTAATATTTCATAATCTCTTTTCTAATATGATTAAATTACATTGCGTCCGCCATAACCTGCTCCCTCGACATAGCCATGGAGAGGAGAACGACTGCGCGAATGAGTTTGCTGGGTTCTCGGTGCTCTTCCTCTTCCACGAGATTGAATGTGCCCAGAAGGCAGATTGAGATGATTTGGACGAACGATGCGCTTCAATAGAATACATCTGGCGAGAAAAGAAGTGGCTATATTTTCACGTACAGTCCGTGGACGGTTCTCAAGAGTAGACACTGGCTCCTTGCTCTTCTCAGTAGTGTTTTGAGCGTTATCAGCTGGTGCATTTCTCACGAGAGACGACTCACGTGAAACTCCAAAGAGCGGCTGAAAATAGGTCAAATAGATGAAGCTGAAAAGTATTCGCTCACAGTTTTGGAGCGACGTGGCAAGCTGCCAGCTTGTAGGCCGTTCTCGACGCCTTCATTGCCACGAATGTTGCTCATTTCGAAAGCTCTTAGAATTTCGTCCACACCATCTCTGGCGGAATCAAAAGCCTGAAAAATTTTACCGTAAAAACTGTATTAGATAAGCCCTCAATTTACTTTTGAAGCCATAAAAGAGCTTCACTTATTAAAAGAGCCTACACTCAGATAAAAGTCTATCGCTCTTCTATTACAGGTAAAACTCACTCGTGGCACAGAAGCCGTCGTGCCCATATTGGAAGAATCGGAAGACTGAATATCCATTTTGTTATCAAAATTCCAACCTGAAGCTTGGTATAATCGTAAATAGCAATTAGAAGATACGAATGGAAAACGTTTTTAGTCAAGACTCAAGAGATTTAAGAAAACAGCGATTACAGCGGTTACAGCTGTACAAAAACAAAAAGCGCTGCCCATCTCTAGAATTCTGGAATGTAAATGTCAGAATAAATTTCGAAATTGTATGTTAAAAAACGGAAAAGAAGTCTTTTTCAATGTTAAAAATAAAGTCTCTAGATTCAAAAGATCAGAAACAGAAATAAATTCGAAAAGACGGGGCGGAGAGTAGTGATCAAAAGACATGTGCTCCTTTTTCGAATTGGATTGAAAGTACGAATTATTTTTCGTACAAGGTACGTCTCTAGCCGAGACATTATGGGTTAGAGACAAGACGGATTCAGAATACAACTAGATGAGGTTAGTGGATAGGGGCAGTAACAAGCGAAGGATTATTCCTGCTCATTTCGGCTTCTGTTCGAGAGTCGAGAAGGAGCAAAACAGGAGGAATCTCTGGAGGGCGAAACTGAGGGTGTTAATAATAATTATTTTGGCGGGGATTAAAAATCTGTGAGCTCCCAGGATAATTTGAACCTTATCAACATCTATACATATCCACTTCGGCAATAATATTCTGAAATTTTTTCGGTAGTTAATGAATTAAAAAAAAAACATTCGATTCCCATTATAATAAGTTTATTGATAGAATTCGAAATGGCTCTGGCGAAAATAAATTGAAAAATTATATTGAATTCATTGTGCAGTTCGGTGGGGAAAAACATTAAAAATTATGAGAAATAGTATTGATTCGGCATGGCTAGTGAAGATGATGATGTCGAAAGTGTGTCCCAATCCCTGAAATACAATTTGTTTGGACTTTTAAAAGTGCACACACTATTCTAGATTTGGAAAGTACATAATGGCTAAAACCTGATCTCTATTTTCAATCCAAAATAAAAAAATTCAACTAACCCAAATATGTATGCAATATGAATTTTATTGTCGTCATCAGTCTCTCCGTATTCATTCATTTGGGTTCCTCTCGTAGTAGCGAAGATTCTAAAATTGAAAAATTATTACGTAAAGGATCTAAGAAAAAAAAATCTCTTTTTTTATTGAAAAAATATGAAACCTAGTTCTTAATAGGACTGATATCTCTTAATTTAATCATTTTCCTACATAAAGTTTCAAAGCTGATTCCAAGTTTCATAGTGATCCTGCTCGAAAATCATTCTTACTTTAAGGGAAGATATACGAAAGACCCTTATACATTCAGGGAACTAGGTCTTAGGAACTAGAAATTTCACGCTGTGGAACGAGTGGACAACTGGTCTAGAAATCTGGCTGAAAATCGGGAAAAAACGTGTTTCAAAATTCAAAAGTTTTCAAACCCGGGCCGACCGGGCCGGGCCGGAGAATTTTTCATCAGCCCGGCCCGGATTTTGACAAGTCTGATTCAAGTGAAAATTTAGTTGTCCTCTATATTCCTAAAAAATAGATAAACTTACTTGATTAAGCTCGAACATCGGGTTGACATACTGGTGTTGTGGGCGGATTGGTGGTCTTGGAATTGCCTCCTGAAAATATGACTTTTTTTTCAAGAATTCAAATCAAATTATTCTAAGTCCTATCGTTAAGCAAGAAATCGCGCAAAATGAGCCAACTTACTTGACGGCGCTCGACTTGCTGAGCAAAGCGTGGTGGTCTCTCATTAATATCCTGGTGACCTCTCACTAGGCCCGGTGGTCTCTCGTGGAGATTCTGATTGCGACGCTGGAAACAAGGATTGTTAATTCGTGCAAAATCTCTTTTTTTTTGTGACAAATAAAACAAAAATAATCACCGGTGGAAGCTCAATTGGGTAGGGACCGCCTGGTGGAAGTTCCAATGAATAGTGACCTTCCGGTGGAAGTTCGATGGGGTAATGACGGATTCGTGGCGGCACCGGGTTTGGCATCTGAGCAATCTGAGGCTGAAGAACACGTCGAAGCAGTCTTGGCGCGTTGACCAGCGGACGTGGTGGAGCCTACAAAAGTAAGAGTTGGAAGGCTTTTCTCCCATCTTGATGAATATTACCTCTGGTCTGTTTCGAAGACCTTGTGCCTGAAGCTGTTGTCTTGGAGCCGATGGCTGGGGAGCTGCTGGTTGTGGAGCTGATAGTCTTGGAGCTGGTTGCTGTGGAGCTGCTGGCCGTGGAGCTGCTGGCTGTGGAGCTGCTGGCAGTGGAGCTGCTGGCAGTGGAGCTGCTGGCTGCGGCTGATAGCCATATTGAGCAAAAACAGATGGTGGTCTGGCTGGCTCCTGATGCCCATTAAAATCATCCTCAGACGTTTCGCTATCACTTTCGGAGGCACTACCTATGTCACTTTGATCTGAGGCTTCAGAATGGACCTCATCTTCATACTGGAATAGATTTTTTTTGGTTGGGGACTTTTATAGAAGGCTTACCACCACTTTGGGATGTGCGGCATTTGAGTGACTCGATCCTTCCTCTGAGTACGGATAGTCCAGCTGCAATTTTTGATTCTGTTTAAAGAAGATTATTTCCACTAATTCTACTCAAAAAACTTACAAAAGCCTGCCTCTCCGCTTTTTCCTTCATCCATCTCTGATACTCGTCGTGGAAGTTTTCTGCCCCGAGAGTATCATAAAAATTGAGCCATCGAGGCTCATTTTGTTGGGGAGCCGCTTGAGCAGGTTGATGGACGATCCTTTGTGGCTCCACTGGGTGGTTCCTCTGAGCATTTTGCTCTTGTTGACGCCGAGCTTGTTGCTCTCTTTGGCGCTTCGCTCGCTTCCGCAGCTTGTTTTGCCTGTTTCGAATCTGAAATGATTTCAAGATTATAATCAAACTGGAAGCTTATGGTTTTACCCTGTTGGCCTCTGCAATCGGAAGCAGGTTGTGGTCGCGGACGTATTGCTGAAAAATGCTCTTTTAATACAGGTTTTCTTTTAGATAACTTGCCTGAGTGAAGACCTCCATTCTGCCTCCTGGACCTTGAACTCGGGCATAAACTGGCCTGCCTTGCCTCTGCAAACAAAACTCTGTCTGCCAAATTTTCTTTTTGATCTAATACCTGACCACCCAAGGCCTGAATTGGAACCAGTCGATTTTGTCGTTCTTGAGCTCGCTGACGCTCTTGTGCATAACGTCGTCTTTGTCTTCTCTCGTGGGTCCGCCTATTACGCTCCTCGGCCTCCCTCTGAAAACAGATTAGGTTAAACACAATGTCTGATTCATGAGCTTCAAATTTCTCAAGCATCGGGAGTTCACTACGGAATATTTTTCTTTCCAGTAAGTTTCAAAACCGTCCCACTTCTCTTTGTTTTTTCTAAACTGGTTACCTCAGAATCAGCTGAATTTTAGCTGTTGGGGACTTAAAAAAAATCAAAGATAACCTCTAATAGAAGGACGCCGGTTAATTGAAGGAAATCCTTCACTTTTTTTTCTGAGAAACTTCACCAAAACGCTTTGAAGTTTCAAAAAATTGCAAAGTGTGCCAATTCCTGGCTTACCAGAGCTTTGAAAAATATAGGGACAGCCTCCAATAGAAGAACGCCTGTAATCGAAAGACACAAAAATGATAATTGACGCGTGAATACATTTACAAAATAACGTCATGTTCACCGTAAAAACCTAAATAAAAGGACTACGAGAAACGTGATTATAGTTTGCATACTCAAAATTTATGAAAAATTCGTAAGTGAACAATTTCTTAATTACTCTACCATCATCAAAGGTATGTTGCGTTGTGCCAAAGTAAAGTTTCCGGGTGCCTTTTTTTACTACATGTTCGACAGTCACTCCAATAAATTTTACGGCAAGAAACCCAGAGATGATGTAGATGTCAATTCTAGACAATACGGTTCAAACAACCCAATCTAAAGAGATGGGGAAAAAACTTATCGAAATATGAGTAAGTAAAGAGAGCAACTCGCGTTAATGTCAGAAATATTGAAAGAAAACAGCGTGTGCTGAGAGAAATAAGAAAATGAAGGAGAGTTGGATTTTTAGTTACAGATGTGACGAATTGTGATCATTTTTCATTCACAATATGTCAAGAGCTAACTCTTGTGACGGTAATTAGGCGGATAAAGAACTTCAATTTCAGCTTTTGCTCAAATTGAGATTTGAAAAATGGGAAAAAGGGGCAAGAGAGGAAGATTTCTCCAAAGTGGACCAACTTATGCGATTAGAAAGAATCGAGAAGAGATAAACAAAAAGGAAACATGTGAAGTATTAGAATAGTCCCCTTTTTGAAAATTGAAAACGCACAATATGGCAGTTTTGAGCTCTCGCTTTTTACCTTATTGTACCCTTTGTGCGTAGCAATGAATCAAATCAAACTTATCACAATCTGTCGACTTATTAGAAAAAAATTGAGCGGAAGCTGGCTTAAGATCCACGATAAAAGTATTCTCAAAAAGCCTTTCACACATCCCAAAAGCTTTAGTCCTAAACTATTCCAAACTTTTCTGGTCCTAATTATCCTATTTTTTTTCTCATTTAACGCTTAACTAATCCACACTCTTAATCAGCATAGGTTCATGCACTCACCCCATAACCTCCGCGCCAGCGTTCGTTTCCTCCTTGTCTCCTATTGCGCATCGGTCCACCTTGGCCTCGTTGAGGATCCCGAAAATTTACCCGACGAGGATCCATGGTTCCTGAAACTGAAAAGATAATAAAAGAAAAAATTGATAGGAAAAGGGGAGAAAAGCAAAGCGAGAACGGAGAAAAGAGAAGGAAAGGTGAAAAGACGTGTCAGTTATCTCTGGCGTCTCTCTTATAAGGAAAAACGGGCGAAACGAGAAAAAGAGCGCGTTCCCGATGAAAAAGGGCTCTCTTTTTTCTGTTTCTCTATTTCTCTTATGCAGATTTTTTCTGCCAGTGCAAGAGTCTTGACAAGATTGAAAAGGATATATTACTTCTTTTAGAATTGAAAATTGGATTTCATGGGATTAGAAAGGAAATGAAAAAAATAGGAAAAAGTGGTGGAAAATAATTGGTTAAAATTTTTTTTTTCTTCAATTTCCGGAGCGAGACAAAAGTGATTAAGTAGGGAATGGCCGTTTTCAGTGTGTTATAGGTCATTGAAAAGCGAGGAGAGTATTGATTTCGATTATGAAAATGGGTTTAGGGATTCAAATTCCAGTAGAAAATTCAGATTGGAAATGTCGGATTTTCATTAGACGCACCTGGGGAAGCCTTACTGAGAACGGTCAAAAATAAAAACCTATATTAGGATAAAATTATACTTATGAAGCCTATTGGCAGCTCTGATAAGAATGATATACTTTTTTTGGAAAAAAAGACTGTCCCATCTAGAAATGTTGTAAAGCAAAACAGATTTCATATTCTTAATCAGCATGTGTTCAGCTTTCGGAAAACCTTGAGAACGTTTCAAAAGTTTACCTTAGGGTCTGACCCCCCCCCCCCCCCTTAAAGTTGAAAAAAGATATAAATAAATATAAATATCTCAATAAAAATATAAATATCTATAATATAATATAAATATCTATGATATAAATATCTCAATCGTATGAATAAATTAAATTAAAATTAAAATAAAAAAGAAAAAAGAATTTTCAATTATGGTTTCCTTTTGAAAATTAAGAGAGGAAGAAAACTGTATCTTCTATTTTTCAATTAGTCTTATCAAAGATACATCACCAAAAAGAAAATCACTAAACATGATAAGTTTATAGACTTTGAGAGATCAGAGGATATTATCTCTTTTCAAAATCTAAAAAATAATCTTCAAAAGAGAAATAGGAAAAATTGTATGGAATAGATTAACCACAAGAACATCTCTCTTTTCATTCCTCGAATTGATCATGGCAGATGGAAAGGTGCTCGTAAATTTGTGGCGCTTTTGGCTCCAAGAAGAGCCCCAAAAAGAGACGAAGAGAGCTTGCGGAGCACGGCAGAAGGAAACGGGCAGCGTCATGTCTTAATTTGGGTTTCGAACCAAGAAAGAGAGATCGAAAGAGGGAAACGAAGAAGGAGGAAAGAGGGTAATGAAGAACGCGAAAAAAAGGGAAAAAAATCGAATTCTAATGTAATTGATTAAGACAGATTTTCTAGAGGGATTGGGTACGATATTTGAGTGAGAAAAAGCCGAGAGGGTAAAAAGGATTTTTGAGGGACCTGCAAGGACTGAACATAACGAGGGGTCTAATTTCGAATATTTCACTGGAACTTTCCAAAAGTTATCAGATTGACTGATTTGGACATATTTGACACGAAATAGATACGGGAAATCCCCAAAAGTTGAAAAAAGCCCTGTAAAAAATTGGACTTTGTATCTTACTTACATATATCTAAAGTTCTTCTCGTTCAGGCAAAATCCTTAGAATCTAAGAATGTTTAAAAATTCTGAACGTTCAAACACCAGCTCAGAGTTTACGGCTCATTCAAAATTTTAGACTCTTTCAATAAGATTTCTTCCTTTCATCCAAGAGCAGTTATCCTATGAAGACAGTTTTCCCTGTTAGAAAAAATTGAAAAGTAAGATCTTGTAGAATTTAGAGAACCCAAATGAACAAATTTTCCATAGTTGCTCAAGACCTCTTACAAAAGTTCATCCAGACAGAACTCTCCTTCTCTTCCCCCCCCCCCCCCCTTTCGTTCGGCCGCCATTTGCATAAAAAGACACCTCACTACATAAAAGGCTGCTGGCCGCCGCACACACACACAACGGGCAGATGGAAAGAGGGAAGGAGAGACACGGCGGTTCGAACGACCCGCCCGCCACACAATCCAGGGAAATGGGGTGTTCTTCCTTACGAAGCATTCATTTTTAGGGGGAAAAGGAGGGATCATAATGAAAAGATACACTAATTGTTTTTCTGCCTTGCTAATGGGTAAGAGGGTTGGTTGGACCTAAAGGTATAAGCTCTTAACTAATGAGGAAAAAGGTGAGGGTAAGGTGGGTACGTCCAATCCGGTTGGAGGCTAATGAAGGAAAGGATATTGTTTATATTTCTCAAAACCTTGATAGCTTTATCAAAACGGGTGAATTTTGTTCTTTTGACTTTTTTCAGAAAATTTGAAACTTGAATCTACAAGTTCAGTTTTTCAAATCTTTCAATTTTAATTTAAATTAGAGTCAGAAAGTCGAAAAAAGACAGTTTAATTAATTTCTACAAGAACCAAAGTACCAGCTATGTTTCTTCAATGGGGAATCAAAAAAAATGAAAAAACAAAAAAGAGAGCAGAAAAGAAGGAATGGATGGTCGATTTCCTCTGCACCCGAAAGAAGAGGGGGAACGAACAACGAACGATACCGCAATAAAATAGAAAAAGATGGATGTTTTTTTAGCCACTTTTTTCTAAAACAATACGAACGGAGAAAAGCTAAATGAACTTTGCGCCTTTCTTATCAGCAACTATTCAGTGAAGGAGCACAGGCAATTAATTCAAAATTAAAGAGGTTATCAGGAAAATAAGGTTGCTAGTTCTGCCTAGTTCACCTTTGTGGAAAAGCATGTGGAGTGCCACAAAGCGAAAGGTATGGAGAACGAAAGAGTAAAAGATACGTGTCCATTCGCAAACAAAATAACAAGGACGTGGGAAAATATGGAGACTGATAGAGAAGAAAGGCCGCTTTTCATACACAACACCTATTTTTGGTCTGGGAAAGCAACAACTAGGATTTGAACTTCAAAGAAAAACGGTTCAAAATCAATCAAAAGTTCAAAAAAAATGTTGCAGCCTTCATTTTGGGTTATTTCGTAATTAAGATGTTTCAGAAAGGCAAATAATAATAAGCATGTCCGACGAAAAACATATATTTTATGAAAAAAAAGCGAACAGTCTGATTCGAAACTCGGTCCGATGGCTTTTCCGACCCGTCAAAATTCAAAATCCGAGTCGCCCCATACCCATTTTTTGGGGGTCAGAATGAAGGTTGTTGCATAATCACGAGTAAGAGAGGATTGGAAAAAACAAAAGAAAAAGCCATGGAAAGGTAGCCTTTGGAAGAAAAAATTAGTTGCAAATTGGAAAAACACACATAAGATCATTTGTTTATAATAAATATGCCGATATCTAAACCCTCCCAGTTTGCGAGCTGGTTCTCCATAAAGCGTTATTGCCGTCCTAATGGTAACTCCTTCTTTTTTCATACCGACACCTCTTCCGACTCTTCTTTGTCCGCCTCAGCTTACCGCGCTACCGATTTGGTTATAATAAAATATTGTATATAGGAAAAGTTGGCTATTATCTTTCCGACACGTTTTGTGGATAAGAAAGCGGTGGTGCCTTGTCGGAGATGCCAAGTGTCGCAAGACCTGCCCTTTAATTACAGCCTTTCAAGAAAAGGACGTGAACTTGTCATCAATTAGGTTGAAGGAGTCTGTCAAGCACAGCAGCCGGATGATATTTGATGATTACTGTAAGAAACTGTATTAGAAGGGCTCCTGGAAGGTATTGCAAGGATATTTCTTCAAAGATCTTCAAACTTTAACATCAAAACGCTTAAAATCATTGGTATTTTTTAAAACATACTTTATTAAACTTTTCGAATTATTATGACGGATGATCTATATTAAAAGAACGGTGGTAGTTTTAACATTATGAAAGAGAGATGGAAAAGAGAGAGGTTGATAAAAAAAAAGAGAAAAAAAAATTGAATAATTAAGTTTTGTGATAATTATGAAGGCAATGAGAATAAATTGAAAATTAATAAGTGAAGTCACCACTGCTAAACATGACGCTTTCTGAAGTCTCATCGCGGACTCTCGCTTCATCGAGGAATCGGAGACGGTCATCTCGACGATGACGGTTGTTACAATCGTCGCATAAGATGTTGTCGGAAACGCCCTGAAATGATTTATCATTAACTTCTTTTCCTAAAAGATTCCCAATCCCACCCAAAAAAATTATAGAAGAATCAAATAGGCACATACCGGGAAAACTCGTGCCGTGGTTCTGGGTGGTGTGCGGAAGTTGTCGCGGAGATTCTCTTTCATGAAATTGACGAAATCCTCCTTTTGATCCTCTCTTGATGGCGTGGTTCTTTCCAGCGAACAGAACCATAAGAGCAGCTCCTTGTGGTTGGAGCTCACATATCGTCGCACTTCATCATTTTCAATCGCCTTGATGTCATAGCGGACGTTCATTTTGAACTCATCAATATCGATTTTTTCCAAAAAGTCGAATACCGCCTGGCTTCTTCTTGTCCAAATGGTTCTCGGGGTGGTTGGAGCGGCTGGAGTGGTGTGGGAGCTGTTCGGAAGGCCAGCTGTTGGTGCATTCCTTGGTGTCCGTGGTGTTCTTGGGGCTCTTGATGGCGTTGAAGCTCCGTTGGATGCTGATGACTTCTTCGAAGGACGACGGGTGACAGGGGTCGATGGAGCCATAGCGCTAGTATGACAGATCTGGAAAAAGAAAAATTCTGAACCTGTTCGATTCATAAGATAATTCAAAAGGTAAGAAAAAGCCAATATTTCATATTGCGAATGGAGCAGAACAAGAGATGAAAAGAGCTCTCCTTCAAAAAGAGAGCCTCGAGAAGATAATACAAAAAGAGACGAAAAGAGCATGTGGTGAAGGAAATGGGCAGCGTTTAATTTGGGTTCCGAGCCAAGAAAAAGACATCAAAAAGAAGAAAGCGAGAGCAGGGTTATAAAGAACGGGAAACCGAAAAAAGGACACCAAATGTCAAGACAGATTTTGCAGGGATTGAATGAAATTGAATTAAGGAAATGCATTGGTACAAGAGACCTCATAGGTAAAGCAACGATATCGAAGACATCAGAGGTTCATAATGCAAAAGGAGACATTGGAGAAGAACATCGAATGACTCAACTGAATGACTTCCATCTAGAAACGTGTTCCTTATATACCCACCCAAGACGCTGGAGTTGTCCTATTCTATGAAAGTGGGAGTAGCTTCCAATTATGATGACAAATCCCACAATAGGTGTACAGTATACAGTACACCTATCTAAAAATGATGACAATTGATTTAATCTGGATATATTACTGTCTCTTCAAAAAAGGGCTGGTATACAGTATACAAATCTTGATAACCTAATATGATGACAAATAGATACATCTGGGCATTTTATTGCCTCTCTAATAGAATACTTCTCTGTGGGATCGTTACCAGGTAGTGGTCAATAAGTGTACGGTATGCACTAATAACCGTGAACCCTGTAATAGGGGTGCATTCACCACTGTCTTTCAACCTTGTCATCCGACGACATCTCTATTAGACGGGAATTTCTATTAGAGGAGCACTACTAATACAGGTCTTACAGTAACTCCCCAAAGTATGACGAACATAATCTGGCTAGAAATGAAAAAAGAGAACTTCTAAATTGGGCTCTAAACCAAGAAAATGGCACCAAGAAGAGAAAAAGAATGTGTATGTATTAGACCGATTTTAAGAGGTTAGGCTAAAGTTAAAAACAAGAAACATATGGGTACGAAGGACCTTTTGCGGGGCAATACTTCGACAGGCTGTAGAATTTTTCGGGAGGTCTCATACTCAATGGCAACTAATTAAAACGAAGACCAAAATGGAAAAACGCTGACGACTAAAACTACTTGTTGAATAATTTCAAAACAGAAGTAGATAGACGTAAAAAGTTTGAGGAAATTGAGGAACATTTTTTTAAAAAGTTGAAATAAAACCGTGCCCGATAGAAAATGAGATGGAACGAGAAAAACGAATGTAGTTGGGGCAGGATTGTTTTTGGTCCTTCAATAGAGAACCTTTTTATCTGAATCAAACCCTCCTTCAACTTATTCTTTTTACTTCATGAAATAATAGTGAGAGTGAAAAAATAGCAAAAAAGAGCGCTTCATTTGCGTTGTGAATGAAAATGGGATCAAAAGGAAGAAAAAGAAAAATGGTGATGAAGAAAGGGAAGTGGAAAAAAAAACAAAAAATGTGATTGAGTAATGAAGATTTTGAGAGGATCGATTACAAATAAAATGACAAGCAGGTCTAAGTTAAACGGATTTTATAAAAATGCTATTTCAATTATTCCTTCAGAAATTTTGAAAAATAGCGGTAATTCGTTCTTTGCCGAGACGAAAGTCACTAAGGAGTTGGCAAAAACTTCAAATATTTAAAGGAACACTGATCTTGAAACACAAGTAATTAGACCACCAGGACAAGGGCAGGGAGAC
Source organism: Caenorhabditis doughertyi (assembly GCA_963572265.1). Classification (NCBI taxonomy): domain Eukaryota; kingdom Metazoa; phylum Nematoda; class Chromadorea; order Rhabditida; family Rhabditidae; genus Caenorhabditis; species Caenorhabditis doughertyi. The sequence continues at coordinate 1,592,721 of OY751558.1, forward strand.
ATATTCCGAGTGAGTCTTCGTAAGTGTTTTCGGAAAGATGAAAAGAAAAGTTGGCATCTGTGACCGTATCCCTGGTCAAAACCGATATGATGTTCATAGAAAGAAAAGAAATTATATAATCAAAACTATAGGAAAATAAAGAATTTCGGTTTCAAAGAGAAACCTCAGAGAAGGTAAAAATAGAGAATCCCATTTTTGAGCAATTTGAGGTTTGAATTTCTTTTTATTTTGCTCTTAGCAACTTCATATTATTTTCAGATTTTCAATAATTAGAAAGAATAAAATTATATTAAAAAACAATATCACAGAGAAAAAGAAAAAAGTCTTAAACTAATTTTGAGTAGAATGAGATTGAAAGCCAAAAAATGGAATTATTGACTATAGTAAGAAAGATAAAAGTGATGTGCATAAAAGAATCCATAAAAGCCCGATTTGCACAAGGGTGCGGAGTTCGAAAGTGTGTACATTTCCCAATAATAAGCGTCATAAAAATGTAATAAGGCATGAGAGAAAAAAGGCAATGAAGTAGAAATAGAGGGGTTAATGACCAATAAATTGAGAGAAAAAGTGATAAGGAGGGAGCAGCAGGGCAGCAATTGGTCAATTGATAAAAGGGTATGAACTTTTTTAGGCGGGTAAAAACTAGGAATTGAATTTTGAGAAGCATCGTTCAAAATCAATAAAAAGTTTAAAAAAAAAAGTTTTCATTTCGGATAATTAAGACATTTCAGAAGGCAAAGAAAAATAAGCAGGTCCGACAAAAGAAAAGGTTTCATGCTAAAAAAGGGAATGGCCTGAATTGCAAGCCGACCCAACGGCTTTTTCTTCCCGCCAATATTCAAAAATCGAGTGCCTCCGCTCTCCCCAAAATACCATTGCACTCACTTTTTGGAGGACAGAATGAATGTTTTTGCATTAACACGAGTGAGAGAGGTTTGAGAGAAACAAAGGAAAAAGCATTGGAAAATTGTCCCAAACTTGATGTTGGATTCATGTTGGATATTTCAAGGTATTTCAGAAAGCAAAGAAAAATGAGCAGGTCTGACAAAATAATAGATTGCACTTGAAAAAAAGCGAATGGTCTGATTTGCAACTCGACCCGGCTTTTTCTTCCCGCCGAAATTCAAATGTCGGTCTTCGTAAGTTTTGTCGGCAAGATAAAATAATGCAGTAGGGAAAAATTCAAATCTTTTACCGTGTTTGTGATTAAAACCGCAGAAAAGGTTCGAGGAAACTAAGAAAAAAAGAAAGAGAAAAGAAGTAAAGTACAACCGTTTCCAAGAGAAAAATAGATGGAACAAGAAAATGATAGCAAAAATAGGATTAGGTCCTTCAAAAGGGAGCCTCTATGTCTGAAAGTCTTATTCTTGTGCGAAATACCAGATTCTAACCTGATAATTCTTGCCTATTTTGGGTGCTATGAGCTATTTTTTCGTAGTTTCAGATCGTTTTTCGAGAGCTCTCGACCAGAACATACTAAGAAAAGTAAAACTTTACATCAAAAATCGAATTTATCAAACCCTCTTTCAACTTATTCTTTTTACTTTATGAAATGATAGTGAGAATGAAAAAGATGCGCTTAGTTCGTATGTCAAAACGGGATCAGAAAGAAAAAAAGTCAAATAGTGGTAAAGAACAGGAAGCAAAAACACAGACACCAAATCTGATTGAGTGATACAGATGTTGAAAGGATTGAATGAAATAGAAATGAGAGAAAAGTCTGAGACAAACGGAGCTCATGAAAAACCTCATTTTTAGATATTCCTAGAGAATTTTTGAAAACTGACGGGTAAATTCGAACTTGTTGAAAACAAGTCACAGTGGGAATTAACAGTATTTTCAAATCTTCAAAATGACTTCGATATTGAAACAGAAGTAGCTACACTTCCAAAACAGGAGGAGAAGACCTATTTCAAGTGGATTTTTGGAAGTCGGGAAGATGAAAAGGCGCTGAGATGAAAAGTTCACATCTGTTATCGTACACTTGGTCAAAGCCGATAAAACGTTCATGCAAAAAAAACTAAGCGAAAAACAATCATATGAGCTAAGACAATAGGTGATGAAAGAATTTCTTTTTTCAAAAAGAAAACTCGGAAAGGGGAACGTAACAACGCTATATTAGCAAATTTTAAAACCCTGAAATTTTGTATTTAGTTTTTCTAGGAATAGAAAGTTGAGGACATTAATATCGAAAAACAATACCACAGAGAAAAAAAAGAAAATATCTAAGAAAAATTTTTGAGTGCTCTCAACAAAAAATATTGTTTCACGTTAAATCCTTCATCAGAAACTCATTATTCTTCAAAAGTTTAAGAGACAAAAAACTGAATGAAATCAAATTCATAAGCGGATACACATGACTTCTGATTAGTGCAGACAGCCATTGTCAAAAAGATAATGTAGTGCATTACATTTGTAGCAGAAATTTGCATTGATAATACCACTGATGAAGAAGAAAGGAGGAGGAGCGTGCTGATGAGTTTTGATTTCGATAACAACTCAATGGATTATGAAAGTATTTGAAGTCTGATATATTTCATTTTTTATGGAACGAGGTACTGAGCCTGAGCAGAGTGAGAAAGATTGAAAGCCAAAAAATGAAATGATTGACTATAGTAGGGAAGAAAAAAAAGTGATATAAATAAGAGCCCATAAAAGCCCAATTTGCACAAGGGTGCGGAGTTCAAAAGTGTGTACATTTCCCAATAAAAAGCGCCATAAAAATCTAATAAGGCATGAGAGAAAAATGGCAATGAAGTAGAAAGAGAGGGGTTAATGACCAATAAATTGAGAGAAAAAGTGATAAGGAGGGAGCAGCAGGTCATCAGTTTTTCGAAATGGTCAACTGATAAAGGTCTCGAACTTTTTCGGGAAGGTAACAATAATGATTCGAATTTTGAAGAAGCTTGGTTCAAAATCAATAAAATGTTCAAAAAAAAATTGCAGTTTTCATTTCGGATTATTTCGGACATTTCAGAAAGCAAAGAAAAATAAGCAGGTCCGACAAAAAACGTAGATTTCATGGTAAAAAAAGCGAATGGTCAGAATTGCAAGCCGACCCGACGGCTTTTTCTTCCCGCCAAAATTCAAAAATCGAGTGCCCCTGCCCTCCCCACAATACCATTGCGCGCAGTTTTTGGGGGTCAGAATGAATGTTTTTGCACTATCACGAGTGAGAGAGAGAGAGAGAGACAGTGAGAGTGAGAGAGAGAGAGAGAAAGAGAGAATTGAGAGAAACAAAAGAAAAGAAGGGTGGTCCTTGGAAAGAAAAATTCGATACAAATTATTGTCAAAAAAATATTGTTCCGACCCCGCGAAATTAATTAGTTGTAAACAAGTGGGGTCGCTAGGCTCCTCCCATCGTGTGCAAGGTTCCCGCACACTGTTTTTGTAAGCATTAGTTCCAAGCAAAGCCTTACAGGTATAGAAACTACGCGCGGCAAACTTGCACACGATGGGAGGAGCCTAGCGACCCCACTTGTTTACAACTAATTAATTTCGCGGGGTCGGAACAATATTTTTTTGACAATATGTATTGGAAAAAACACACATATGATTATTTGTTTATCGATGAACATGCCGATATCTACCCACTCTTATTTCGCAAGATGGTCCTCCCTAAAGCGTTTTTGCCGCCCTTCTGGCAACTCCCTCTTTTTCATACCGACACCTTCTCCGACTTTTCTTTGTTCGCCTCAGTTTACCGCGCTACCAATTTGTTTATAATAATCTGTTGTATATTAGAAAAGTTGACTATTATCTTCCCGACAATTCTGTGTGAATAAGAAGCGATTGAAAGGATGAGGCCCGAGCTTGTGGGAGATGTTATTCTGACTAATGCTCATTGCAAAATAAGGGGATGAACTTACCTCTCGGGTTGTTTTTTTCAAAAAAAAAACATCTAATTCGATAAAAATTGGAAAAAACACATTTGTTTATAATGAATATGCCGATATCTAATTCCTCCCAATTTGCGAGATTGTTCTCCATAAATCAAGAACATCTAATACAGTAAGTGTGAAGGTCATGAACTATCAGAATACCTCCAGTATTGTCTTTTTTTTAGTATTCTCTTAACCTTCTGAAGATCTTCTAACCATTCGTTTGAAAAAAAGATGGATGGATTTTCTGGATACTTCTGATCCGTTTCGTTGAAGAAACTACAGGCTTCTCTCAAAATTTAACGGAATAAGGGAAGAATGAATAAGAAAAAAGGATTTCAAACAGCACACTAGACATAAAATCTGAATGTAATAAATGTCAAAAAAGTCAAATTGGAGAGCTTTGAGCAAAAGAAAGTCATAATTCATCGTTGTCTTTTTCGTTCAATATAAGAATGAAAAAAAATGAAACGAGAAATTGTGTCCGTAGAACTCGAGTTGTATCTTTCATTTTTTTGGAGTTTCATAAAGTGAACCGTGTAACTTTCAAAACCTTTCTGAGAATAACCTCACACTTGTTGTTGGAACAGTGATGAAAAACATTATTGAGCAACATTCAGACATCATCAGGTCTCAGCCTCACATTTTGTAAAAACTCAGAACAATTTGTCGTTGTCTGTTTTATAAAAACGGTCGGGTTTGGAAACTTTAGCAAAAATTACCAAGCTGTTGAAGGAACAAATCTGTCTTTTTCACTTAAGAATCAGGTTTTCATCGGTTTCAAGTCGAGTTTAGAACTGTATTTCATAGCAGCACGTAACTCAAATATTGAAACACATTCTCAAAAGATGATACCTATCTGAGCATTCTGAATGAAGTTATGACTAGAGAACTGATCCCAACTTTTCGTTTTTTCCTCTTTTTTCTACTGCATCCCTTTCATGAAAGCGTGAAAAGGGAGGGAGACACCCATCTGTAAATTGGGAAAAGGCGTTCATTTGGATGGTCAGAAAAGCCAAAAAACATATGTATCAAAAACAGGGTTTTCCCACTTTTTATGTAAGTTTCAGACCCGATTTTGATACAGTGTGCTCTTTAAATATCAACAAACACATGTTCAAAAATTCACTGAAAACGGAGTATTCTGAATGAAGTTATGACCAGTTTGAACCACGAAATTTTCCGTTTTCACCTCCTTTTTTCTACCTCATTTCTCTCATCACAAAGAGAAAAGAGGAGGAATGACAAATGAGAAGTCGCCATTTTGAAATATGGCAGTAGTTGTACTAGATTGTGTGCATACTGTCCAAGAAACGCTGTGGATTTTGAGACTGGAAATGGGTTTTTCAATGATGCCGAAACCAGAACGATCTTCGAAAAAGGGCTTGAGGTTTGCGTTGTCTTAAAAGACGACCTAAAAATTAAAGCGAAACAATTTGTTTGACAGTTTTTTTCTTTTGGTCTTTGAAATGAACAGAAAAGTTTGTCATCGTCTTCTTTTCCAAGATGAAACCCGATAATTCAAATGTTGTAAAAAAATGTAGTTGAAATTCCGGGAAGTCGTTGGTTCAAATGTTGAAAAAGAGAAAACTTGCATTTTTCTTCAAAAAAGTTAATGATTCAGTTGCAAAAAAAAGAAGAAGAATTGAAAAAGTGTAAAAAGGAACGGTCAATTCAGAAAAAAATGCAACAAAAAAAACCCAAATAGTAGTTCATTTTAGTCATAAAACTAAAACTCAAAAAAATCAAAAGAACCAAAAAATGCAAAATTATTTCTTCTCGCTCTTTACCTCGAGGGTTTGGCTCGATCGATTCCAAAGGTGCTACATATTGAACATCATTCTTCCTGAAAATTTTTTCTCAGAATGTGAATGGAGCTTTGTTTTCGGAAAAAAAAATTTGATCCTCTTACCTTCTCAACCTTTTTGGCTTCTGATCTCAGCGTTATTTCATGAAGATCAAGAGTTCGGCGAAGGTGGCCCTTGGGATTCTGTAAAAAAATCAAACTTTATTTGTTTTGAATCTTCTTCTTTACATTCAACGTTTTCTTCTGTGCTGCTTCCTGCTCCCTGTAGGCGTTGAAACCCTACTCCCTGCTGATAAGCTGCAAAGGCAGCCTCCAAGCAGCCACGAACTCCGACTCCTTCTGAATTTGCTTCCTCGTAAAAACTGCTGAGACGCCAGACCTTCCTTTGACCACAAAGTGTACATCCATCCAATCTGGTGTTTCGGCTTGAAAAGTTTGTTTTAAACCAAGGAAAAACAAGTATTTTTAACAAAAAAATCAAATTTCATGTAGATCCAGGCGATTGTCACTCTACTGAATGGGTCAGCTGCTAGGGTTGACTAGCTCCAAATCCATTGTGAAGCTCCTGAAAATGAAATAGTTTTAATGAAAGATATTCAATTCTCTCACCTTCTTTCTCTCTTTTGCTCCTCCCTGCTCTGTTGATAGGCAATCATGGCAGCAAACAATGGGTTCATTTTCAAAGTGCTGAAAACTGAAAAATTGAAAAAAAAAGTTCCGATCAAATTTAATTTCCCCATGGATATCACAAAAAGACAGCAGTTACGAATTATGAAATTGGCAAAAAAATGGTCAAAAACGGAAAGTAACGTCAGAAAAATTCGAACAACATGTTACGATAGAAACAAAATTTAAAAGAAAACAATTGGCCGGTAGAGCGTACTTGCATTTTCAGTCGTGTATTCCTCTTGGAAAAGATTATATTTAAAACAAATCTGATTTAAAAATTGACCATAATTGCAAATTCTACCAGATCGGGTTCAGGGTCGGGTTTTCAATCATACTCAGCTCAGTTCAAACTCGATATTTTTTGATTGATGAAAAACGAAAAGATGCGTCTTTTCACGGGCTACAGGATTTACAGACACCGCTTTTTCGAAATTTTAATTTTGAAAACCCGAAAAGTACAAAAATATATTTTTAACTCTATTTTCTCAAAATTTTATCAATACAATTTTTTAAAAAGGTTGGTAATAGGCATCATTTTAGATGCCGAACTTTTCTGTCTACATGTTTTTTAATATCAACTAATTTTCAAAACTGAGCAAGAAACATTCGAAAAAATAGTAAAAACGAAAGCATAACCTTTTTGAATATTGGCAAAGAAAATTTCTTTATCTTTTGCTCTATCAGAATTTAACTTATTCTTAACTCCAAAAACATTTATTTATACCTGCCGTTTTATTTGAGCTTTTCAAAATTCCAAACACTTTTTTTTTGAAACAACGTCTATCTTTAATAACTTTCCTAAGTTTTTGTTTTTCAGTTGCTTTTTTTCAAATGTATTTGTTTTCTTTTCCAAATTCAAAGATATAAATACTCATTCATTTTTATTCAAATAATTCAATGCTAGTACTCTCCTCCTAATATTCTTCTGGCTCCACTGGCACCTCTTCCTGCTCATCCTGTTCCCCTTGATCATCCCACTCCTCCGACTCTTCAGGCTCCTCTTGCTCCTGCTCCTCCTCCTGAATCTCCTCCTCTTCCTCCTCTTCACCTCCAAGTCTCATCGCCTCCATTCGTTCCTCGAACTGCCAAAAAGTATTTTATTGAATTTCTATTGATAAGATAGCTCACCTGGCGCATTCGCGCTTCGAACACCAGACGCGGATGCGCCTCCTTGAACAGAATAAATGCGTTGTACTTCTCAATGATTTGCTTGCTCAGAACCCATTTGACCAAAGAATCTGGCTCTTCTGCAGCTTTTCTTTGGAGCATTGCTCCAATCTCTTTCTCCTCCTCAAAACTCATGATATACACATTATTCTGAAAAGTATCACTAAATTGAACACATTTTTCCAGACTTTTTTTTTCGAAAAATACTCAAAGATTTTGATAGCTGTCAGGCGACACCGACCCACTTTTTTCGTATTTTTTTCTTTCCAAAATATTGAAAACTTTTTACTGTACCCATCCCACTTTTTTAATTTCCCGAATTTCCCATTTTAACCCCTCTTTTCCCTGACTTTAAACACCCCACTTTTCCAATTTTTTCAAAGTTTCCTCGAGTGCAACGCTTCCCAGCCGACAATGACCCACATTTTTAACTATGTAACTCACTAGAAACAAATACTGACTAACCTTCTACCCATTCCCCTATTAGAATTCCCACATTTCCACTCAAAAGAGGTTAAAAAAGCGCTGAAAAAAGCGCTGAAAATGCTCCAAAACCCCCTTTTTTGCACTAGGATCTGGACGGTGCGGGACTAATTTTCCTGGAACTCACCATATCCATTTTTCGACGACGATGTTGTGATGTCCAAAAAGTGGTTACCACTGGCGATCCTGTGATTCAGGGAATGAATTTTTTCTGGTGTTTTGCCCCGTCATCGACCTTGCCACGTATGACCTCGGCCTCTGGGACAGGGCGGGGTTAATCCCATTTTTTACGTTTTGGCTCCTATTCGTCCCTGGGGGCTGGGAGTTAGGGCTTTGGGGTAATTGAGGTAGCTGATTTCATTTCTGGTATCCGTTGACCTATATATGTGATGCCTGAGGATTTCTGTTGCCTTTGGAGCCTGGGGGCTGTTACTCGGTACCTTGGGGTAATTGAGGTAGCTGATTTCGTTTCTGATATCCGTTGACCTATATATGTGATGCCTGAGGATTTCGGCCCAGAGTGGTCGTAGAGACTTGAAACTTCTTGGGTAGACTAAAGTTGAGTTGGAGATTCTGAATATTGATGAGTCGGAACCAATTCGTGACCTCAATTCTTAGATATGCATGTATCGTCTTGAAACTTATGGGATATATGCAACCTGAACTGCGGAGCTCGAAAATCAATATTTCGAATCTAGCTCATGACCTCAATTTTTAAATGTGCAGACAGCGTCTTTAAACTTATGGGACATACGTAATCTGAACCCGAGAACTCAAAAACATATATCTCAAATCTGTGTCTTGACCTAGATTTTTATTTCGGAAGGAAAGGCCTTTGATTCTGTGGGTGTACTTCTTGGGAGCCGAGAAATTGTGTGAGGTGTCCACTGGGCTTCATCTAAAACTGTGTTCTAGTTTAATTAACATAACCTGGATCAAACTTTGTCTATAAAACGTTTGATGAAGGGAATTCAGAAGCAGAATGGTCATTGAACTTGTATAAATATCCAAATACCTTTTATGACACGTTGTGCCACAGTTGGCGGTGTGATGCAGAAAATTCCGTATTTCCTTTCCATTGCAAGTGTCGTGTTTCATACATCTGTGTTAAACGGACTGTATTATTCATTTGGAAAACAAGTTTCATCAAATCTCAAATTCAGAGTTTGAACTCTACATTAGATTGATTTCGAAGATTGGAATATCAACAGATACGTTTTCAAAAAACTGATAAAATTGTAATTTTTTGAATGAGGCATCAGCCGGTCCAACTTACAACTTTGACTTGTTACTACTGAAAAAGTGTAGAACCGAAATATCGATAAACACGGGTATGCGAAATCGTCCAAAACGGAGCATTCTCAATAAAGTTATGGACAGTTTGAATCTCAGAATTTTTTTTGCTTTTTGCTTCTTTTTTCCTACCGCATTCATTCCATCTAAAAGATGTGAGTAAAGTAAAAAGGGAGGACGACACTCTTTTCTCATTGGGGAGTTACAGACCTATTTTTTCACCGGCCGGTAGCGAAATATCGACGATCTTATATTCGAAAAATCATTGAAAACGGAGCATTATGAACAAAGTTACAACAAGAAAAATGCAGCCCATTTCTTGTTCTCACCTTCTTTTTTTACCGCATTTTTCTCATCACAATGAGAGAGGGGGAGGTGACAGGTGGGCACATGTTGACAGCTGTTCTCTCGAGACAAGAAAGTACTAGGTTTGTTGAAAAGACATACGCGTTTATACTCTCTATTGTTTTTATCACAAAACTAATTGAATTGATAAAATGAATGAACTTTATTGATAAAATTGCTTGATAATTTTTCCGGCCACACCAAAATGGTTTCAGAATGATTCTAATATGACTTTGAGTAGTTATGAGTGAAAGAAAAACAAAAGCAATGTTCCTTATATCGTTATTGAAGACTAGAGGCAAATTCAGAGTGAACTCTCTTCGAATCAACAGACTCTGTTTCAAAAAAGAAGAGATCGCAGTCAACATAAATTATTTGATAGGAGAAGATACCCATATGCTGATAATGAAACGATAAATTTTTGGGAAATTGAATGAGCACTCGGCAATTCTCCTGATGACCAATATAAGAGTCGACATTTTTCACAAAAAATAATTCTAAGAGATCGTGAAAATCTTTTGGTTAGTGATAACGGAGCGCCTACAAGCACAGCGCGCATTTTTTAAAAGCCAACATAATAATAGGTTGGCCGGAAAAAAAATGCGCGCTGAACTTGTTTTCGAGCCTGTATATCTCCACTGAAATAAAAAATACAAAAAAGTGTTCAACTGATAAAATGTGCATAATATCATGTTCAACATTTTGTTAGTTCATTACTTTTTGATATCACTCATTCTAGTTGAGATATGCAGACTCGCGTAAACGTCTAGCACCCTATTTATTTCCTATTTTCCATGAATGTTTCCATGAACTTTTCTTTCGCAATTATTCCGAGTCCATCATTTTCCGCCAACCTTATTTTCAAAAAACAAAAATAATATAGTTTTCAATAATTTTATCCAAGCTACAATAAACTACGCTCCGGTTTATACCTACGATCACTCTCAATTTTGACATAAAAAGAAAAGGGCAAGACTCATTCTCTATTATTGCTACAAATTTTTGTACTTTTCATGCGTTTCATAACATCCAGAAGATCTCCGCCCATTTCACATGCTAATATATAAAAAGCCCCGGTTAATCAAAGATATCACTCATCATGAAACTCATTGCTCTTTTTGTCTGCTTTTTCCTGTTGGCTCAAATGTCTCATCAAGAGAAGCATCTTCCTCAGCCCGTAAGGTACTTGGATATCGAGTTCACGGTGAGACGCATCTACTTGCCGTTTAAGCTGCCATCTGTGCTCCAGGTTGGTTTTTTTTTATTAGGTATCGGATTTTTAGGAAAAATCTTTCTTTTTTCCAGGTTGCAAAGCCGACAGCTCCAAAGTTTGGAGCGCTCATGCAAGTGATTACAGCAATACCTGAGAAGACCATTGCTCAAAGTCGATATAACTTCCAACCTGAATTGACTTGGTCGATGCGCCGACGCATGTTGTTCAAACCATAAACTCATTCATTTTTCCAATTTTTCATTTTGAACGAATATTGTGAAATAAAGTAATTTAAAAGAAAAGAGATGAAAAGAACGGAAAAAGAGGGATTAATGGTCAATTTTTTCTGTACCCAAAAAAAAAGGGTGAACGAACAAAACCGCAATAAAATAGAAAAAAAAGGGTGGTTTTTTTTGCCATTTAACTTTTTATTAACTTTTTTTTGTACAATATGAATGGCCTTTGTGGAAAAGCATGTGGTGTGCCACGAAATAAGAAAATGACGTATTTTGAGATGCTGAATCGGAATCTGGAGTTCATTTTTGGTAAGCCGTTGGAAAAATTTTCAGGAACAAAAAAATTTTCAAAATTCATTAAAAATCACAAATTTCGCGCTACTGGTACTCTTAAAACTCGATGTCAAAAGTTAAATTTGCACTCTACGGTGTGAAAAACGACGGGAAACTTTTTTCAAACCGATCGGACCACTTTCCTAACTTTATTCTAAAGGCACATTTCACGGTGTTCAGAACGCATATTTGTTACCAAAGACGCCCATTTTGCGCCCTAATGAGATATCCTTTGATTGAATCGATGCGCCTCTAAGCCTAACCTTCAGCTTTTTGTCTCTTCGCAATATTGTTCTTGCAACTTTAATTTGCAGGAAACATATTCTTCGGGACTGCTTTCGGCCAACATGGCGATTCTGGAGGTATGATTGTGAATGAACAAGGACAGTTGATTGGGATTAATGTGGCGAAAAAATCATTCAACACAAAAAAAAGAAGCGTTCTGAGATCTAATAAAGGACTCAACTCGACCGATCCCGTCACATTCGAAGAAAGTCTCGCTTTAGCCCAAGACGCAGCCGATCATAACAATCTTTGTATGATAATGCCAGTCGAAGTGTTCTCACAATATATCAGTCAGTAGAAAGATATATGTTATTCAGGATACGTTCATATTGAGTAATTGCTGACTTGTTTGCGTTTTAATTGTGCATTACTGATTTCGTGTTATATGTTACGTAATAATAAGCTATGGAGTAATAATATGTATTTGAATTGAATCTAAAATTTAATTTTCATCAACTTTCTTTGTGCACAACTGTTCGTGATGAGATCAAGAACATTGCAGTGACTCAAGCTGAGATTAAGAATCAGAGTCATATTCGTCGCTAAACGGAAAATTTCAAATTGTTCGCCGAAGGATTTTGAAAGAACGTTGACTCACTGTTGGACGTTCTTCATCGGTCTCAGAAGGTGTGTAGCTATCCTGGAACAACGACATTTCACAAACAAGACATGGGCTTTTCTGGGGGTATGACGAGTCAGAACTGACCCTAATCAGAACCGTGTCCCGTATCAGAACTATTATTTCAAGTAAAGGTTTTCTCATACGGCACAGTTCTAACAAGGGGCGGTTCTGATTAGGGACACGGTTCTGGGACGGCATACCGCCGCTTTTCTTGCTAAAACCATCTTCTTACCTCCAGCATTTCTCTATCACTATCGGAAAATGAATAATCCTCCTGAAATCGATAATGTTGACAAAACTCTTTTTTTGTGAGTGTAAAATTCGCGCCAAGTGCGCGACACGTAAAACTAATCGACCAAGAAAGGAAGCTTGAAGAGTCGGAGCACCGGCCAGCTTCCTTTCTTGGTCATATCGATAAGTTATCCTCATGGCTCAATCTAACACTCACAATAGTTGCTCACCATTAGTTCTTCGTTTGCAACTCCGGAAAATAAAATATTTCTTCCGCGGATAGATAATTTGTCATCTTGTATCTTATCAGCAATTCCATACAATTGCCCGTCTTCATCAAACAATACTGACCCAGGTTCAGCATCTGGAGTTCCAAGAAATTCGATCCCTGAAAAATTGGGCAAATTTTGGGCAAGCTTTGAGCATTATTTCGGCAAATGAGAGTTCTACTTTGTTCTAAATTTGATTTCCCTACCGTCCGCTACTAACAGCTTTCCGAAGTTCCATTCCAAAAATCGACTTTTAGAGTTGATTTTTGTGGAGTGATAAGTGTCTCCGATCAAACTATAGTCAGCCATTTGACAAACAAACTCGAATTTTTCATCGTTTTTTAGTTTGAAATGTATTATTTTCGAACAGCTTTCGTTTAGATGGGTGAATTGAACCTGAAAATTTTGAAATAAATTGTATTTTTAAACGAAAATTACCTCAATTTTCACATTTGGAGCCGCTATATTCTCCAAAATGATAGTATCGCCAACATTAATGCCATCGCCATCAAAAAATGTGAGAGCATTAGTCTTTGTCAACGCCAGAAAACAACAACTAGATAGTTTATTTTGACTATCAACAGTTTTGTACATAGTTTTTTCTACGTTCTGGATATGTCGTTCTTCCATGACGGAGAGGCAAAAATTAGATCGATAATCTTCAGCAGACAGACTGTAGACGATGTAGACACAGACGACGTCAGGCACACTATTCCGAGTCGGACCCCTCTTCTTCTTCTTACCATCAGCTGTGCGTCTCACGCGGATTCCCCGCGAGGGTAGCAAAGCGCGCTCTAATGCTAAAAAGTTTAATACTCAGTTTTGCCTCACTTCCATAAAAGTCAATTGAAACAATTCTCCCGGAATTGCGGTACGCAGCGAAATCATCAATTTAGCATAAGGGCGTGTAGCGTCTCTGACAAATATATTAATGACTGAAACTTGAACTTTGTCCTTGGCAACTTTTTTTCTTAATTGGTTTCAAGTTTAGTTCAAATTTGAATCAATTTTATGAAGAATTGTCTTCGGAAAGCCTCAAATTCAATTCGAAAACAAAAAAATCAGTTTGTAAACTCTGAAAAATGACAGTTTTAAAGGAAGACTAAACTCGGGTTTTTTTATTTCAAATTCTGATGCAGTTTTTTATTCTGATCATTTTCTTTCACTACGACTATACTGAAAAATCCCTCTAAACGGGTGAAAAAGGCGTTTAAAAGAAGCACGCAATACAGAGTGACGGCCTAGGATCCGACAAATTTGCGTCTTGCGCGCGCTTTTCTTCAAATTCCTAGGCCGTCGATCTGTACGCGGCCATGCCTTCAAACGCGCTTTTCTACCGTTTAGAGTAATTTTTGAGTGTAGTCGTAGTGAAAGAAAATGATCAGAATAAAAAACTGCACCAGAATTTGAAATAAAAAAACCCGAGTTCAGTCCTCCTTTAAAGGAGGCAGGACATGAAAAATTGAAATTTGACTGAACAGTCCATATGCATAGAAAGTGTTGTTATAAAAACATATTTGAAAACCAGATCATCAGTACTTACCCGGTTCAAAAATTATCGTGCTGTCCAGATTATAGGCAAGAGAAGCAGATTTATTCAAGCCCTCAGAAGGCGGCGGAGATTCAAGCCCTGTTGCTCGGCTCGTAACACGATTAGCGCCCAATCCAGCAAGTGTGCTAGTTGAAACTCCTGGTTGATTATGGTTTTTGTTTTTGTTGAAAGTATTAGAAAGTGACAAATTAGTGTATGCACCACATCTCACGACATAAGGCACACTACTTTCCCAAACCCCCCGCCCCTCCCATTTTTAATTGATCGCTGCGCTCAAAATAACAATCTCAATCGAAAATCAAATTATTAGGTTGGGGACTAATTTTCTTCGATTTTGAGTGTTGTCACTTTGACTAACTGTCATGAGACGATGGATTAATGAAATGTCATGAAGCTTGGGGTTGTAATAGTCCCTCATAGGGTCACTTTATACGTTTAATAACAGCTCTCATCAACCTTTCAGTCTCGAGATTTTGACATTCTAACAAGACGTATTGAAACAATTTTTGGAAGAAGATTTTTCTTTCACTTTTTTTAATTATCAGATGGAGATAAATTTTGACGGTGAATAGCCTAAAGTGACATACTATTTCTCCCAACTCTACATACAAAAAGGCTTGGTCACCAAAGCTAGTAGAATGGAGTAGCAGAGACAGCTACAACTGACAACAATTTTCAGTGATGTCACATTAGGTGGGATATCACAACTTTCGGAGTAGACCTAGATGACGGTTCAATTATGTATTACTAAGTGCTGATAGTGAACTGTCTTATGCAAACAATATGCCAAAACCAAACTCTTTTAAAGTCGGTAAATATAATAAACAATCATCAATCATTTTTTGGCATAATCTTAGAAGTGCGTTGTAGTGAACAAGTAGCCTATAGTGTCGGTTATCTTGAGAATAGGAATCATCCAATTTTGAGCGTTTTTGTGGATGGAATGTGTACTCATATGTCTGCAATATACTAGAATCACCTGTATATTATACACGTGTAGCCGGTGATAATCACCCATAATGATGATTTTCGCATATCTTGAGCTTTGAGCACTTTTCCACAGAACGTAAAAGAGGGATTAGAGATCTTTATTTATGATATTAGTGACGCATGTCTGTACTGTAAAATAGTCAAAAATCATGACCCTTATCCTCCTTGAGTAGCGCAACTGAGTTCCTCAAATTAAAAATGCAAACTGCTGAAAATTTTCCTATGGAATCGAACAAATATTATTTTTCTGCGGGTAGATGGAAATGATCAAATTTGATATAAATGAAATTTGGTTAGTGGTTTACATAACCAACAACAATACCAACAGAATTCAAAAGTTTTACGGTTCGAAAAATGGGAGCGAAGTCGGTATATCAAAAATGATGCACTAAGAGTAAGTATCTCTAAATCTCTCTAAACTGCAAGCACCGACTAGTGAGTTGGTGGTAACAATCGCAAATCTTTACCACAAACCTACAGCAAAAATACCAGTTCCTGCTATCCCTATTCTTGGAGATTTTTGACATCCAAATCAACTCCAAAAATTGAAGAAAATTAGTGACCAACCTAATAGAATCAAATCGCGTCATCAAGCTTTTCATTTCAAAATATCCGAAATCAAAAGTTTTTTTCTTTGTTGAAATTCATTCTGATTTTTTTTTTTGAAAGAAATGATCACATCATATTTCAGAAATTCATGGCGATCGAGGAATTGTTGCAAACAACGTCTGCAACTTCATTTCAACTTAATTTTCTTTCAGTTTTTTTCAATTGATATCTAACTTTAGATGTTATTTTTTGATGTCAAAAATAAAGTCAATGATTACATCTGTGTTTTTAAATCATTTTTTGCAGACCGGATTAAGCTGTTGTTCAGTCATAACTTATGCTAGCCCTGGCTAAAACTTCACGATAACTGCCGAGTAGTTGAAGAAGATATTCCAGATGATTTCTCAATTTTTGATCAATTTTACCTGTTTCAATTTAAGCTGCTTAAAATGGAACACGACGGAGCAGAAACTGAAAATGAGGATTGCACATATTTTTTCTTTATCTCTGAAAAATTCATTCAGAATTTTCTATCGAACGTGGGAAAATTTGGAGGCTGCTAAAGGAGCGTCCCATTCTTCAGCTTTTTCATACCTTTTTCTCCATAAATTTTGTTGTGTTATTCCCAACACACATGTTGAAAAGAACAGACAAAAAAAAAGAACACTTCAATGAATAAGTTAAAAAATGGAACTATTTGTATTTATCACTGATGTTTCTTTTTCAACTCAGGGACCCTTGGGAAATTTTTAGGGACCCTTATACTTTGAAGGGATTGTCAGGGATCTCTTTAATTTTTAGGAACCTTTGAAATATTTCAGGAACCCTTGGAATTGTCTTGGGACCCTTTTACTTTTAAAGGACTCCTATAGAATCTAGGGGCCCCTATTCTGGAACAGAGACGAAGATTCACAATAAAAGAAAGGATTCGCAATAAAAGAGCTCTCTAATTGTAACAAGACATGCCTCTTAATTACAGCCTTCAGAGACTAGTCATCTATTTGATTGAAGCAGAGTGCAAAATACTTCAGCTGGCCGATATTTGAAGTTCACTGTAAGAAACTGTATTAGACGGGACCCTGAAAAAATATTGGAAGATATCGTAAAGATAGTTTTTTAAAACTATTCGAAATTTCACATATAGACAATTAAAATCATTGGTATTTTTGAAGGCATACTTTATTGAACTTTCCGAATTATTAGGTTGTTCGATGGATAATGTCGTTTTTTTCGAAGTTTCTTCGAAGGGTGATATCTCAGCCAAAACTAAACATTTTTTGGTACTCTAAAAAGCATTAGAAAGAGTGTTTTGAAGACATTTACTTGGTATTCCAACAAAAGTTTAAAGTTGAAAACGGGGCCCGAAAAAACTGTTTGTTCGAAACAAGAAAAATTTTTGAAGCTGTTTTTGGAGGCTTGGTGCTCCGAGATGGCACATGTAAAACTTTCAAAAAATTTATGTGGGTTTGATAAAAGGTCAAATATATCGAAAATTCAAATTAAAGCCCGATTGATCTTGTTGTTATTTTTTTATGAAGCCCCATTCACAAGTTACTCGTAAATCAACTGAAATTTTTCGACCATTTTTTGTACTGAGCACCGAAAAATCACTTCGGTTTTTTTCTCACTTTTTTGAACTAGGTAAAAACAATTCAGTTAGACACTATAACTGTGAAAAAAGTGGTTTCTGAGCAATAGCCGCCGAAATTACTTTACTGAAGGCTGCCGTAAGCCATATTTCAGTGAATATGCCGAACGGCTAATTTTCGTTTTGAATCAGCTGAATCGTAGATGGAGTTTCCTGTGAGTGAGGACGGTTACTCATTGTCACAAAAACGTATAAAAAATTAATATCGCTCGTACCGCCTCTGAGAAATACGAAAAGCAAAAAATGATCAAAAAACAGACCATTTTCTATAGCTTGCCAATCCGAGATAAAATTTGCTGAAGACACCAAGTTTGGGTATTTTACTTTACTTGTTATAGCCCATAAAATGAAAAAAAATTTCAGGAAGATTCCTCTTTTGAAAACAAAGATACACCACCTCGAAAAAAAACGACATTATCCATCGAACAACCTAATATTATGACAGATGAGATATGTTATAAGAACGATAGAAGTTCCAATTACTAAACAAAAGCGATATTAAAGAGAGAAGTTATAGAAAACAAAAAAAGATGGAGAGAAAAGTAACATAAGTGAATTTGTGATAATTAGGAATAAAAAATAATATAAAAAATTAAAAATTAATAATCGTTATCCCCACTGCTCATCATGACACTCTCCGATAGCTCAGCATTCGCTCTTGCCTCATCTAACCAACGAAGATTGTTGTCTCTGCGATGTTTGGCTCCGCAATCGTCGCAATGGATGTCGCTACTTACATTCTGAAATATGTATATCATTGTTAAATTATTTTACTTTCCAACAACGTTTTTTCATGACTTTAATTCACAAACCTTGAGGAAATCAAATGAAATTTTAGAGGAATATCGGAAAATGCTTACAATTCTCAGGCACTTATTGGGAGTTACAAAAACATATTCTGCGGCAATGAGGTGATTCAAAAAGTTGTTGTTTTTACTAGGTCCAAAGAAATCTACCTGCCGGTTTTCAAAAAAAGCTATCTTAAGCAATAACCCTTGTTTGTCCCCCTCGAAAGTTATTTTTAAAAAAGAATCAGCACATACCTTATTAACTCGCGGTGTTGTTCTCGGTGGCGTACAAAAACGTCTGTTGGAGTTGTCTTTCATGAAATCCACAAACGTCTTCTTTTGTTGAACCCTGCAAGGCATGATTCTATCCATGGAGCAAAACCATAATAAGCATTCCTCATGATGGCGTCGCACGTATCCACGGACATCAGCATCGGCAATTGCGTCGAATTCCTCGTATCGGACTCTAGCTTTGAAGGGTTCCCAGTCCAAATTATCCAGGAAGTTGTTGAAAGCCTGAGATCTCGGAATCCTTGGATTTCTTGGTGTCCTTGGAGCGACGGGGGTCTTGTTGATAGCAGTCGGTGGTCTATATGTGGTATCCCTTGAGTTTCCAGAAGTCCTTGCGATTGCGGGTGTTCCGTTGGAGACTCGGAGAGGTTTCGAAGATTTTGAAGGACGACGGGTGACTGGAGTAGATGGAGCCATGGCGCTGAGATGAAGCCGTAAAAAAACAAAATTTCAAATTTTTCGCTACTTTTAAGGCAATTGATATTGCGAATGAAGCAAAACAAGAGATGAAAAGGTGCTCGTAAATTTGAGCTCCCCTTTAGAAAAAGAGCCACGGAAAGATAATCCAAAAACAGAAGAAACGAGCACGTGGTGAAGGAAATGGGTAGCGTTTAATTTGTAGTTCCGAGCCAAGAAAAAGACATCAAAAAGAGGAAAAAGAGCAGGGTTATAAAGAACGGGAAGCAAAAAAAGGACACCAAATATGATTGAATAAGACAGATTTTGAAGGGGTTGACTAAAATTTTAATTAGGGACCTAAAGGATCCATAAGGAAAGAGGCTCAAGATAGTCTTTTGAAAACTTTCTGAGAAGGGGCAGGTAGACTAAAGACGATTTCGGAGACATCAGAACCCGATAGTCCATAATGCAAAAGGAGACATTGAGAAGAATATCGAGTGACTCAACTGAATGACTTCCATCTAGAAATTTGTTCCTTATATACCCTTTTTTCATTCAGGACGCTGGAGTTGTCCTAATCTACAAAAGTGGGAGGAGCCAACCGGCTGTGATGACAAATCCGACAGTATGTGTACAGTATACAGTATACCTATCTAATTATGATGACAATTGATTTAATCTGAATATATTAACGTCTCTCCGAAAAAGGGTTGGTATACAGTATACTAATCTTGATAACTGAAAATGATGATAATTAGATACATCTGGAGTTATTACTGCCTCTCTAATAGGATACTGCTCTGTGGAATCATTACCAGGCAACGGTCAAAAAGTATACGGTATGCACTAATAAACCTGAACCCTGTAATAATGTTACATTAACCACTGTCTTTCAACCTTGTCATCCGAGGGCATCTCTATTAGAGGGGCACTACTACTAAAGAGGCACTACTAATACATGTTTGAAGGTAGCTCCACAAAGGATGAAAAACAAAATCAAGCCAGAAATGAAAAAAGAGAACGTTTAAATTGGGCTCTCGACTGAGAAAATGGCATCAAAAGAAGGAAGAATAAACAAAGAATATAATTGAGTAAAACAGATTCTTAAAGGATTGACCAAAATTAAAAAAACAAGAAAATCATGGCTACGAAGGACCTAATGATGGGCGATACCTCCGACAGTCTGAGGCATTCTTCGGGAGGTCCCATACTAAAGTGGAACTAACTAAAACAAATATCATAATCAAAAACTCCTTAAAAATACTTGGGGAATAATCTTAAAATCGAATTAGCTAAACCCCCAGGACAGAGGGGAGGAAGACTTATTTCAAGTGGGTCTTTGTAAGTGTTGTCGAAAAGATAAAATAATACAGGAAGGGAAAATTCAAATTTGTTACCGTATTTGTGATAAAAACAAGTTATTTCCTATCAATTCATGTTCGCCCCAAAAGAAATTTTGCCCGGAATAGTCATTGATACATGTTTCAAGGTAACTCCACAAAGGACGAAAAACATAATCAAGCTAGAAATGAAAAAAGAGAACGTTTAAATTGGGCTCTCGACTGAGAAAATGGCATTAAAAAAAAGGAAAAAAAAGAAGAATATCATTGAATTAAACCGATTTAAAAAAAAAAAGAATTGACCAAAGTTGAAAAACAAGAAAATCATGGTTACGAAGGACCTTACGATGGACCATCGTCCCAAAAAAGATTTTGCCCGGAATAGTCTTTGCTTGTAATACTTTTAGACCAGAATGACGTTTCCATGAACATTTTTCTGCGATTCTTCGGATTCTATCATTGTTCGCCCACGTTATTCTCGAAATACATAAATATTATAGTTTTCAAAAATTCTATTCAAACTACAAGAAACCACGCGCCGGTTTATACTCATAATCATTCTCTTTTTTGACATTAAAAAGATTTGTTCTATTATTGCTTTAAATTTTCGTACTTTTCGTGCGTTTCTCTTCTAGGCCATTAGAGAAGGTTTGTACCAACAATAGCGATGAGATGCAGAAAATTCAGGATTTCATCGCAACTGTCGTGTTGTGTTAAACGGGCTCTTGTTTTCATTTGGAAATCGAGTGTTTTTTGAACTCCGACTCAGGATTTGAACTCTTGATTTCAAAAATTGAAAAATCAACAAATACGTTTTTAAAAATTTGGTAAAGAACTGAAATATCGACAAACACAAGTTTGCAAAATTGTAGAAAACGGAGCATTCTCAATAAAGTTATGGGCAGTTTGAACTTCAGAATTTTCTCGTTTTAACCTCCCCTTTTCCTACCGTTCCATCAAAAAGAGGGGAGTAAAGTGAAAAGGGAAGGAAGTCACGTTTTTGTCCATTCAAAAAAGGCGCTCATTTGCATGGTCCAAAAGATCTTCTTCTTCTTCACTTTTTGAGTTGAGTTTCAGACCCAATTTTTAAACTGCCGTTAGCTGCAATTTCGAAGATCTTACATTCAAAAAACCACGGAAAACGGAGCATCATGAACAAAGTTACAACAAGGAAAAGGCAGTCCACTGTTCTTCTCCGCCACCTGTTTTTGCCGCATTTTCCTCATCATAATGAGAGAGGGGGGAGGTGAGACAGATGGGCATATGTTGACAGCGGCTGCCTCGAAAAAAAGAAAGTACTATGTTGGTTGAAAAGAGGTGCGCGTTTATACTCTCGTTTTTTTCTATTACAAAAATGATTGGATTGATGAAGTTAATGAATTTTATTATTAAAAAACGGTTTTTTTTGTTTCATAATTTTTCCGACAAAATCAAAATGGTATAAAGATAGTTCTAATATGACTTTGAGTAGTAATAAACAGGTGATGATAATAAAACAATTAATTCCAGGGAAATTGATTGAGATGATTTAATGTGAGAGTCGAGATTTTTCACAAAAATATTTCGACTCCTTTTTCCAAGAAACTCAAAGGAAACGTAATTTTCGATTGACTTATCACAATTTTCATTAAGATTATTCTCATAAGCCCCTATATTAACTAAAAAACAGACCGTAAAAACCTTGTATTTTTTTGAGAACGTTCTAAATTCGAGAACTGAAAACATAATAGCATGCTCTTTCCTATCATTTCGTGTTTGTCTCAAAAAGATTTTTGCCAGGAAGAGTCTTTGTTTGTAATTTTTTTCAGACCAGAACGACGTTACCATGAACTTTTTTATATTCCGATTCCATCATTATCCGCCCACGTTATTCTTGAAATACGTAAATAATATAGTTTTCAAAAATTCTATTCAAACTACAATAAACCACGCGCCGGTTTATACCTACGATCATTCTCAATTTTGACATTAAAAAGATAACGGCAAGACTCATCCTTCATTATTGCTACAAAATTTTGTACTTTTCGTGTGTCTCATAACATCCAAAAGAATCTCCGCCCATTTCACATGCTATTATAAAAAGAGACCGGATTGAATAAAAACTATCATTCATCATGAAGCTCGTTGCTCTTTTTGCCTGCTTTTTCATCTCGGCTCAAATCTCCTATCAAGAGGAGCATACTCCTCGTCCCGTAAGATATTTGGATATTGAGTGTACGGTGAGACGCATCTACTTGCCGTTCAAGCTGCCATCAGTATTCCAGGTTGCTTTATTTTTGAAATTCAGTTTGAACTATTAAGAAAATCTTTTTTTCCAGATTGCAAAGCCAACCCCTCCAAAATTTGAAGCGCTCATGCAAGCGATTACAGCAGCAATACCAGAGATGCCCATTTCCCAAAGTCGATATGACTTCCAGCCTCAATTGACTTGGTCAATGCACCGACGCATGTTGTTCAAACCATAAACTCATTCATTTTTCCAATTTTTAATTTTGAACGAATATTGTGAAATAAAATAATTTCAAAAAAAGAGATGAAAAGAATGGAAAAGGAGGGATTGATGGTCAATTATTTCTGTACCCAAAAAAAGGGGGAACGAACAAAACCGCAATGAAATAGAAAAAGAGAAATTTTTTTTATTGATCTACTTTTTTTAAACAATATGAATGGAGAAGACTAAATGAACTTTTCTTATCGCAAACTATTCAGTGAAGGAGCACAGTCAATCAATTCGAAATCAAAGAAGTTATCAGGAAAACAAGGTTGCTAGTTTTGTTTAGTTCACTTTTGTGGAAAAGCATGTGGTGAGCAACTGACATATTTTGAGGTGCTGAATCCGAATCTGGAGTTTATTTTTGGTAAGCCGTTGGAAAAATTTTCAAGAACGAAAAAAAACAATCAAAAATCATCAAAAATCACAAATTTTGCGCTACACTCTTGAAACTTGATGTCAGAAGTTTTTTTTTTTTTAATTCGCACTCATTGCGAAAAACGGTGCAAAAAACGACGGAAAATCTTTTTCAAACCGATCGGACCACTTTCATTTTGGGCTCTTTATCTTGCTCCAGGTCCTGGAGCATGTGAGTCATGAACTCGAAATCAACATTTTTTGATTATTTGGTTCCGAATGAAACTTTTGTAAAGTTTTAAGCCTAATTGAAGAACATTTCGGCGCCGGTGAAGCAGTACTTCAGGGATTGTTGAGTAGATAGACTTAATGAGTGTTAAAATCATTGGTATTTTTTAAAGCATACTTTATTGAACTTTCCGAATTATTATGACGAATTAGAAGAATGTAAACAATGAAACTTCTTTAGGAAAAAAAAGTAATATTATTAAGTGAACTCGTGATAATTAGGAATAAAAATTAATGAAAATAAATTAAAAATTAATAATCGTTATCCCCACTGCTCATCATGACACTCTCCGATAGCTCAGCATTCGCTCTTGCCTCATCTAACCAACGAAGATTGTTGTCTCTGCGATGTTTGGCTCCGCAATCGTCGCAATGGATGTCGCTACTTACGTCCTGAAATATGTATATCATTGTTAAATTATTTTATTTTCCAAAAACGTTTTTTCAAGACTTTAATTGGCAAACCTTGGGCAAATCAAATGGAATTTTAGAGAAATATCGGAAAATGCTAAAAATTCTCAGGCACTTACTGGTAGTCACAAAAACACTTTTTTCGACAATGAAGATATTCAATAAAGTTGTCGTTTTTACTAGGTCCCAAGGAATTTACTTGCCGGTTTTAAAAAAAAGCTATCTCAACCAATAACCCTTGTCCCCCCCCCCCCCCCTCGAAAGTTATTTTTTAAGAAATCAGAACATACCTTATTAACTCGTGGTGTTGTTCTCGGTGGCGTACAAAAACGTCTGTTGGAGTTGTCCTTCATGAAATCAACAAACGTCTTCTTTTGTTGAACCCTGCAAGGCATGATTCTATCCATGGAGCAAAACCATAACAGGCATTCCTCATGATGACGTCGCACGTATCCACGGACATCAGCATCGGCAATTGCGTCGAATTCCTCGTAGCGGACTCTAGCTTTGAAGGGTTCCCAGTCCAAATTATCCAGGAAGTTGTTGAAAGCCTGAGATCTCGGAATCCTTGGATTTCTTGGTGTCCTTGGAGCGACGGGGGTCTTGTTGATAGCAGTCGGTGGTCTATATGTGGTATCCCTCGCGTTTCCAGAAGTCCTTGCAATTGCGGGCGTTCCGTTGGAGACTTGAAGAGGTTTCGAAGATTTCGAAGGACGACGGGTGACTGGAGTAGACGGAGCCATTGCGCTGATGTGGAGCTGAAAAAAACCAATATTTCATATTGCGAATGAAGCAAAGCAAGAGATGAAAAGGTGCTCGTAAATTTTGGCTCCCCTTGAAACAGAGAGCTCCGAGAAGATGATCCAAAAAGAGACGAAAAGAGCATGTGCTGAAGGAAATGGGCAATTTTTAATTTGGGTTGTAAGCCAATAAAAATACATCAAAAAGAGAAAAAAGGGAGCAGGGTTATAAAGAACGGGAAGCAAAAAAGGACACCAAATATGATTGAATAAGACAGATTTTGAAGAGGTTGACTAAAATTGAATTAGGGACCTAAAGGATCCTTATAAGGGAAGAGGCACAAGATAGTCTTTTGAAAAATTTCTGAGAAGGGACAGGTAGACTAACGACAATTTCGGAGACATCAGAACTCGATAGTCCCTAATGCAAAAGGAGACATTGGAGAAGAAGAACGAGTGACTCAACTGAATGACTTTCATCTAGAAATGTCTTCCTTATATACCCTTTTTTCATCCAGGACGCTGGAGTTGTCCTAATCTACAAAAGTGGGCGGAGCCTCCAATTATGATGACAAATCCCACAATAGGTGTACAGTATACAGTAAACCTATCTAAAAATGATGACAATTGTTTTGATCTGGATATACTACTGTCTCTCCGAAAAAGGGCTAATATACAGTATACTAATCTTGATAACTGAAAATGATGATAATTAGATACATCTGGAGATTATACTGCCTCTATAATGGTATACTGCTCTGTGGGATCATTACCAGGTAACGGTCAAAAAGTATACGGTATGCACGGAACATTCACCACTGTCTTTCAACCTCGTCATCCGAGGGCATCTCAATTAGAGGGGCACTACTACTGGAGGGGAATTTCTATCGAAGAGGCACTACTAATACATGTTTCGAGGTAACTCCACAAAAGATGACGAACATAATCAAGCCAGAAATGAAAAAAGAGAACGTTTAAATTGGGCTCTGAACTGAGAAAATGGCATCAAAAGAAGGAAAAATAAATAATTGAGTAAAACTGGTTTTAAAAGGATTGACCAAAGTTAAAAAACAAGAAAATTTTGGCTACGAAGGACCTAATGAAGGGCGATACCTCCGACAGTCTGAGGCATTCTTTGGGGGGACCCATACTAATGTGGAACCAACTAGAACAAATATCATAATCAAAAACCCACGATGACTTAAAAATAATTGGAGAATAATCTTGAAATCAAAATGGCTAGACCCCCAAGACAGAGGGGAGGGAGACTTATTTCAAGTGAATCTTTGTAAGTTTTGTCGGAAAGATAAAATAATACAAGGAGGGAGAATTCACATCTGTTACCGTGATAAAATACCGTGATAAATGTTTGTGATAAAAACAAGCTATTTCCTATCAATTCATGTTCGCCTTAAAAGAAGTTTTGCCCGGAATAGTTTTTGCTTGTAATACATTCAGGCCAGAATGACGTTTCCATGAACTGTTTTTTGCGATTATTCCGATTCCATCATTTTTTGCCCACGTTATTCTCGAAATACATAAACATTATGGTTTTCAAAAATTCTATCCGAGCTACAATAAACAACGCGACGGTTTATACCTACGATCATTTTCAATTTTGACATTTAAAAGATAATGGCAAGACTCATCTTCTGTTATTGCTACAAATTATTGTACTTTTCGTGCGTTTCTCTTTCAGGCCATTAGAAAAAGATTGTGCCAACGATAGCGATGAGGTGCAGAAGATTCAGGATTTCTTTGCAACTGTCGTGTTGTGTTAAACAAGCTCTTGTTTTCATTTGGAAATCGAGTGCTTTTTGAACTCCAACTCAGAATTTGAACTCTTCATCTCGGGGATTGAAATATTAACAAATACGTTTCCAAAACAGAGCATTCTCAATAAATTTATGAACAGTTTAAACCTCAAACCTTTCTTGTTTTTACTTTCTTTTTTCTACCGCACTTGTTTCACCAAAAAGAGGAGAGTGAAGTAAAAAGGGGAGGAAGACACTCTTCTGGTCATTCGGAAAAAGCGCTTATTTTCATGGTCCAGAAGGTCTTTTTTTCGCTTTTTGAGTTGAGTTTCAAACCCAATTTTCAAACGGCCGTTAGCTGCAATTTCGATGATCTTATATTCAAAAAAAACCACTGAAAACGGAGCATTATGAACAAAGTTATATCACGGAAAAGGCAGCCCACTTTTCTGTTCCGCCACCTTTTTTTGCCGCATTTCCTCATCATAATGAGAGAGAGGGGAGGTAAAGCAGATGAACACATGTTGACAGCGGCTGTCTCGAAACAAGAAAGTACTAGGTCGGTTAAAAAGACGTGCGCGTTTTTTTTCTTTATTTCCTATTAAAAAAATGATTGGATTGATGAAGTTGATAGATTTTATTATTTAAAAAAAAACTTTGATTTTTTTGTTTCATCATTTTTCCGACAAAACCAAAATGGTATCAGGATAGTTCTAATATGACTTTGAGCAGTAATACCCAGGTGATGATAATAAAACATTTATTCCAGGAGAATTGAATGAGATTGATTCAATATGAGAGTCGAGATTTTTCACAAAAATATTTCGACCCCTTTTTTCAAGAAACTCAAAGGGAACCTAAACACAATTTATATTAAAATTATTTTCGTGACCCCCTATGTTAACTAATAAAAAACAGATCGTAGAAACCGTGAATTTTTTTGAGAGCGTTCTAAATTCGAGAACTGAAAACATAATAGCATGCTCTTTCCTATCAATTCGTGTTTGTATCAAAAAGAATTTTGCCAGGAATAGTTTTTTTGCTTGTAAATTTTTTCAGACCAGAACGACGTTTCCATGACCTTTTTTTTGCGATTATTCCGATTCCATCAATTTCCGCTTACGTTATTTTTGAAATACAAAAATAATATAGTTTTCAAAAATTCTATCCAAGTTACAATAAACTACGCTCCGGTTTATACCTACGATCACTCTCACATTTGACATTAAAAAGAAGAGGGCAAGACTCATCCTCTATTATTGCTACAAATTTTTGTACTTTTTGTGCGTTTTCATAACATCCAGAAGAATCTCCGCCCATTTCACATACTACTATAAAAAGGGCCCCGGATAATCAAGGCTATCATTCATCATGAAGCTCATTGCTCTTTTTGTCTGCTTTTTCATGTTGGCTCAAATGTCTCATCAAGAGGAGCATGCTCCTCGCCCTGTAAGATACTTGGATATTGAGTTTACGGTGAGACGCATCTACTTGCCGTTCAAACTGCCATCTGTGCTCCAGGTTGGTTTTTTAAAATCGATTTTGGACTATTTAGCAAATCTTTATTTCAGGTTTCAAATCCAACCCCTCCTAAATTCGAAGCGCTTATGCAAGCGATTACAGCAGCAATACCAGAGATGCCCATTTCTCAAAATCGATATGATTTCCAACCTCAATTGACTTGGTCAATGCGCCGACGCATGTTGTTCAAACCATGATCCTTTTTTTTTCATTTTGAACGAATAATGTGGAATAAAATAACTTGTTGAACATGGCTTTTGAATTTTTTTTCCCAGGGATCTTAGAATTTGCAAATAGTTTTCTAAAGACGAGATTTTATCAAAAGTAAACTTGAAAACCTGAAAAAACACAACTGAGAAACTTTGAAATTGGAAGTTCAATATCAGCAACCAACCGTGGCTGAAGTTGTTTCGTGATCATATATCCCAAACCATCATTCAAAATTATGTCTAATCCTCTGTAGTTTCCTAAAATCTTCTCTCAAATGTATCTTGTTATTTAAAAAAATGTATCAACAGATTAGATGAAAATGCATTTTTGAACGTTGATAAATTGCCGATTGGTCAGAAACTCTAAAACTAAGTGTAGCAAAAGACGTTAACATTCTGAATGCAAGAAAAAACAATGAATGAATACATCAAAGTTTTTTTTCTGAAAAATTCAAGTGCATCCCCTCTTCAAAAATTTTTGCGAAAAGAACCAGTAAACCCGAAATTTTCTTCTCTTCCTCATTCCCTAAGAGAGTTAGAGTTCTAGATCAATGAGCAAAACGGAAAGGAGGAAAAGACCAATGCGGCCGAAAGAAGGAAAGTATCTGTTGAAAATATGTAAATGCGCTCTCTTGTACACTTTCATGCTTCACTCTTTTTACTCCCTAATTTGATGATTTTTCTGTGCAAATGAATACCCTTTTTCAATAAAACAGCTTTTTCTGTAAAATGTTACTCATATAGTTACATTTCTATAATTCTCACCCGTTCATTGTAATACTTTGCTTTTAATTTTGTCAACGAATTTCCATTTATTCAAGTGAACAAATTCTTGTGCATTTCAGGCATTCGAATCAATGTGTTCGCTGGTTTCAATACAAATATTTCGCTTCACATCCTAATTCATCGAGTGGAATATCTAACTCTTCTAACTGTTCATCAGGACTGGCAATAACCACGTGAGTGTTACACCTTCAAAAATCAATAGCGTACGAGGTGCCTGTGCGGACCACTACATAACGAACCCTGTCCTCTTCCTTATGTTGGACGGGCACACTCACCACAGGTCAGACGGTCTTACCATTGTCTCGACAGGAAATATAAATACCTTTTGGCTAGCCGTTCCGTGAAGTCCTAAATTATGCTTCAAGCACAATTTTGTTTGAATTGCTTAAATTTAATTCAAACTGGTCAAGAAGTCATAACGGCAACAAATATAAAATCGTATAGAAAAAATCCATAGCTTTGAATTATTACAGAATGCCCCTAACGTCACCAACAAGTTGAAAATATTGTGCCAATGAATCTTGCAAACTAATTTCATGGTTCTTTGTCTCTTTTGGATGGAGCAGCAAGAGAAGAACGATTTCCTGCCTTCTCAACCAAAAAAATGTTGACCTGTGCTCCTCAACTTTGCGAAGATTGCGAGCCGTTGAAACCCTAACTGGACCTTTTTGAAAATCTGTCACAAGCTAACACCCACGTCAATAGACAAATAAGCAAGATGAAATGATAAAGAAAAACAAAATGAAGATCGGACGGTCGATGACCATTAATATTGCCGGTTTGTCACTTGACTACAAGTATTTACCAAGTTAAGCAATATTTTTCTAGATTCAAATCAAGTGCACGGTCACCCGGAAGTTGCTGGAAGAGGAGAAGCCGGATTCATATCAAACATACCATGTACGCGTAAGAGTACGATGCCAGTCAGATGAATGTCGAGTTGGTTAGGTAGGAGCTTAACAGATACCAGGATTATAAATGCGATCAGCTTTTCAGATAGAATTGAATGTTGGAAAGTTTCCACTCGCGTGTCTATTCCCTGTTTTGACCACATGGACTTGCTCTTGCTTTGGACAATTACTGGCAGATCCTAGAGCCTTTTGTTGCCTTATCACCACTGTTTGATAACAATTGATAAGGACCGCTTGTGTTCAGTTGGAAGAGACAATATCTATAAAATTGGTCGATCGCTGTTGATCCCTACACAATGTGATCAACATTTCCCAGTCCAAGTTCATGCAGAAATCGAATGGCCACAGACATCAATGCTGACTCTCAAAAAGAACAAAACTTCAGCTGATTTGGATCAGTTGTGTTATGAATATCTGTCAATGAATGCTTGGAAGTAAGTTGGTTCAAAAAAGGTTTTGCTCTCATGCGATTGTGTCGTGAATTACTGGCTCTTTTCAAACTCCAGTTCAAGATTTTACTCAAACTGGTCATATTAAGCTTGGTTTCGATTGAATTTCCATCTTTTTCATAGCATTTGGAACAAGATAGGAATAAGGAAACACATAACTTTCACTGATTACAGAACGCGTCCACCTTCACGAAATAAATTGGTTGGCGTAGAGGAGATGGCAAAAATCTTGTGGAGTCATTTCAATAACCAAGCTGCAAAATAAGAAGTGTTCTCAGCTACCATTCAAATTTTTCTCTAACTGCGGATCCATCAGAAGGAGTTCGAATCAGTGAATTCATTGTGTGAACAGTCTTGTGTTAGCGGCACACATATCCAAGGATCATTTTAAAAGAGTTCGTGTTTGTATCACTTGAAGATGGAATTGAATTCAGCCGCGGAAACTTCAATTGAATGTGAGCACCGATCAACAAATTTTTAACCAAACTTTGCGGACTAGTTACATATAAGGATAAAATCAGTGTCAATTGTTTTTAGATGCACTACAACACCCACAAGAAGAAGAAGAACCAGCTGACATAATTGTTCGTTTATGTTCTGGACTCATCAATAGATGAGCATGCTCACCAATTAAGAAGTTTCGCTGAAACTGCTGATTCTCCTTGCCGATTTTACCATAGCGAGACAATCTGCAAAGCGGTATTCCTTGTCTATCTACCTCCGCTAAGAACACGTCCCGCAGACCCGTGCGGAGATAAGAACGTAAAGTTGGATTAACTAAAATATAAAGGGTAGGGTCAATCACAGTGGAAATGCATGAACAGTCTAAGGCTAAGTATTTTGAAAGAGTGCGAGAAATGATTGGATTACAAAATTTTGTTTTAGTTTTCGGTGAAGTTGAGTATAAGAAGAGGACCAAATTTGAACTAACCCCTCTGCGTTGATGTCAAGAACAGCTGTGAACACACGTATGTTTGTAAGTTGATGGAATAAATTTCAAAACTGATAAGAATGTGTTTCCAGATGACGTCCACTGATAAACTCCTCTGTGTTAGATGTAAAAGAATAAGAAAAAATGATCTGTGCCACCTAAAGTTCATCTTCTGGAATCTTCTCATCGGATGACGAACAAGTATGAGCAGGGGACGCGGAACAAGTTCAATCACCGGATCAGGAAGAATATAATTTTCAAGTAACTAAAAGGCTAGTGACCATCTAAACAATCAGATTGGAAGAAAGGATGCTGAAGAGTCTATAGTTCAAGTTCATTCACTGGATCAAGAAGAAAATTATTTCCAAGTAATTGTAAGTTTAGAAGGCTACCGACAAACTAAAACATTTGAATGATAGTTAGAGGAAAAGATATTAGGTTGAGTCATAAGTTTCTGACTTTTTTGAGGGTGTGAGTTTGACTGGTTATTTCTCGACACTCAGACATTGATTAATGCTGTAACTTTGCAGTCTTACAGTACCATGATGAGTAATATTTATGCGTTTTAAATCTTATCTATCGGTGCATCCGTACTGGACAGTAAGGCATTCCCGTTGTCCCCCTTTTCTGCGTGTTTTAGACGGTTATCATTGCTGGCGATTTTCTTATCCAAGCAGAAGTTATAAACTAGTGGTTGTGCTATAAATCGGAACCAGACATACTTATAATTATCCAACTAAAAGGGCTAGTTCCTAGCACTATCTCTTCGCAGAATACACAACATTCAAATAACGCGATAATTGACTTCGAGGGTCATTCAACTCCGTGGACTGTACAAAAACGGACAGAGCTATTTTACTTAAACTTTCTTTCAACGTGGAGGATATCAAAAGTGTGATATTCAAAAAATTTCAGCACTCTCCGAAACTCAGAACAGTTGGAAAAATGTGCCAATTTTAACTATTCTTTTTGCACGATGAGACAGAACCCGGAAATGATGATTTTTTTCACTTTTTCTGGAATTTCTCCAGAATCAGATAAACTCAGAGGCTAATTTAGTAGTGTGAAACTGTGGCACATAGTCATCTGAATATTCACAGTTCAGTTTCTTCCTTGCGTGAACACAAGCGAAGCACACTTGAAATTTATGCTCTTTGAGCAGGTGAGGCCAAAAGCTCAAAACTTGAAACAGCAGCTTTCTAATCTTTCTAAATTTCCTAGTCTGCCATGACAGCATAGAAATTTTTTATGACCGGTCTTTGAAAAATGATGTAATGCTGAGAAGTTGGTCACTTTCACGAATTAATTTTTGTGTCATGTTGAGTAGTGAAACTGAAACTTATTGTGCTAAGCAACTTTGGGCACAATACTCCTTCAAAAAATATAGAAACATATTGGATAATCTTTCTGTTGAAAAATCAGACTCAAAATGACATATGAAAGTTAATGTGTTTCAGTGTTACAGTTGTAACATAGGCGAGCGTGGTAGAACAGAGACAGGAATTTACCAAAATTTTGCCCACTAGTGTACAATGTTAGTTGACATTACCACAACATTTGTATAACCTCACAACTCAAGAAAAATTGTCATTCAAAATTATCGAAAAAAGTCAGAAACTTATGACTCAACCTAATATAAAGAAGAAAGATTTACAGTACCGCGCAAAGGAGCCTGACGCACCACTTTTTCGTACTAATCGTATATAGGGCCCACTGGAAGCTATTTATTTTGCACAGAAAAGTTGAAAAATTGCTACAACTTTGCACGGTGTTCCAACCGTTCAAATATCAATAATATGTAATAACTGTACTTATGTTTCAGAAGTCGAGACTTTGAATCAATCTCGCTGAATCCTTCGAAGCAGTATGCAGTTGCTCATTGGATTTGTTTCTTTTTGAGAACACAGCTGTAAAACCTGGCTGAAATTCTAAGGAAGTGTCGCGGTTAGTTACATTAACATGAACTAGAGATACTCTCCGTCAGGAATTTCAATTTTCAGGTAGAGAAAGCCGAGATAAGAGCCAATTATGGACAGTCTCAACCAACGTGACCATAAAAAAAATCCCCGATTTGAATGTTATCAGCAATTCATACTATGTTTGTACTTTGTGTCTCCTTGTTTCAAACGAGTCAGGCCAATTCAATTTGAAGAGTATTTCGAATATATAAAGTTTATTCAAACCTCTCAAGTTGCAAACAAAAGAACACAACATAAAATTATCGATAAAAAAGGCTGAGCTGCCTTGAAGATATGAAAAATTCGGAGAGTGTAAGATTGTATGAGGAAAAGACAGGCTCAAAAGGGAAACGCTGTTTAAATGACGTGAGATATGAAGGAGATGTGAATGAAAACAAGAAGAAAAGAATGAAATTCGAAGGGAGCGTAATGTCAAAAAAAAAACAAAGAAGCAGAGAAAAAATAGTCGAGTTAACACGAATAATGATGAGATAATGAGCAAATTACAAGTCTCTTCCATTCCAGAAGTCGATAAACTGACCCTCCATGTATTCCTTCTCGCAAATTACTCCACAAAGATGGTAGCGACTCATTCCAAAAACCAGAACCAATTTCTGATCGTCTGGAAATTTGTAGACTTCAATGAAATTACAGTTTGTTTTATCGACTTTAATAATATCGCCACGAATAGTGTTGTCCTTCAACCAGTCCTTGATCATATCGCATGGGAGAGCTTCCTTTGTTTTGACTCTAAAAGTCGATTTTGTTTCGAAGAAGTTCTGAAAAATGGGCCGAAATGAAGAAAATACAATGGGAATGAGTTACCTTCAAAATATCTTGCCATGTTTCATCGTCATCCATTTTTTTGATTTCAATATGAAAATCTTTAAAATGAAAGAAATCAGATGCTCTAATGAAAATGTCGAATGGTTTACACCCATATGAGGGTCTTTGCGTGATTCTCTTGATCATTTTCCATCTTGGTGATTTTACTAAGCTGTTGTAAAATCTCTGGTCAACTTCTCCTTCCAGTTTCAGGTATCGTAGTCTCTTATCGTAAAGAGAGAAAATATTCCAAAATGCTTTCTCATTTTCTTTGGAATAAGACCATTCAAAACATTTTGATTTGACACGATGCTTTGTTAGGTTTTCCGCTTGCTTGAAAGTCAAATAAATGCGTACCTCACTTCTTTTCAAATAAACATCATTTCCCCAAGAGACGGCATGGTTCAGAGTCTTGAAGCTACTCTGTGGAATTTGACGGAGCAGTTTTCTTGATCTCCGGAAAAACGAGAGGAATATTCTGGAAATGAGTGAAACTTTTCGAATTGTTTGAGAACTTGTAAAAATTTGTGCAAAATCTACAGCTAAAATTGCATTTCTTGCAAGGGGAACTCTATCACAAGGGTAGTTCTCCCAAAGGGGAGAGTTTGTTTTGAAAGGTCTAACCGGAACCAAGGGCGAGCGGCAACGGCATTACCGTGTTGCCGAATTGCTGAAATTGCCGAACTTTCGAAAGTCGTTGCCGTTGCCGAATTGCCGAGCTTTTTCTTCGGCAATGCTTGTTGGGGAACTTCGACAGGAATTTAGAATAATGGTTAGTGCGATTTTTTCAAGAAAAAAAAGATAACATTTAGCACTGGCTTTCTGTAATTACTCAACTTACTAATTCACAGGCGCCAAAATGTTTTCCGATTTGGCTAATATTTTGCGTGGAGGATACCTATCGACCATACACTCAAAAACTCTTAGGTAGGAGTCGGTATCATTCTTGCTCCGCTAGCTGGAGCCCGATTTCGTAAAAAATTAAAGTTGTCCAATCAGTCTAAAAATTGTTTTCCCGAGGTTTTTCAACATGTAGATAATGAATTTTATTATAAAAACTTTTGAAAATAATTTTTTGAACTAGCTGTAGTACTAAATTTTTATATGCTTCACGTTTTTTTGAGATCTTGAAAAATTTTCGAACTAATAAACAAAAATAGATTTCAGATTTGGATTGAGCGTCTCAAAATACGCCGATTTACTATAAAACATCTAAAATCAAAATGTACTATCATCGAGTAAAAATCGTTTTTTTACTTTTTTTCAACTAACTCTTCCCTCGGATCATTGTAAGTCGATTAAAAACGACAGGATCAGCCTGTAAAATCAATTTAATCTGAATTTGAGACCAAGAAACATAATGAAAACAATTTTGGAACTTTTCGGAAAATTTTTTTTTACATTTTTCAACCATAATGACTGGAAAATTATTTTTTTTCGAAAAGTTCCAAAACTGTTTTTATTGTGCTTCTTGGTCTCAAATATGTATTGAAACGATTTTTCAGACTGATACTGTCAGTTTCAGTCGACTTATGATGACCAGGGTTAGAGTCCTCATGTCATAACAGAATTAAAACTCGCGAGTTACCATTGAAAAAAGTTTACCCAGGTTCTTAACAAAGCGTCACACTTTAAAAAACGAGAACCTGAAAGAATAAAATTCATATTTCAGTGTTTTTCCAGGGTCGGTTGGAACAAAAAAAGAACCGATTTTTACTCGATGATAGTACATTTCGAATTTTGATATTTTAAAGTGAATCGATGTATTTGAAGACGCTGAATCCAAATCTGGAATCTATTTTTGTTTGTTAGTTCGAAAATTTTCCAAGATCTCAAAAAAACGTGAAAAATGTGAAAATTTAGTACTGCAGCTGGTTCAAAAAATTATTTTCAAAAGTTTTCATTGTGAAATTCGTAATCTACGTGTTGATAAACCTCGGGAAAACAATTTTTAGACTGATTGGACAACATTGATTTTTTACAAAATCGGGCTCCAGCTCGGGCTCCAAAAATGATATCGACTCTGAATTAACAGTTTTTGAGTGTATGGTCGATAGGTATCCTCCACGCAAAATGTTAGCCAAATCATAAAACATTTTGGCGCCTGTGAATTAGTTCTTCAGTAGTTGTTGAGTAATTACAGATAGTTAATGTTAGAATGTTCTCCCGGAAATTCGAAATCCATCAGGAAACTTTAACAATTTTTTCTTGTACTGTTCTGTGTGGTTTTTTACTCTCGAAGCCATTTTTCGAATTAGTAAATCTGACTCAAATCGTGAAAAATGTATTGCTAAACGTTGCCGAAACTTGCCGGTTTTTCAACTCGGCAGTTGCCGAATCGCCGAATTTTCGCGTTGCCATTCGCCCCTGGTCGGAAAGTTATTTGCTCATCATTTGATGAGATGCTGGTTCAATGTTGTTATATAAAGCTAAGGAAGACTTGAAGACGTTTCCAAATACTCACTGCTCTTGAATCCTCAACTGCTCAAAAACATTAGTTGCAGCAAGAAGTGGCAAATTAAGAAGGGGAAACTCGAAATTAACTGAAAAATTGAACTGAATCAATGGCGTTTGCCAAGTTTTGATACCTGGAACATCTTTTCGATTTTTAGGGAAATAATCGAATTCTTCAGAAGATGCTTCAGATAATTCCAATGAATCATCACTAGTCCAATCAGTTGGACGTTTTGGTCCCGCACCACCTGAAAAAATTGAGTGTGAAAATGTTAGAATTTAACACCAAAATCGGTAACTTGCCTGTTCTTCGCCTGAAGTGTCTCTCAACATTGTTAGCCCACCGATTATTTTTTCGTTTTGGTACAATGTCCTGCTTTTTAGCCGCTGGTTCACTTTTTGACGGGATCGCCTGCTTCCTCTTTTTAGAAGGAGCCTTTCTTCCTGCGGGCGTTACTCTGGCAGCTTTTTGGGTGGGCTTAGGGGGCACAACTGGAGGATTTGGAGCTGAAAATGGACTGGATTGATGATTGGTACAGTCTAGGAACCTGACTCACTTGAAGTGGTTGCCTTTTCTTGTTCTTTTTTAGTGGATAATCTGGTCTTGGGTGGCATTTTTTGAGTTTTTTTGTGGTTCTTCAAGAGCGAATACCTAAAAAAAATACGGAATTGAAGGAATTGGATCTGAAAAAACAAAAGAAGAACGAGCAAAGAAGAATTAGTGTTCTGAATCGATTAACACGTCGAATGGAAAAGGTGTCTTACGCATTCAAACGTGCACAGCAGGCGATCTGGGCGGGAAGATCATTCCTGGAGGAAATCATGAAATTGCGCCCTACCGTGCAGTTATTGAGTATTTGAATAGTCCTTCTAAAATTTGTTGCTTTACATGCAAAAATCTTTGAAAAACCTTGGGGGGATCTCGATTTTTCAGCAGGTTCCAGTCTCGAGAGACATTATTCCAGGTCGTATCTGTCTGGTTGTTTACCGAAGCATCACCTAAAGAAAGTGAGCTCAGTTGAGAAGGCGTGTAGAGAAAAGTGTAAAATTCCGAAAAAGTCTCCGGAAAAATGTACATGTTTTTATGCTATAAATTGCTTTCGAAAAGTAATTGAAATAAATAAAGTTTATTCAAAATAAAAGATCAAACAGATAAAAGAACATGAAAAAAGAAGCTTTCAACAAAAAATGATTTTAAAAAAAGAGAAAAAACAAGACAGTCCAAGGGACAAGCTGGCGAAATAACAATGAGAACAGAAGAACGCAACCAAGTAGTATAAATTTTGAGCGAAAATTAAATAATTATTCTTCTCCAGAATTCCTCAAACTGGCTCTTCATTGCTTCTTTATCACACATTTTTCCACAAATTTGGTTATCATTCATTGCAAAAACTAATACTGATGCTGGATTAGTTGGAATATCCTGGACTCTTATGAAATCACAATCTCTCATAGCTTCAATTTCAACAATGGACCCGGGATTGGTGTTCCCATTCAGCCAGGCTTTGATTTCTTCGCTTGGCAGAGAAGTCATTGTGTTAATTTTGAATGTCGACTTCTTCTCGTGGAAGTTCTAAAAATATTGATATGAGGTTAAAAATACAACTGTATTCCGTTACTTTCAAGATGTCTTTCCATGTATCTTCAGACATTTCTTCAACCCCAAAACGGAACTCCTCCAAATGTGAGACGTCTTCCGCTTTGATGCAAATTGATTTGTGGTGTCCCCGCTTGTGCCGCACTTCTTTGAGCTTCTTCCATCTGGGTGTTGCTACCAAAGCATTATAAAGATCTTGATCAACTTCTCCACGTAGTTGTAGGCGACATAGCTTCTCGTCATGAAGAGCGAGAAGATTCCAGAATGCGTTTACATTTTCATCATTAAATTCCCAGCTGAAGTGTGTTGAAGACACTCTGTGCTTAGTGACATTTTCAGCTTGGGCGAAGGTTACTGGAAAACTTCTTCCTTCACTTTTGATGTAAAGATCACCCCAAAAGTCGAGATACACACGGCTTATATTCTTGAAGCTTTTATCAGGGAATTGTTTAAGAAACTTTCTGGATCTTCGGAAGGTTGACATACGTATTCTGAAAATTCATGAAAATTTTTATTTGGTTGAAAACAGAAGGGCTACATATCATCAAATTTTGGACTTTGCTAACAAGAGCGTTACTTTAGATAGTCGTTTGCAATTTTCTGAAAATTTGCAGAGAGATTAATCGACACGAATCCCGTTCAAAAATGTTCATATTTCTTGGTCTGAAAAGTTTCCGACAAAAATTAGGACTCAGATTTCCCCCGGAAGTCGAAAAATCATAATATCTTCTTCAAAACAGATTCGTGGTTCAAGAAATTTAGTGAGGAAATATTTATGAACACTCTGATAACATCCAAAAATTTTCAGACTGTTCTGAAAAAAATTAAGAAACTTGGTGTTTGGATCCCAACAAAAGGGTGGGTTATGCAATTATTTTCAAAAAAAAATTTTTTTTTTCCTCTAAAAAATATCATAATCTGTTTTTTCATGTCTGAAATGCCCGTGGTTTCAGTTAAACCCCTTAGGAGCTTCAAAAATTCATGATTTTAGCAAGTTTCATAGAACATTCTCAAACACTATGGAAAGTAACGTCCCTAGTAAGAAGAATAATTATAGTCTGTTCTCCTTCTAATTTTCTTTTAGACACAAAGTTTAGATGATTTTAGTCTTGCTTCAAAATCTGACAATTTATTAGTAAGCCTACAGAAAAAGTTCTACTTTAAAGCTGGTCATTTGAAGTTTTCACTTGAGGAAAAATAGGTCTAACAACTTTTGAAAAAAACTCACTGCTCTTGCAATGTCATCTGCTCGAACACATGTTTTGCCGCAACGAATGGCAGCTTCAAGAGAGGAAAAGTGGAGTTGGCTGAAAAAAATTTCAAATAGGATCTAAAATTTTGATTTCAGAATAATACCTGAAACTTGGCCGTCATCATCTTCTGCGGAGTCAGATTCTGCGGAAGACCACTCAGACCCGCTTGAAGAGTCACTGAATGAACGAAGCCGATATCTACGCATGCCTGAAAAACTCATAGAGACAAAAATAGCCAAGTTCCAAAATTAGTTACCATCAGTAGACGTTCTAGCAACTCTACGCATTGGTTTTGGTTTAGCCGGTTGTCTCTGGCGAGCAGGAGCCTTTCTTCCAGCTGGCGTGACTCGAGCAGCTTTTCGAACAGGAGCCTTTCTTCCAGCTGGCGTGACTCGAGCAGATTTACGAGAAGGCTTCAAAAGCGCAGCTGGAGGATTCGGAGCTGAACATGAATAGGATTGAAAGCTTGATTAGAACGGATCTATACTAACAACCAAAAAAATCTTCAAAAAGATATGAAACTTGGGAACCTAACTTACCGGAAGTGGTTGGTTTCTCCTGTTCCTTTCTTGTGGCTTGCCTGGTTTTGGGTCCTGAAAATAATTTTTTTTAATGATTAGGACCAAAATATCCAAAATTTTGACTCACTCAAATTGGCTAATTCCTCCTGTTCCTTTTTCGTAGCTTGTCTTGTTTTGGGTGGCATTTTGTGGTGGATTTTCAGCGGCTCAACAGCAGGCACCTATATAAATTATAAAAGATTACTGTAGCAGGAAGAGAAAAAGAAAATGGTAGTTATAGGATATGAATTTGAGACATGGAAAAGATTTTCCTTCAAAAAAGTGTTCATTTGATCAATTATGCCAAAAACAAGCAACAAACGAAGTAAACTCAATTCAAAAAAGAATTAGTGTGCTGAATCGATTAACGCGTCAAAGGAAAGGAGTGTCTTACATATTCAAATGTGCATAGCAGGCGATTTTGGCGGGAAGATCATTCCTGGAGGAAATCATGCAATTGCGCCCCACCGCGCAGTTACTTTGTATTGAATGGTCCTTCTTTATTTTTGATGATTTTCATGCAAAAAGTTTGTTGCAGTTACTGTCCATCCAAATGCATTTTTAAATGCAAACACAGCATTGACGTGATTACTTTTGTATCAGTCGTTTTCAGATAGCTTTAATCCGTATGAATGTTAGTGCAGTGGTGACCAGAATCTTTGAAAAACTTTGGGGGATCTCGATTTTTCAGCAGGTTCCAGTCTCGAGAGACATTAATCCAGGTCGTATCAGTCAGGTTATTTACAGAAGTATCACTTAATAAGCTCAGTTGAGAAAGCGTGTAGAGAAGAGTGTAAAGTTCCGAAAAAGTCTCCGGAAAAATGTACCTGTTTTGATGCTATAAATTGTTTCCGAAAAGTAATTGGAATAATTGATGTTTATTCGAAATAGCAGATCAAACAGATACAAGAACATGAAAAAAGAAGCTTTCAACAAAAAATGATTTTAAAAAAGAGAAAAAACAAGACAGTCCAAGGGACAAGCTGGCGAAAAAACAATGAGAACAGACGAACGCAACCAAGTAGTATAAATTTTGAGCGAAAATTAAATAATTCTTCTTCTCCAGAATTCCTCAAACTGACTCCTCATTGCTTCTTTATCACACATTCTTCCACAAATTTGGTTATCATTCATTGCAAAAACTAATACTGATGCTGGATTAGTTGGAATATCCTGGACTCTTATGAAGTCACAATCTCTCATAGCTTCAATCTCAATAATGGACCCGGGATTGGTGTTTACGTTCAGCCAGGCTTTGATTTCTTCGATTGGCAGTTCAGTCATCGTGTTAATTTTGAATGTCGCCTTTTTCTCGTGGAAGTTCTGAAAATATTGAAATGAGGATAAAAATACAAATGTATTCCGTTACTTTCAAGATGTCTTTCCATGTATCTTCAGACATTTCTTCAACCCCAAAACGGAACTCCTCCAAATGTGAGACGTCTTCCGCTTTGATGCAAATTGATTTGTGGTGTCCCCGCTTGTGCCGCACTTCTTTGAGCTTCTTCCATCTGGGTGTTGCTACCAAAGCATTATAAAGATCTTGATCAACTTCTCCACGTAGTTGTAGGCGACATAGCTTCTCGTCATGAAGAGCGAGAAGATTCCAGAATGCGTTCACATTTTCATCAATAAAATTCCAGCTAAAGTGTTTTGATTTCACTCTGTGTTTAGTGATTTTTTCAGCTTGGGCGAACGTTAATTGAAAACGTTTCCCTTTTCTTTTGATGTAGAGACTATCAGCATGGGCGAGAAGGACGTAGCTTATTTTCTTGAAGCTTCTTTCAGGGAATTGTTGAAGAAATCTTCTCGATCTGCGGAAGGTTGACATGCGTATTCTGAAAAACCATGAAAATTTTTAATTTTTTTTTTCATATTATCAAACTTTAAACTTTTCTAACTATGGGATGGTGTATACGTAGGATGAGCTTTTGGGATGTGTTCTCATTCAAACGCTGAAATGCTAATTACGAATCTGGGTTCTGTTTCTGCTAACCTCATTTCTGAAAGAAGCTGTGCTCTCAGATATGACAGATTTTCGTCAAAATTCTGACTTTGGAGCTGTCATAGACTATATTCCTATGATACTATCGTCCTCAAGTTGCGTAAAAATGCGAATTAGACCACCCTCTATCACAACAAAACTTTTGGAGACTTTTTGAGAAATTTTTTTTAACTAAAACGCCCGCTTGGGTTAAAAATGTTTTCAGCTCAAAATTTTTATTATTCTCAAAAAGTTTTGAAATTTCTTGGAGTGATAGAGGGTGGTCTAATTCGCATTTTCACGTCGTTTGAGGACTATAGTACCATGGGAACATAGTCTATGATAGCTCCAAAGTCGGAATTTTGACGGAAAGTTTTCAGCGTTCGAATGAGATATACCAAATCCTAAGCTTACGAAAAAAGTGCTACTTGAAAGCTGGTCATTTAAAATTTACACTTAAGGAAAAATAGGTCTAACAACTTTTGAAAAAAACTCACTGCTCTTGCAATGTCATCTGCTCAAACACATGTTTTGCAGCAACGAATGGCAGCTTCAAGAGAGGAAAAGTGAAGTTGGCTGAAAAAAATTTCAAATAAAATCTAAAATTTTGATTTCAGAATGATACCTGAAACTTGGCCGTCATCATCTTCTGCGGAGTCAGATTCTGCGGAAGACCACTCAGATTCGCTTGAAGAGTCACTGAATGGACTTAGCCGATTTCTACGGCCGCCTGAAAAACTCATAGAAACGAAAATAATCAAATTCCAAAGTTAGTTACCACCAGTCCACATTCGAGCTGTTCTAAACGTTCTTGCGTCAGCCTGTTGTCTCTGGCGAGCAGGAGCCTTTCTTCCAGCTGGCGTGACTCTAGCAGCTTTACGAGAAGCCTTCAAAACTACAGCTGAAGGATTCGGAGCTGAAAATGAATAGGACTAAAAGCTTCAATCAATAGAACGGATCTATACTAACAACCAGAATAACTTCAAAAAGATATAAAACTT
This sequence comes from Caenorhabditis doughertyi, assembly GCA_963572265.1. Classification (NCBI taxonomy): domain Eukaryota; kingdom Metazoa; phylum Nematoda; class Chromadorea; order Rhabditida; family Rhabditidae; genus Caenorhabditis; species Caenorhabditis doughertyi. The sequence goes on from OY751558.1 coordinate 1,635,592, forward strand.
GGGAATCTGACTTACTGGATGTAGTTGGTTTCTCCTGTTCCTTTCTTGTGGCTTGCCTGGTTTTGGGTCCTGAAAACAATTTTTGTGGATGATTTAAAAAAAAAACCTAAATTTTGACTCACTCGAATTGGCTAATTCCTCCTGTTCCTTTTTTGAAGCTTGTCTTGTTTTTGGTGGCATTTTGTGATAGCTTTTCAGCGGCTCAACAGCAGGCGCCTAAAAAATTACGAAAGATTACTGTAGCAGAAAAAGAGAAAGGAGAAAGTGCTTAAAGGATATGAATTTAAAAAATGGAAAAGATGTGCCTCCCAAAAAAGTGTTCATTTAATGAATGATGCCACGTCTCGTGCAATAAACAAGAATGAAACGAAGTAAACTCAATTCAAAGAAGAATTAGTGTTCTGAATCGATTAACACGCCAAAGGGAAAAGATGTCTTGCGTATTCGAACGTGCACATCAGGCGATTTTGGCAAGAAGATCATTCCTGGAGGAAATCATGCAATTGTGCCCTACCGCGCAGTTATTGGGTGTTTGAATGGTCCTTCTAATTTTTGATGCAAAAAACATAGAAAAAGTTTGTTGCAGTTACTGTCTATCCAAATGCAATTTTCAATACAAATACAACTTTCACGTGATATATTCTGTATCCATGGAAAAGATGTGCCCTCAAAAATGTGGTCCTCAAACACAAAAAATTGTAGACGCCAAAGCAATTTTTGTCTAATTGTCTGATTATTTTTAGGTACATGATCTAACATTTGTTGGAGTCTATAAATTTCTAAACTGGTTCAACATAACATAATGTATTTCGGATCTAATACTTTCAATTCACAAAACAATAATCGATGAAAACCTTTGGAAAACAAAGATATATTTGAATGGCCTAAGTACTAGGAGACAAGGTATTGAGTATCAGGACTTGGCGTAAAATTTTTATTTTATAGAATCCGTAAAACGTAAAATGCACGGATTCAAAATCCGTAAAATTTCGTAAAATCCGTAGAAACTGTAATATTTGATTCAGCCGCTTCGGAGCACGTTTTTAGCAGTAAAATTGCTGTTCTGGGTGTTTTGATACTCATCTCAGCCGCAAGTTTCAGAAAGTGTGAATTGATGCTTTGTTGAAGTTTCGGTACTTTTTCTTACCGTAGGAACAAAACTTTTTCACTGTCAAAAAATTTGATTGTAATTTTTTCTGATTTCCATTCTTTGAGCCTTCTTTGCTTGAAAAACCCGTACATTTCACAACTAATTCTTCATAATGAATTACTCCAAAAACATCAAATATTTGCTGAAATTGCTCGAAAACTGGCTTGAATTATTTTTACAGATTTTACGGATCAAATTTTACGGCATCCGTAAAATTATTCGGACGTTCAAAAATCCGTAAAATCCGTAAAATCCGTAAAAACCGTAAACATAAAATCCCAGCCCTGTTCAGTTGTCCTGGTGAAAATTATGTAAGTGCGCTCCACCGCACACCTTTTTTTGCGTTTAGTGTTTGAATTGTCCCCCTCTAATTTGGTGTTTCCAGGGAGGTTTTTTAGGTTACAATGAACTTTTTTCTGACTAAAACTATAAATTTTACTAAAAGTAACCCGTTTTTCGAAATTAGACTTTGAATCCTCACTTTTCGTTTTGAATTTCGCCAAGTATTCCTAGGTTTTCTGATTTTTTCTATGTTTCAGGCATATGGATCAATGTTTCGTCAGGTTTTTGGAAGCATGCTTTTCTTCTCAATCAAATTTATCAAATGAAACATGTTCAAAAAGTTACAAACGTGGACTCAATCAAAATTAAGTGAGTTATGTTCTTTTGAAAATCGATAACCTACACAGTGCCTGTGCGGACCACCACAGGTCTCGTCCACATTTACACGTGGACCACGCACGTTCGCAAGCGGCCAGACGGCCATGCAATTGCCTCACAAAGGTAGAAAACTCTTTTTGATCGACCTTTTGTCAAGTTTTTGATTCGGAACAAAAACGTTTTGATTGAAAAAAATTCGGGTAACAGAATCATACCACGCCCCACGTAAGCCTCGGCGCACTAGATGATGTGGACAGCGTTCAATAATGCCAAAAAAGAGTCCTGATATTAGACTGTAACTGTTTGCAGATTGCTCTAATCTCAAAAAATGATGTCAGTCATCAATCGAAAGAAGTCGATGGAGGTTGACGATGAAGACGTTTTGGATCGAAACAAACAAAAATCAGAAGAGTCTCTGTCACTAACAAGGAAATTTTTGTATTGGACGGTGGAAATCATGAAAAGATGATAGTGAAATGCAAGAAGAACTGTTTCAAACAGCTCTCAATACCAAAAACATTGAAGATTACCGTACTGAGACAAGACAAACATCGGTTTAAATTGCCAACGATATTTTGTTCAACCTTAATCACTTCCACTTATTGGACATGAACCCTGAAAATTCCCGAAGCAAGCCCCCAAGTTATGAAAAAAGAAGATTCTATGGAGTTCGACGCCTTTTCGGAACAAAAGCTCTCAATTTTAGAGATGACCTGGTTACCCAATGGCATAAAAACTGGATAAAACATCAGCCACCCTCCGTGAGTGTTAGTTAAACTTCAGCATGTTTACGAGGGAATAACTAGAACATAGGACAAGCTTTTGCGACATGTTTTAGACCATTCCAACGTTCAAAACAGGTTGATCGCAAGTCTTGGGCTCTTTTCTTCTGTCGACCATTCAGTAAAATGATCCTATGTAGTTCATTACGGCATCAAAAGCATGGTTTTTACAATAGTCGGTCCTATCGGCTCAAAACCTCCAGTGAACACATGTCCCAACAGCTAATCCTATGTTCTGACATATGCCATGTTAGTTAATAGTTTCAAAGAAAAGATCATAACTAACTACGTTTACAGGAAAAAAACAAAAAACCGTAGTTTAAAACGGTTTGATTCACCGCCAGAAACAAGTGGGATAACGACGACAGAGATGATAACAAGGACGCGTTCCTTTTTGACTTGAAAGAAGTCTCAGAAATGCTCACGAATCGAGTTAATGAGCTCCTACCCAGGATCAATGGAACCAAATGAAAGGCAAACATCAGATAAAAATGAGACAATTTCAATCCGAAGACCACTCTGCTCATGCTGCTGTTTCGAACAAATCGTTTTGCTTTGTGTCAATTCGAGCCTATAGACAGGCTTTGAAAAGTACAGCTGCCGACCAAAATGGAGATGAAAATGCCCAGTTGAAGTTACGGAACAATGAAAAAAAAAGAAGAATCACTGTGGAATCGCAATGATAGAGCGAAGTAGAAATGCAATTCGTTCAAAAATGTGATAAATATGATGCGATGGTAGAAGTTAGTTTCAACTGCTAGCAAATAAGAGAGAGAAGGAGCAAGTGGATGGCAACTCTACCAAAAGAAACACGATAACTGGTGAGTTGAAATGGATACATTTTGAAACTGATGTTGACATCTTTTCAGATATTCCAATCTGAACAACCTCGAATCATTGTGTTGGATGGGAAGAAGACAGAGACTTGCAATGCATAATACAATGAAGAAATCAAAGAAGAATAACAACACCACAAAAAGAAGGGCTAATGGTGGAAGTCAATGATAATGACAGGGCGATTGCAAGGATATTACCACTGGACAATCGCGACCATTCAGAAGGCTTGATCTTGGTGAACTGGAGAAGATGTCAATGATTGTGCTACAATAAGCAGCGAAAACTTGGTAGACACGTAGAGAAGGACGGACGGACAGGCCACAAAATTCAGCTGCGTATGGAGAAATTGAAAAGTGACAGAATGAGAGATGACAACTTTTTCTGAATTAATATTTTTCAATTGTATTGAAAACACGTTGTGGTAAGTTGATATGACCATCTGAAACCATACTAACATAAATATGTTTTTCAGATAACACTGGCTGAACAACGCCTTAGACTGCAATGAGAAAGATGCTGACATTCAACACTTGAACAAGACATTCTTAGGAAAACAGTCTATGGAGAAGACAGCGGTAACTATCGACAGATTCGTGGAAACCGATGATAGGAAATTGAATACAAGAAGTGAAAGGCGAATTGGTCGAAAAAATCGAAATGCTTTTTCCGAGTCTCTACAAAGCTGGTAATACTAACTGGACAATGCCTTTGTGAGCAATGAGAAAGAAGCTCAAATTCAACGCTTGAGGAAAGAATCCATTGGGAAACAGTTGATGAAGATGACAACGGAATTTATCGATGATATTTTGGAAACTGAGTGGGAAGAAGACAGCGATACGTTTCTTCAGTGGACAAATGTTCATCTCGAGTCCCTAAAATTCGGTCAGTTTCACGAAAACAAAATGCTGCTAAACGTTGCAAGTACATCAACATATGTAAATTAGGGGTTCAATTTCGACAGACAATCAGTCATCCTGCCGCTGTCCATTTGTTAGGGTGGTTTTTGGCAAAAAATTTTGGGGGACAGGACATATTCAAATTAAGTGTCACAAAAAAGCGAACGTATGGCGCAGAAACTGGTGTTGTTAACAAATGGACGGCAATTGAACAGAGGTTTGCCCATCAAAACGGTAGGCTTCATGAGAAAAGAGGCCTCTTGCGATCCATCTAAAATTCCTGAATTTCAGGTACCTTGATTTTCGAATGATACCTCATCGATGAAAACATGTTGATGTTCAATGGCTCCTGACGTTGGTAACTTGGTCCAATTAGCAGCTGGCTCCAGACCCATCCATTCCAAACAACATGATTTAGCGGTTAGTTATACGAGCAAGAACTAATGATACTCTCCGCCGAAAGATACAAATTTCAGATGCAGCAGCAGTCATCGTGAGGAAGCTGGGATCATTCTGATGATTGTGAAGTATTCTAAAATCCACAAGAATCCTGAAATTCAGCTGCTCGTCGCCCATAACCATGCTGCTTAAAGACTTTGAGATAAAAAGTTTTGACCAGTAAGATTATTTATTGGAGAACATTAGTTAGAAAAAGCATTACAACAAAGTATTGATTGGGGAGATTCAAATTGATTACAAGAAAAAATTGAGAGTTAGAAGAGGGGAAAAAAGAGAAATTAAGCGACCCATGACAAAAAATACCCGTTGTAAAGATTGATCATCGCGTTCAAGGAACGGATGATTTTCTGACGCTCCGCCGCGGTCCAGCGGATTCCCGTGAAGTCGCGCTTGACCACAATGCGGTCAAGCTCGACTCCATCGAGCTTGTTGACGTTCCGCTTGCCAACTACTTGTTGGAGCCACTCGTCGACGTTCTCCTCCTGAAATTATAGCCATCAAGTGGGGATTCTACTATTGGAAGTGGTTCTTACCGTCCACGAGCGCCAATCGGCGGTACAGTCCGGGTTCGGGAAGTAGATTGTTTTCCCGGCGGCCTGAAAATGCATAAAGTTGTTTATTCTTATAGAGCCGAGCGTAAGTCTGGTAAGATCTGCCACAGGCCGGCTAAAGCTGCCTTTTTGGATGAGTATTTAGTGTGATGGGTACATAAGGTGGACCCAATAAAAGTCAGTCTAGGTGGTTACGCTCCACAAGGGGCGTGTGGATAATTTTTTGGATATCCGAAAATTTCCGTTTAACCGAAACAATTTTGGATATGTTGCTTTCGGATAATTATCCGAAAAACTTTCGGGCACTTTTCGGATATCCGAAAATCCGAAAACCAAATTCGGATAACTTTTCGGATATCAGATTTATAGAAAAATTATATGGAGCAAAACTTTCCGTTCGAATTTCTTCTAAAAACGTAATTCGAACCATCTTTTTTGTGAAATTTACAGAAATGGTGCGAAATATATCATTTTTCAACTTTGTCGAAATGAAACCAATGCAAAACTTGAACTAATTGGAATTTTTTTCCCAAAACAGTGCTGTTTTAGAAAAATTAGAATGTCCAAATGTTTGAAAAACTAAGTTCGGATAAATCTCCGGATATCCGATTATCCGAAAAAAATTTCGGATAATTTTTCGCGAATCCGAGCATCCGAACATTTATTTCCGCACAGCCCTGTTTAGTACTAAAAATTCTTCAGGAAATTGAAGAATCAATTTTTTTTGAGATTTGCAGAAATGGATTCCCCATAAAATTTTCATCAATTATAAAAACTCACATATCTCTTTGGTTTTTGTCCCTCATCCCGAACCCGAACGAAAGCCACCAGAATTTCCCGCATCAAACGATGGGAGCAGCCATGATGAAAGTCCAAGGCTTGCTGGTCGAAAGGCCCCGGAATAGATGGGCAAGGTGGAAGGGCCTGAATAACAATAGTTTAAGCTGAAACAACTTTCATGAGCCTTACATTGTGGAGTTTTCGGTAGTTGATGTAGACGTTGCACCATCTGGTACGGCGAGGAGAACGGCGAAGTTCTGGCCAACGCATGCGTTGGAGTGGACGTTGCATTTTCTGGAATTTCATGATTTTATTGGAGAATATTGGAGTGATAACGTCATCAAATTTGAAAAAAGAACAATTTTTGAGAAAAAACGATGAATGGTAAAAGGCCACCAGGACAGAGTCATCTTCCAATGTTTGCCTTTCTCTGTACTCTTCTACAGAATTTCGAAAATCTTGTGACAAAAAAAAGAAAAAAAGAGAAGAAATTTGGTAGACAATAGTGTTATGACAGTGCGAGTGAAAGGGGAAGACAAAAGTGCACGAATGATGAGGGGGGGGGGGGGGGGGGGGAACGGAGGGGGACTGTTGCTGTTCTGGGAGAGGCGAGAGGCCACGCCCCTCTGACTCACAGCTTTATGACGTCGATTAATGGTGGCAAAAGATATGCAAATGTCAATGAGAATATGAACTTGCAAGGAATGATGAGCAAACAATACATGATGTTCTGATATTTTATAAAAAGTGTTTTTTCTAGAAGGATTCTTCGTATAGAACGAAGATAAGGATAGAATTGTATGAATAGATCAAAGAATTTCTTATTTATATTTTGGATTGCTGAAACGCTGGAAAGGCTATTCAAAATCTCAGAATAAAACAGTTTTCAGGTCAGATACGAAATATTTTTTCAGAACCACCGCTTTGGATCTGTCATGGAAACGATCCAGTAGCAGTATGGTCACCAGATTGAACCAAACAAACTTAATCTAGAATAGTTTACTGAACTAGCTCAGTTCAATAGCTTCCGAACTTTATGATGGAACCTGATCTAATATACGTTTTGATCAGACTTGTACTGTTACCGAATTATGCTCCATGACAGTTTCTAACTGTGAAAAAATTGGTGAGTTCTGCTGACAAGAAAATTCTAAAATGGAACAGTGAACGCGCGTAGAATATACAAATAAGCGTTTTGATCCAATTGGGAGGATAACGTACGCAATTAATGAGATGTTGATGGGCCAGCACAGACACGGTGAACATAAAAATAGCTGGACTTTGTTTTGAAATTTCACGGTCCCAACCACGTCTTTTGAAAATCCCTTACTAAACTTTCAAAGAACCCGATAAATTTTTATTTTTCTGAGAAACTGGTTTTTTTTCTCAATTTCCTGGGTAATTGAGAAGTCAGTTTATACTATAAAGTGTGCGAATCTTTGCAACATTTCACCATAAACAATATTAGTCCAAATGGCATCTCCGACAAGCCTGTATCCCTCTCTGTCGGCCGCCTTTTCTCTCTTTCTCTTCAGGAGAAAATACGGAGAGAGAACAGTCAGTTTTTATGACCTAAAAATTTTATTATAAACAAATTGAGAGCGCGGTGAGTTGAGGATGCCAAAGAGAAGTCGGAAGAGGTGTCGGTATGAAAAAAGAGGGGTTGACCAGAAGGGAGGGAGTAAGATATTATGATATAGCAATCGAAGTCTGGGAGAATTATAGGAATTAGAAGATGTTTTTGATAAAAGAACATAGACCACATTTGTGATTTTTTGCATTGAAAAAATAACTTTTTTCGTCTTCTTTTTCGATAACTGTAGGAGTGGTTTTCTAGAGAATATTTTGGATATTTCCAATTGAAAAAAATCATGAATTTAATCAGAATCATAAAAAAAAACTGAAAAAATGACAATTTTTCAAAATTTTTCAATTTGGCCCGACCCGGAATATCAGAAGTATGTTGACAAGACTAATCTAATAGCAATTTTGTTAAAATTGAAATGATTGGAAAAATTATACAAACTCAAAAAATAGGATGAAAAATGGAACTTTTTTTGTTCTTTTCAGAAGTTTTCCATAGTCCATAAGAACCGCGCAAATCAGAAAAATCTTACGAGATTTCTTTCCAGTATTAGAATCCAAATTGGAAAGAGCCTCCGATACTGTGAACATCTTTGTTTACGGCCATTCTTGCGACCATATATTAGGTTGGCCGGAAAGAAATGCGCACTAAACGTTAACGCGAATCTTAAAGCGAATCTCCGCTAGAGTGAGTGATACCGTATAACAATCAACTAAAAAAATGTTGGCCATAAATTTTGGCACATTTTACCAGTTGATAACTTTTTTGTACCTTTTATTCTAGCTGAGATATATATTCGAAAAGAAGTTCAAAGCGCATTTCTTTCCGGCCAACCTAATATTTTGATTTTCTAGTTCACTTTCCTACTGTAGTTTCATGTTCCGCACAGTTTTATCAGTATTCCATCATTCTCAAATCAATCACTAGTTACTGTTCTATTCTCTTTTTCAATATTGCGTCTGTCTTCTCAAAAAAAAAAAGTAGCAAGTGAATTGAAAAGATAGAATCCAACGCCCTTTCTCATTTCACTTGTGTCCTCGGTCTATTCTTTTTTGATAAGATAACTTTTACCAAATTGAACATTTTGTCCAAATCGTCATCGCCAGCAAACTGAACCTTCCTGGCAAACTAATTGATAATTAATGACCCCATTGAAAAACGGGCGTGGCTTTACAAAACATTCGATGCGAGACCGTTTATTTTGTCATTTAAAACACAAGGATTCTTTGAATTCAGGCTGTTTGGCGATATGGAACAATTAGCTGATTCGTTACTGTGAGTTTCATTGTGCTCTTCATTCTAATATTTATTTTATTTCAGAAAAGATTTCCAGTTTTTAACTGAAGGAAGACAAGAAGGAATTCAATTGGGAGTTTCTGACTATACACCAACTACAACCACTATTTCCCACTCATTGGCTGGATCCAACCAGCTTAAGCCTTCAGAATCCAAGGAATATGTGAGCAAGGCATGTTTATCTGAAACCTGAAACTAAGTTCTAGTGGTTTTTACAGAATTCCAACACTCTCGGACCACTTATAAGCAATTTGAACTTCAGTGGACAGTTCCAGGAACCACTTTTGACACCAGACGCCATAAAACTAAAAAACCAAATTCATCAAATGGAGAGTATTGTAAGTATTATTCTTTTATTCACTTTCCTAATACAAAAATGTTTAGTGGCATCAAATAAAAGAGCAATTGCTCCAACCTCAATGCTCAGGTCTGCACATTTCTGAAAAAAAGTCGTCGTTTTTTGAACCAGTCAACGACTCTACATTTGACTATTTCTATAATAGTTCTGGAAGCAACAAATTGTTCAAATGAACCTGAATGCTGATAAATGTGGTTTTCAGAGTGACAATTTACAGTTTCAATCATAATTTTTTGTGTTTTTCTATCTACTTTTGATTGGTTAAACGTACATTTGTATAAGTAAATGTGTTTTCTCGTATTTATTTGATAGAATAAATGCAGTCCAAAATGAAAAATGTTTTTTTTTTCAAACAGAGTTGCTTTTTCTTTCAACTAATTAACCCAATTAAACCAGCATTTGAAACATAGGATGTCAATCGGATTATGATGTAGCTGATAAGAAAACATCTATAAAAAGGTTAACAGTGTTGTTGAAAGCATAAGGTGTGGTCTATCTTTGAATGAATGAAAGTTGGATAATCGAATACTATTATTATTTATTAAATTAAATTAATGAAAAGTAGAAAGAGAAAGAGAGATCTTCAAATAGAGTCTTATAATGGCAGATGAAAGAGAGAAGGTTGATGATTGGTATGTTGAATCTCTACGATGAAGAATCCTTTCCTTTAGTTGGGGAACACTTTATGACAGGCTTTCTAGCACGAGTGGAAGTTCGAGTAGTTGAAACTGGATCAATTCGAGCTCTTTTGGCATCAGTGGGCTGTGGTGATTGAGTTCTTTTCCTGGTAACAAGTGAATGTCCAAATGGAAAAATGACGATAGCAGCGGATCCATGGTTCTCAGCTTCGAGTTTTCTTAGTTTGTTCTCTTCATTGACGTACTCACATACTTGTCTTTTTCTACGATCAACTTGGTCTTCAAATTGTGCTCCCCAAATACGAGAAAATACCTGAAAATTTCTTGAATTAGGTTTCGAGAACTTTGTCAAACAAAACTTACATTAACTTGATCGACTTCTTTCCAATTTTTCTCATAGACCCTCTGGATGAGTGGCTGAGCTGATGAAGAGGCACCCAAAAGACGAGATCTATTGGCATCCTGTGGAACTGGTTGATTGGGGAATTGATGGAGCACTGGAGATGTAGATGAATTAATAGAAGAATGCTCATCGTTATGGAGAGCAGCGGCGGCTTGTCTTGCTGCTCTGGTGAGAGAACGACGAGATTGGATGATCCGAGAGTTGTCCATAGTAGAATAAGGAATGTTGAAGAAGACGATCGAGTGACTCGACTGAATGATTTCCACCAATAGTTTCTCTCCTTATATACCCTCTAAGATAGTCATCATTTCTACAAAAGTGGGCGGAGTCTCCATTTTTGATGACAAATCCAACCGTAATCTGATCTGGAAATGATGATAATTAGGTTATCTGAAGATATTATTGCCCTTACTCTAAAGGAACACAGTAACCTCATCTTGATAACTGAAAATGATGATAATTGACTCATTCTTAGAGTCTTACTGTCTCTCTTCCTGTGTAATGCTCGATAAATTTAATATCACATGAAATGCATAAATTGTAGGCATACGCTCATAAACTTCCAAAAGTAAATTGTAGGCATACGCTCATAAACTTCCAAAAGTGAATACCAAGTTCAAATAATTTCACATTTACTAAATTTAGGTTATATTTCTTCTAGAAAATTTTCCAAGCGGTATAAAAACTATAGCATTTCAAGGAAAAAGAACATAGAGCAATCACAAATACTTTTGTTTCAAGTCTCAATCAATTACAAAATAATCAAGAGGAATTTTCGCACATTCATGAAAATACAATCAATTCCGGATTGAAAATACTATAACTGTTAAAAAATTTTGGCACTTCCAACTTACTACATGTTTTTAAATATCAACTCATTCCCATTTATCTTGCCTCTACCCTTCTCATTGAAATGAGATGAATGCGGTAAAAAAAGAAATGAAATAACAAAATGTGACCACTTCCGTATTCATAACTTCATTGTTAATTCTCCGTTTACTTTTATTTTTTTCAACAAGTATTCTTCGGTATTTCAAGATTACGTCTATCTGATATGAAGACGACAGCTTAACTAGAAAAGTGGAAAAATCCTGGTTTTTCATAGAGAGCTTGAAATACGAAGGTGTATTCGCTCGTAGGACATCATTTCATTCATAAATTTTAAAAAACTTGGTGTTGTTTTCTAGCCGAAATAAAGCCCCGCATGAAAATTATTGACCATGGAAATGAATGTTGTTTTTAATTGACAGACGAGTGTCTCCGTTCCTTTCGTTTCACTCCCCCTCTTTCTGCATTGAGATGAATGCGGGAAAAAAGAGGTTATGATGAAAATTTGGGATCGTTCCCTTAGTCTTAACTTTATTGAGAATGCTCCGTTTCCTACAATTTTTTGAACATACACTTGTCGATATGTTGAGATCACCAATCTGCTATGCAGCTTGAAGAAATATCTTTATTTTCAGATGTGTGCTAGAGATCTTTACTATTATTACTGTACAGATTCTGTGTGTGTGTGTGTTTGTGTGTGTTTCGCCGGCCCTAGCGAGATCCCTACTGAACCGATTTTTATGGGACCTTGACAGGTCGACCCAGAATTTTGACGCGATGATGCCCGTCTATTTCAATTTTTGAAACTGATAGAAGTGAGGTCACCATGTTCAAAAAACCACGTTTTCGGGCCTTATTTAAATTTTCCATTGGGGAGAGAGACACACAGGGGGCCAAGTGAATATTATAAACCCCGTAATATTTTTCACAATTTTTTCATTTCTAAAAAGTATTGTGAAGCCAGGCGGTAGGAGGCGCGGAGCGCCGATGACCGCCTGGTATGAAAGTATTATGAATGAGACATGACGGTTTTCGAGCTGATGGAAAAAGAGAAGCCAAATCAAACTGAAAATTTTGAAATTCTGATTCCAGATTCGAATTCAGAATGGTTTATATAGTCGGATCAGATGAGGGCCACTTGTCGGAATTATCATTTTTATCAGTTTTATCATTTTTAAAGGGAGCTGATGGAAAAAGAGAAGCCAAATCAAACTCAAAATTTTGAAATTCTGATTCCAGATTCGAATTCAGAATGGTTTATATAGTCGGATCAGATGAGGGCCACTTGTCGGAATTATCATTTTTATCAGTTTTATCATTTTTAAAGGGAGCTGATGGAAAAAGAGAAGCCAAATCCAACTCAAAATTTCGAAGATATTACTCAGCATCTGATCTAGCTGATTAGAACAATATCCATACAAAGGTCAACAGTGTTTTTGACAACTGAAGGTGTGATCTATTTTTGAATGAATGGAAACGGGATAATCAAAACAATTATTATTTATTAAATTGAATTATTGAAAAGTAGAAAGAGAGAGATCATCAAATAAGGTATCAGAATAATTTTCAAAGAATGAGAGAAGAATGATGATTGGTGTTATCATTTTTTACGATGAAGAATCCTTTCCTTTAGTTGGGGAATACTTTATGGCAGGCTTTCTAGCACGAGTGGAAGCTCGAGTAGTTGAGACTGGACCAATTCGAACTCTTTTGGCATCTGTGGGCTGTGATGATTGAGTTCTTTTCCTGGTAACAAGTGAATTGCCAAATGGAAAAATGACAACAGCAGTGGATCCATGGTTTTCAGCTTCGAGTTTTCTTAGTTTATTCTCTTCATTGACATACTCACATACTTGTTTTTTTCTACGATCAACTTGGTCTTCGAATTGTGCTCCCCAAATACGAGAAAATACCTGAAAATTTCTCAAATTAGTTTCGGAAATTTTTGTAAAATAAAACTTACATTAACTTGATCGACTTTTTTCCAATTGTTTTCATAGACTCGTTCCTTGCGTGGCTGAGCTGATGAAGAGGCACCCAAAAGACGAGATCTGTTGACATCCTGTGGAACTGGTTGATTAGAGGTCTCACGGAGAACTGGAGAAGTAATGGCAATAGCAGAAAAAGGTCCATTATTATTGAAAGCAGCAACCGCTTGTCTTGCTGCTCTGGTGAGAGAACGACGAGATTGGATGATTCGAGAGTTGTCCATAGTGAAATAAGGAATGTTGGAGAAAACGATCGAGTGACTCGACTGAATGAGTTCCACCAATAGTTTCTCTCCTTTTATACCCTCTACGGTATGTCATCATTTCCACAAAAGTAGACGGAGTCTCCATTTTTGATGACAAATCCAACCGTAATCTGATCTGAAAATGATGACAATTGAGTTAGCCTGAAGATATTATTGCCCTTACCCTTATGAGGCACAGTAATCTCATCTTGATAACTAAAAATGATGACAATTGATCTAAACTGAAAATATTACTTTCTCTATTACAGTGTAATGTTCAATGAGATCATTGTCATCTCAAATTTCAAAGGGATACGGTATACAACAAACTTTAAAAAAATAGGAAATCGAGTCAAAAAATAAAAATTTTGAAAAAGGTTTTTTCTCTTGCTCAAGTTCTTTCAAGCTAACTTCTTTCGTCTATTATGCCTTCAACGGTAAAAAAATATCTAATTTTAAGAAAAAAAATAGAGAAATCACAAGAAAGTTGCAGTTTCATGCCTCAACCAATTTCAAAACAATAAAGAGGGATATTTGCAAATGTATGAAAATACAATTAAGATCGAAATTTTTTTTAGGAAATTCTAAGAATGTTCAAAAATTTTAGTATTTCCAACTCACCACAAGATGTGCTCTCAAACATCAACTTGTTCCCATTTGTCTCGCCTCTCCCATTCTCTTTGAAATGAGATGAATGCGGTAAGTAACAAACGAAATAACAAAATGTGACCTTCTTTGTACCTATAACTTCATTGGGATTCCTCCGTTTTCTACAATTTTTTCAACAAGTGTTTGTTGACATTTCAAGATTACGTCTATCTGATATGAAGTCGACAGCTCAACTTGAAAAGTGGAAAAACACTGGTTTTTTAGTGAGAGCTTGAAATACGAAGTGATATGGGTTTGTAGGACACCATTTCATTAATGTATTTTCAAAACCTAAATGTTTTTCCAAAGCTCAGATAGAGCCCTGCAGAAAACTTATTGAAACGAACGCTGTTTTCAATTGACAGACGAGTGTCTCCCTCCTTTTTAATTCCCTCCCCATCTCTTTCTCTGCATTGAGATGAATGCGGGAAAAAGAGGTGATGATGAAAATTTGGGATCATTCCTCAAGCCATAGCTTTATTGAGAATGCTTTATTTTCTACGATTTTTTAGACGTATACTTATCGGCATTTTGAGATTACAACTATCTAATAGGGAGTCGACCGTTTGATAAAAATTCTTGATTATTAGGAATGTGCTGAAGATATGAAAGTACTATGAATGAGACATGACGGTTTTCCTCTTTTTGTTTCAATTTCCGTCTCCCCTTTTGACGAAACGGATGCAAGTGAAAAACGGTGAGAACGACGAGCAGAGAATTGCCTCTCTCCTATCTGTTTTAGCTCCTCTCAATCTTTGTGGGGAAATGGATGAGGAAAATCAAATGTGAAAATGACAAGTTTTGTTTACTTAGTCCACTTTTCACATAGACAGTTTTTTACTTTGATTTTTATTTAGATATTTTTTCTTAGTTTCTACCTTTCATTACTTAGTTCAGAATACTCCGTTTTTGATTATTTTTTACCCAAAAGCGCTTATTGATATCGAGTGATACTCCTCAAGTGGTCCTTTCTCAGATCATATTGCAATAGTGAACGAAGTAAGCAATGTCAAAATATTTATTCAAAAAACAGTTCAATAATGATCCAATACAAGATAAAAGAAAATATTTTCGTTGGCATCGTTTTCCACTTTTCCAACAATACGATCTTGTTTCATGTATCCATCGACAGCTGTAAATCAAATATTGGATATCAGTAGCCATTTCATAAGTTACCTTTGAATGAGAAAGCAGCGACATTGTTGTCAACAAGCAGAACCTTTGAGGGAAACTTCTGATTGATCAGTGATTTGAGGGTAACCCTGAAAACAGTATTTGTAATATTACGTTTGAGAAATTATAAGGCTCACGTCATTTTTCCTTTTCCGGAGACATTGAAAACAAACTGGAGCTTCTTGAGATCGTTTATCTTCATACGATAGACATTGACTGAAAATTAATATAGAGAGACTTTTGATTAGAAACTGAATAATTACATTTGGAAGTGAAAGTTTCGGTCATTTTATCCCCAATTCTGTTGCGAGTGATATTATTCAATTTCAATGAATCTGGAAAATGAGGCATTGTTATTGTCATGCAGTTGTCAGGCTTACTGTTTTCAAGAGAGGAGAAACTTCCATTCACAATGTCAACCAACAAAGGGAATTGATAGTTACTGAGGGTGTATTTGCTGTCGGAGATATTCAGAGCATAATCGGTATAACCACTGACTTGAGTGACTTCAGGAGTTGGAATAGTTTGTCCAGTCTTTGGTTGTCCGTCATAAGTAAGATTTCCTTTCATTCCAATAGTTTCATATTCGGAAGAGTTGAACAGATAAGATGGCCAGATTGGTGTTGGATTGTCTGAAACTCATTAATGATATCATGATATCATGACTTTAAACTTACATGGATCTTCTGTCGTTTGACTTTTGGCAGCGATGGCTGATGCCAGAAGAAGAATAAGAGAAATGAGACACATTACGATCGTCGACCACTCTGTAGGGTTGTCGAGGAAAGAATGAAGAATAATATTTTGAAAATAGAGAATCGAGTGGAGAGCTCTAATCGAATCAATATGGGAACTCCGCCTCTTTTTAGGAATGGGCGGGGTTCCCAATTTTGATTCGATTAGGGAATATTTCCGTCCGTTCTCCACGATATGTTTCCTAATCGAATCAAACTCGGGAACTCCGCCCATTCCTAAAAAGAGGCGGAGTTCCCATATTGATTCGATTAGAGCTCTCCACTCGATTCTCTATTTTCAAAATATTATTCTTCATTCTTTCCTCGACAGCCCTACAGAGTGGTCGACGATCGTAATGCGTCTCATTTCTCTTGTTCTTCTTCTGGCATCAGCCATCGCTCTCAAAAGTCAAACGACTGAAGATCCATGTAAGTTTAAAGTCATGATATCATGATATCATTAATGAGTTTCAGACAATCCAACACCAATCTGGCCATCTTATCTGTTCAACTCTTCCGAATATGAAACTATTGGAATGAAAGGAAATCTTACTTATGACGGACAACCAAAGACTGGACAAACTATTCCAACTCCTGAAGTCACTCAAGTCAGTGGTTATACCGATTATGCTCTGAATATCTCCGACAGCAAATACACCCTCAGTAACTATCAATTCCCTTTGTTGGTTGACATTGTGAATGGAAGTTTCTCCTCTCTTGAAAACAGTAAGCCTGACAACTGCATGACAATAACAATGCCTCATTTTCCAGATTCATTGAAATTGAATAATATCACTCGCAACAGAATTGGGGATAAAATGACCGAAACTTTCACTTCCAAATGTAATTATTCAGTTTCTAATCAAAAATCTCTATACCAATTTTTAGCCAACGTCTATCGTATGAAGATAAACGATCTCAAGAAGCTCCAATTTGTTTTCAATGTCTCCGGCAATGGAAAAATGACGTGAGCATTATTATTCGATAAGCGTAGTAATACGATAGGCGTAGTAATACTTTCAGAGTTACCCTCAAATCACTGATCAATCAGAAGTTTCCCTCGAAAGTTCTGTCTGTTGACAACAATGTCGCTGCTTTCTCATTCAAAGGTAACTTATGAAATGGCTACTGATATCCAATATTTGATTTACAGCTGTCGATGGATACATGAAACAAGATCGTATTGTTGGAAAAGTGGAAAACGATGCCAACGAGAAGATTTTCTTTTATCTTGTATTGGATCATTATTGAATTGTTTTTTGAATAAATAACCGATCATCGCTTTCTTTGTTCACTATTGCAATATGATCCGAGAAATGACCACTTGAGGAGTATCACTCAATATCGACAAGCGTTTTTGGAAATAATCAGAAACGGAGAATTCAGAACTAAATAATGATCTATTAGGTTGGTCCATAAGTCTTAACCCATTTTCGACAGAAACTTACGAATGACTGTATTTCGTTACCTGGAGAGTCTTATTGTTCGGGTTTTGACCAAAAGTTAGAATCACTATACCCCTTCAAAAAACAAATTTGGAAGGCAACCTCCAGCCCCTCTTTTGAGAGATACATCACATCTCGCAAACTTAAAATTTTTGCTTTTTTGAGTGATTCCATATCATTATTTGGGGGAACACTAAAGAGAGACCCTAAAGTTTCAAATCTGTGGCAATAATATAGTAATGGACTGAGGATTACAAAACCGCTATGGTTTAGTTTTGTTTTGCCCTAGTACTGGAGTAACACTATGCCGAAGTTGGCCCTTTACTTCACAAGAACCTCAATTCCCAGGCACATTGCAGAGCGTGTCCTTGCGCGCTCTGGTTAAAACATTAACCATTTTTTGCCACTGTTGATGGCTGAAACACCGACCACTAACAAGGATTTATGAACTTCAAATAGCTCAAAAAATCAAAAGAAAATTACCACGATAATTTCGTCCCTACTTCATTACTGAGAAATCCACTTTTCAGAAACTTTTCCAATGTAGACATCTTCATAGAACGAATAGTTTTGATTATTTAGTGGGTATTGAGAGTTCATCTACTGTTGTAAAAGGTAGTTCAATCGGGATTGAATTTGTGTACAAACACTTGCATTAGTGGTCATAATCTGAATAATATGGGGAATTGGCTCATTCGATCCTATAAATTAATTATTTAGACAGATTCAGCTGAGTGGTTAGACGATAACATCAAGCCAACCATGTTCTCTGAAAATAAATAAGAAACTGTCTGAAAAGCTTCACAAACTGAAGACTATAGTTGAAATGAACTCATCATCTGTGGCCATCATGGAATGTGATAATAAAACCGATTATATCTTTGAAGCCAGAAAGGTTCACATTATTCTTTTTTGTTATTTTTGCTTGGTTGTCCTTCCCTTAAACACTCACAAAAAATCAGGATTGAAAAATGCCCAGTCATGAAAATAAGTTATTTTTCATAACACACATCAAAATCGTGGTAAGCGACTATACTCTGTTCTATCTTGCCCCATCTTGACCTCCCGTCTTCCGTAAATTGTTGAAATACAGTAACATAGGAGGAAATTAAACGCATGAATAGGTTAGGGATAATCTATTTCAGTTCCCTTTCTATAACACTTTGAAAACTTCGGTCAAAATGGGTTCAGACTTTTGGACCAACCTAATATGTAAAAATTTATCTATGTAGAGAGTTAACTATGTAAACAGAACTTGTTTTTTTCACCTTATTTCTACTGAATCCATTTCGTCACAAATATTGAAGGAAGGTAAAACAGATAGGAGGGAGACAATTCTTTGCTTGTCGTTCTCACCTATATTAAATTGTATCCATTTCATCAAAAGGGGACACGGGAGGTGAAACAAAAAGAGGAAAGCTGCCATGTGTCATTCATAGTACTTTCATACCTCTAGCTTTTACCAAAAATTTATGATTTACCGTTAAGTTGTCGACATATTAAATAGGTTTAGACTTGAAAAAACCACAAGTACGTGTTCAAAAAATCGTTGAAGCATTCTCAATAAAGTTACGGCTAGCAGAACGATCCCAAATTCTCATAATCACTTCTTTTTTTTCTGCATTTATCTCAATGCAAAAAGAGACGGAGAGTGACACAAAAAAGAGGAGACACTCATCGGTCAATTAAAAACAGCGTTCGTTTCCATGGTCAATAATTTTTTGCGCTGCTTTATCTCAGCTTAAAAAACATTAAGGTTTTGAAAGTACATGAATGAAATGGTGTCCTACGAGCCCATATCACATTCATTTTTCTAGCTCTCGCTTAAAAATGAGAATGTTTCCACTTTTTAGGTCAAATTTTTTTCAAATTGGATAGGTGTAATGTTGAAATATCGACGAATGCTTGTTGAAAAAATTTGAAAAAAGGGGCATTCTAAATGAAGTGTTGGGTACGGGAAAGGTTTTGTCATTTCGCCTCTATTTATTATAACATTCATATCATTTCAAAGAGAAATGGGGGAGGCGAGACATATGGAATGGGAGCTGACGTTTGAAAGCAGTATTGTGGTAAAATGGAAATACTAAATCTTAGAGTTATCTCAGAATTTCTTGTAAACTTTTGAGATTAATTGTATTCTCTTAAATTTGCAACAATTGTTCTTGGCCATTTTGAAATAGCGGCTCAAAACTGGATATTTTTTTATTCTTCTGTTATCTTTTTCTCCAAAGTTTGATAGTTTTTACACCGATTGATGGTTTGACTCTGTAGACAAAATCTAAATTTAGAAAATGTGAAACGGAGAAGTTCTCTCAAAATAACTTGAGCAAGGGAGAGAAACAACTCAAAAAAAAATATTTCCAATTTTTGAACTCGATTTTCTTTTTTTTTTAAGTTTTTTAGTGTACATATACAGTATCCCTTTGAATCCTATGATGATAATTTTCTCATTGAGCATTACACAGTAAGAGAGGCAGTAAGATTTTCAGTTTAGATCAATTGTCATCATTTTCAGTTATCAAGATGAGATTACTGTGTCTCATAAGAGTAAGGGCAATAATATCTTCAGATAAACCTAGTTTTCATCATTTCCAGATCAGATTACGGTTGGATTTGTCATCAAAAATGGAGGCTCCGCCCACTTTTCTAGAAATGATGACTATCGTAAAGGGTATATAAGGAGAGCATCTGTTGAGGAAAATCATTCAGTCGAGTCATTCGATCGTCTTCTCTTACATTCCTTATTCTACTATGGACAACTCTCGAATTATCAAGTCTCGTCGTTCTCTCACCAGAGCAGCCAGACGAGCCGCCGCTGCTCTTAATAATGATGGATCTTCTTCCATTGATTCCTCTACAGCTCCAGTTCTCCGTGATACCTCAAATCAGCCAATTCCACAGGATGTTAATAGATCTCGTCTGTTCGCAGAATCTTCTTCAGCTCAGCCACGCAGCCAACGGGTCTATGAGGAAAATTGGGAAGAAGTCGATAAAGTTAATGTGAGTTTTATTTTACAGAGTCCTCCAAAACTCATTTATGAAATTTTCAGGTTTTTTCTCGTATTTGGGGAGCACAATTTGAAGAACAAGTTGATCGTAGAAAAAGACAAGTGTGTGGATATGTGAACGAGGAGAATAGATTAAGAAGAATCGAAGCTGAGAACCATGGAGCCTCTACTGTCGTCGTTTTTCCATTTGGCCATTCACTTGTAACAAGGAAAAGAACTCAATCAACACAGTCCACTGATGCCAAAAGAGTGCAAATTGGTCCAGTATCAACTACTCGAGTCTCCACACGTGCTAGGAAACCCGCCATAAAGTACTCCCCAACGAAAGGAAAGGATTCTTCCTCGTAGAGGTTCAAAATACCAATCAAAAGCTTTGGATCGGAATAAACCACCGCTCTTCTCTCATTCATCGGCTATTATAAAACTTTATTTGAAGATCTCTCTTTCTCTTTTTACTTTTCAATAATTCAATTTAATAAATAATAATAATGTTTGATCATCCGTTTCTATTCATTCAAAAATAGACCACACTTTCTGCTTCCATCAGCAATGTTAACCTTTCTATAGACATTGTTCTAATCAGCTACATCAGAGTCTGAATGATATGTTTTGTTTCCCATTATAGTTTAACTGAGGTTCCTTGCTTAAAAGCGGGACCAGTTCATCAAGAAATAAACAGAAATTGCACAATTTTTGATTGTATTAAATCTACCATGATAACATAAAGTAAACCAAGGGCTGGCATTGATAAATGAAGAGGTTAAAATGAATGAAGAGGTTAAAATGAATGAAGAGGTTAAAATGAATGAAGAGGTTAAAATGAATGAAGAGGTTAAAATGAATGAAGAGGTAAAATGAATTACCTGTAATCAAGAGTGCTTTTAGAAAATAAAAAAAAAAACCTTTCTAAAGTTTTTGACTTTCAAACTAACCACAAAGTGTGTTTTTAAACGCCATTTTTATCCCATCCTATTTACCTATCTTTCTTTGTTTGTGATCACATAATTGAATGTGGTATGATAAAAAAAAAAAAAAACTACAAAATAGGATCTATTACGACTGATACCTTCATTCAGAAATGTCCGTTTTCAGTGATTATTTAAATTTGTGTTTTTCGATATTTCGACTACATTTTAACTGCTGTTTGAATATAGTGTCTTAAACTCATAAAATGTTAGAAAACCCCGATTTTTTTCCCATTGACAGATGGGTGTCTTCCTCCTTTCTTTGTTTCGTTTGCCGTCTCTTTTTCTGATGGAATGAATGCAATTGAAAAAGAGGGGAGAAATAAAGAGACAGGACAAGATGAAATCTGACGTTTTGTACCAAAAGTTTGGTCCAGACACTCATAAATGTTAGCTAAACTAGACACAATTTTAGATAAAGACCAGGGGACACTTGACACAATTTCTCGGCTTCAAAGAAACCCACCAACAAAGTCCGAGGCCTTTCCTTCCTAAATAAATATCTAGGTCATGACATAGATTCGAGATAGTGATGTTCGAGCTCTGCAGTTCAGGTCGCATGCGTACCATAAGTTTCAAGACGATACATGCATATCTATGAATTGAGGTCACGAACTGGTTCCGACTCATCAATATTCAGAATCTCCAACTCAACATTAGTCAACCCAAGAAGTTTCAGGTCTGTAGGACCACTCTGAGCTGAGATCGTCAGGCACCACATATGTGGGTCAACAGGCATTTTCAATGGAATCAGCTAACTCAGTTGCCCCAGGCTAACAATTGATAGCCCCTACGGTCCAACAGGAACTAAAATCGGCAGGCATCACAGATCTAGGTCAACGTTCATTTTCAATGGAATCGGCAACTCAAGTTATCCCCATGTGCCAAATTACAGCTCTTAAGGACCGTCCTGGGCTGAAATCGGCAGGCATCACATATATAGGTCAACGAATACCAGAATTGAAATCAGCGGGTCAAGTTACCCCAAGGCCCTAACTCCCAGCCCCCAGGGACGAATAGGAGCCAAAACGTGAAAAAAAAGTAATTCCGTCCTGTTCCAGAGGCCGAGGTCATACGTGGCAAGGTCAATGACGGAGCAAAACACTAGAAAAAATTCATTCCCTGCATCAACCAGGACCACCGCTAGTAAGAACACTTACTACCGTCGCCGCCTTATAAAAAAAATGGTGAGTTCCAAGAAAAGTGGTCCCGCACCGTCCACATTTCAGTGCAAAAATGGGGGTTTTTGCGAAATTTTAGCGATTTTTTCAACCGCTTTTGGGTGGAAATGTGGGAATTTTAATATTGGAATGGGGAGAGGGTTAGTTAATATTTATTTTTTGTGGGTTACATAGTCAAAAATGTGGGTCATTGTCGGCTGGGAAGAAAAACACCCGAGGGAACTTTGAAAAAATAGGAAAAGTGGGGTGTTTGAAGTCTGGGAAAATAGAGGTTAAAATGGGAATTTCGGGAAAGTAAAAATTGAAATGGGTACAGCAAAAAGTTCCCCGTATTTTAAAAGCAAAAAAATACGAAAAAAGTGGGCCACTGTCGCCTGCCAGCTATCAAAAACTTTGGTTATTTTTCGAGAAAAAAAACTGGGAAAATGAAAATTTAAATTTAAAAAAGTACAACTTTTCAGGAGACCCCATACATATTGTCATATGAAGAAGAGAAACAAATCGGAGAGATGATTATGAAAAAAGCTGGCGAGGAGGATATTTCGATGCTGAAATATGTTCTGAATAAGAAAATGTTCGAAAAGTGGAACAAGTTCCAAACCTTCAAGGCTGCGAATCCTAGATTGGTGTTTGAGGAGCGAATGAAAATGGTAAGTTATCTTATCAATATAAATTCAATGAAATATATTTTTCAGTTCGAGCGCAAAATGGAAGCGATGAGATTGGAGGAGCCAGAGGAGGAAGAGGAGGATGCTCAGGTGGAGGAGCAGGAGGAGGAGCCGGAGCCGGAGGAGTCGGAGAACCAGGATGATCAGGAGGGCGAGCCACAGAGCGAAGAGAAGTAGATAATAATACTTGTATTGAATATAAATGAATGAATTATTGTATCTTTGAATTTGAAATTGAAAAAAAAACAAAAAATTAGGAAAAAAGAGCAACTGAACATCGGAAAATAGAGAAAGTGGTTTTTTTTTCAATAGTTTGGAGCAAGTAATGTTTGAAAGGTTCTAGAAAAACGACAAATATGAGTCTGCGCCAGCGCTTTTTGACTTGACAATCCAGATTTTGTTGTGCTAATTCTTAGTGATCCCAAGTCAACATTCATTCTTATTTTCTTCAATTCAATCAGATTGTGTTTCGAATTTCGACTCTTTTGCTTGGTTTATAAAACACCCAAACATTTTTGAAAGGCAGCTTCTGTTTGTTTTCCTGTGCTGAAACAATTCAAATTGTTCAATTTATTATTGATTATTGAAAGAATTACATTACTACATTACATTAAATTACAAAGAAAAGAATTTGAAGTATCAACAGTGTAGATGAATGAGAGAAAGTATGTGTCCAAATGAGAGCTGAATTTTGACTCCGACGCTTCTTACGATGAAGAACTCTTAGTTGGAGAGTACTTGCTTACTGGTTTTCTTGTACGTGTGGAGATTCGAGTAGTTGAGACTGAAGCAACTCTTGCTCTTTTGGCATCAGTTGGCTGTGGTGATTGAGCTCTTTTCCTTGTTACAAGTGAATGTCCAAATGGAAAAATGACGACAGCAGCGTCTCCATGGTTCTCAGCTTCGAGTTTTCTCGATCTGATTTCCTCGTTCACAAGCTCGCAAACTTGTCTTTTTCTACGATCAACTTGGTCTTCAAAATGTGCTCCCCAAATACGAGAAAATACCTGAAAGTTTCTCAAATTAGTTTTGGAAATCTTTGTCAAACAAAACTTACATTAACTTGATCGACTTCTTTCCAATTTTCCTCATAGACCCTCTGGATGAGTGGCTGAGCTGATGAAGAGGCACCCAAAAGACGAGATCTATTGGCATCCTGTGGAACTGGTTGATTGGAGGTCTCCCGAAGCACTGGAGATGTAATGGCAATAGCAGAAGAAGATCCATTATTATTATTTTGAGCAGCGGCGGCTTGTCTTGCTGATCTGGTGAGAGAACGACGAGATTGGATGATTCGAGAGTTGTCCATAGTGAAATAAGGAATGTTGAAGAAGACGATCGAGTGACTCGACTGAATGATTTTCCTCAGGAGATGCTCTCCTTTTATACCCTCTAAGGTATGTCATCATTTCTACAAAAGTGGGTGGAGCCTCCATTTTTGATGACAAATCCAACCGTAATCTGATCTGGAAATGATGACAATTGAGTTAATCTGAAGATTTTATTGCCCTGACTCTTTTGAAACACAGTAAACTAATCTTGATAACTGAAAATGATGACAATTGATCTAAACTGAAAATCTTACTGCCTCTCTTACTGTGTAATGCTCAATGAGAAAATAATCATCATAGGATTCAAAGGGATACTGTACTTGTACACTAAAAAACTTTAAAAAAAAAAGAAAATCGAATTCAAAAATTGAAAATATCATCTTTGAATTGTTTCTCTGCCTTGCTCAAGTCATTTCAAGAGAACTTTTCAGTTTCACATTTTCTAAACTTAGATTTTGTCTACAGAGTCAAACCTTCAACCGGTTGAAAACTATCAAACTTTGGAAGAAAAGATAATAGAAGTATAAAAAAAGTTCCAGTTTTGAGCCTCAATTTCAAAATGGCCAAGAACAATTGTTGCAAATTTAAGAGAATACAATGCATCTCAAAAATTTACATGAAATTCTGAGATAACTCTGAGATTTAGTATTTCCATTTTACCACAATACTGCGTTCAAACGTCAGCTCCCATTCCATATTTCTCGCCTCCCCCCATTCTCTTTGAAACGAGATGAATGTTATTAAAAAAAAGAGGCGAAATGACGAAACCTTTCCCGTACCCATAACTTCATTTAGAATGCCCCTTTTTTTTTTCAACAAGTATTCGTCGATATTCCAACAATACACCTACCCAATATAGGTTCGAAAACAATTTGACCTAAAAAGTGGAAACACTCTGATTTTTAAGCGAGAGCTAGACAAATGAATGTGATATGGGCTCGTAGGACACCATTTCATTCATGAATTATGAAAAACTTGATGTTGTTTTTCAGCCGAAATAGAGCTCCGCAAAAAAATTACTGACCATCGAAATAAACTATGTTTTTAATTGACAGACGAGTGTCTCCCTCTCTTTTATTTCACTCCCCCTCTTTCTGCATTGAGATGAATGCGGGAAAAAAGAGGTAATAGTGAAAAGTTTGGACTTTTCCTCTATCATAAACTCATTCAGAATGGCCCGTTTTTTACGATTTTTTGGACATGTACTCGTGGATTTTTCAAGATTACTGTTAATTAATATGAGGTCGACAGTTTGAGGAAAAATTTTTATTTTTCAGGTTAGAGCTAGAGATGTGAAAGCACTATAATGACATATGGCCGCCTTTCTCTCTTACTTTCTTTATTCCCCTCTCGCTTTTTGATGAAATGGATGCAAATAGAAATAGGTGAGAACGACGAGCAGAGAATTGTCTCCCTCCTATTCGTTTTACCTCCTCTCAATTTGTGACAAAATGGATGTAGTAGAAAAAAAAAGTGAAAACGACAAGTTTTGTTTACTTAGATAGATTTCCACACATAGATGGATTTCTACTTAGAATTGTGTTCAGATAGTTTTTTACTTAGATCATTACTTAGTTCAGACTACCCCGTTTTTGTTTTTTTTTTCCAAAAGCGCTTGTCGATATTGAGTGATACTCCTCAATGGTCATTTCTCGGATCATATTGCAATAGTGAACAAAGAAAGCAATGTTCGAGGATTTATTCAGAAAACAGTTCAATAATGATCCAATACAAGATAAAAGAAAATCTTTTCGTTGGCATCGTTCTCCACTTTTCCAACAATACGATCTTGTTTCATGTATCCATCGACAGCTGTAAATCAAATATTGGATATAAGTAGACTATTCAGAAATTACCTTTGAAAGAGAAAGCGGCGACATTGTTGTCAACAGACAGAACTTTTGAGGGGAACTTTTGATTGATCAGTGATTTGAGGGTAACCCTGAAAACTGTCTTTGTACTACTACGTTTATCAAATAATAATGCTCACGTCATTTTTCCATTTCCAGAGACATTGAAAACAAATTGCAGCTTCTTGAGATCATTTATCTTCATGCGATAGACATTGACTGAAAATTAATACAGAGAGACTTTTGATTAGAAACTGAAAAATTACATTTCGAAGTAAATGTTTCGGTCATTTTATCCCCAATTCTGTTGCGAGTGATATTGTTCAATTTCAATAAATCTGGAAAATGAAGCTTTGTTATTGTCATTCAGTTATCAGGCTTACTGTTTTTAAAAGAGGCGAATTTTCCATTCACTATGTCAACCAATAAAGGGAATTGATAGTTGTTGAGAGTGTATTTGCTGTCGGATATATTCAGAGCATAATCGGTATAACCACTGACTTGAGTGAATTCAGGAGTTGAAATAGTTTGTCCAGTCTTTGGTTGTCCGTCATAAGTGAGATTTTCTTTCAATCCGATAGTTTTATATTCAGAAGAGTTGAACAGATAAGATGGCCAGATTGGTGTTGGATTGTCTGAATATTATTTTTTATTATTAGAACATGTTATTAAACTCACATGGATCTTCAGTTGTTTGACTTTTGACAGCGATGGCTGATACCAGAAGAAAAACGAGAGAAATAAGACGCATTACGATCGTCGACCACTCTGTAGCAGGGCTGGGCAAATTGTTTGTTTGATTGTTTGAATTGTTTGTTATTTGATGAGAAACCAAACAATTTTGTTTGAAATATTTGTTTGGAATTTTTGAACCAAACAAAATTGTTTGAAAGTATTGTTTGACTTTTTGGGGTCAAACAAATTGTTTGGAATAAATTGTTTGATAATTTTCAAACATTTTTGGAAGACAGAATTATGCCAAAACTCGAATTTTTTAATGAAAAACATGACAAAAATATCTCGTTTTTTCAAAAATTTGATAGAATCTATTTTTTTTCTCGTTGAACTCGCTCTTGAACAAATTTTTAACGATAAACGCTTTTAAAAACAAGTAAGATTTCAATTTGGACTCAGTTTCTATTCTTTTTTAGAAATTTTAGGCCTGAAAAAGTTGTTTGAAATTGTTTGATTGTTTGATTCAATTTTTCAAACAATGTTTGTTCAAATAATTTGTTTGGATTGAAATATCAAACATTGTTTGACCAAATAAATTGTTTGGAAATAAATGTCAGATAATGTTTGACCAAACAATTTATTTGAGTTTAAAACGGTTGCCCAGCCCTGCTCTGTAGGGCTGTCGAGGAAAGAATGAAGAATAAAAAAGAAAGGAAAGAAGAAGTTTAACTCATCCGTTCCATCACAAAGCGAGAGCAAAGACAAAACAAATCAAAGGGACACATTTCTCTGCTCGTCGTTCTCACCTTTTGTCAATTGCATTCATTTCAGAGAAAAAAGGAGACGGGAATGAGAAAAAAAAGGGGAAGTCCGTCATTTGTCATTCCCAACACTTTCGTATCTCTAGTTCTCATTTGAAAACATGGATTTTTCCACAACCTGTAGACTCTATATTAGATAAGTGTAATCTCATAATATCGACGAGTAAATTTTCAAAAAATCGTATAAAACGGAGAATTATCAACAAAGTTACAGCTAAAGGAACGATCTCAAATTTTCATCATCACCTCTTTTTTCCCGCATTCATCTCAATGCAGAAAGAGACTGGGAGTAAAATAAAAAAGTGGGAGACACAAGTCGGTCAATTAAAAACAGCGTTCGTTTCAATGGTCAATAAGTTTTTGCAGGGCTCTATTTCGGCTTTAAAAAACATTTAGGTTTTGAAAATACATGAATGAAATGGTGTCCTACGAGCAAATATCACTTCGTATTTCAAGCTCTCACTGAAAAACCAGTGTTTTTCCGCTTTTCAAGTCGAGCTGTCGACATCATATCGGATAGACGTAATCTTCAAAAGTCGACGAATACTTGTTGAAAAAATCGAAGAACACGGAGGAACCCCAAAGAAGTTATAGGTACACAAAAGGTCATATTTTTTTATTTCACCTCTTTTTTTACCGCCTTCATTTTAATTCAATGAGAATGAGAGAGGCGAGACAAATGGGAATGAGTTGATGTTTGAGTGCACATCTTGTGGTAAGTTGGAAATGCTAAAATTTTTGAACATTCTTGGAATTTCCTTATAAAAATTTCGATATATTTTTTTATTTTCATAAGTTTGCGAATATCCCTCTTTATTGTTTTGAAATTGGTTGAGGCATAAAACTGCAACTTTCTTGTGATTTCTCTCTTTTTTTTTATAAAGTTCTATAGTTGTTCACCGTTTGAAGACATCATAGACGAAAGAAGTTAGCATGAAAAAACATGAGCAAGAGAAAAAAAACCTTTCTTAAAATTTTTATTTTTCGATTTTATTTTCATTTTTTTAAGTTTGTTGTATACCGTATCCTTTTGAAATTTCAAATGACAATGATCTCATTGAACATCACACTGTAAGAGAGACAGTAACATTTTCAGTTTAGATCAATTGTCATCATTTTCAGTTATCAAGATGAGATTACTGTCAGGGCTGGGCAACCGTTTTAAACTCAAATAAATTGTTTGGTCAAACATTATCTGACATTTATTTCCAAACAATTTATTTGGTCAAACAATGTTTGATATTTCAATCCAAACAAATTATTTGAACAAACATTGTTTGAAAAATTGAATCAAACAATCAAACAATTTCAAACAACTTTTTCAGGCCTAAAATTTCTAAAAAAGAATAGAAACTGAGTCCAAATTGAAATCTTACTTGTTTTTAAAAGCGTTTATCGTTAAAAATTTGTTCAAGAGCGAGTTCAACGAGAAAAAAAATAGATTCTATCAAATTTTTGAAAAAACGAGATATTTTTGTCATGTTTTTCATTAAAAAATTCGAGTTTTGGCATAATTCTGTCTTCCAAAAATGTTTGAAAATTATCAAACAATTTATTCCAAACAATTTGTTTGACCCCAAAAAGTCAAACAATACTTTCAAACAATTTTGTTTGGTTCAAAAATTCCAAACAAATATTTCAAACAAAATTGTTTGGTTTCTCATCAAATAACAAACAATTCAAACAATCAAACAAACAATTTGCCCAGCCCTGATTACTGTGTCTCATAAGAACAAGGGCAATAATATCTTCAGATTAAGTTAATTATCATCATTTTCAGATCAGATTATGGTTGGATTTGTCATCAAAAATGGAGACTCCTCCCACTTTTGTAGAAATGATGACTAATCGTAGAGGGTATAAAAGGAGAGAAACTCTAGATGAAAATCATTCAGTCGAATTACTCGATCGTCTTCTTCAACATTCCTTGATTCACTATGGACAACTCTCGGATTATCCTATCTCGTCGTTCTCTCACCAGATCAGCAAGACAAGCCGCCGCTGCTCTCGATAATAATGATGGATCTACTCCTATCGAGTCCTCTACAGTCCTCCGTGAGACCTCTAATCAAGAAGTTCCACAAGATGCTATTAGATCTCGTCTTTTTGCTGAATCGACTTCAGCTCAACCACGTAATCATCGAGTTTATGAAATCAATTGGAGAGAAGTCGATAAAGTTAATGTAAGTTTCATTGGAGTTTGTTTTGGAAAACTAATTTCAAAAAATTTTCAGGTATTTTCTCGTATTTGGGGAGGACAATTTGAAGACCAGGTTGATCGTAGAAAAAGACAAGTATGTGAGTACGTCAATGAAGAGAACAAACTAAGAAAACTCAAAGCTGAAAACCATGGAGCCTCTACTGTCGTCGTTTTTCCATTTGGCCATTCACTTGTAACAAGGAAAAGAACTAAATCAACACAGCCCACTGATGCCAAAAGAGTGCAAATTGGTCCAGTATCAACTACTCGAGTTTCCACACGTGCTAGGAAACCCGCCATAAAGTACTCCCCAACGAAAGGAAAGGATTCTTCCTCGTAGAGGTTCAAAATACCAATCAAAAGCTTTGGATCGGAATAAACCACCGCTCTTCTCTCATTCATCGGCTATTATAAAACTTTATTTGAAGATCTCTCTTTCTCTTTTTACTTTTCAATAATTCAATTTAATAAATAATAATAATGTTTGATCATCCATTTCTATTCATTCAAAAATAGACCACACTTTCTGCTTCCATCAGCAATGTTAACCTTTCTATAGACATTGTTCTAATCAGCTACATCAGAGTCTGAATGGTATGTTTTGTTTCCCATTATAGTTTAACTGAGGTTCCTTGCTTAAAAGCGGGACCAGTTCATCAAGAAATAAACAGAAATTGCACAATTTTCGATTGTATTAAATCTACCATGATAACATAAAGTAAACAAAGGGCATTGATAAAATGGCATTGATAAATGAAGAGGTTAAAATGAATGAAGAGGCTAAAATGAATGAAGAGGTTAAAATGAATGAAGAGGTTAAAATGAATGAAGAGGCTAAAATGAATGAAGAGGTTAAAATGAATGAAGAGGTTAAAATGAATGAAGAGGTTAAAATGAATGAAGAGGTTAAAATGAATGAAGAGGTTAAAATGAATGAAGAGGTAAAATGAATGACCTGTAATCAAGAGTGCTTTTAGAAAATTAAAAGAAAACCTTTCTAAAGTTTTTGATTTTCAAACTAACCACAAAGTGTGTTTTCAAACGCCATTTTTTTCCCATCCTATTTACCTATCTTTCTTTGTTTGTGATCACATAATTGAATGTGGTATGATAAAAAGAAATAAAAACTACAAAATAGGATCTATTACGACTGATACCTTCATTCAGAAATGTCCGTTTTCAGTGATTATTTAAATTTGTGTTTTTCGATATTTCGACTACATTTTAACTGCTGTTTGAATATAGTGTCTTAAACTCATAAAATGTTAGAAAACCACGATTTTTTTCCCATTGACAGATGGGTGTCTTCCTCCTTTCTTTGTTTCGTTTGCCGTCTCTTTTTCTGATGGAATGAATGCAATTGAAAAAGAGGGGAGAAATAAAGAGACAGGACAAGATGAAATCTGACGTTTTGTACCAAAAGTTTGTTCCAGACACTCATAAATGTTAGCTAAACTAGACACAATTTTAGATAAAGACCAGGGGACACTTGACACAATTTCTCGGCTTCAAAGAAACCCACCAACAAAGTCCGAGGCTTTTCCTTCCTAAATAAATATCTAGGTCATGACATAGATTCGAGATAGTGATGCTCGAGCTCTGCAGTTCAGGTCGCATGCGTACCATAAGTTTCAAGACGATACATGCATATCTATGAATTGAGGTCACGAACTGGTTCCGACTCATCAATATTCAGAATCTCCAACTCAACATTAGTCAACCCAAGAAGTTTCAGGTCTGTAGGACCAATCTGAGCTGAGATCGTCAGGCACCACATATGTGGGTCAACAGGCATTTTCAATGGAATCAGCTAACTCAGTTGCCCCAGGCTAACAATTGATAGCCCCTACGGTCCAACAGGAACTAAAATCGGCAGGCATCACAGATCTAGGTCAACGTTCATTTTCAATGGAATCGGCAACTCAAGTTATCCCCATGTGCCAAATTACAGTTCTTAAGGACCGTCCTGGGCTGAAATCGGCAGGCATCACATATATAGGTCAACGGATACCAGAATTGAAATCAGCGGGTCAAGTTACCCCAAGGCCCTAACTCCCAGCCCCCAGGGACGAATAGGAGCCAAAACGTAAAAAAAAGTAATTCCGTCCCGTTCCAGAGGCCAAGGTCATACGTGGCAAGGTCAATGACGGAGCAAAACACTAGAAAAAATTCATTCCCTGCATCAACCAGGACCACCGCTAGTGAGAACACTTACTACCGTCGCCGCCTTATAAAAAAAATGGTGAGTTCCAAGAAAAGTGGTCCCGCACCGTCCACATTTCAGTGCAAAGGCTGGGAAGAAAAACACCCGAGGGAACTTTGAAAAAATAGGAAAAGTGGGGTGTTTGAAGTCTGGGAAAACAGAGGTTAAAATGGGAATTTCGGGAAAGTAAAAATTGAAATGGGTACAGCAAAAAGTTCCCCGTATTTTAAAAGCAAAAAAATACGAAAAAAGTGGGCCACTGTCGCCTGCCAGCTATCAAAAACTTTGGTTATTTTTCGAGAAAAAAAAACTGGGAAAATGAAAATTTAAATTTAAAACAGTACAACTTTTCAGGAGACCCCATACATATTATCATATGAAGAAGAGAAACAAATCGGAGAGATTATTATGAAGAAAGCTGCCGAGGAGGATATTTCAATGTTGAAGTATGTCCTCAACAAGAAGACTTTCGAGAAATGGAACCAGTTCCAAATCTTCAAGGCTGCGAATCCTAGATTGGTGTTTGAGGAGCGAATGAAGATGGTAAGGTATTTTATCAATATAAATTTAATAAAATATATTTTTCAGTTCGAGCGCAAAATGGAGGCGATGAAATTGGAGGAACCAGAGGAGGAAGAGGAGGAGGTTCAGGAGGAGGAGCAGCCGGAGTCGGAGGAGTCGGAGGATCAGAGTGAGAAGGAGGGCGAGGAGGACGAATAGAAGGATACTAGAATACTTGTATTGAATTGAAAACAAATGAATTATTGTATCTTTGAATTAGAATTTGAAAAAAAAACAAAAAATTAGAAAAAAGGAGCAACTAAACATTGGAAACTAGAGGAAATGGCTCTTTTTTAAATAAAAATTTAGAGCAATTAA
Organism: Caenorhabditis doughertyi; assembly: GCA_963572265.1. Taxonomy (NCBI): domain Eukaryota; kingdom Metazoa; phylum Nematoda; class Chromadorea; order Rhabditida; family Rhabditidae; genus Caenorhabditis; species Caenorhabditis doughertyi. The sequence goes on from OY751558.1 coordinate 1,668,829, forward strand.
AGCTTGAAAAATTCCAAGAACACTATCAATATAAAGATATGCCAGCGCTTTTTGACTTGAATATTCAGAATTTATTGTGTAACGTTTTAGTGAATTTTCAAGCCAACATTCCTTCTCATTTTCTTTTATTCAATCAGATTATGTTTTGAATTTCGGCTCTTCAGAGTGAGTTTCTTGTTTTAAAAACACTCCCAATCGTATCTGTGAGGCAGTTTCTGTAAATTTTTCTGTGCTGAAATAGTTTGAAAACGTAAATTTATTATGAATTATTGAAAGGAATTATTAAAAATTACAAAGAAAAGAATTTGAAGAATCAACAGTGTAGATGAATGAGAGAAAGTATGTGTCCAAATGAGAGCTGAATTTTGACTCCGACGCTTCTTACGATGAAGAACTCTTAGTTGGGGAATATTTGGTAACTGGTTTTCTTGTACGTGCGGAGATTCGAGTAGTTGAGACTGAAGCAACTCTTGCTCTTTTGGCATCAGTTGGCTGTGGTGATTGAGCTCTTTTCCTTGTTACAAGTGAATGTCCAAATGGAAAAATGACGACAGCAGCGTCTCCATGGTTCTCAGTTTCGAGTTTTCTCGATCTGATTTCCTCGTTCACAAGCTCGCAAACTTGTCTTTTTCTACGATCAACTTGGTCTTCAAAATGTGCTCCCCAAATACGAGAAAAAACCTGAAAATTTCTCAAATTAGTTTTGGAAAATCTTTGTCAAACAAAACTTACATTAACTTGATCGACTTCTTTCCAATTTTTTTCATAGACCCGTTGGCTGCGTGGCTGAGCTGAAGAAGAGGCGGCGAACAGACGAGATCTATTGGCATCCTGTGGAACTGGTTGATTGGAGGTCTCACGGAGAACTGGAGATGTAATGGCAATAGCAGAAGAAGATCCATTATTATTTTGTGCGGCGGCAGCTTGTCTTGCTGCTCTGGTGAGAGAACGACGAGATAGGATGATTCGAGAGTTGTCCATAGTGAAATAAGGAATGTTAGAGAAGACGATCGAGTGACTCGACTGAATGACTTTCCTCAAGAGATGCTCTCCTTTTATACCCTCTAAGGTATGTCATCATTTCTACAAAAATGGGCGGAGCCTCCAACTATGATGACAAATCCTACAGTAGGTGTACGGTATACAGTATACCTACCTAAAAATGATGACAATTGATTTAATCTGATTATACTACTGTCTCTCCGAAAAACAGCTGGTATACAGTATACTAATCTTGATAACTGAAAATGATGACTATTAGATACATCTGAAGATATTAGTGCCCCTACGATGGTATACTGCTCTGTGAGGTCATTACTAAGTAACGGTCAAGATGTATACGGTATGCACTCATAAACGTGAACCCTGTAATAGTGGTGCATTCACCACTGTTTTCCAAGCTCGTCATCCGAGGGAACTTCTATTAGACGGGAATTTCTATTGAAGGGGCACTACCATAACAGGTTTTACGGTAACTCTACAAAGTATGAAAAACAAAATAAGACTAGAAATGAAAAAAGAGGACGTTTAACTTGTGCTATGTACCGAGAAAATAGTTCAAAAATAAGAAAAAAGAAAGTAATTGAAAAAGACGGGTTTTAAGAGGATCGACTAAAGTTAGAGACTAGAAAATCAGAGGTACGGAGGACCTTTTAAGGGGTGCTTGGGACAGGGTGTGGATTTTTTTGGGAGGTTCCTTTATGGTACTACTGGTTCGGCTGTCTATAAGATGTTTGGATAATTTCGAGTTGAGATCAAGAGAATGAAAAATCAGAAAAACTGAAAATATTTTAAGTAAAAGCTAAAGTAAAATGATACAAAGTTTTGTATTCTAGTTGCTTTATAGACCCTAAACAAAAATATAGTTCCGATAAACGAGTCGTCAGTTATTCCCATTAGCTGAATCAAAAACGCATAATGCAAAAAAGCAAAGTTGAATTCATTCAATCGTGATGAAACGTAGTAGACAAAAATGAGAAATTTGAAGTGTGGGAAAACATAATAAACATGAGAGAATAGTTGAGAAAAGGAGGCATAAGTGTACGAAAAGGGCATTCGTTAGAAATGTCGAACTTGGTTGTCTGACATATTTTGAAAAGTTGCTCAAAAGCACAAACTAGGCGTCTTGATAATTCATTCAAAAACTTTCGATGACGAATGGAAGGAAGCCTGGGTTCACATACTTTTAGGATGAATTCCTCTGTTTATTTTTTTGCTAGCTTTTTCTTGTTTTCAGTAAGCTTTTGCTCAATTTCAGAAAAAGATAACTGTAGAATCTAACAAGCTGATGTTTTATGTGCAAAACAATATAGTATTTCTAAACAATTGTTAAGTTTAATTGATTCTAGGCCATCATTATCTAACTATTTATTTTCTGATCAACCCATGGTGAAAAATATATCAGAATAAAAAATATACATAAATTAATATCTCTTTCCACTCACCAAGGCAAAGAATGTGATACAACAATACATGTCATTTGAAATAGAAATCATTTTGTGAGATACAATTGAGATAGGGTGGACAAAAAAGCGTAGGCGTTAAAAATAATTGTAGGTTTATATTTGTCGTTTATGCTCCCTGATTTTCTGCTCCAATATAGAAAAGAGCCACCCTGAACAAAAATATTAATGATAAAAATTTTGAACTGTCAAATCCCCAAAAAGATAAACAGACAAAAAAAGAAAACTCACAACTCATCCGACATATCCGTCGATTGCTCGAACACTTTCTCAAGCTGGAAAAACAATTTTAAGAAAGTCAATAACCTGAATCGAACTCACCAAAACATTGCTCACACCAGCCAAAATTGAAGTCATCCGCAGGAAAACTGTCTTGTCACCCTGACTTCCTTCAATAGCTTCACCAATCTTTCTCCTGTACCATGACGAGAGTTTTCTGCATTGCTGCTCGAAAAATCTATTTTGAAGGTTTTCGATTTTTTCTCGTTCCATATCAAGAAAATCTTTCAACTCTTCAAATGAAATATGTGCACTTTCTGACAATCGAAGGACTGCGATGACAGTGCAAAACTCCTTTTTTTCGATGACTTGGATCAAATTTTTAATTTGTTCTTGGTTTAAGTTGTTGAGAAATGGGAAGAACTGAAAATTTTTTTTGATTTTTTTCTTCAAATATCGAAGTAAATGGGCTCACATGCGTCCAAATTTTCCTCCAATCCGCCATTTCACTATTGACAAACTCGTTCATATCCCAATTATATTCACAATCAGCATACAAACGTTGGTTCTGGAACTATAACTTGAAGAAAAGAACAATAAAGAAATAATCAATAAAACTCACCTCTCTTGTTTCGGTCATTTTAGCATGTGTTTGTTTTCTGCTTCTGCCGCATATGTTACCACAAATTTTTATGCCTGCTTAGAGATTTCTCTCTCCCCCCCCCCTCTCTCTCATTCTCATGATCATATGTATAAAAGTATTATTCTGATCAACATATTATCTTGGGAACTACAAAATGGGTAGTGAGACAGAATAGAAAAAAGATTGAAAGATTATAGTTTCATTCACACATGGTCAACATTCTAATGAGGAGCTCTTTCTGAATTCACAAGGGACAAAAACTTTTCACAGCTGGAAAATATGTTCTGAGAATGATATCATAGACTTTTTGATTCAAGTATGAACGCGGGCTGTGAAGAGCTGTTCAAATTTCAAACGTCATTCAGACTTCTAAACGTCGTCAAGTACAAAATGTGGTACCTAAAAAGAGGATTTTGAAAGGTATAGAACTTTCCTAATGGTTTTAACTTAGTATCAAGAGAACTATTAAAAGAAAAGCTAAAAATACGGGGAACAAATTGAAAAATTGAAATGTAGAGTCTTATTCTGAGAAACATTTATTTCCATGGCTTTGTTCTCTGAAATAAATTGGTCCTGGTAAAAAGTGAAAACAAATGTTGTAATGTGAAAATGCCCTAGTCCCATATAATGGTGATATTCCAAATTCTAGACGCTGTCCACTATAACATTTCCCTGAACTTTGTGGTCTTGCTGATCTTCTGGCTTTTCAGAGACTTTCGGGGTATCATCGTGGGAACTAGGAGACTAGACAGCCACGTATGAGAAAGATGCAAAGGTCAAGATATAAATGTTTCTTTTCAAATTTTTAACATTGAACATAGCTTTTTGAGTTCAATTTTAATGGATTTTATGATGATTTCTCAATTCTTTTTTGTTATTTTGATATTTCCCTTAGGAGCAGTCATCATTATGACGTCCTATTCGCTGCTCCTTGATTATGTTAGACGAATAATAGAAATTATATATCTTTAATATTCTCTGAAATGACTCAGAAGAAAAAGAGCTGGAAAAAATTACACAGGTTCGCCACTTTTTTGTCGGATCTCCGTCAGGGTATCAGTTAAAGTTCAGCTGTGGACCAATAAGCTCTGGAAGACAAGTAATCCCACTACCAGTCTTACCATTACTTTCTCATTCCAAGGAAAAGTTGATGTCACTTCCGTTAAATATTGTTTTTGATTTAAAATATCCATTTTTTCTGCTCGAAAGAACTCAAAAAAGAACAAAAAATAATGATATGTTCAGACTGATTTTCGAGTGCTCTCGACCAGAAAATAATAGTTTACCTGAAAACCTGCCATACTAATAAAATGTGACTTGTCATGATAGTGAAATTTTTTTCCATCTTTATTCCATTCTTGTTACTTTTGAAGATTCTGTAAAAAAAACAAAAGTGACTTTATTGGAACCTACATAAGTGAAGTTTCACACGAAAAAAATCATTACCTATTTTCAAACCCAGAATCATAGAATTCAAAGTAAAAAGAATTATTCGGAAGTTATCTTTACAAATCCGGCCCTGTCGAACCAATAGCATAAGGGACTTGTACCGCTGCCGAACTCATTTCACTAACGGTATCCAATAGTTCTTCATATGCTTCTGAAGCGGACTCATGATTGCTTTCCGATTCATCGCATCTGATAATGGAGACATTTCCATGGAGCTCAGAATATAGCTCCACCCACAGTTCCTCTTCATCTTCACGAGTCTGAAATCATCGATTTCAAAGTTTTTGGTTCACTTTTTTTCTTACAATTTTGAAATCCATAAAGACATCAACCGTTTCTGAATTGTGGTCGACAAATGTGATCTGTGTCAGATTTTTATTCAAATCAACAACGAACCTGTAAAAATAAATGTTTTGAGCCAAGTCAAACACAAAAATAACTTACACTAATGGCCCGTTTGGTTCAGAAATTTCATGGGCGTTCCACAGACTCCGAAGGAATCCCACGAACGGAGCTCTCAAAGTATTGCCATAATAATCTGTTGCCCGAACTTTCATCAATTGTCTCAAACAAAGCTGCCCATCATCTTCGTCGTATGTGGGGAAGAAGTCCCCGATTGTGGGATATGCTAAAAATCCGCCTGGTTTATCGATAATATTCTATTTATTTAACTTACGTCTGAGGAGATGAAGTCCTCTAAAGCCATAATAAACCTTATTGGACAAGTCAGCAATTGGCTCATTCTGCAAGGCAATTTGATTTCTCGGGAGCTTGATGAGCTCCAATGTGGTCTCCAGGAGCTCCTTTGCTTTCGAGATTGTGGAGGTCAACTCTGCGCACCGGCGTTGGGCCATATTTTCAAAACTTCTAAGACATCGGTCAAGTTTCTGAAGCTCCTCTCTTTCTTGAAGAAGCGGAATATGATGACGGTTAAATGTCATATAGAACTGAAAAAAACATAGATAAAGGTGTGGAATTTTGCGTATTTTGATTTTCAGTTTTTAGTTTTTTTTTTAATTTTTTGTATGTGATACCTTTTTAGATGAGAACCTAAGAATAAGATTCCATTTAAGAAATTATAGAAGCTTTGTTGAAACGCACAATTGATGACCTGGAAGCGTCACTGCTGGTCGAGAAAAGCGACTACCCAATACTGGCTCCAAAACTATTTTAAACAGTAAAAAGGTGTTCGAAAAAAGCGCCTGTTGATGGCCCAGAATACGACAAATTGACGGTTTTATCTTCACTTCCTATATTTTTTTGTGATGTTTGTATTCTTTGTCAACGGCAATTGATCATAAAACGTGCAAAAAAACGAAAAGCGAAATGAGGAGAGCGCACATAAATCGGTCGTCGTGTTCTAGGCTATCGGGCTTGAACGGGATTTGTGGGACTTCTCGCTATGATTTTCGCTCTCACACGAGCCTAATTGGTTATGGTAAAATTCATAGAAAATTCTCAAGAGGTATGAAAAGTCCCTTGTTAACGTCCCTTGTGAGTCAACGGTAGGTGATCATTAACCGTGCGAAAAAACGGAAAGAGAAATGAGAAGAGCGCACATAAAGCTAGACCATCAATCTGCAGTTGGCGCTACTTTCAAACTCTGCTTTTCACCGCGGAATAGTGAAAAACGGAATCAGAAAAGAGAAAAAATACGTCGGAATCGATACTATTTGAGTTCTGTCCAATTTTGAACGGTGCGAAAATAGAAAATTTAGCTTGGGACCAGTGCGCCTTACCGAAAAATTTTATCGGTAAACGGGTGTTTCGGCAAATATTCGACAAAATTCACCGGAAGATTATTGAAAAATTATCGGAAAAAGATTAATTTTTCGATAACTTTTCGAAAAAATTTCCGGAAAAAGTTTGATAAATTTACCAAAATTATTCCGTAAAATTTATGGAAAAACTTGTCGAAAAACTTAAGCTTTCTCTACCATTAATTATCAAAGCACGTGGAAATTCTTCATCAAAATCATAATTTTTTTTGAATTGCCCTATTCCACCTTCATTATGGTGCTAAACCCAATGCAAACTCACATATTTCTTCATTTTCTCTCGTTCTGTGCTGGAGATTTCAAGATTCTCGCCTCTGAAAATAACAACATTAGAATTCTAATACTTTCAGAAAGTTCATACCTTGCAGTGCTTTCGAGGTTGTTCTCCAGTTCCTCAATGATATCGAGCAGACGGGCTCTGACCTCGATAAGTTGGCGGCGATGTTGTTGCTCGATTTCATCAATCTTTTCAATCCCATGGTGCTTGTGCGCAGCACTCCGGGTGCACTCGTGACAAACTAGTAATTTGCAGGTCTGTAAATCTTTCAACTTTTTAGGCTTCTTTATTTCATCTTACAATGCAAACATGACTTGCACATCTATGGACCCAACTTGAATCGTTGTGTTGAATGCACCGTGCCTCGGCCATCTGAAAGTACAGTTTTTTTTTGAAAATTAAAAAAAAAATTTTGTACCATATCGAGAAGAGAGTAATTCGGACGGAGTTCGGCGGCTTGATTGAAATATTTCCAGCATTCAGGGCACTGGAGATAGCCTTCGGGAGATCTGTCAGAGGTGCACATGATGCACATAGAGTGTCCGCATTCTGAAAAATAGTTATTCTTTTAAACTGATACTATATACCTGTAAAAGAAAGGCATGAATCATGAATCTTTTTGAACTTTTTTTTTGAACGGTTGAAAATAGTATAATCATTTTAATGACAGAATGATTTCAGGAGCGGAAAAAATAAAAAATAAATAGAAATAATTTTCCCCCTTTTTAATGAATGCGTTTCAGGATTTAATTCACAAAAACAGATTTTAATTTATTGCCTGGGTGCCTTTCTATTGCAGTACCACGGAATAATAAAATGTAACTTACTCAACATTTGAGGCGATCTTTCTCCCTCGATTCCAGTGAACGGTTGATCACATTTCTTGCACGACGACATCTCGGATTACTGAGACAATGAAAATTGAATTTTAAATGGTAGCAGTTGCTCCTTTGCAGTTCAAAAGTGATAAAATAAATATCGATATTTTCCGAACAAAAAGCGAAAAAGTGACAAAAGAGATGCGCCCTCCAACTGTACATTTTATTACCATAAAAAAAATAGAGGAATAGAGGACACGACACCCTCTTTTTTGATTTTTATTGATCTGAGAAAAAGAGAGCGCTGTACATATGTTAATATTTTTCCATACTTTTTTTGACGTTTTCTTTGATAAGACACTTTCAACAGTAGTTTCCGAGTTCGACCTTGGTCGTGTAGAGTTGCTTGTCAAAATGCTTGTCAAAAAGTAATTAATAATAGTGTTTGATTACTTTGACCGGTGCGACTCTTTTGGCGATAATAGTCTGCGGCGATTGCGCCAGCTGATAAGACAATTTGTAAGAAGCACTTTTTTCATTTCGAATGGTCAGCTTCTCAGGTTTTGAGGGGGCATGTCTGGTTTTCCATAATGCTTTTTTTGGATAAGTTGACCAGGATTTCTAAGAATTAAGTTTAATTTTAAAGTAGTTTTTGAGACCAATAGATGGTATACCAATTCCCCCTTGATGATTTAATCTTTCAGACACCTGATTTCTGGACCCCTTCAATTTTCCTTGAACCAATTTCAGCAATTTTTTCCAGGATTTAAGCGATTTTTTTCCTGAAAATCGAGTGATCTTGAAAATCGTCATGACTAACTCCAAAGTTATATATTTGATGATGTTTCGTATTTGAAAACGCTCAAAAAGTGCTTATTTCTACATTCGTACTGTTCCCCAAAACTGACAAAAAACCCCATCAAATTATTCCTTTTTGTCTTTCCTCCCCTCTTTCTTCCTCTTACAAGCTGTCTCTTTTTTTCATTGTTAACACGGAGAACCCATCGCGCTCTTATCCCTCGTTTTATCGCCCTTTTTCAACTTTTTTGCGCTCCTCACTCTCCGTTCAAAATAGTAAGGTTTCAGTACCACCCGCCACCATGAATCAGGATAATGAAGATCCGGTGAATTTTTTTCTTGTTTTGCAAAACTGTAACTTCTTGTTTTTAAGGTTGGATTCCGTTCCGGCATGATCGTGAACACGTATCAGGTCTGGACCAGATACGGGTTCTTGGAGCGAAGAGCTCGTCAACCAGTCTACCAGGGTACTGGGGTTACCCTGTACCCTGGCGACTACGTTGAAGTCGCTATTAGGTACTTTTGAAATTTTTTAAATATAGAGTAAAATAGTGTTTTTTAGACGCTGGGATGGAGGGCTGGAAGCAAGAAGGGTTTCCCCGATAGACTACACGGACCCGGAAACCCTTTATGATTTTGAAGGCGGCTTAGCTGTGAGTTCATCAAAACTGACTTTTAGTGCACCTAATTAATTTTTTTTAGTTCAATAAAAACATTTCCACCACCCGTCCGCACATGCTCAACGGGGACGTCTTCTATGAGATCCCCACTATTGGCTATGTATTGGGCAACAACCTCCCGCCAAACACCAAAAGGTTGAGAAATTTTATTGATACCTAAAACAAACATATTTTTTCAGCGTGCATGTCCGCCTCGTGACTCTGCACCGGCCATTTCCACTGATGGCGGAGTTCGTATGTGGGTGGGAGGCGATGGAGCGAGTTGTGGAGCGAGTTCCACCAAAGGCGTCCAAGCTGAATCCGAACGCACCAGCTTTTGTCCCGGGGCGTTCTTCCACTCCAAGAGTGTCCCAAGCTCTGCTGGACTTCATAAATAAATTTTGATAATTTTATTGCTTGGGATTGTGGGTTTCTTTCAAATTATTCATTAACTTATTCATTTCTCTAATCATAAAGAGAGTAAACAAAACAACTGTGAGTACGAAAAGATAGAGTAAACATTTGAAAACAGAGGAACGGTGGGAAACAAAAAGAAAACAGATTTGAATGTTTCGCCACTTTGAAGTCTGCCGGAGCTCTTGGGTTGATTTAACTGGAAAATTTTTTTGAAAATAGGCTGTTATCCAGATTGATATCTCACTGGGCCTCACTCATTGGAACTTGATTTGGTGAACGAGAGGATAAAATATCATTTTTTCAAATTGTGTGACAACTTGTACTCTTGGTTCAAAAGTGTTTGCCTAGTCGATTCATTAACATTCGTTTTTGGTACCCTTTATTAGCTTGTTAAAAAATCTCATCACGTTAATCAGAAAGGTGTGACGAGAAGAGATCACATGCATTGAATACACTTGGGACAGTTAATGATTCTATGTCATTTCTGGTTTTATGATCTCAATTTTCATTTCATGAGAGTTTTCTCTCTCAATCAGGCGATTTTCTTTTTCTAATTGTTAAAATGAGAAAATCAAACACAAAAATCTTTGAGCAACAAAACGAAAGTCCAAAAGTTTATTACCTTTGAGTTACAGGAACCTCCACAAATGATTTTTTGCATTTTTAATATAAACAAATAAATCGTTTTTGTCTTGAAGTTTGTGTTTGTACTATATCAACAAGTTCATGAACACTTTTTCTAGAATTTTTCTCTTCTTAGGTTCAATCCCCTTCTGACCTCTGGTAAAAATACAATCCTTATTCTGGCTGCCAAAAAGACGTTTTAAGGGATTCGGTTCCCATTTTTCTTTTCTGACAGTCGTACACTCCACTCGCCGGCTTTGCTCGACTTCATTAATAAATTCTGAATTTTAATTTTGATTAATAGTTTATCGTTGTTAGGGAATATGGGACAAATTCATTATCTTTTTTCTAATCATAAAAAAAGTAAACAACGAAACTGTGAGTACAAAGAAATAGAGTAAACATTTGAACAAATGGAAATGATGGGAAACAGAGATAAAAAAGATTTGAATGCAATGCCGCTTTGAAATCTGCTGGAGCTGTTGGATTGATTTGAATGAAAAAAAAAGAAATATTTAAAATTATGCTGTTATCCAGACTGATATTGCATTGTGCATCAATTTGACCTGAAAAGGCAAAAGAAAAAGTATCAATTTTTCAAATAGTTCAAGAACGTGTATTTCTGGTTGGACAATATTTGTCTAGTAAATCCATTAACATTCGTTTTTCTCACGCTTCATGGGCTTGTTTAAATGAATCAAAAAGGTTCGACAGATGTGTTTTGCAAAATGCTAGCCGCCGAGAAGGGATCACATGCATTGAATTCACTTGGGACAGTTAATGATTCTATGCCATTTTTGTTATTATGATCTCAATTTCCATTTCATGAGAGTTTTTATTTTTAATCAGGCAGTTTCCTCTTTATAATTGTTAGAATGAGAAATTCGAGCGCAAAAAATCTTTGAGCAACAAAACGAATGTTCGAAGGTTTATTTTTTTTGAAATTGATAACTTCAGAAGCCTACACAATTCTCATTATAAACAAATAAAACATTCACTCCTCAAACTTTGTTTTCGTGTCACCTATTGTCAAAAAATATTGTTCCGACTCCGCGAATTTAATTAGATTTAAACAAGTGGGGTCGCTAGGCCCCACCCATCGTGTGCAAGGTTACCGCGCGTTGTTTCCATCCCTGCAAGGCTTTGCTTGAAACCAATGATCACAAAAATAGCGCGCGGTGACCTTGCGCACGATGGGCGGGGTCTAGCGACCCCATTTGTTTACATCTAATTGAATTCGCGGGGTCGGAACAATATTTTCTGACAATAAGCTGTTTCTGAGTTTGGTAACACCTTTTTGAGGATTTTTTCGACCTCTTCATTTTGACTGGAAAAATAACGTTTTTGAGGGATTCGGTTCTCATTTTTATTTTTGACATTTGCCGGAGAAGAGATGGGAATGAGAAAATTGTCGTTTCTGCTCTCTTTTTTTGTATTTTAGAAACACAAACGCATTGTATTCAGTCAGAGAACACTACCCCTATTATCCTGCCTCCTGCTTTACCCTATCGATTATATGTTTTCTGTTACTCCACCCCCACTTCTTCTCTTTTGTCTTTTTTGTTTTTTATACTCTCCATGCATTCGTTTGATGATTTAAAGACGCACACATGCATATAAATTCAATATATTTTATGTGACCATGCACTCCGCTTCCCCTTTTCTTGTTATTTCTTTTGTTTTGTTTGCAGTTACACGACCTTGATTTGAAGAACATTATTATTATTTTACTTCTTCTGCTTCCTAAAATTGATGTGATGAATATAGCTAAATAATTATTTTCAGATGGAAAGATCAAAAACTTCCAGTGAATCAAAAACTGAGGATTTTCGTACTTCAGCTCAATTCCAGGCGAAACGATCACCAAGATCAACATCGCAGGAACAAAGTGCTACAAAAACAACTGAAAAGGTCAAACCAGCTCCAAAAGCTTATCCCGATCTGAAATCAACGTCCGACCCAGAAAATCCAAGATCACGTCAGCCTGAATTTAAGGTCCCAATTGGCTCAATGGCTACGGCTCGAAGAAATATGATCGCAAAAAAGAAACTGACCAAAGCTGAACCCATACGATCCATGTCACCGCTCAGGTGCATCCAAACTGATTTTTGGAAAAGTAAGAAAGCGAAGCCAACGAAAAATGAGCACAAAGTAGAAACTATTTTGGAAGCATTTGGAGTACCAAAAAGTAAGGAATCGAGCAATGATTTCAAAAATAGATTAAATTCAGGCATCAACATGACTCCTATTGTTTTTCCAATCGAGTCTCCAAAGCCTTCAGTGGAAGTTACCGAAGAACCAATATTCATCCGCTCAATTTTTGAGTTCATTGAGAAAAGAAATAGGGAGGAAGTTCTCGAACCTCCAGTGAGAAAATCAAGATTCGACGAGAAAGTTGACAAAAATGGTGTTGCCGACCCCAAGGAATCGGACAAGCGATGGGGTAATTCTGTTGAAAGTCTTAAAAATGAGCTAAATGTAACATTTCAGAGCTGCAATTTGGCACATTCCCTGCTCCTGAACTGGTGGAGCCAGAGTTGAGCATGAATGATGGGAGATGAGCATTGACAAGGATATATAATTTATTATCTTGTGGTTTTGTCCATTTCATTTTGGTTCTCAAAATTTTTTATTCTAATGATGAAAATATACGGTATCTGCCAATCCTACAAACATTGTCTCAAGATTTATATCTCATTCAAATTTAATTTCGCGGCATAACCTCCAAAAAAAAGAACACATGCACGTCATAGCTATCCCTCTTTTCTCTCCCAAATAGATGACGTGTTCCCTTTCTTCTCTCCCTATCCCATTTTATTTTTGTCTCCCCCTCTTGTTCTTTGGTCTTTTGTGTGTCAGCTGGTCAGTTGTGGCTCTTCCTGGTCAGTGTGATCTTTCTCATCTTGCCATTCTATTGGAAGAACACGTGTGGGCTTCTCTTGAAAAAAGATTCTGAACTAGGCAGATAATCACTGTTCAGAGAACTGAATATTTGGCAATAAAAAAGCAAAGCGGAAAAAAAAACTAATGTAAATTACAACCTAAAAAACAAAATCTTCGATTGACTTTAAGTTCCGAATTATTTACGTTTCAGGTTTTTTAGAAGAAGACTTTTACTCATTCAAAAGCTGAAAATGTGCTGATTCAAACCATGAAATCTATATTTTCAGAGAAAGCTTCAGGAAAACAAAGAACAAAAAACTGATTTGACCAATTTTGGCGGAAGCAAAAGGCGACATGAAATATAAAATAAGGAATTTGGCTTTTAAGCCTTATTTTGAAACTTTTTTGGCAGAAATGGATTACTCAATTAGAAAATACCCAGCTTTTAGGAAAGTTTTCGAAGAAAAGAAGGTGAAGATCTTTCTTCTTTCGAGATAACTTCTATTGATAACAAAGTTTTCTTCTCAAATTCTTCTTGCTCCAGCCGCAATGATTTCTCGGGAGGCGTGACTGGAACAATTTTTTCTTTGATTCTTCTCGATCGGATCGTCTCGCTCGTTGATCTTTACGCAGAAAATATCCTTCTTTGACTCAACATAATCTTCGATCTGTTTTCCCCAAATTAGAAGCAACACCTGAAAAGATTTTTCAATAAAAGATTAGTAATAAAATCCTTCACAAAGTTCAAGTGATGATTTGACAGGCACTTATCTCTTGCAATATCAATTATTTTAATTTGTTAAAACATTTCTTTTGTGTCATGTTTTGAAAAAGAACACCTTAATAATAGTTGAAGATTGTTTGAAAACCAGAGTTCAAATGTCTGAAGTTTTATTATTATAACTAGTTAAAGTTGTGTTTTTTTTTGTCAAGGAGCTCAGTCCCTACTGCTTTGTCTGATAGCTTTTCATGATAGTGTTTGAAATTCATGATAATGTTTGACGACATTTTCGGATCACTGTAACAATAAAAATTGAGGGTTAAATGGTAACAGTTGCTCCTTTGCAGTTCGAAAGTGATAAAATAAATATATTTTCCGAACGAAAAGCGAAAGAGTGACAAAAAAGATGCGCCCTCCAACTGTACATTTTATATCGGATTCTCTGAGATTCTCGAGCCAGCGTCCGCACACTTTTCCCAAACCGATCCGATTCAAGTTCGTTTTCTATTTTAGCAACTACTAGGTCCCCCTAAGTGAAAATACAAACAAAATTTTTGGCTCCGCCCACTTCTGATTCTGGAGAACTCAGATGACGTCGAAAAAAAAATTTTTTTCCTAGATGAGCTAAAGTCGAAATCGAAACGGAATTAAGTTTAACAGGTCTATTGAAAGTTTTTTGTGTCGTGGCGAACTTCTATCACCACGTCTTCATGTAGAAATATCACTATTTCTCGAGTTTTATGTGTTTTTTCGTCGAAAATCCCGTTTCCTGAAAAATTTTTCCACAGATGTATTCGGGAAATTGTTGACAAAACATGCACCAGCTCATGGGCTTTTCAGAAAAAAAAAGTCCTCAAAAAAAGAAGGCGCCCAAAGGGGTCAAACACCCGAAAAACTGGCAAAAAATCAATAATTTCAACGTATAGGTATACATGGGGTCTAAGGTGATGGTCTCGGATTTTCATGATTTTTTGTTTTTAGTAACTACTAATGGTACCTAACATGCTGACAAAGTATCAGCTTCCTGCTTCTTCGCTCCTTCCTACAGTACCATTTTTCAGAGAAAATTAGGGTGTCAACTTTGAAGAGTCATATCACAGCTGAAAAAAGTCCAAATCATTTGGGTTTTAGCTTGTTTTGTAGACCAAAATGTAATTTACAAATTTGTCAATTACACTCAATTCCTAAAACATCATTCAAACTAAAAAAAATTGAAGGTTCGGAAAATGGCTATTCTCTGGAATAAAATCACTGTTTTTTTCATCATTATTTCTCTTCAGAGACGCATGGTGGATTCAAATTTGTATTAAGAAGTGAGACATAGCTGACAAATTTGTAAATTACATTTTGGTCTACAAAACAAGCTAAAACCCAAATGATTTGGACTTTTTTCAGCTGTGATATGACTCTTCAAAGTTGACACCCTAATTTTCTCTGAAAAATGGTACTGTAGGAAGGAGCGAAGAAGCAGGAAGCTGATACTTTGTCAGCATGTTAGGTACCATTAGTAGTTACTAAAAACAAAAAATCATGAAAATCCGAGACCATCACCTTAGACCCCATGTATACCTATACGTTGAAATTATTGATTTTTTGCCAGTTTTTCGGGTGTTTGACCCCTTTGGGCGCCTTCTTTTTTTGAGGACTTTTTTTTTTCTGAAAAGCCCATGAGCTGGTGCATGTTTTGTCAACAATTTCCCGAATACATCTGTGGAAAAATTTTTCAGGAAACGGGATTTTCGACGAAAAAACACATAAAACTCGAGAAATAGTGATATTTCTACATGAAGACGTGGTGATAGAAGTTCGCCACGACACAAAAAACTTTCAATAGACCTGTTAAACTTAATTCCGTTTCGATTTCGACTCTAGCTCATCTAGGAAAAAAATTTTTTTTTCGACGTCATCTGAGTTCTCCAGAATCAGAAGTGGGCGGAGCCAAAAATTTTGTTTGTATTTTCACTTAGGGGGACCTAGTAGTTGCTAAAATAGAAAACGAACTTGGATCGGATCGGTTTGGGAAAAGTGTGCGGACGTCAATAGGCCATTGCTAGAAAATCTCAGAGAACCCGATTTATTACCATAAAAAGAATAGAGGAATAGAGGACACAACACCCTCTTTTTGATTTTTATTGATCTGAGAAAAAAGAGTGTTATACATGTTTTTGATATTTTTCGACGTGTCAGGGAGCATAGTTCCTTCCGAGTTCGTCCTTGGTCGTGTAGAGTTAATGATTGTCAAAAAGTAATTCATGATAGTGTTTTATTACACTGACCGGCGTGGCCCTATTAGTGATAATAGTCTGCTGCATTCGCGCCAAACTGATTAGACAATATGTAAGATGCACTTTTTTAATTTCGAATGGTCACTTTTCAAGATTTTTCAGTGATTAAGTACTGTATTAGCATGATTTTTAGATTTTTCACCATGGTGGTATACCAATTTATTCCCGCGTAAAACAAAAAATTCACATTAGAGTATCTTTACTGCAACATTTTCCGTATTTTGATAATCTGGAAACTTTCAGACACCTGATTTCTCGAGCCCTCTAATTGTCCTTGATTCATTGACGGAATTTTTGAAAATCAGCAAGTTTTTCGAGATCTCAAAAGTCGTAATGACTAGATCCAAAGTTCTAAATTTAACGAAAATTTGTACTTAACAACGTTTGAAATTGAGAAAATCGTTTTTTTCTACAATCAAACTGTCTCCCAAAACTGACAAACTCATCTCATTAAAATATTTTTTTGTCTTTCCTTCTCTCTTTCTTCCACTTACAACTGTCACTTTTTTTATTGTGAACACGGAGAGCCCTTGCTTTATCGCCCTTTTTTGTTATTGATATTTTCCGAACAAAAATGGGAAGAGTGACGAAAAAGATGCGCCCTCCAACTGTACATTTTATTACCATAAAAAGAATAAAGGAATATAGGACACGTTTCCCTCTTCTTGACTTTTCCCGATCTGAGAAAAGAGAGCGCTATATAGTTTTGATATTTTTTTCATACTTCTTTACACTTTCTTTGATACGACTATTAGCAGTAGTTTCGAAAATTTTAAGTTTTGATTTTTAACAAAATATTGAAGTGTATTCCTTTCGTGTCGGGGAGCAGAGTTCCTTTCGAGTTCCTACTTTGTCGTGTAGAATTAATGCTTGACAAAAAGTAATTAAGGATTGTGTTTTATCACCCTGACCGGCGTGACCCCACTAATGATATTAGTCTGCGGCATTCGCGCCAACTGATTAAGTACGGTGCATTTTTTCTCTTCGAATGGTCAATTTTACCTGTTTTCAGAACACAAGTTTCTGTTCTATCCATATTGTTTTCTCCCATTTTTTAAAGTCTATTGATTTTTGTCCATTTCTATTCAACACAAATAATGTACGAAAACTTAGGAGTTGACTACGAAAAAGCTATGGATGACAGAGCTGAGATCTTGAAGAACTTTGGAATTAAGATGGATGAAGATCCGGTTCAAAAGGAGCGCTTTGTGAACCCAGTGAGTTTTTGATAAAAGTTTTTAAAAAAGTTCATTGTTTTAGAAATCTGGCTTAAAATCTGGCTTGATTATGAACGAAAAAGAAATCTGGACTTATTACGGCATTGTTAATAGGAACGGACATTCCCTTGGCTTACCTCTGCTCCCAGGACATCTACTCAACGTTAAAATAGGGTAGGTCAAAATGAAATAGGGTAGAATGAGTCCCCCTTTAAGAATTCAGAAAAAAATTAGTCCAAAGTATTTTTTTCAGGCGTGCTGGAGAAAAACTACAGGCTAAAAAGATTTCCACGGACTTCGACGACCTTCCGCTGGAAAGAAAAAGTTTTTACTCATTTGATGGCACTCTCGCTGTAAGCTTGTCCAGATATAGCCTATTGTTAATTCAATTTTTCAGTTTAACGAGAGAATTTACACCAAAACTCACTACACACTGAACGGAGATATGTTTTATTTTGTACCAAGAATTGGCTTTGTTCTTGGGAATGGTCTCCCACGGAGCACCACATTGTGAGTTTTTTATCTTTTTTTTTTGAAGTCACTAAACAAGTATTTTCCAGCGTTGCTGCCAGGTTGAAGGCCCTTCCTCACCCTTTCAAGCTCGTTGCAGATTTTGTCTGCGGATGGGAAGCCGAGGAACTAAATCAGCCCAATAGTTCCCAGTTCAACGTCCACGCCTCTGTTTTCCAACCATCTGGACACCGATGCTCCAGGAACTTTGAACAAAGTTGAATAAATCACAAAAAAATTTGAAAACTTTAAAATAGCTAGGTCTAATTTTATGTAGTACCAATCAGTTTTCACTTATGATGGGAAAGATAGAATGCTCTGAACGTTAATTTTAAATGTATAAATGTGGTTTCTGAAAATCATTCTCTTTCTGTATTAGAAAGGCATGTGCTTGAGCAAGCGCGCCCCACTAGACTCATCACTTCGAAAAATTTTTGCGTTTCAGTCATCAAAACGCGTATTACAAGGGTTTTTGAACAAATATCAAAAAAAGCAAAACTTTTGAGCAAGAAAATCCCTAGGTTTTCAGGTTTTTAATCAAATTTAGGCCAACTAGAGAGCGGAAACAGTCATTTTAATTCGAAAATGCATTTTTCAGATAATTATAATCAAAAATTGACACAAATAGGCGTTTTTCCGGTGAAAAAAGAAAGTATTCCCAAAAATTACATTTGCCGAGTCTAGTGGAGTTACCCTTCCCAATAACCTAATAATCACAGACAACCCAAGTCGCATTCAACCGATTTTGGTGGAAACAAATGAAGACCTGCAATATAAAAAATTGAATATGTCTTTCAAGCTTTTCTCAAAGGTTCCTAGTCAAAAATGGATTTTATTCTTTCAATTAGCACAATTTCAGCTTTTGAATGAGCTTAAATTTATACAGGAACTCCACTTTTCCTCTGAATATTTCCTGCTTGGGCCAAGGGTTCGCAGAGCAATTCTGGCGGATTGCCAACTTCTTCCACTGCTTCATTCAAAAATATAAGCACTTTTCAAATTGTTTAAATAACAAAAGTTATTTTTTTCTTTTCAAAACCCTTTTTGGAGTTATTAAAGTCATTAAAGTTATTGTTAAAACAATAAAATCGTTCACAATGTTCGAGTGATGATTTGACAGGCACTTATCTCTTGCAATATCAATCATTTTAATTTGTTCAAACATTTCTTTTGTGTCATGTTTTGAAAAAGACCACCTCATGAATAGTTGGAAATTGATTGAAAATCAGATTCCGATTTTCTGAAGTTTTAGTTTATTTGGTCTCTTTTGTGTCAGCTGGTCAGTTGTGGCTCTTCCTGGTCAATATGATCTTTCCCATCTTGTCATTTTGTATTGGAAGAACACGTGTGGGCTTCTCTTGAAAAAGTCAAAATTTCCTTTGGAACAAGGCATATAATAAGAGCTCAGAAGGTCGAATATTCCAAAATGGAAAAGTAAAGAAGAAGAAGAAGTAATTAATCCGCCGTGAAAACTGCATTAGAAAATCATGTTTTTTAATGTTCCAAGAACTGTTTCAGGAGCCTTATATTACAGTTTTCACGTCAAATGGCTGTTTGAAAATGTTCAATTTGGATTGGTTTCAATTATGGTAAATATTGGAAAATATCACCTCACGAATAATTGTGGATTGTTTGATAATCAGGTTTCAAATTTCAGAATTTTTAATATTAAAACTAGCTAAAATTGCGTTTTTTTGTCAAGGAGCATAGTCCCTACTGTTCCCTTTGATTCTTGTCCTGACGAAATTCATGATAGTGTTTGACGGCATTTTCGGATTACTGAAACATTGCAAATCTAATGTTAAATGGTAACAGTTGTTACTTTGCAGTTTGAAAGTGATAAAACGAATATTGATATTTTCCGAACGAAAAGCGAGAGAGTGACAAAAAAGATGCGCCCTCCAACTGTACATTTTATTACCATAAAAAGAATAGAGGAATAGAGGACACGTTTCCCTCTTTTTGACTATTTCATATCTGAGAAAAGAGAGCGCTATATATGGTTTTGATTTTTTTTTTCATACTTTTTTACGCTTTCTTTGATAATACATAACTTTCTCTTCTTGCTAGTTAGGATTCACCGGACTTCAAACATGAGTTCAGAATGGTCCATTATTCATAATAGACATGCCACTACAAATTCAATTTTTTCATGTCCCGCCACCGTTAAAAAAATAGTTTTAACCACAACAACTTTACGCTCTAACTGCTTAACTTCCAGGTACGCTGAACACCCAAATGATCGCCGTTTCGAACAAAAAGTTCATGATGCAGTACGAATTCAAAATGGGCCGATTTGAGGAAAAGAGAACGAACATATGGAATCATTTTGAACATTTTTGGTAAGTATTTTCGTTTCACAAAAGATGTTTTTTTCTCTTTTTGTGCTTTTTGACTAGAAAACTAGCACGAAGCCTGTAATAGAAAGGCAGCATGACTTCCAATATTTTGCATTTTGCTCATTCTGACGTTTTTTAAAACTTTTTCCATTTTCAGGGCTCTAAGCCACGAGATCTCCCACCAATACAAATTCTACCTCCACTGCTTCAAATCCAACAGGCGCCGAGAGGAAGCCTTCGAAGCCACCTACAGAATCTGCATTGTCACTGAAAATGGAGAGAGGTGCATTGGAGTTGGAAGGCGTTATTTGGAGAATGGAAGATATGTAGAAGTGCACCCATCGACGATTGGCGATTTTGAGCAGTATGCTGAAGATGGTGTTGTGACAGCGATAGTGTATGTGGAAGTTCAGAACTTGGAGAGGGGAAGACTGAAGAAAATGAACTTTGATGAGGGAAACACAAATGCAGATGTTGTTTTTGTGATTGGAGAAGAGAGAGTTCATGCTTGGAAGGAGGTTAGTGTGGCTTTTTTGGGCGTAGGACTGATTGGGCGTTAATATCGGAAGAATACGACCAACTTTTTTTTTACAACTTTTGAATACAAAAGACTGTGTGCAATGACGAGACGCAGAGACACTCTTGATTTTGATGAAATTTTCAAGAAAGTTCATGTGATTTCAGCCCCTCTCCAGTGACTGCGCTTTCTTCGAAAAGCTCTTCAAAGAAAACCCGGACCAATTGGAAATCGTTCTCGGCGATGTCACATCCGACGATTTCGAAGTCTTCCTGGAGTTCATCTACTTGCATGATCTCCCAGGTAACAATCATTTTCATACTATCTAAACGCTAGTCGCTAACTTTCAGATGACTATGTCACGACTATTCTTGAGCTCGGACAACGTTTCGGATGCGGGCTGGCCGCCTATTGCTGTGAACAATACCTGTTGAGAGGATCTAGAAAGTTGAAAGAAGAGAAGCTTCAACTCGCTTTGAAATATGGATTGAAGAATCTTCAGGTAAGTCTTGTCCTTGATCAAGAATATAAATCAATTTCTTTTTTTCAGGAGGACTACATCGACAAGACTCGTCAAATCAGAGAATTCCGATGGGCGGGAATCCAGGATTTGAAAGCCATGGAGCTTAGAGTGCTTGCTGAACTCCTACAAAACTCCCTGAAAAAACATAACGGCCTTGAATGTCCAATAGAGAAGTGGTTGGAGGATAATGAAGAAGCCTCGACGCGTTATGTTGAAGGATTGGTGGGTTTTTAACGTTTTGTTGGCAATAGAGTTCCGTCTCAAGAGCCCCATTGCCTCGCAAATCTCGAAATGTCTCGTCTCGTTTGATCTCGTCTCGATTGTCTCGATCGAGACGATAACGAGACAAAATTGAGACAAGCCGAGATGAGAAGATCCGAGACACGAACCGAGTCGAGACGAGACAAGTCTCGATTGAACTCGGGATATTAAGCGAGATTCTCGGTCTAGTCGAGACGACACTAGTTAACTTGCTTGAGCTTTCAGCTAAATTGTAGCAAAAAGCTTGGCACGATGCCTTAGCATTTGAAGCTTCAAACTAAGCTTCAACTTTAAATTCTTCTCAGAAACTCTCCAACAGCATTCCATACGGAAAAATTGCTTTCACCGAAACAGTAAAGATCAGAGACTTCCGAAATCTTAAAGTCAATTCTACGAAGAAAGTCCCCATTGGAAATCACTTTGGTCAAGACTGGTCAGTTTCTTTTTGACACTTTTTTGGATCCCCAGTTTTCCGAAAGTTTAGGCTTAACCTCTTTTAATTCCAGGCGCCTGAAACTCTGTCGCAAGACTCTCTCCACCTATGCGATCCAATTGGAATGCTACAACGAATCCGGCACCGAGGAAATGGAGCAGATTAAAACCGAGATCCAATTTCTCGTTTGTGTTGAAAATGAAGAAATGAAAAAAATCCGTCACGTCTTCAAAGAAGAGGAGAAGGATACTCACTTGACCTACATAACTTTAGAAAAGAGGTTTTTGGATGAAGCTGGAGAGATCACATTGGAGATCGATGTGAAAATGTTGAATGGATTGAAAATTGATTTCGGTGAGAAGCACGGAAGGGATTATGATGTAGTGTTGATTGCTGAAAGACAGAGATTTTATGTGTTGAAGGAGGTGAGTGAAGTGTTGAGTTTTTACCTACAGGGTGCGCCATAATTACGTGGACAACTTTATGCTGGTATAAATCCAAAACTAAAAGTTCAAATAAGACGAGAATCAACAAATAGTTTATCTATGAAACAAAAATAAAGCACAAAACATTTCATTCGATTCGGCCACCTTTCGCCTGAATAACGGCTCGAAGACGACGTGGGTAGGACTCGACGGTAGCACGCAAGTATTCCGGAGACAACTTATCCCATTCCTTGAGCAATGTCTTTTTCAGAGCTTCGACACTTGAATGAGGCTTTGCGCAGACATTCTTCTGCAAAACCCCCCAGACGGAGTAGTCCAAAGGGTTCAAATCTGGTGATGATGCTGGCCATTCCTCCTTCTTGATGAACGCGGGAAAATGGGTCTCGCACCACTGTTGAGTGACTTTGGCGGTGTGAGCCGGCGCTCCGTCTTGCTGGAAGACCCAATGTTGATTTCCGAAGTGGGACTGTGCCCAAGGCATCAAATGCTTCTCCAAAATTCCCTTGATATAGTACTCGCGATTAATTTTTACACCTTTATCCACGAAAACAAGTGGACACTTTCCATTGGAGCAGATGGCTCCGAAAACCATCACACTTGCTGGGTGGGAGACTCGATGGACTGTTTTTCCCTTGGCGGATGCATCTTGAAGGTCTTTAGCAAGCACTCGATGATTCTGCGAATTGAACTCCGCCTCCACAGTGAACAACTTCTCGTCCGAAAAGACCGTGACCAGATGTTCGCCAACGCGCGTGCCTTGCAAAAGATGTTTTGCTTTTGCAAGGCGTTTTTGCTTGTTGGCTTCCGAGAGAATGGCTGCTCTTGTGACTCGATATGGGGTCAGTTTTGTCCACGTAATTATGGCGCACCCTGTATATGATAGGAGTGCAAAACTGTTTTTTCCTTTGGAAAATAAAAAAAATGACGCAGAAGTTGTATTTTTTGATACACAGTAAAACCTGTATTAGAAATGCCCCTAATGCCCCGCGCCTCTAATACAATTGCCCCTCCATTAGAATCGTGTTGTATTTGGAAAACCCAACTTTCAACGGGAAAACCTAAACAAAACTGCCCAAAACT
Source organism: Caenorhabditis doughertyi (assembly GCA_963572265.1). Lineage (NCBI taxonomy): Eukaryota > Metazoa > Nematoda > Chromadorea > Rhabditida > Rhabditidae > Caenorhabditis > Caenorhabditis doughertyi. The sequence goes on from OY751558.1 coordinate 1,692,188, forward strand.
TCCTTCCTTCGATATTTTATAAGGAAAAACGGAAAAACGAGAAAAATGGGGTTCGGATCATATTTTTTATCATTTTTGGTGTTGATAATCGAATGATTACTGAAAAAAAAATTCATAAAAGTTTTTAACAGTTGCCCCTCTAGTAGCATGCCCTTTTAATAGTGTTGTTTTCAAGAGACGGATTTGAATAGTGTTGCATGCACTACTAATACAGGTTGTGATTCCAGACCCTTGTCTCAAAAAGTGAGTTCTTCAATGCCTTGCTCTGTGAGAACTTTGTTGAATCCAAAAAGGACGAGATCATATTGAACATAATCGACCCCCTGGCTCTCCAATTCTATTTGGAACTCCTCTACGGGCACCAATCTCTCACTGGTATCTTGTTTTTCAGAATTTTTATCCACTATACATTGTCGTTTTCAGATACCAATATCTCAGACGTCATGGCCTTGGAAAACTATGCCAAGAGCTCCTTCATTCAGGGCCTATGCAAGGAGTTCCTCTTGAAGTTTCCAAGAAATTGGCCAAAGTTCCGACTGGCTGTGGAACATCGTCTAGAAGATGTTAAGGTGAGTTATTATCAAGAAAAGGATGCAACTCAAATACATTTCTTTTAGAAGGTCTTCATGAAAGAAATTGGAATTGTCCGTGACCTTCGTGGAATCCTCCCAAAGAATACGCATGAAATCGAGGATAAGGACACTTTGATAGAATTAATCCGGAAGTCGATTTCGTTCCTCCCAGATCCGAGCGAAAAAAATACCGTTGTAAACATTATGCCTCCAAATGTGGGATGGGAGAATCAGAGTGATAGTAGTGAAGACGATGATAGCGATGATGATCATCAACGCGGTTATCGACAATTGTTCTGATTATGCTTGATTTTCCCAAAATACATATGTTAGAATAACTTAAAATTGGCTTATAATAGCTCTCCAGGAAGTGCTATAATGCCTAATTTTTGTCTGTTTCCATTAACTCCTATCTCTGTGTCTATTCTCAGAGCCTCAGGAGTACTGTCAGATTAGATAGAGCTCCAACTAGTTCAATTTTTATGAAACTTATCTGAATTTATGAGCTCATCTGAATTAATCTAACGAATAGAACAGTTATAGATAGCTCCAAAAAATGCCGTTTTTCATAACTCCATTGAGGTTCGTATCCTTCTGTAATGATAAAAGTATGCCGCGCAGTTAAATCAAACTTTCCTTTCTAAAGCTTAGTTGTTCAGCTTAGTTGTGGAATTACTTGTTCAAAGTATCCAAAATTGACTGTTATTGGCTTCTTCGACTCCAGAACCATAGTAGTTTTATCACATTTTACCACTTTTGCCAATATCATTTCTTGTTTTGAAAAGTTAGAATTGTACTGATTACAAACCCAATACTTTGATAGTAGAATTTTCTTGTTTGTGTAATTATAGTCAAAAATTGACACAAATAGGCGTTCTTCCGGTGAAAAACAAAAGTATCGCCAAAAAAAACATTCGCCGAGTCTAGTGGAGCTCACCCTCCCCAATATCCACAGACAGCCTAAGTTGTTTCTTTTCAAGTAAAATTCGCTATGCTTGGTCAGACATTTTTAATTTAAATTCGTAAATTGAGTGACAAAAACCTAAAAGCTGTTTACTCAGCTGAAAATTCAGAACAATTAGTGTTTTTGACAATTTAGAGAAAAAGGAGTAATAATGTGTTATTTTAAAAGATGCGCCAGCTTTGTTTTCGTCTAATTATCCAAAAAATTACTGATTATGTGTAGGATCCTAATCATATATCGCGATTAAAAAAAAATATTTTTCGCGGAACATATGAATCATCTGATGATATATCTTTTATATCTTTTTGTTGTAACGCTTGAGACTAATCGTTTTTTTTTGCCGGCCGACTCTACATAATTTGTCTCATTTCTTTGCAAATGTCTTTGCAAATGCAGGCAAATGTCTTATGAATCTGTTCAAATAAACTCAACGATCTAAATTTAACTTTGTCGCAGGTTCATTAGTACAAGTTCCATGTGTCGATGTCAGCAGAGATTTTCACGTTCTAAAAAATCAAAAGAACAAATCAAAAGTCTCTGCCCAGTTGATTAACACTAAGAGTTTGGCATGGGCAGCAATAAATCCCGGGAAAATGACTAATAGAATGTGCTATACATTTTCATTTTATGGGTTACATAGTTCTTGGAAAGGGACAAGGATATGTTGATTATTATTTGTTTCTTTTTTTTCCAGTAAGTCAGCCCTTCAAGATCAACTCAGATTCATAAAAAAAATGAATTTAATTAAAGATTTATTTGATGACAAATTTTTTCGAAATTTCGGGAGGAGAGGGGGGGGGGGGTGAGAAAGGAAAATTACGGTGATATAAAAAATTACAGAACACAGAAAATTGTGAGAGTTTTTTAATCAAAATATCAATAAGGAAGCAATTATCAGACACAAAAATCACTGGAAATTCTTAAGGAACCATGGGAGCCCCTTTTGCTTCGTGACCAACATGTTGAAGAGATCCATCAGTTGCAATAAGATAAGAAACAAGAGGAAAACCACAAAAGTGAGATAGATCCAGCGTTGCACAATATAATCGATATCAATATCCCATTCATCCTCTTCTGGCTCGTTTGCAGCTCTTACCACCTTCTTCTTACGATACTTCTTGTTCTGTCGAGACATTTTGAAGTAACGATTGGAGCAAATAAATACAGCCGAACACCAAGATAAAATGAGACAGGAATGGAGAATCTACGGCAAAACAAGGCGGCGATAACAGGTATAATAAGCGAGTTTTCCCTACGGCATTTTTCTATTTTTTTTTCTGTTCGAGCTGTCTGTTATAAATTATATACCTGGGCATGAAAGTAGCGTGACGAGCAAAAAAAATCTGGAGGCATGGGAGAAGTATCAGGAAATCAAAATGAGGTGGTACACTGCCTTTTCCAATAGAAGAAACAAAAATGGAAAAAATTGACTATTAAAAAATTTCTTAACTCATTTGAATTTTTTTTTTTTTGAAAAGAAGTAAGAGAGCTGAAAGTTACGAAAAAAAAAAGAAACTGACAAAATTCTGTTTCAAAAAGTGTTCCAGAAAAATCAGGAATCGCGAAGGAAGATAATTTAAAATAAAAACATTAGAAATCAAGATTGCATAAAATACAATAAGAAAGTCATGCCTTAAAACCTGTATTAGTAGTGCATGCACCACTATTTTTTGGCTCCGGGGCATTTCGAACCCGAACATTTCGAACACAATAATGGGGCGTTTTCAGCATGAGAAAATTTTCAGAGGCGTCACAGAGCACTGTAATTTTTTTTGTAGTCTTATGGATAGTAATGCTCCATTTCATTAATTGCAAATTTTTTTATAGCGTTGCTCGCTGAGCTTCTGTAGCCCTTTAAAGCCGCAATGCACAAAAAACTTCTGTGGTTGAAAAATTCTTTTAATGGAAACTTAAAAAAGTGTTTGTTTTGAAAAAACATGTTTAAATGATGATTTGTTAGAAAATTTTTTGTAGAATCTGTTATAGAAGTGCATTTTTATTGAAAGAAAAGGACTGCCTTCAATATTACGTTGGCTACAAAATTTCTGTGCAATTTTGAATTATCTACTATTTGAGAACTGCTGAGAGCTTTGACAAGAGGGCTAAATGGTAGTGTATATACAGGGTGGCTGAAAAGTATGGAGGCTTTTGTTTTCCAATATAATATGAAAAGTAGAGCAGTGTTCAAAGAATATGGTATATTTTCTGAATGCTGTGATCCTATACAACAGTTTCAAAAAAAGATTGGCACGATTTGAAGTTTCCGCTGAGTTCCACGTCTTCAGACGTAGTCGCATCAAACCCCCTTGTGCGGCGCTTTTTTTTTAGCTTCTTCGTGTTATATCTCGGAACATTTCTGAACAAATCGCTTCAAATTTTAATCAGGGAATGCCTAACTTATTGTTTCACAGTACTCGTAAGGATAAGTTAAACCGAACATAGGGCGGCGCCCAAAATGCCTACGTTCACACACAACTTGCAGAGCCAAAATCGTGTGACTTGGCAGTGCTTCTGAATCTGAACGCTGGAGACGGTCGCGCAGCTTTCTGAATGTTGAAAAGATATAAATAGGTTATTTTATCGAAAAGTTCAAAAGGAATTTCCGAAATCTTTAATTTTGGATAAACGCCAGGCTGTTCTCTCAACAGCTTTTAGCACTTGCGCCGCAGAACGTGTATTTTTTCAAACTTCTGGTCTGGAAAACCACCTATAACTACGGGATGAGACTATATTTCGGGAATTGCTGTTAATGTGAGTTGGTACACTACCTGAACTTTGTAAAAACTTTGAGAGATCTAGGTTATGACACCAACAAAGCTCACACCAAGCCAAAGAAATGTAGAAGAAAAGTCTCCATACTTATGGGCCACCCTGTAGATCGTCCAGACACCTGACAGTGATACGCAATCCATTTGGGCACCTCTACTTTGAGAGTACCAAGACTCCGTTGTAGGCCTATTTAACATGTCTTTCTTTGTGAAATAAATTTTTTTGTCTATTTGAATACTTATTCTTGGAACCGTGAAATCACAGAAAGACATGAAATTCATTAGATAAATTTTCGAGTTTTCAGTTTGTGAAGTTTTCGGGCGGAAATGAATCATTTCCATTTAGAAGTAGCTAATGAATGAGGAACAGAGCCATTTTTGTTCGAAAAGGTTTCTTAGACTAGGGACTACCTATACCCCAATTAAAAACATCGTGGCCAAACTTAGAGAGAATAAGAAAATTTCCCATGAACAATCATGCACAGAAACTTTGTAGCCAACCTAATATAAAGACACTAACTGATAGTAGTTCATGTTTTTCTGGCTCATAGACATAAAAATGATGCTTACAGAAATAATTTATTATAGGAAAATATCTTACATCATCAATTTTTCTGTTTAAGTTTAACTTAAAGCACAAAAAACCCAATCTTTACCCATCAATATTTTCATAAAATTTACATGTTTCCCAGTAAAACTTGATATCGCTGACCATGTCATTCTTTTTGCAAATCCGTCCTCCAATTCTGTGAGAATCGAACCCAAGAACTAAAACCGAGTCGGGCTCATTTGGAATATCCTGAATTTTCATGAAAAATTCGAGTTGTTCTCTTTGAATCAGATCATTAGTGCCAAAATCATTGTTAGCTTTTAACCACTTCATTATTTCATCGCATGGAAGTTCATCTTTTGTATGAATTCTGAATCTATATCTGTTCTTCTCAAAATTCTGAAAAAAGAGTTAAGAAGATTGAAAACACAATCGCAGCATTTACCTTCAATATTCCTTTCCATGTTTCATCGCACAACTTTTCAATTCCAAATAAAAATTCTTCCAAATGAGACACATCCTCTGCTCTTATATTAAAAACTTCGCGTTCCGTTTCTAATTTAATTTGATATACTTCTCTTAACGTTTTCCATTGAGGGGTTCTCGTCAAAATATCGTAAATTTTTTGATTAATCCCCCCATGCAGATCAAGCCAATTTAGCGATTTATGAGCAGCGAGCAACTTGAAAAATTTTTTTTCATTTCCATTTACAAACCACCAATCAAATTTTTCAGAAGTGATTTGATGCTTGAGCAGGTTATGTACTTGCTCATTGGATAGGTCAATATATTCTTCGTTGACGTAAACAAAAATTTCACCAACAAAGTCACAACCGGCATAGTCCACAGTAGCGAAGATATTTTCTGGAAACTGTTGTAAAAGTTCCCTTGACCTCCGAAACATTGAAAGATGAATTCTGAAAATGTGGGAAGTTTTGTAATTAGTTTTCTAAAATTTTTGGTTTCAAGAATAGCAAAAAGCTATCGTATCCCAATACTATGTTCGAAAATATCACTTACTGTTCTTTAAATTCCATCTGTCCGAACACTATTTTTGCAACAACGAAGGGTAATTTGAGAAATTTGAACACGGCAATCGAAGCTGAAAAAAATTTTTGATAGAAAAATTATAGAGAGTTTATGAATTGTAAGATCATGGGACCCGTTTTAATGCAGAAATCGTAAAAAATCCTCGGATGCAAAAATTTTCAGGGTGGCCAGAAAACAACGAAAAAAAATGAAAATTTTGCACTACAGCTAGTCTTCAAAATAATTTTTGGAATTTTTCATTGTAAAATTCGTGTTCAACGTGCTCAAAAACGTCCGGAAAGCATTTTACAGAAAGATAGTACAACTCTCTTTTGGTCCTTACTTCGTGCTCCGGTGCACGGAGCAACAACTTTATGGTTCCGAATTCGACGTTTCATGACTCTTTGGATCCCAGTCAATCTTTTTGCAAAGAGTTAGCCCAATCGGGAAACATTTCGGCTCCGGTGAATTAGTACTTCGACTAATTATGGATAGTTAGTGTTAATCATTCTGGGACCCGTTAAACCAAAAAGAGCCATTATTACCCGGGAGCTCAGGAGCACGAAGCTGTGCTGACACTGTTGGAATCATAGCTTTGGTATCTGATTTTTTGGCTGCAGTTTCAATTGGTGACGAATTATCCAGCTTTCGCTTCTGAGCCGCAGACTTCTCTCCTGCGCCGAAAGCATTTTTAGCGGTTTCCATTGCTTTTCGAGTGAGTTTAAGAGGCGTTTTTCGAAGTTGTGCTGCTGAAAATTTCAATTTCAAATTTTTAGCGCTCTTCTTCTTGGTTTTTCCATAACGATCGAATGAAAAATAAGAGATTATCATGAAGAAAAAGTCGAGGTATTTGAAAAATCGGTCCTTAGAAGAATTGGTGTATCGGATCAATAAATACAGGAGAAGAAATGTATTCAAATATTGTCCAGCATAGAATACTGGCGGGAAAATCAATACTATTCCTATAGGAAGTATTGCAAGCGCGCACCATTGCACAGTTTCTTCGTAGAAAATGATTGAATCTTTTCTCTAAAGATTGAAATGGGCGGAAGTAAATATGGAAAAAGAAAAGAAGTTAGATTAACGTGAAGTTGAAGAACGAGGGTAAGGATACTAAAACAGGTACGGCGGTTAATAAGGACAGTGTTAATTTATGCTGAAAATAACAACTAACGACTTATAATAGGTTCAATAAAAAAATCTTTGCTTCGAATAAGGGTCAAGCAGACTTTTCACGGAAAAATGTGTCTGGGGCCAATAGATTCCAGAGCAGGATCAGACAAGTAAAATCGTTTTTCATTCAATGGGTTAAAAAAACTAAATTAATTCCAATATTTCGAAGCGGACATTTAAAATGTTAAGGGACGGAAAAAAACTGAAGACTAGTACAGAGATGAACCAAACCATATCGAAATAGTTAGCGAATCTTACTTGGAACGCTATTAAAAAAAGGAAATTCAATAACCCCGCCTGTTGTTATCCTCTTGAAAGATATGACCTTGCTGAAAGTTTACATGACCATGAAACACACCAGCATATTGATATTGGTAACTAAAAACAATTCTAATTCAGACAATCTATGTTTTAAAAAAAATTGTTTTCCATATAATTAAAAACTTTACTTTTGGAAAAGAAGAGATTTGATAAAAATAACATGAAAGAATAAAAAAAGATGATGAAAAGACAAAGGTTGTACAGATCATGAAAAAAAAAATTGAAATTTAAAATTGGTTCCTCCAGTATGCCGAAAATTGTCTGACTGTTTCTTGCTTTCTGCATACCATTCCTAACATTTTGTGGGAGTTATGACCAAAAACTAAAACTGAATCCGGGTCGTTTGGAATATCCATGACTCTCACTGAATAGGTAAATCGGGTAACCTTACGAATATTGAACGGATGCCTGCTATCTCTCCACCAGACGTCAATTTCATCGTATGGGAGTTTGCGTTTCGTAGTGATTTTAAATGTCTTTTTGTTTTCTACGAAATCCTGAAAAAAAGTATTGGGTTTCACAACTCTATGGAGAGAAAAAGTTACCTTTAAGATTTCTTTCCATGTTTCATCTGACAATTGTTCGATTTCATTGAAACTAAATTTCTCCAAATGAGACACATCCTCTGCTCTAATCATTATAGTTTTTTCATCTCCAACATGTTTTACTTCTTTTATCATTTTCCATTGAGGGGTTTTAATCAAAGTGTCGTAAAAGTCTTGATCTATATCCCCAAACAGGTGAAGAGATTTTAGGTTTTTATGAGCAGCGAGTAGCTTGAAAAACGCTTTTTCACTTCCTTCTTCTTCAAAGTGCCAACAAAATTTTTCAGATGTCACTCGTTGCTTCATCAAGTTGTCTAATAGCTCATTGGAAAGACGAATACGTTGTGCTCCTATTTTAACAAAAATTTCATCATCCAAGGTAGTTCCAACAGAGTCTAAGGAGGCAAAAATCTTTTCCGGAAACTTTTGTAGGAGCGCCCTTGATCTCCGGAACATTGAAAGATGAATTCTGAAATTGAGGAAAGTTTTATGATGGATTTCGTAAAGTTTTTAGTTTCAAAAATTGGATTGGAAAAAGCTGGAATATCCCAATACCCCAGAATTGTCACGGGCCGGGCCGCTGGAGAAACTTCTACCGGCCCCGCCCGGTTTGAGGTTCAGGACCAAGGCTGTCGGAATGGCCGTGGGCCAATTTTTTATTGGGACTCCCAGCAATGGAAAGTCACCGCGGTCTAGCGGTCCTGGTAGGCAGTCTGAAGACAAGTTCCCAGTCAAAAATCTAGACCGATCCGTCATTCCGCGGTTCACTTATAGCCCGTAGGCTGCGGTCGGCAGAGCGACAGCCTTGTTCAGGACAAAACATGTTTTGTTCAGGTAAGAGGAAACCAAGGAAAAGTTTCAAAATTGGGCTGAAAATCGGGAAAAACATGCTGAACAAATCAAATATTTTGAAACCCGGGCCGACCGGGCCGGGCCGGGACGGAAAACTTTTCATCGGCCCGACCCGGCTCGGCCCGGATTTTGACAAGTCTGCAATACTCTATTTACAAAAATCACTTACTGTTCTCTAAATTCCATCTGTCCAAACACAATCTTCGCAACAACAAAAGGAAGTTCCAGAAGTTTAAAGTTTGGAGTCGGAGCTGAAAAATCATAATGTTAGCAAATACTTGAGTTCTGAAGTTTGTAAATGATACCTGGGGGCTCAGGCACACTAGGCGATGCTCTCACCATGGCCAATTCGACAATATTCGAAGCCGCTAAAATATTCAGGTTTTTAAAAGAAACAAAGTCTTTGTTAATCACTTACCTGAACGTTTGGCTTGATTTTTGGTTCTTTTGATAGCTGATTTTTTGGCTGCTGTACCATTTGGTGGATTTGCCTGCTTTCTCTTTTGAGCCGCGGCCTTTTTTCCTGCTGGCGCTGCTCTTGTTGCATTTTTTGTTGCTTTCTTAACTGGATTCGTTTTTCGAGTGGGCTTTGAAGACTCTTTTCGAGCTTTTGCTGCTGAAAACAATAATTTTTCCGAACCGTTCAAAAACCGATTCCGCTGGTCATTACTGGTGAGAGGGACAATTCAGAAAAAAACGCTAAAACGATTAACTTACTGGACATTTTCGGCGTTTTCTGTTCGCTTTTCGCTGCTTGACTTCTGGTTCTAGGAGCCATTTTTTGAGAGTTCTAAAGCAATTCACTGGAAGATAAGGGATAAAAATCAATGCGTAAGAGACGTGAGGTATCGAATCAATAAATACACGAGAAGAGACTATTGGGTGTTCGAATATTGCGCAGCTGGGGATTCGTGAGAGAATGTGTTTTTTATTCCTGTGGGGCATTAAGCAAGTGCGCTCTACCGCACACCATTCTTGTCGATATTTGTGTCGAATTAAAATACAATGAAGGGGTTAGTGAATGTAGAGTGAACCACTGAGAGTTTAATACTGTGGGAATGATCTTTGAAGTTGGCAGTCAATCAACCAAATGCCTAGGTTTTATTAGGTTGGCTAATAAGAAACCCGTGATCAAGTTTTGTGTCAATCTTTGTATCATAGCCAGAGTATGAGGTACAAAAAGTCAACTAAAAATGTGCAAAATTTTATGTTGAACATTTTTTTAGTTCACCACTTTTTGATATCTAACAATATAGCTAAGATATTCAACGTGGCATAAACCGGCAACACGTATTTCTTTTTAGCTAATTCAATATTTGTTCAAACAACCAAGAACCATCATTCCAATCCCAGCAGCTGGTCTGAACTACTAGATGATGTCATAACTCTTTTGCCCGTGCGCTTTTTTTTCCACTCTGCCACCTTCCTCGATTGCGCAACATGTATCTAAATGAATGAGGTCACATCTGGAAAAAACTGATGAGTATTCGTTTACATTTTCCATATCAACTGTCACCCAAGTCAATCCAATAATGAAGGGTAAACATGTGTATATCAAAAAAGAAATCTTTCCTAGCACATGTGGGGCGAAAAGTAGAGTGAGAAAAAAGTGATGACTGAGCACAAGAAGGGATAAGAACTGTTTCAAATTCTCAAGATGGGTATATCTAGAGAATACTGATTCAAAAATACGAAAAACGGAGAAAAAATCGGCTAGAACCATATATAAATAAGGCCAGAATTTCAAAAAGATACATTAACACATGAAAAACTTACTAACAACTGAAAAAAGTATTGTAATAACATGTTCTATGTGCTTTCCATGTTTTTTTGACATATTTTCGATTTTAAAACAACACTTTTTCTAAATGAGAGGATTATTCTGGTTTAATGGTCAGTGATTCATATCCACGTTCTGCCATATGTTTACCTTGTTTCGCTTTCCATTGGGCTTTGTAATCAAATAATCGTAAGTACTGTGATCTTTTACCCCGATAGAAACGGATATGATTCTGACAATTTTTGCTTTTCGAATAAACTATGACCCATATATTTAATTCATTATTTGATTAAAAAAAGATGGAGATAGGTGCAAATCGAATAAAGAAACATAATAACTGAAGCTTCTATCACGATCAAAATAAGCCGAAAGAAAGAAAGTTAAAATTCCATTTTTGGGATGAGATAAGGATAAAGATCCTGAGGAAAACAGAAAATGAAGGCAGAGAAATTGGGAGAGAGAAACATGATAACTGAAGTGCTTATCACAATCAAAACGAGCCAAAAAACAGAAAGTTAAGCGAGGTTCCCCCAGAACAATGCAAACTGGAAGTCCATGCCATTCCTCCTGCATACCGTCCCTCCAATTTTGTGAGATGTGACTCCAAAAATCAAGATTGAATCCGGATCGTTTTTAATTTCCTGGATTCGTACGGGAAGGTTGAGTTGGATGTTCTTGTAGACTGTGCTAGGACCACAATTCCCACTCCACCAGGCCTGTATCTTCTTATATGGAAGTTTCTCCATAGTAGAAATGCGGAATGTGCTCTTCTTTTCTTGGAAATTCTGCAAAAAAGTGATGTAAAAATTGAAAACCACAATTTCACGACTCTACCTTCAATATTCCTTTCCATGTTTCTTCGAACAACTTCTCGATTTTGAGACTAAGTTTTTCCAAATGACATACATCCTCTGGCTTGATAATGAATTTTTCAAATTCTCGATTCGTGTCCTGTGTGAACGTCTTCAAGGTATTCCATTGAGACGTTTTGACAATATCATCGTACAATTTTTGATCCATGTCCCCTTTCAGAAAAAGGGAGGAAAGGCTCTCATCATGACAAGTGAGAAGCTTAAGGAAAGCTTTTTTATCTCCTTCAAAAAGCCACCATTCAAATTTTTCCGAAGTGATTCGATGTTTGAGCAGTTTTTCAGCTCTTTTCGTTGATAGCAATACTTTTTCTCTTCCTTTTCCCACATAAATTTCTATGAGATCGATGCCAGCAGAATCCAATTTCTCAAAACTTGTCGCTGGAAATTTTTGCAGAAGTCTCGCTGACTTACGGAAAAATGAGAGGTAGATCCTGGAATAAAAAACTTTTAGGTGCGTTTTTTTTTTAATTTATCACTCACTGTCCCTTGAAATCCATCTGCTCGAACACAATTCTTGAAACAACATATGGTAGTCCGAGAAATTTGAATGTTTCAATCGGACCTGAAAATCAATGTATAAGAACTCATTTTAGTTGTACATTTTTTAATATTACCTGTGGGCTCGCGCGGCGGTGGTGTCGTGGAATAATTAAATGGATTGAAGGGCAAATCAACAAGAGAGTCGTCATCGCCTTCGTAATAGGGAGAGTAGACTTCAACGTTCATCAGGATCTGGAATATAAAGTTCTTTAGTGGGTTAAACCTTCATTGGAAGTGAAAGTAGAATAAGAAATAAGCGAAACAGATATTAGGTTGGACGGAAAAAAATGTGCGCTGAATTTTTTTAACCTCTATATCTCCGCAGGAATTAAAGATACAAAAAATTTTTCAACTGATAAAATGTGCAAAATTTCATAATTAACATTTTGTAAG